>VRYO01002297.1:4051244-4336918 GCA_009812075.1 Sialia sialis
GAAATTACTGTACTCTTATCTCCCTGCAAATAACTTCCCATCATCCACTTTAATTTCTTCCAACCCAGGACCCATTCCCAGTGACACAGCCAGGACTCAGCAGCATACCCAAAGCAGGGGCATGTTCCTGAACTACCAAATGGTGTTACAACTTCTTCAGTGCTCCTAATGCTTCACTTTCCCCGTCAACTCCTGGTTTCCTTTCATCCAGAATGACAATTCTCTGATGATTTCAGCTGAATTTAGCTCATTTTTAGTTAATTTGGCTAAGATTTTGCTAAAGTTAGCTAAGTAGCTAATTTTACAAAGCGTCTGCCATTAAATCTTCCCGTGCCTCAAAGTCCCTCTCTATAAAAAGAGACTCATTATCACTGATTTGTCTCTAAATGATGGAGACTTTAAATCACTGCTACACAACATCTGGTTTGTGGCCCATCGGGAGCCGCCAGGCTCTGTTCAGCTGGATAACAACCCACTGGTGGAGATGCCACTGACTCAGCTCCAAACTTCCCTCTACATCCCTAAAGCATGGGCCAGGGCTGAGGGACACAGTACAGGCAGCTCAAGAACCTACAAACTGCTGAAATAAGTAGAAGGTTTAAGCCTTGGGGGCTTTCAGCCTTTCACCAGCAGGAAAGCACTTTAAAACTAAAAAAAAAAAAGGAAACACAGCTAAGACAGAAAGCAAATGAAGGAGTTGCAACCTTAAGAGCTGCAAAGACATTCAAATAGTATCTCAAACCTCCCCTGCAGCTGCAGCCGGCAAGACTATAAATTGGCCTATGATTTAGCTCCATTTGGTGCCCTCTATACAGCCCTGCGGCATGGCCCACGCAGTAGATACCAGCTTCCATCCTTATCTCCACCATCCATTAGCTGCTGTCAGCAAGTGTGTGGGCAAGGTGGGGTGCCCAGCACAGCTCATGCACAGGAACCCCCTTTTCCTCCCCAAGCAGGCCCCCCTGCAGTACCTCCAGCCATTGCTAAAACCATGCTGCTGTGCTGAGGAGCCTTGGCTGAGGTAGATATTTCATCTCATACCCATCTATTGTTGAGTATGCTATTTTCTTCCCAATTTTTCCTTCTGTTTCCCCCTCCTTTTTTTTTTCCTCTTCTCCCCCCTGGTGCATCACATCCATCATTTACACCCACAGCACCAGCCAGCTGATTTACTGTCTAGATCAATGCAGCTCCAGCATAAAAAAGAGACACAGCAAGCTCAGCACACAACAGGGACCCAGCTGTGGGAACCTGGAAGGACAAGAGGGCGGGACAGGGAACAAAATCATCCCATGAGCAAAAGCACCAGCAGCACAGCTTCTGCACACCCTCTCATTACAGCAAGTCTGCAAGGATAGGGCAATGCCAGGGGAGATGGAAAGATCCTGCCAGACACTCCTGGAAGACAGGAGGTTTGAAGCTGAAGACTCTACAAGCAGAAGAGACTTGAGCAAGAATTGTTTTTGCCCTAACCAGGCAGCAGAGAAACCTACTCCATCAGGATCGACTCCACTCCAGCACCTCGTTTGCTCTCCCTCTCCTAATGAACAGCGTGACAAGCTTAGAAATCAATGGAGGCTCAGCAAACCCTGAGCACAGCTCGTGCCAGCACCCAGCCAGGCGTCCCCGGCACCTGCTCTCCCTAACTCAAACCGACGGGGAGCGATTGCCCGACAGCTCCGCTAATGGCCACCCTGTCAGGGCTCCTCACCCACACCCCAGCAGGGCAGGCCATGGAAACAAGTCATTTGTGGAGGTGCCAGCCTTCTCCCCGGCAATACCTGGGCAGAAAAGGGGGGGCTGCTGCAGTGCCACCGGGAACCAGCCTTGGGGAAGTTCCCAGCATTTCCCTGCAGCTGAGGATGCCCAGCTCAGTACTTTTCTCCCAAACAGCCACTGAAGTTTCTAGGCCCCTGGCCCCATAAGCATAATCCAAGTCCTTATGGCTGGATGGACACTGCACATTTTGGGCCAAATAGGAAGTGTGGGGACACCTTCAAGACAAGCCACCTGCTTTGATACCTGTGAATGAGCAGGAAGGCATACAAGGAACAGCCCTGGGGGACAGAGAGGGATGCAGAGCAGACCAACAAGTAGAACAGGGTGCCAAACATCTGCTTTTGGCTCTTTTCCTTAAAATACCTGGCATACTGAAGATTGTCTGAGGCAGCTGAGGCTGCACATGCGGGACAAGGTTTTGTTGGAGAAATAGCTGCATCCCAGCACCAGACAAGGAAACACAGGAGCTGAGGCAGCAGCGCAGGCACGATGAGGAACAAACACTCTCCAAACCCAACACCAACTGGGAGCAGCTCCCCTGAGCAACCATAAGAGGTTACGATGCAAGAGGGCTCACTCACAACAGCCCCTAGCTTCAGCTCCAAAAGCCTCCCCACACTACAATCATAGCACCCCCTGCCACTCCCCACTCTACTGCACTTCCAAGAACATACCAAATAAGCATTACTCAGTTTGCTGCTTCTCCCATCTGTGCCTGAAAAGAGGACAAGGAGAAGAAGAATGAAAGCACTGCTGCATCAAGCATGGGCTGCTCCTTCCCCTCACAGTGCCCATGCCCTATTCTCTTAACCTCCCTGCAAGGGGCTCAATTCCCATCCTGTTTCATGCCTCCAAAGTGTTCTGCTGTGCTTTGTTTGCTTAAAAGAATGTTGTTAAGAGACAGCAAAAAAAGAAGTGGACAAACAGGAGGGATTTAACTCTGCCTTTTCATCGCCTGGCTGGAAGGGCTTCACACACTACTCATCGCAGCATTGGTGATTTAATCATCAATGCAATGCTACTGCAAACAGCAGCAGACAGCAGAGCCGGCAGGAGTAATGCTCCTTCCAACAGTGTGAATATTAAGGGCACTTAACAGCCCTTGTAATCACACTGTGGCTCCTTGCAAGAACACAGCCAGGCAGCATGAGGAAAGGCACTGAACCATGCTGCTGGGTTATCAAACTTCCCCGTGTTCCTTACAGCACTGAAATCAGCCCTGCTTACACAAAAGCGAGTGCTGGCTTCCCCAGATGCTCTCTCCAAACCAAATCCCACGTGGCAAAAGCTCTTAAGCCCACACTGGGATGAACTGGGTGGCTTGAGAGCCTCCTTCAGTGAAAGCCAGCCTCTTGTGGAATTTGGGCCCCTGTAACATGGAGCAAACATTAAGAGCTTGAGCAAATTAATCTCCTGTACCTGATGCACTGGGAAAGGATTACTGGGAGAGGAGAAGAAATCCTGAGCACAGCACGAGTTTAGCTGCGCCTCAGGACTTGAGATATATCATACTTTTTAGGTCAAGCATTAGTTTGTTCTCAGAGGAGAAATGTCCCCAGCTATTACACTTTTAAAGTTTTCACTCTTTCATTGGATTAATACAATTCTGAAAAATTCCCTGTGATTTTGAGGCAGAAATAGCCAGTTATCTACAGCATCCTACTGCAATGAAACACCTGCGAAACACAGCCACTCCTGGCCTACAGACTTGAGACACATCTTCTGGAAACAAGGAAAAAAGTGCAAATTTATCTGCTTTATCTCTCAGATGCAGTAATGGCTACTGGTTCTTCCTGAAGATAGGGAGAACATCTTGAGAGCCAAGCCTGCATCCAGACCAGCAAAATGCTGGGTTGCCCAAAGCCACACACAGAGCTGGTGCCAATGCCCAAACCAAGATCAACACCAGATCAGCATCAAAAATTAGTTGATCCCAGTTGGTATTTACATATAGAAATTCAGAACTGTTAGGCTATTTTGGCTGAACTAACATCTGCACTGCCAAGAGCTCCCTCTCCCAGGTTATCTCAGTGCAGCCTGTGCACCCGAGGGAAGGGAATTAGCTACCTAGCCTTTCATTCACACCTTTAATTATTCAGCTTATATTGATATAAAATTAATTGAAGCAGAATAAGCTCTTCTCCAAAATACAGGTGCCCACACGCAAGAATCACTGAGATTAAAAGGTGCAAATTGCTTTATTTAATGAGTTAATTTCCAGTTATCGCATGGGCAAATCCCCATGCTGGGCCTTCACCTGCTGCTGCACCAGCTCTGCCCCCGTGCTATGGCTGCTGTCCCAGCACGATGCTCTGGGTAAACAGACGTGCAAAGGTTTGGTTACATAGCAAAGATGTGCCTCATTTCTGTGAATGAAACTTCTCTTTCATTCACAGTCAGGATATGGCCACGACGATGGCAGCAGGAGCTGTGCTCCCAAGGATGCAGTAAGGCATCAAGAGCAAGGAATCTCCATTTTCCAGAGCACCCCTTGTGCCTGTTGGATAGGGCTGATCACCCTCCATCTCCCAGCAGCTGGTGCCCTAAAGCACCAACACGATTTCCTGCTGTTCCCCTCATGCAAACAGAGCTTCTGCCTGCAAAGGCCAAATTGAAACTGACTTTCCCTTGCTGACGTTGCCTTCAGGAGGGAAGGTGTCCTCACCTTGCTGAATCCCACGGTGTCTCAGGTGAAGAATAACATCTCAATGACCTTCCCTGGCATTCAGATGCCTGCTGGAGCTCACTCTCACCTCATAAGGTAGATTGTGTTTATATTTTACGTTTAACTCTTGGAAATGCTGTGTTTCCTGAGTGCACAGATGCATCCAGGAGGTCCCTGCTGAGGAAACACATCCACACCCAGGCACAGTAACACAGGCCCATGTCGCCAGGCAGTGTAATACTTCTCTCATCATTCGATTCCCTTTTTCGCCACTTGCAAGTCTAATTTCAAATTTCAAATATTTCACTTTCTCACATTTCTAGTGCTCCTGACCAAACCCTTCACACATCACCTCCCCAAGGGGTCTCCACCCCAAAATCAGTTTTTCACATGCTCTGGTCAGCCAGCACACTGCTGGGTTGAGGGAACTGCACAGGAGTTGGTTCTTTTTTCTCTGAAGAGACTTAAACCAGAGATCTTCCTGCAGGATGGGAGTGCAGGACAGGAGGTTCTTCCTCACAAAGTGTTTTGCTGTACCACTGAGAGCACACCATATGCAGCCTACATATCGTACATGGTTTAACTCCAAGCATTGTGTGTATGTTCATCCATTTGGATCCCAGTGGCAGCAGCAGATGGCTGGGTAATGCATGTTTGAGTCTGCCTCTCTCCAAATTGCACTTATTGTGGCACCAGGAAAATGCAGTGGGCATTGTGAATGCCGTGACTCCTCCCTGCTCCTCCTCCATTCAGCTCCACTCCTGTTGAAGGCAGGACCATGCTACACAAGTCTCCTTCCCAGCCTGGCTCCCACCCACCAGCTCCAGCAGCTCCCAGTGTCTTCCCACCGTCCACCTGGACACTGGAAAAACCACTCGCTTTCCCTCTGACCTGAGTTGTACATTTCATCTGGGTGAGGTCAAAGCGCAAATAAACTGCTTTCCAAATATCCCCCCAAGGCAGATCCTGAAGGATGTCAGAGGATATTATTCCATCCTGAACAATCCTGAATCAACAGGATCACAGATCCTGAACTACAGGTAAAGCGGATTAACTAGACCCAGGTGAAAAAATTTCATTTAAATAATTTTATTTTTTTTAAATCACTGTTTTGTAAGAAAAACTAAGCCAGCCATTGAAAGTGAGTCTGCTCACACCTGTAACTCCTCCCTCTCATCTTTTCTCCATCTCACCTAACAACAAGCAACTAAAAATTCAACACACGAGCAAGAAAAGATGCGCCAAACTCCATCCAGTGAGGGAGGGCTGCAGCCAAGGCCCGCACCACTGAACATATTCATGTCTTATTTGCGAGCCGTGTTGTCTCCATAATGCGTTATGAGGTGTGGTTGTAGCTGGCAGATGCCGACAGTGGTCCTTGAGGAGGAAATGGTGTGTGTCTAAATGCAGGCAAAGCTATTTGGAAAGCCAGGACAAAGCAGCCTTTCTCTCCTGGCATGGGCCAAATCACATCCTTTGGACTTACTCCTCCAGTAGCTTCAAAAGAAAAAGAATCATCCGTCTCAATTTCCCTGGCTCTGTGAATAATGTTTGGAGAATAGAGGGTGATTTCATAGCTCATTTGTTTTTGCACCGCATGAACCCTACTCTCCTCATATCACTTTCCAATCAGGTTTATTGCTGATGTTTCCACAAGAAAACCAAAGAGGAAAAGACTAAGACCCTCAGTCTCACAGACCCTCAGTCTCACTTGAGATTAAGGATAAAAAACAAAAGTTTAAAAAAAAAAGAAAGAAAAAAAAAAGGAGAATCTCTCTTTCCCTTGTCTTTCAGCCTGATCTGAAAATGAACCTGTTTTGCTTCTGAATCAATTCTCTCCTGGCACTGCACTTCCCGCAGTACTTTCTGAGATGAGATGCAATCATTAGCTCACTTGCTCCTCCAAATAATATCATAAAGTCGGAGCTCAAGCTGCTGGGCAGTAAATCATTATTAATTCCTGCCTATGTGTGGCAAGGCAGGGTTTGGCAGGGGACATAAGCCCAGCCATACCCTCCCAGTGCCACCACTCATCTGCACACCTGCTGTCTGGGGACAGTCCCCCATCCAGCATGTCACCTTGTCCCCTCGTGGAGAAGCATCACTGGCACATCATCCCTTATTCGAGCACCTCTCCAATGACCCACAAAGGACCACCACACCTCTCACTCCCTCAGGCTGCAGGAAGGGTTAACCAAGGTTCAGGAGGGACTTCCAAACAGCAGGACTGAGGCAAACTGTTAGTACAACTGATGATGCCTCCATGAGCAAAGGGGCGAGCTCCTGCAGAACCTCTCACCACTGACCATTTTCACCAAAGGAACATGTTAAGGACAAGAAATCCTCCTCCTGCTCCTCCCAGTAACTCTTCGCCACTGGCACCCAGAGCCCCAGCCACTCCCAGGACACCCAATGCCTATCCCACACTGGGAGGCTTTCCAGGTACCCTACAGACTGATCCAGCCTGACCTAGAGCTGTGCTTGCCACCTCAGAAGCAGCTATGTGGGAAAACCCATACCTGGGCAGCCTCACTTTCCCAGCTCCTCTAGAAATACTCATGAAAAGTGGAGCAATACTGATTTAGAGGAGCAAAAGATGGGACTCAAGATCTCCTCTTTGGCTTACTCTTCCTGTAACACTGATTCCTGCTGAGATTCTGGAACCAAAAAGGGTAAAGAGGGTGGGAAATCAATTTAATTGCAGCTTAGTAAGCAACTGCACTAAGCATTGCTGGCAAAATTTGAACATTTTGCTGTGAGAGAAAGGGGGAGAAATGGCTTTTTCACTGCACAGGAAAGTAGATTGAGAGCAAACTCCCCCCCATCATCTGCTCCTCACCCCTTCCTTCTTTAAACAGGAGGAAGCCAGCAAGAAACAAAGCTAACGCCAGCAATCTCCCGCTCCTGCTACTCCAATTAATAGTCAATCCGCTGCACCCTTTGTCATTAGGCTGCACATAATTACTCCTTCACGCAAACGTCTTCCTTAAACAGATCCTACTTCTGCTTTCTATGCAGATACATTCCCCTTAATTGGTTTTATTGCACCAAATGCCGGCCTGCCCTCACAGATGAGACTCTCCCAGGCAGAGTACATTGCTTTTGCATTTCCACAACTTCTTCCAAGCTTGCTTTTCCCACGGGCAAAGAGATTACAGCACAGAGAAACACACACAGAGGTACCCAAGTGGCACCCTGTGAGCTGTGCACACAGAACACATGCATCTACAGACCCAAGAAAAAATCCAATGTCCAGCTTCCCAGGGATTTGTCAGCTTGGGACGATAATGCTACACCTGCATTCATGAGGGATCACAAGATAGTGTTATTTGCAAGGCTTCATCTCCTGGCAGTGCCCTTCCCATCCTGGAGCTCGCCCAGCTCACACCTGCGGCAGCTCAGCAGAGAGTGCCCTCCACACTCTGCCCTGGTCTCTACATATACCAATCTCTCAGCTTCAGGAGGCACAGAAGATCTCTCGTCACAGTACCATAAAATGCTCCCTGGACCTGACCTCCTCAGGCACAGAATTCCCATTTATAGCTCTCACCCTGCAGCCATTCCATGTGCAGAGTCCCCTGCCTGTGGGGAGGCACAGGTCACGTTGCAGAGCCAGGGACAAGAGATGGCTCAGCCGAGCAAGAAGTAAACCCAGCCAAGACAAGCCCCGGGCCATGAGCCCATCAAAATAAATCAGGATGATGCTTTCTTATCAAGGAAAGGAGGACCAAGGAGAAAACAGTCAGTTTTTGAATAAACAATCCAACTCTGCGCATATCTGAGGTGGTGAAAGAATAAATAGCACAAAACGTCTTCCCTGATAGGCAACATCTTCCTCAAGCACAGAGACACTTAAGTGACACGTAAGTGTTTTGTCTCTGAAGCCTTGGCATCCAGACACAGAGCTGATTTTGGAAACCTCCCTGCTCAAAAGTGGACCTTTGTCAAGCCCACCCTAAAGGTCACCAAGGGTTCCAGGCTGCGAGCTAGAGTCCTCCTGAAAACCCAGCAGCAAGGACTTGAGCCATTCCCTGTCACCTAGGAGAGGATGATGCCACACCATGTCACACCAGCTGGAGAGTGATGCTGCCGCCCTGGAGCAAGGTGCTCCAAAGGGACCTTGACAGGAGAAGCAGTTTACAAGAGAGACCATGACACTCCTGACCCCAACCCACCCTCAGAGCATCACCACCTCCAACACCCCTCCAGAATGAAGCAGCAGGACTCTTCCAACTCTTTGTATCTTTTTAGAGCACAATAAAAAGTATTCTTCTTCTGCTGCTCAACAGCTCTTGTCAATAAAACACATACCACCTGCACAGAAATTTATTTATACTCTTACCAGGAGAGAAGCAGAATCCTTGCCTCCTCTCCTTCCCTCCCTGATACTTCTTTTAAAAGTACCAAGCTAAGAAAGGCACCTGTACATTCCAATGCTCACTGTTTTGCAAAGCAAACAAGTCTTGTTCAATCAATATTTATGCCCCCATCAGTCACAGCTGCAACACAGAGCTCCACCAGAACGTAATGGAGGCAAAAGTCATTCATTGCAATTACCACTGAAAAATTAGGAGGATTTTCATTGACTGGTTATTGTTTCACAGGTATCCCAGGGAGCACTGTAATGTGCAGCGGGCAGGTTAATTAAATGAGGTGCACCCTGAGGCAGACTGCTCACCATTTGTCCATAGCTGATTTAGCCTCCAAGGCGGACTTCCTCAGGTGGACCTCTGCTCCACCAGACCTGTCCTGCTTGATCCCATAGATGAGGGCAGCTTGGGCATGGCTTTCTGTTTTATCCACACTGAACACACAAGCAAGAGAAAGAGGAACTGGATTCCATCACACCTCTTTTACAAGCAAAGCTGTGCACATCCTAGAAAGCCTGGTTTTGCTCCTAGAGATTTCAGAATGGGATTTCACCAACAAAGCATGAAATAAGTTTCCCCCTCTCTCACATCCTGGACCTATCCATGTCACCAGCCAAGTCCCAGTCAATACAAGCTTCCTGGGTATTAAACACTCTGCCTCTTTTTTTTACTTCCTTTTGTTCCCAACAGCTTTGCCACTTCAATCCCTTAATTGTCAAGATCTGAATTTTTGCAGGATACACAGTTATTTTAATCTGTTAAGTGCCTCTGCTGCTATAAAACTGACAGGAATTTAATATCTGGAGACTGTCAGCTGAGCTCCAGGTGCTGAAGCTTTCTAGATGGTGATGATGCAGAAGGAAGCACAGGCTGGTGCAAGGCACTTAAGCACAAAGCTGGCAAGTGTCCCTCTGCACTGAGGTCCAACCCTGCAGGGTGCTGAGCAGTGGAGCAGGCAGTGAGGCTGCCGAGCTTCTCCACAACTCCCAGGAGCCATTCTCCAGCTGCATTTGAGCACACTGAGAAAGGAGATATTGCACTGCAAACACTAGCACAAGTCAAGTAGAACAGGTCACTTTTTTTAATAAACAAAACTTTTCCTCTGCTTTTCTCCAGCACTCAAGCCCATCACAGACCCGCATTTTCCTCCAGAGGCTGTCAGCTGTGTTTCAGCCATCAGAAGGAGCAAGCTAGCATGTAGGAAGAAATGAAGGGAAATAAAATCCTAAACCAGACAGAAACTATCTTCCTGCCTCTCCTGCACACACTGCTGGCCCAGACAGGAGCCCAGACCCCAGAAAACCCCTCCCTGCAGCAGGGCTCTGCCATACAGCCACTGTGGTCTGATACAGGTGCAGAAACTGGGATGACCAAGGGCTCATCATCCATCGAATCATCTCCTGCTCCTTCATAAGCATCCCCAGCCACAGCCTGGCACAGGAACCAGCACACACCAACAAAGCATGGCTGCAGAGACAGCTACAAGTACTACTTCACAATTAATTTGGGATTTTGCTTGTAATTAATCCTGTATATCAGCTCCTCTCATTATTCCTTAATGTAATTAAGTTATTAGTTGATATGTTCCCCCCCCTCAAAGCAGAGCAGTGGGACGGATCAGGGGGAGGCAGGGAAGATGCCAGGGGGCTATGAGCCCAGATTACTGGAGTACATGCCAAGCCCCACCACTGCCTGCCTGGGTGACTTCAGGTGGGTCACTAGCAGCCTGATTTCCCAAAAGGATAAAACTATTTCAATTCCCCTGGAGAACTGGAACCAGCAGAGAGAAGAATACAAAGTTCAGTTAACCTCTCTGGGTCCTGATTTATCCAGCTGGAAAACCGCTGGGACAAGGAGACAAGCTACAACTAATTAAAGCTTGCAAAGTGTTTCGAAACCCTCCACCAAAAGGCAGGGAAGGAAGAAGGCATCAACGAGCCCCAGTTGATCCGTGACCCCAGTCAGCCCCGTGTCCTTACAATCCCATCCATCAGGATTCCCTGCAGGCTGAGCCCATGGCTGCTAACCAGGCACCCAGGGGTAAAGCTCCCTGGCAGGGACAGGCACCCTGCTACGGCCAAGTCACAGGACTGCATAAAGGGCAATGAAATGGCAAATCTTACAGCACTAAGAGGGCTGGATCTGCCCCTTGGAAAAGAGAGAAAAAACAACCTCCGAGCCCCAAGCAACCGCAGTATCAAAACAACACAGGAGGGACCGACAAAATTGTCCCAGGAACAACTTCATGGTCCTAAACACGGCCGTTTTTTGGCTTCCATACCCTGCCAGCCCTGCAAGATTGCTACACCTCACGGCCAGGAGGGAGTCCCACACCCTAAAATCCAGCCCCAACCTGCTCCTGCTGGCCTGGAACATACCACCAGCGGCTGAAGGCAGCAGGGAGGAGGAGGAAAAGGAGGCGACAGGGATTGAGGGAAGCAAGGGCTGGCAAGAAGGGGGGCCCTCTGCCTGCCTGGACTGAGCAGCAGCAAGAGATCCATAGAGATGGATTGCAGTAGAATACAGGGGAAATCATTACAGGGGAGGTGAAGCCAAGTTAATTACAACAAACTGCTGCACCCACCTCTTTGGGCATGAGCAGCTCGGGAAAGCTCAGCTACTGCTGCAAGACCTTCCCTGAATGCCTGCCTTCACCAGGTCCTTGAGATGCCAGCCTTTGGCAAAGGAAGGACTCAAAGACTGTGTCAGACCCCTCACATCAAGGTCCTGCCCCTTGGAGACCCTGCTCACCCCAACACAGGATCCCCTGGCTGCAAGCAAAACATCACAAGCCTGCCTTTGGGAAGCTGAGGCCTGGACTTGGCTCAGGATTCAGGGTAAAGCAGAGGCAGGGCGCAGACCAAAATATCAGTGATTGATGGGCATTCACAGAGCTAAGGGCAGAAGCTGCATGAGCTTTCAGCAAGCCACCAATGTGCCACAGCCAGCCAGGGAGCTTGGGCACTGTGGCATTCCAGCATCAACCGTGCTGGGAGGCCTGCCAGGGACAGGCATAGGCAGGAGCAGTGTTACCAGCTGGAGCCTAACTGGAAAGGGGTAAAGGTTAAACCTACATGAGGCATGATACACGGTGTGCCCATGTCCACAGAAATACAGCTCAAACAAGAGAGAAAGGGAGCATCTTGGAAAATGCTGCTAGGAAAGTTTATGTGGATCTGCTCCATTTCCCCTCTGTAGCTGTCTTACAATGTTTGATCTGCTGTTTGCAATCCGCCACCTCCTCTTGTTTCTCAACGAGTTTGGAAAGACAACCCTTAACTGCTCACATTTTCGTCAGTGGCAATGGGACACAGCACCAGGCTCCACTCTGGACCACAGCATTCCTGTCTCTGGTACCCCACTCAGCTCTGCAGCCATTCAGAAGTGTTAACTGAAGCGACACCACATCCCCACATTTGTAAGTGGTTTATAAGTCATACTGCTCCAAACTGCCGTTTCCAAAGCCAAAAAATGCAATGCATTAAAAAATAAAAAACAATCTGCACTCTATGGATCTCAAGGGGATGGAACTGTTTGGATGGAAAATTCAGAAGAAACTAAGAGGCAATTTAAGCAGTCAAACTGCTGGAGTTATGGCAACTTGGCAGCGGCAGGTTCAAAACGTGCGGACAGATCCTGTGTGGCAGAAGTTCCCTTCACCTGCTGTGGGAACCAAGACCAGCCTGTCACAGCATCAGCAACTACAACCTCCCCCCGAGGTGGGGGGAGCCTTGAATGGGAGCAGAAAGTCAAAATGGGCTTCAAAATGGCAACAATTCAGCGGCAGCTGGTGCTAAGCGAGAAGCAAGGTACATTTCAAGGAGATTATGTGGCCCCTGTCAAACAGGGGAGGTTTTTTTTGCAGTTTTTACGAATACACTTCTGAGACCAAAGCACAGTTCTGGTTAAGAAAGCACTTGTCTTCTAACTCTATTTTCAGTGACTTATTTATTGCCTTCCCCCGCTTAAATAAATAAATAAATGTACAGATAATTATTTCTTTTTGGGGCCTGAAGTCACACAGATTCATTCCCTTCTCCTAGGATTGAAAGATTTGCGAAAGCCTGAAGAAACCTCCTCAATCATTTTTATTTAAAAAAACATGGAAAACCAATAATTCCTCAGGATGAAAAAATCAAAGTAAGCTTTATGAGTTCTGACTCTTTTTTTTTCCAGTCAGGTCGTTAATTCAGTTGCTGAGGTGACAGACACATATATGAGACTCTCCAAAGATGTGGCAAACATGTAAAGCTGTCACAGATTGTGGGCTAAACACTGGTGGGTGTCACGGATACAAAAAAAGGGGCTGAGGGCTCACACCCTTCCTCTGCCAGAACAACCCTAATCTTGATGTATTTTCAGAAGCTGGGCTCTAACCCGGATTAATTAATTCAAGATTTACAACAGTACAACTAAGCAGTATCTAATCCATGTCCTTTGGAAAATTAACCCTCGGCTAAGCTCCAGCCGCTCTCAGCCGAGGAGGAGAGGACACGGGACCCGGAGAGGACCCGGGACCTCGTTCAGCCGAAGATGCTCGCAGCTCCCCTGCTTTTCGTTTGGGCAGTGAAACTCATCTGATTCACTCGCTGTGTGGAGCGAGATGCTCCTCACATCTCTGCCGTGCTGTCACTCCGACAAAACACGACACAGAAAGGCGCGATCGCACGGGCACCGTGCTCCCAGCCCGGCTGGGGCTCCCAGGGCAGCAGTATCCTGCCCGTGCCTGCTCTTGCACCACAGCCAGCCGCCAAAGGCCCCCGCGCTCTAACTGGGCTCGCCCAGCCCGCGTACACCGAACACGGACCATCCCAGTGTGCTTCCCTCTGGTTTCAGCCCGGACAGGATCCAGTGCTTCTCCTTTAGGACACAGCTCGGGAGCGCGGCGTGACCTACGGGGGAAAGGAGCCGCCGATCCCCCACCCGTGACACGAACCACGCGTTTCGTTCCCTTGGGGCGCACCGGTCTCCCCGCTCCCCAGGGAGGGCCGGGAGCCTGGCATGCTCCAAGTTGGCGGCGGGACAAAGGGCCGGTACCGCCGGCGGCACCCGCGGCCGGGGCAGCCCCGACGGCCGCATCCCCGGTGAAGGGGGCGGGGGGGCGGCCGGGACTGCCGCTGTCCGAGACCGAGCGGAGGGAGGGGAGGGGGGAAACCAAGCCCGGGTGGTACGCAAAAGGGCCCCAGTGCTCCCCCGCAAAGGCACGGGTCCGCTAACAAACTTGAAGGGGAACGCGATGGGGTGGGGGTCCCGAAAACCGCCAGGAACTTCTTCCCCGGGCGGCGGCGGCACCGTGCCCAAGTCCCGCCGGAGCAGCCGCGGCCCCGCCGCCCCATCTTTACCTCCGCCGTGTGTCCTTCGGGCTCCGCCGCCTCCAACTTCCTCCGCGCCCCGAAGAAGAGGAGGAGGGCGGCGAGCCAGAGCACCCCCAGCAGAGACAGCGCCAGCCGCCGCGTCGGCCGCCTCATCCTCGGCAGGAGGGAAAAGTCCGGCGGGGGCACCGGGAGGCGGTGGGGGGGAGCCGCGGGCGGCTCGGGGGGCAGCGGGAGGGGGGCTGGAGGCTCTCGCCCGCCCGCCTCAGAGCCGGCGATGCGAGTCCCGGGCAGTGCATGCTCTGCAGGGGAGGGGAGGGGAGGAGGAACGGGAGGAGGAGGCGCCGGGAGGAGTGGGGCTGGAGCCGGAGCCGCTCGCCGGAGAAAGGTGCAGCGCGCAGGCAGCCGGGCTGCTCCCTGGGGAGCTGCTGCCCTGCCCGCTCTGCGCCGGCGGGGAGGCAGCCCCGGGGACGGAGACACTGGGGTGCGGGCGTGTCAGTGTGTAACCGGGGACGCCCAGTCCCTCTTGCCTTTCCCCGTGAGTGAGTCCGGGCCACTTGCACTCGAAGGGAGGTGCGGGGCTGGGCAGCGCCGCTGCGAGTTTGGCCCGGGTCGGTCCCGGTCCCCGTCTCGGTCCCCGCCCGACTCCGGGGCGAGAGGAGGCCACCGCTCAACAACACACAGAGGAGGCTCAGACATGATGGGAAGATTAATTTAACCAATTGAAACAGCAGGGGGAATTCAGGTAGGTGGAATTTAATTACTGGATTTGGAAGAGAAGATGTGTGTCTCCAGAGCTGTCAAGAGCACTTAAAAAATAAATCATAATCATCAGCTGTTGGTATTCCGGCAGCAGCTCAGTGCCAGGCCATGGTCCTGCAAGGATGGCCCTCAGACATCATCCCTGTCCCATGAGGTGGTCCTTGCTGCTCCATGCACAGCCCCAGCACAGCAGGCCTGTCCACACCAGGCAGCCAAAGTGGGAATTACAGACCTTGCTGAGGGAAAAAAGCCCCTAACACAACTACAGAGTAGGACTCCAGAAAAGAGCTGTCTCACCCAGCTATCCCTGCTCACCTGCCTGACACTGCTCTTCTGATCTTGCCACTGACAAGTATTACATGAGCTGAGCAAACCTTTGCAGAAGACATAGAGCATAAATTAAGTATTGGAGCAGATGTGAGTCATTCATGTTAGTAGAAAAACTATGGAACAAACCTCATAAAAACAGGAATCCATACATAAAGTAACATATGGAATGAAATAGAGATAAAATGTCAAATGTTGGAAAGTCCGATGCACATGTTGTAAACAACCTCTCCTATGCATTTCCCACACACTCCTCCTGGCTTTATTATTTCCTGCAGTTGTTTTCTGTCACTTGCTAATTTATCATTTGCAATCTTCATCCTCTGTCCTCCTCTGATTTATTTCCAGGGTTCAATAAGCCCTTCTCCCTAACATATTCCATCCCTCTCAGGCCCAACAGTCACAGAAAGATACCCAGATAAAAATTTCATTAGCATCCACAAAAAGGGACATTTCTCTTTCTTTGTTTTAAAGCCATGTGACTTTGAAACACCTTTACCAGAATGAGGAAATCCAGGTCCAGCAGGCAGTTAGTTTGAACTTGGTTTAACAGGTGGCCAGGAGGAGAATTAACCAGGTGGGAAGATGGCAGAAAGCCCTCATGCCCTGGTGAGCCACCCACCTAATGTCACATGGGAAGTCCACACCAACCTGAAAATGCAACCTGTTCCCATGATGTGCATCATTTGCCATGCCAATTAACCTTCCTCAGCCCTATGTTCAGGCTAGCTGGACCATCACACTTCACCTCTGCCACCATAAGACATCTGTGCCCAACCTAGCTGGGACCTGCAGGTGCTGTTCTCTCCCCAAGCCTTATGCTTTTTCCTGATAGCCAAGGTAAAACACCTGAATAGCTTTTAGTAGCTGAGGCACATCAGTTGCAGTTTTTACATGGTTTACAGTTGTTTTCTTGCCTTATGCTCATCCCTGCTTTTGGGACAGACTGGTCGCTACCTCTCATATACCTCCTTTGGATCAGGAATGGCTTTCTGACCAAAAAGATCATCTTGCCACAAGTAGAAAATAGCCACGGGTGTCTTCTTGCCTGGGACAAAGTGACCTTGTGTGTTCCCTCAACACATTTTCAGAGGGTGCCAAGTTTTTCCTAGCAGACCTCCCTCTGTGGAAGGAGAGTTTTTTCCAGATAAAGGCACTTGGAGGGTGTTATCATTCAAAGCTGGATTTAAAACCTTGTCTTTTTTGTAGGTCAGACTTTCAGGGGAAGCTATTACAAAATACAGAGGGGAAGTATAGAAAATATCAAGGAAATACATTACAAATTAGATTACAGGTAAGGTAATGAATAGGACATACCTGACAAAAATGCAATCAGATAATGCTTTCTTATTACCTTGAGAAACAACTCCCTCTGCTGAGGGAAAGCTTCACTGGCAGGGCTCGGTGCTGTGATGGATAACTCGCTGTGCCCGGCAGGGAACAGGCAAAGGCTCGATGCTTCCCTGCTGGCACTGTCACCACTCCAGCCAGGAGGGGACACTGCACAAATCCCCGCGCTGTGCAGGTGTCCCGAGTGGAATCAGGAGACTTGAGGAGCTCTAGCACTGCGTTGTTCCCAAGGAAATATATTCCTCCTGATGGTGTGCCTGTGTGCTGGGACACATAATATATCAAGCAGATGATGGTATCAGATATTTAAGCAAGAATAAGGCAAGAATACTAATCTGGAGGTTCAGAGTTATTTGAAGTCGTAGACTTCCAGAGACTTGTATAAAAATCCTACTGCAATTCCATTACAAACATGGCAATAAAAAAAATCTTCTGTTCTATTATTGACCCATTTCTTTCCCATTTTTCTAATTTTTCATCTGCCAATCTCAGCTGCCTCACAAGTGAGGTCCATAACATATTACCTGTTTCCAACACAGCAGAATTTACAGGCAGTACAGACATAGACAGAGAAACAGTCTAGGAAATGGTTGGCTGGCATTTCTTGGTATCAGCATTTAAAAGCTGATGAAAGTGATTGTTTCATGAAAGCAAAAAAAGGACATGATTTCTGTGTGGGAGGGGGACTCATCACAATCATAGCTTCCGACAATGGCCCTTCAGGGTCCTTTAAGGAACGGGTGGAAGAGAAAAGTAGCTTTCCTTGCTGCTTTAAGGGCATCTGTAAAGCACATTTCAAGGGAATCTAATCTCACTGGATGTACAAACCAACTGGACACTGCTTCAGTGCAGTTTTTACTAGGAATACTCTTGGGTATGAGTTCAGTTCACATCTGAGATTCCATTCACAGAGAGTTTCTTTTCCAAAAGGATCACAAATACTTGCAGTTTTTTCTCAGAAAGTTGAAAGGGGCTTAAACAGATACAATTAAGAAGTGATCAGAGGAAAGGATCAAAATCCACCCCCAGCTTGGGGATAACTGAGGAGTCTCAATTGAGCATGGGAGGTTACTGTAGGATGGAGGAGCCCCACTGAGCTCTGGATTGAAAGGGCCTTCTAGGACAGAGAGCTCCACTGCCAGGGGAGGATCTGGCTCAGTCAATGGCTTGGGGTAGCCCAGTACTCAGTGCTGTTCGTGGCAGTGCATCATCCCCATGAAGAGATGCTGCTTGCAATAGCATATATATCAGAAAGATTGTGTTTGCAAAAAAATAAGAGATCAGCATTTGAAAGGGTCAGCATGGTAATGTGTGGTTATACAGGGTGCTGGATTTCACTCAGTGGTGTCTCTGTGGTGTGTGCTCCCAGCTCAGGGGAAGAAGCTCATTCAGAAGCTTCTCTTCCACCCCTGGCAGAGGGTGTGCTACTCTTACTGAATTTAACCACAACGACAACAGGGCCTGGAGAGGAGGGTGAGCACAACAAGCTGCTCCTAAATAGCTCTTCTGGCAAGTGCTGAGCATTGGCGTGTTTCAGCAGGAGCCCAGCTGTCCCTCGTCACCAGCAGCGGAGGTGCCAGCCAGGGTGCAGAGGCTCCAGGACAGCAAGCCAGCACATGCCCTGGCCCAGCACACCCCACAGCCCCAGCCTGCTCCCAGAGATGACTCAGAACCATTTGAGCTCTATGGCTGGAGCTGTGCTTCAAATGTGAATAGTCATGTCAGTGACTTCCAGGTTTATATCTAATACTGGAACAACGTTCTCTTTTCCAAACTGTAGCTGTTCAAAAAGCCTCTGGGTCACTTGGTCAGTGTGAGGAGAGAAAAGGCAGAAGTCCTGTGCACAGGAGCAAGGAGGTTATTGCTATGCCATGGGGGTCCCCAGCTCTGCAGCACCATGCTGTGGCCCCATGGAAAACTTGGAAAGCTGCTGCAGGGGTGCAAATCTGTGCTAGGCTGGTGGTTCCTACCCACAGCTACCATCTCACACAGCCCTCAGAATTGTGAGAGCAGCAGAGGCTCTCTGCCACTTCAGTACCCTGCCATCTCAAAAAACAGCTTCCATTATGGCTGTTGAAGATAATGTGAACAGTAGTCCACATTTTTGTGGCAGGTAAGATATGCCTTTTTTTTTGTGCTGTAACGGAAGCAAAAAAATCAGATCAGTGCTTATATGAAAAATATTTTCCCTGTGTGCCCTTGGAGAAGACCAAAAATGTTATAAAGAGAGCTCTGGCCTAATACCAGGAGAACTGTAAGTAATAAAAAGTACTAAAAAAACAAAACCAAAACTTTATATTGGCTGTCTCCTGTGCTGAGGTAACAGAACTGTAGCTTGTCCTACATCTGTAGCTTAAATGGGAGGGTCAAACATGAAGCTGCGAAGCACTCACCTTCTCCTCTTGGGTGATGATATTGCTGTGCACCTCCTCACCTACTGCTGCACTCAGAAAGGGAAATGCAGGAGTTCCTGCAGGCATTTTTCCTCTCTCAGTGTTGCAAGCAGATCTCTTCCAGTACCTCTAAAGGATTTTTTTTTCCTTTCAGTTAAACCACAAGCATTCTTCTCTAACAAACTTTCCACGATGGCATCGCCAGTTAATTAAACGTTTAAGCTGTCATGAAATGCTATGCATTAAAACAAATAAAATGAAGAGGAGAGTTACTTTAATAGCATTTATTAATTGAAGCTCTCATCAACTCAGCTGCAGCAACAGAAGCTGCTTCCCAAGTCGATTGGTAAGAGCACACACCCAGACATTTGCCTGCAGTTCCTACAAGTCAGACTCCCACCTCCAGGCTAGTGTCTGTGGCACTGATGGATGAGGCAGCACTGAGCTTCCTCACCATTGGAACAACTGCAAAGACTTCTCTCTAGTAAAACAGGAGGAAGGCTGGGGGGAATTCTTGCTTACTTCAAGGTATTTTCCATCTCCAGCAATCAAATGGGCACCAACTTGTACTTGTGTTTAATTCACATGCTTCCCAGTCCTTGTCTCCATTTGCTGGAGCACAGGTTTTTCTGGACTAGATGCAGTCGTTGCTCACAGCATTTCCAAGTGCCCAATGATACCAATCCAAGCAGATGTGGGAGCAAGGGGAAAAACAATGGGAAATTTGAAGGGAGACACCTTTGACTTCAGTGTGTGACTGAGGGACATTTTAGCAAAGAACCCCTTGGACAGTGCTCTTCCACTGAAACCACCTTCAGTACTGTTCACTGGTTGCTCTTGACCAGCCCAGCCTCTGGGTTTTATTGCTACAATAAGCTTTCTAAATCCTGTCCCCATATGTCTCTGGTGCATGTTGGTCTCTCCTGACACTCCCATTTTCTGGAAAAAAGCCCCTGGATAAGCGATAGCTGCTAATACCACAGTCTGTTTTTTTCAGTGTTTTGGTGGGGTAAGCTGCCTAGCTCCAGGTCACTGCACCAGCAAGCAGTTGCAGGCACTGCAAATGGCCACAAAGGAGCATTTGAGAGCAAAGGCAGCAGAGAATTTTATGGGCCAATTTGCAGCAAACAATCCATAAACCGAGCACAGGGCAGGTGAATCTCTACCAGGAGCAGCTAAGCCTGTGAGGTCCTGTGCACCCTGCAGTTGTCAGCACAGCTCTAGTAAAACAGGTGCTCCTGGGGGATCCCAGTGCTTCCTCAAGGACTTCAAGGGGAAGCAGAGCTGCTCACCTGCCTCCCAAGGAGTTGTGCTCCTGTGTGCATTCACACACGCGCACCCACACCCCCCACAATCCATCTCTAAAAGCAGAGCACCCTGCCAGAATTTAGAGTAAACCCTTTTGTTGCTTTGAATATGCTAAATCAGTCCCTTTTTGCCAGCTGCAGGACTGTCTCTCAGACACATTGAAGCCCATAATTGTGCTTTGGACAGGTGACACTCAATAGAATAAAGAACAAGTCATGTGATGGGTGAGAGAACACATTAGCTAAAATAAAGCTTTGTCCTTAAAGCACCTTTAATGCCTCTGCCCTTCTGTGTGCAGGTGTTAAGCAGACTTCAGAATTAAATCTCTGATATGTAAGTGTGGCCCGATGCCAACTGGGATCTAGACATCTATTAACACAGCTGGCATTATGTAATATAGCACCAGGCACAGGCACAGGGCAAGGAGGGTTTTCACAGCTGGGTGGAAAGCTTTACCCTCATCTTCCTCCTATAAAATTTTTTAATAAAAAAAGTTACTGGCTGTTTATCTCTCCCTTCTCCTGAGGGATACAAAAAGTGGAGACAGTGAGCCACACATCACCTTACTTCTTAAGATTTTAATCCCATTATTTAGGTGAAGTGTCTAGGAATAGACATTTCATCATATACAATCCAATGCTTTAAGCATAAAGACAGTGATTTCTATTTGATCAAGCAACCTCCCTCTCGCAGTACAAAAGCCCCAAGGGGCTAACAACTAACCCCACAGCTCCCTGAAAAACAGTTAACAGTTACTCTGTACAAAAAGAGTGAGTAATGTCAATGTCTGTGGTTGCTCCATGTTGATCTTTTCATAAGGATCCACTGTGATCTCCTACACAAAAACACACATGTTGCTAGAAATCCTGCCTACCTACAAGGGAATGGTATTCTACCCTGGATGTGCTCAGGTGGATTAACATCTCCTTTCCCATCACCAAATCATTGCTGTTGGTTAGACAGCAAAGCAGCAGCTTGATTCCCCCACCAGCAGGACAAAATTTCAAGGCTGCTGTTTAGAAAACGAAGTAATGTTTAATTGCACACATTTGTTTTGCTGTTATTGAGCAAGAACAAGTCAGAAGCCCAACAGCATTATTTTTCTTTCCCTGCACAGAACCTCATGAATGCATTCAAATCTGTTAGAGTTTCTTAGTCCCAGAGGGTCTTGTTGAACCAGAACAATCAATAGATGCAAACAGAGCAGGTAAAGAGGCAATCAGGGCCTTAGAAACTTGAAATATTTTCCATTAGGACACCTTAATAACTTCCCCTGAACAAGTATTTCAATGGCTGGTGCTACAGGCAGGGAGACATCCCAGGTAGGAGCAGCCTGGGCGACACACACGAGGGGCGAAATGCATCTTGATTTTACCACCCAGAGCAAAATGTGCTCTGGGCAGCAAGACGTTCTCCAAATAGCTTGGGTCATCCCATGCAGGAGAGGTATTTCACAGGAACTTCTGCATATGGAAGATAATTGGAGGGAACCGCTCCAACGTTCAGGGTTCTGATCTCTCGCAGTAATGAGCATGCAGGCAGGGGATGCATATGCATGAGAACATAATTAGGAGTGGTAAAACCTGGAAGATTTTCAAACTCTGTGGCAATTACCAACTTAAACACACAAAAAATTAAGATAGCCTTATACCCAAAGGAAAGTTATTATTCAAAGTGCCTTGCCTCATTATAGTTAGCTGGAGCTCAAACAGCAGGCAGGTGAGCAGGGGAGAGCTGCCTTCCATTAGCAGCAGGTGCTCTCTGGGATAGAGGCAGGATGCTGGCATTCTTCTGCTCTTGCCCAGACATCTCAAACGGTCCCAGAATGCTTCATGGGAACAAAAATAGAAAGCACAGGGCACACATGACTGACAGCTTGGCCTCCTCTGTTGCTCTTTGGGCCTCTCTGGTGAAGAGTGTTCATGGACAGAGAGCTATCCTGTGTAAATAGATTCACTAAATTAATGTGGTAATTATACTGAATATTATTCTCAGTAGAAATAGCAACAGGGAAATGATTTGCATAAGAAATGTGGATTATTCATGTAAATGAATGTGTTATTTGTTTATAGAAAAGATTAAGTCTTGTCTAAAGACCTAGAACTCAGCTATACATAAAAGAGAACACTTAACCAGCCTTTCATGCCTCCACTGTGCTCTGCCCAACTTCATCAAATTCATCTTTGCAGTACTACCTATGTTTTTCTCATCAGTCCATTTTGCTAAAGCTCAAACTCCCCTCAGTGCAGGGAATAGTTAATCTTCCCTAGGGAGCCTGTTTGTGCTGCCACTGAAGAATCTTTAGTGGAATCCAGGCTTTTAATCTTTGTTTCAGCAAGCTGAGCCTAGTGCCAGGAGAAAAAGGAGTGGTTTGTAGGTTTGAAGAGCTGTACAAAAAGTCTGACTTGGAAGGATGACTCCTTTAATTTCCCTCCTGCACATGCTGAATGCAAGGAGGGGCTCGAGTCCCAGGCTGACTGTCCCTGTGCAGTCCAGAAGCAGCCAGCAGTAGCCTCAATATGGGGGCAGTAGAGCAGGTGAGCATATCCTTGGCAGCCACCAAGAGCTGGAGACACTGTGTGCCCCCTCCCACCCCATGGCCTGCTCACCCATGGAGAACTTTCACCCTGCTACCCAAGCAATGTACAAAGGGTTGATCCCACTGCAACCACCTCCTGTTAACACCAGAACAGCCTCAACCCTCACCACAGCGATCCCCAGGCCAGGGTTATTCACCAGTGAAAAACACTGACTTTACACAGGGCAAAAAGACAGTGTGACGCTGCAGGACCTTCAGCCTGCCACTCAGCCCTGCAAAACAGCCAGCTCAGCTCCTGGACCCAGCCTGGGAAGGGCACAAGCACCCAGCACAGCCTCTTAGGAAAAGCAGCTTTCCTAACCATCAGGAGACCTTCTCTCTGGGCTTTGTTAACTAAAGGCAGCTCTTCATATATTGCCAACCACATCCTGGATTGCATCAAACGAAGCAAAGACAGCAAGTCCAGGGAAGGGATTCTCTCCCTCTACTTGTGAGACTCCACCTTGAGTACTGAACCAGTCTTGGGACTCCTAACAAAAAATGGATGTGGACCTGTCAGAATGAGTCCCAGAGGAGGTCATGGAGATGTTCAGAGAGCTGGAGCACCTCTACTAAAAAGACAGGCTGAGAGAGCTGGGATTGTTCAGCCTGGAGGAGAGAAGGCTCCTAGAAAGGAGACCCTAGAGCACCTTCCAGTACCTTAAGGGGGCACACAAGAAAGCTGCAGAGGGATTTTTTACATGAGCAGGTGATAACAAGAGAAGGGGGAATAGCTTTAAACTGAATGAGGGTAAGATTTAAACTAGATATAAGGAAGGTATTTTTTCCAATGAAGATGGTGAATCACAGGAGCATGTTGCCCAGAGAGGTGGCAGATGACCTACCCCTGGAAACATTCAAAGCCAGGTTGGATGAGGCTCTGAGTAATCTAGTCTAGTTGAAGACATCCCTGCTTTCTGCAGAAAGGTTGGACTGGATGGCCTTTAAAAGTCCTTTACAACACAAATTATTCTCTGATTCTATATGTCAGGTCATTGAGGAGAAACACTCTTAGCTGATCCTAACTTTCAGGCATATGTAGCAGCACTCTGTTGCCTCCGGTTGTTTTAAATAATTTGAGAAAGGAAGAATGTCTACCTCGCAGCAGGAAGGGCATATTTTCTGTTACAGTAAGCTCTCCAGTGACATTTGTGTCTAGCTCAGGTTCTGGCACCTTAATTCAGCAAAATAATCTGGACTTCTCAGCTTCCTTCAGGTCCATCAGGTGGTCAGAATTGATAGAAGTTCTTCGATGTTCTACAGATTTATTACAAGATTTTTCATCATTTAAAGAGTAGTGTTGAGGAATGACACCTCCACACAGCCTTTCCACCAAACTTCTTTTGCCATTTTTTATTTCAAAGTACTTGTAAACCATAAAAGTAAAAATGAAAAATAAATGGGAGTTCCTTCTACTGGACTCAGCAGTTTATTCTTGCAGCATATGAATTATTTTCTGTTAATTCATCCCCTAAATTCTTTATGTGCTTAGCTATGTGTTGGTTTGATAGAGTATCCCTTTCTTTTTTGCATTTGATACAATTAAAGTTCTGCAAAACTCAGCGGTTTAAACTCTTGGAAACTTGTGCACATTGGAAAATATTGATCCATACGGAGGAGGCTGTGAGGTGCCCAAGCCTTGCTCCCATGCTCTGTCCTGCACAAGTAGAAAAGCAGGCTGAAATGGAAATTGAGTTCTCAGTAACGCTCAATTCAGCTGTTCAAAAATAATGAGCCCTTCAGATCAAACTACTTTGGAGATGCTCAGGGTTATTTCTCTTGTCCATATTTGCCTGGTGAGTGTTGGGAGGCCAGGAGTCAGAGTCCCTGAGGCATGCATTTTAGTATCAGGCTGACATTTCCCCAGCCTCACTGAAAGACAGAAGCTGTGCACAAGGGATGCATTCAGCATGGAAACTACCTGGGGTTCAGAAAAGGGCTCTGAGACAAGCATGGCTCCAAGTTGAAGTAAGATTTCAGTCTGTGCCACACCTCTCCTGGGTGCAGTCACACCCTGGTGCTGGGACATGGGGTCCAACATGAGCCAGTTCCTGCAGGATTTCAGAGGTGTTTGCAGAGCTGGAGCTAATGAACAGCTGGAGTTAATGTTGGCAGAGAGGATCAAGGGGAACACCTCAGCCATCTGTGTCCGTCTTTTGCTACACATGAACCTACCTGCTAAGAGCAGCAGTTTTTAAGACTATGGTTACTATTCTCCTGAGATCTGAGACCAAGGAACAGCAAGGAAGAGTGGGTAATGTTGATATTGTTTTCTTTTTTCCTTTTACACACAATAAATCACAAAAAAACACTCAAGTAGCAGAGAAGGGTCAACAAGGGTGGGTGCTCCTAAGGAGCACAAAAAACCACCTACTCCATTAATAGGGGGCTGTTCCCAAAGACTTACAGAGAAAGCATGGCCCCAATTTATGGAGCAGTATTCCAAACTAACTCTTGGGTTTTGAAGAGGGCTGTGAAAAGGGAGAGACTATGGTAATGGGACAATCACAGACATAATCCCACTCCTAAATCCTCTGGAAGCTCAGCATTTAGAGGCAGGAGCCCTTGGCAGCCTCAGCCCAGGCAAAAAACAGCATTGCTGCTACCAGCAGCCAGGCTGAAAGCACCCACTCAGGGTAGCTTAAGACCAAATTTCTCACTCTTATGCTCCAGCTCTTCAGCAGTGCAGAGCTTCTTTCAAGCAATAAGTCATTTATGTCTAGCTGCAGCATATTTATGAGAATGAAATCCTACTTTTACCTGAAGAAAAAAAGCTACTTTAGAGCAACTACTGCTTTCATTTCACCTAGCTTAATGAGCACCAGCTATAGACATCCTTCTTGTAGATTCATTTCCAGGAGCATGAAGAGCTTTGCATGGTTCTGCAGGGTGCTTAGCTCTTAACCCTTCCCTCCACATTTGATGTGTGCACGACAAGTTAGTGGGGGGCAAAGGGTCCTTTAAAATTGTAACCCTTCACAGCAATCACATTTTGGGTCTTTTGAACCTGAATATGCAATTCCCACATTCATATGTAGTTGATTGCAAATATTCCATCAAAATGTGCTGCAAGACAAAATTATTTCTAATTACTGTTCTGTTAATGAAGATTCCCTATGCTAGACTGAGTGAAAATTTTCCTTATCAACAGCAGTAGCAAAGTCCATTTTTCTTATCTCACACAACAGCTGAAAAAAAAAGTTTGTTTTCAACCTGACTCCTGTGAATACTAGTTCCAAGGATCAACACGATGGTCCAGCTATAACATTAATAGTGATAATGGGGACATGTAATTCACCCAAGAATAATTTTCTAGGACACTTATGGCACTAAATGCTTATTCAATAACAAAAAAGTAGCAGATAAACCCAGGTAGAGAGCACTTCTGCCTGGTATCTGCAGCCACCACAATGCCTAGTGTGTCATTTACAAGTGGCATCCCTCTCTGGCACTGCCAGGCTGGGCAGAATTAGTCAGGATTTTGTAGGTTTTTTTCCTTTATCTGTGGAAAGTCAGCTTCCTACATTACATGGCTGATGTGAGCAAAACAAAGGTCTGCCTGCACTGGAAGGGAGCGCGATGGAGACATTCATTTCCCCAGAATAGGTAGTGTAACAAATCAATCCTGACTGCACTGATAAATTGAACTTCAAGCTTGGTGATACTGCTTTTCAGGTCTAATTCAGTGTAAGACACAGCAGGAAGGAAAGGCAAAGGCACTCGTTAGCATTTCGTTCTGCAAGGAACTGCTCCCTGAGCAGGGGAGGGGAAAAAAAGGGATTTTTTTCATCTTCTTTTTCACCACAGCATTGCAACAGTTTTTACGGAAGGTGACGTGGTTCACAGGAATATGTGGGGGTGTATGTGCAGAGAGAAAGGTGCAAAATAACTACTCCGAGATCACTGGCTTCTTGCCAAGCCCCAAACCTTGGGATGGGGTCATAACTTGAGCTCTTGGACACCAAAAAGAAAGAAGTTCCCAGCAGTAGGAGGATTACAGAGCAGCCATGCTACGGTATGCAAAGGGAGGAGGACCTCAGGAGGCTGAGGTCAGATCAAATCTTATGTCTTAACAGAGCCCCAGGCTGAACACAGATCACTCCCCCGAGGAACAGCAGAAGTATGTCTTTTCTAAGTAAAGATCAAGTCCTGCTTTTGTGTTGTACTAGCCAGCACCCTGGGAACCTGATCTTTCTCTCCTTGGCACTGTAAATAATAACAAAGGGGATTTTTGCCCTTCAATTTTCTGAATAATAATGCAATCACTCCTCTGTCTTACACTCCAGCTTTTCACCCTCTTCCTCACTGGAGCACAGGTTTGCATACAACCAGAGTCCAGCAGGATTAACTTTAGGATAAAAGTCTCCACAGCCTTCCATGAAACACTGACCTGAACAGCTCACAGAGGAAATAAAGCAAGACTTTAGGCTTACAAATTTTGAAATCCCATTGTCAGAATTGTGGCTTCTGGTGGGGTTGTAGAACTGGAGAGCGGGTGAATGAGGACTGGTGGACACTTGGATTTAACAGTGGCTTTGACTCCATGTCCCCAGACTGTCTCTTCACTTCCATCACTGCCCCACGCAAAGGTCTGCACTTAGTGGAACACTTGGCACCCATTCTGCTCAGTAAACAGTTTTCAGGCACCACGTGCCCCTGGAAACAGGCTTTTCCTTCCAAAAGCTTCAAAAGTTCTCATTTTTATGGTGCCAGTTCAATGACAACTTGCTCTTTAGTGTCCATTTCTGGGTCATGGAGTTAGAATTACATATACTGCTTAATAATCACAACCAAAGCAACATTATTAATTCCACTCAGAGCATCTTGTGGTGTGATCAAAGTCTGCTGGCACAGCTTGGACAATTATGATTGTGCAGTAGCCACTTGCATGAATAGAATACCTCTCAGCAAAGGACTGCAAATATGCTTTTAGGTAAGGCAGAAGTCCTGGTGGCCCCATTTTAAAACCGGTAAAAGGAAAGATGTGACCTCAGACAGAGAATTACTCTGCAGTGTCTCGATAACATTAATTGATTACTCAGAAAGAAACACACAGCTTGAGTATTTCTTCTATCTCAAACATGGGCCAGCTTGATATCTCCAGGGTGGTCATCCCTAGCTGCCTAAGGGCAAGAGCCCGATGATCTTGGGGTGATTTGCCTTGTGGTTACTTGTCCACAGAGGACAGCTCTTCCCCTTTTGCCTGAAACTCTTCACTGTAGCCATGAGCTCTTCAGCTATGCTTGTCCTTCCTGCAAGTCTCAGATCTTTTGGAATACTGTTAGGCCTGAGAGTAGAGCCTGACCTGTTGCTGTCTAGACAGAAGCCTTGATCATGCAGAATGCACATGAGCAGTGAGGCTGACTGGTATCTGCTGTACCCTAACTCCGCTCTCAGTATGTGTACCAACTATATCCAGGAAACATTAAATACTTCCAGTTGAGTATATTTGCAGCAATAAGCTCTAGCAGAAGACTTTGTTTGCAAAGGGTTGATTAGTTCCTTTCAATTTCATCTCAGCCTTATTGTTACAGTATACTGCACCATCCATCTCCTCTTCCCACTGCAGACATTATTTGCTATTCTTGCACCTACCTTTTTCAAAAAGGGCTTTTATTACCAATACTAGTCTCAAGCCAGTCTCACTTTTCTTTCATTTCTGCTAGAGCAATACTACCCACTGCAAAGCATCTCTGTAAATGCTGTGGTTACAAACGAATGCATCCTTCAGCAGGATTTCAGACCATTTTTTCACAATGCACATTGTAAATGAGGAGTAATATATCTTCAGAATTGCCCAGAAAACATTATTCTGTTAGCAATATAAAAGCTTCACAGTGTCCGAGTAGGTGCCCTTGCCAAAAACATTTCATTGTGAGCCAGATAATTCAGTTTGAATTGTACATGGTTTGGTATAATCATTCCAGTAAAGGATTCTTTACAATTCTGTAACAGCAAGTCACATGGCTCAATAAAGTTTATTGCTGCAAATGCTTAGTGATTCATGGCATGGATGAATTCTGTTTCTTTCCTGGATCAAGTAATCAATAGCAAAATAATCCCCCTGCAATTACATTGCTCTGCATTAAAGAGGTATGAAGTAAATAAGTACAAAATCTGATAGAAAAAAACAATGCGTACAACATTAAAATGAACTGCATTTTGAAACTGGGTGTCCTGCACCAGTTTTGCACACAGCCTGTGGCAGACCTACATCCAGCACATTCCCAGCCTTAAATGTGCAACAAACTCAGGTGAGACTGACAGATTTCCCCCCTCATCATGTCCAAGAGTGCCTGCTGTGAACACACTGCACTCACATAGATCCCCCAGACATTCCCATGGGAGCCATTTCCAAAATATGCTGAGAAAAGTTAGATCTACACTCCTTCAACCAATATTTTTGGTTCTTCCAACACTGCTCCTGGACACAGTAAATCAGTGTTTATAACATCCCTTGCTGAGTTGAGTGCAGATTAAATCAGGCTAATTTAGTTTTCACCATCATGTTCAGCTGTGAGTCACAAAAGGAAACAGAGACGTGTGTTGAGAGGGGAGCTGCTGATGGAGCCTCCTCGGGAGCCCGGCACATGTGGAACCTTTCGGGAGCGCAGGGGGACACGGAGCCCTCAGCTGCTCCAGGGGCCCTGGGTATCCCTGCTCTCTCCAACCTGCACTGCTTCACAGACCTGAATCCTGTGACTCCATAGTAGGTCGATCCCAATAAATGACAGATATATCATCTGTAATAAACAAGTACCAACACAGCCATCTATTTATCTGGTTCTAACTGTTTTCTCATAAAAACAGGATGAAAATGATATTGCTTAGAAACAGACTGTTCTGGGGAATAAAGTGCATGCTGTTGTTTTTACTGTTTAGTGCCTCCTGACTGGGAACACTTATATGCAAAGGAGCTCCTCCATAAATATGCTTATGATATTGCTCAGGCCTCAGTGCAGTGGTGAGCACATCCCTGAGCTCAGTCATGCCCATGTTTATTTTCCTAGCCACAGTCCACCTCATTCCTCACATGCATGAATCTCACATGCACTCTGAAAAAATATTTATGAGATTAAGCACCTAAAACATCACAAAAAGCCAGAGGGAAGGCTACCTATGCAAGCTTAATATAACTCCTTCCTACAAAGGTATTAGAGTATGGTCTTTCATTATATGTTCATTCCCATTGGAGCTCTGTTTCATTTAACATCCAGACTCAGACTAGGCTGTGCACTATAAAAGCCTCAATTGAGCTGTCTGCAGGAATGCAAAAAGGAAAAAAAAAAAAAAAAAAAATCAAAGCAGCAACCTGTAACAGGCACTTAGTGTGGAAATTTCCAGCCCAATATAAATGAGTTGTAAGAAAGTGCAAAAGGAGCCTACAGATAGATGCATCAAATAACTCTCATGGATTTTGACGTGAATAGTCCCACTTATACCAAGTTCTCTGTTCACAGTCCCACACCTGGGTTGTACTATTGAATTAGCTACAACCTACATTTACCTGCATCCTTTTGAAGTATACGCACACACACACACTCACCCTATATAAAATAAATATCAAAATGTTTTATCAGACGGCTCCTGTATCACCCTACTGAGAACATTCATTCCCTGCCAGTCTCTGGTGACTTAAAAACAATATGGGATCAGTTTACTTTTCACTGTACTGAACTTTTTAATCTGCAGAGAAAACCCACTTCCTTTCTGAAATGAATACACAATCATCATACAACAAACAGCTGAAGGCTCAGCTCATCACTTGGTCAAATCAAATTAGGGCCACTTCAATAGGCCTGTGTCGACTATAAAAGTGAAGAGATTGTTTGAATGCTTGCGATTCACCTTTCCAAGTCAGGGCTGGGGAAGAGTGTTCATTTATTCTGTGAGTCTCCACTCCTTCTTTCCCAGAAGCACACAAATTCCAGTTCTCTACCATAGGCCTAGCAGCTACGGAACTGGGATCCCTCTATCAGGTGACAAGTTACTCAGGACAGGGGCCTTTTCCCTCCCGGACTCAAGAGCCCCTTCACCAGGCATAGCCACAATGTGTGCCTATAAAAGCCATGTTAAATCAGCAGGATGTAGATGACCTCAACAACTGAGCCACCATGCTCCAGGGTGTCACACTTCGCACTCAAGGGAGTTGGCATTCAATGGTCTCTCCTCAGTAGGGTTGTTTGAAGTGAAATACGACTCCAAATAAATACATTAATTTGCAAAACTTTGCCAAGTCTGTGGTTATCAAGTTAAGTCTGCTTGAGGGAAGGACTTTTTGTATGAAGAAAAAAATTGAAACAAGGCGGCCTTCCTCATCCTGGTACAGGTCCGGTTGTCTCCTCCTCTACAGCGTTGCTTCATGAATAAAGTGTCATCATCATCCACTGTAAAATAATATGGAAAAGGGGTTGAAATAATCCATCCCTGTGAGAACTCTGCCATACTCCCACCTGGACTGGACTATGGGACATTTGAGCTATTCGGCCTCCAGAAGAAATAGAAGCCATAATAAACAAGCCTTGGAAGCCTGAACCTCCTTGTTGTTTGTAACCTGCCCTGTAAGTGGTCAGTTAAAGACACTTTTTCTAAGGCTACAGAAAAAAAGATGCAGTGCCTCATGCCACAAAGGGGCCTGCCCTCTGACAGTCAGGGAACGGGCTTTACCTCAGACTCCCGGAGATATATCCCTTTACCATCCTGTGTTAAGTTACGAAAGGCCTCTGCAAAAGAAGTAAATGAGACGCGTTAACTTTATAGCCAAGGTTCTCTCTCAGGATAAACCCCAAAGGCAGCGTTTCTACACTATTCTCAAACGCATGTGAGCTTCTCTGGTCTGTCCCTAGGAGATCTGTGAAGGCTGGAACATGGGGAGCAGCTGAATAAAGTCAGGCATGTTACTGTCTGCCCATCCATTAAAAAAAAAAAAAGCCCTCAAAATGCTGGTGGTCCCAACCTTACCCTCTACAATCATGAGACGTGCTGAGTGTCTACAGCATGACCTGAGTATCAGCTGTCTCATCATCAAACTGCAGTCTACCAAAGGCATATTTCAAAACTTCCTTCTTCCTGGAAAAATGTGTATTTCAAGGCTGTCTTTTTCATAGAAAACAAGCAATTTTCATCTGTATATTGTCTACCTCTTCCTACAGAAGGCTGGTGTAAATGTGCAGAGTGCTTAATCTCTCTGATATGTACAGCTTGGATGTCTGTAGGAAGGGATTGGTGGGGAGGTAAGGAGAGACCTTGGCTTCTTCTCTATCTGTCCCTTGCTTAAAACTGATTACTCTTGCTGTATTCAGAAATCCAGTCGTGCAATTTTGACCTTGCCAATTCTAGTAGGAACAGCATCAGAGGGGCCACAGCTTAGCTGGCAACCCAGCTTGCCTGGCCAGACACAGAGCACTAGCTTACCTCCCATGATCTCCACTCGAAGCATGAAGCAAACAAAGCTCTCAAAACTGATCTGTAAGTCAGGGTCACCATATCTGATTGCCATCAAATTACAGACTTCATTGCTGAGTGAAATGCCTACATAAAATGGTGGGTGGGGGGGAAGGGTAAACAGAATGAGATGGTACAACTGAGTGGTCTTCATCCCTTCTCCAACAAAACATTTGTTTTTCACACTTGGCCTAATCAAATACTAGCCAGCCCAAATGAGATCTCTACATGAAGATACCTTCTCCAAATTTAAAAGGGTTCAGGTCTGGTCCCCTATACTTACAGTCCTTCCAGAGTTGAAATGAAATACAAATAGGTCTCTTTTACTCACAGGACACGAGGGTAATGTGAGCAGCATCTGAGTTTGACAACAATATTCCCAAGAGGGTAGGAAAGGAGATGAAAAAGAAAATCCAGAGGAAGCTCATACAGAAATCATCAGTCCCAATGTCAAGCAGCAGCAGCATTTGCAAGGAACAAAAGCATTCTCTATTCATGGCCTGGGATTTTAGTTTGCTTTAGCAGAGGTCTGCCTGGGTTTCTCACTGTGCTTTCACTGACTCAGATGAACTGGGTGAACATACACCAAAGAGAGGAATGATATTTAAGGTGTAAATATGCAAAAGAAGCCACAAGACTGCCCCCACACAACACCCAGCAATAGCAACAGAGTCGGTATTTGGACCTACATTTATCATCTTCCATTTCTAGATCAAGCTTCAGACACTGCATTAGTGAAGTCTGGCACCACTATAGCCTCTGTGCAATTCCCACACTTCCAGGTTTGGTCCCTGAGCTGTCGTTTTCAGCAGAGGCAGCAATTTAATAGGAGCTAGATCTGGCCTGCATCCCCACAAGCCTACAAAATCTTTTAAAATTCGATTAGCAACACACAGGAAGGGATTTAAAAATTGAGTCTGAAATAAGCAGACACTTCTGTTTCAGACAACTTTCAGTGTGAGACCACTGAGAAAAGAGTGGGCAGCCCATCCCATGGCAAAATAATTTTCTTGCTAAAGAAGGAAGAAGAGATAGCCATGGCCAAGCAAACAATAATGTTTCCACTTGTCCTGGGCTCTACATGCCATTATCAAGATGATTCCCAGCCCTGTACTTTCTTTCAGCTGTCATGAGCAAGAATACGAGCCTTGCCAAAATATGCTGTGGGCTCACCTGTCTCCTGTACAGCTGCCTGCAGTTCCACAAGGTCAAGTTTTCCTGATCTGTTGGTGTCTCTCTTCTGAAAAACTTCCTGTAGGGTGAAGGAGTACTTTTAAACAAACCAAACCACCCAAAACCTCACAGGTGACACCAAAGGGATTGTGAGCAGGGAGATATAGAAAGGTGGCATAGAAACTACTGTCATACCAAATAGAAAAGCAGCCTTTTCCACAGGACTCTGAATTCCTGGATACTCAGTGTGCCAGTGGCATTCAGCTTAGGGGGAGAATTAAGGTCAAAACATCTCAATTAAACATTAGAAAGCACCCAATACATATATTAAAAAATGAAAAAAGAAAAAAACTAACCAAAACCCCAAACAACTCCAAGACTTGCAACCACTCTAACATCCATGCAATTATTATATGAGGATAATGATGTCTTAGCCCATGCGCCTATTTATAGACTTGATCCTCCCCACACTAAAGTCAATGGAAACCTGGCTGCTGATTTCAGAAGTGGCAGGAATCAACCCTTTCCCAAACCAGCTCTATTCTGTCTCAGCTGAACTGTTATTATGGAGGGTGAGAAGTTCAATAAGCAGGGCCATGTCCTGGGGGTAAAGAAATCACAGTAACACCCAGTCTGGCCTAAGAAATAATGCTCTGGTAAAGTATTGTATGAGTCAGAAGAATCACTCATGACAAGGATACATCCAGGAGTGCCAAGATAGCCTGGCAGGAATCCAGACTGAAATTCAGGCAAAAACTCTGGAAATCTGGAGAGAAAAAAAAATTATTTTGGGGAGTCATTGGACATCTCTCATAAAAATGGACTTTCACAAAATTCCCCCTTACTTGAGAGGGCTCAGGCCCCAAAGCTTGTGTGAAACTTTACACCCACTTGAGAAGATATATCATTTATGATGATAAAAATATGAGGCAACAGGATGGATTCTACTAGTCTCAGAAAATCCAATATGAGCTCCCTGCAGGCATGTAATATAGAATGAAATATGGTACACTATCTTCAGCTATTAGAGAAAATGGAAGGAAAAGGACATCCAAAGCTCTAATCCCAAACAGAATTTACTGCATGACCTTGAGCAAAGTCACTTGACCTGAAGAGCTTTGGGGAACAGCACTGCAGATTAATTGAAACCCTTGTACTAAACATCTCTGTGTCCCTCTCTTTCACAGACACATTGCCAGCTCTGTTAATATAATTAAAAGTACAGGCACTGATGAAAACATTATGCTGCCTGAAAGCTTAGCATTTCTGGTTCATATATAAGTTACACGAAGAGTAACAGAAACAGGCTCTAATCTGTGTTAGTCTGTGCCTTCCACTGAGTAAGGGACAGAATCATAACTCACCAATCCCTTCCCTTCAGAAAGTCAAGATGCCTTAATAGTTTTAATATTGTAATAGCCCTGTAAATATGAACCAAGTACTGTAAAGATTTTTAAATCACTCTTAAAATTTATGATTTATGAAAAGTAAAGATTCCTAGTTCAATATAGTTTTTCACAGATAAGACAGTGTCTGGTGGGTCACTTTACAAAGACAGGAGTAATATCAAATTCAGTTTAAGTGAAAAAGGCATCACATCTTTTAATCATCTTTGTTGCCTGTAATGGCTGGACAGAGTGTTTTCTATGTTGCATATTGATTGTTACCAGCAAAGAAACCAGGAAGAAAATCTGGATTCATCATTATATCTGTAATTTCATTGTCACCATTCAGAGAGAACAGCCACTGCAATGCCTCATTGCTGTCCAAGTAGTGTTATTTGTTACCAAGCTCCAAATTATAAGCTGTGGAGTGCTTTGGGCTGCCCCCAGCAGACTGGATGCCACATGAGAGAGACAAGCTCAGGGCTTGCCTGGCTCTCACAAGCATGGGTTACAGAGGCCATCTGCACCTCATCCTGTCCCCTAAACACAGAACAAGGAGCAGCCCACTGCATGCACAGCAGAGAAGAGTAAATGGAAACAGCAGCATGGACGAGACACATGAAAGTAAAGACAAGACCTTCCTATGGATCAGGCATTCCACATCTTCTAGTTTGGTGCTGCTGAGACTGTGGCAGTGGCACAGGGTGAAATGAGGTACAGTTTCAGAATCAAAGCTGACATCAAGTTGGGTTTGGGTTCAGATTAAGAATCTGCATCCATGCTTGTTCTCCCCCCTCATTCTTTCAGTTGTTGAAATTCAAACTAGATTAGCTCTGCTTATAATACTTCTGCCATGTTGATTCACACCCCAGCAAATCCTTTTGCTCTGGAAATCTAGCATGGCATCAGAAGAGTCAGTTCAGTTAGATTGAAGCCAGTTTTTCTTCCCAGAATTCAAGAAATAGATACAGGAGCTGAGGCTTTTCTCTGAAAGGGCTTATTTTACAGAAACATTATTTCTCAGCACTTACTTCTCCAAGATATATTATTCAACATCCTCTGGAGCTGAACAGCATTTATTTCAGGATTCTGTGATACAGAAGAGAATTCTAGTATTTTTTCTAAGAATTAAATCACTTTTCTCCCTCTTTTGTTTTCCCAGCATGCCCCATCTTCATTCTCTGCTTTTCTGGCCCCACTCCAGCCACTGTGAAAATCGATATAAAAGATTCCCTTTGAATATGACAAGATTTCGAGACTGCAAGAGCTGCAGTGTGCTCTGGGCTAAGTTCTCGGGGCTCCACACAGATCAATGCAGTACTGCAGATTTTCCATGGAGTGAAGATGCAGACCTTTCAGCCCTAGTGCCATCTGTCCCATCAAGCACACTGTCAACAGACCTGCTTCAAACATTCTCTTTTTATCATTTACAAACAAACAACAAAAAAAGGAAACTTTGGAATAGTTCTACCCAAACTCTTCAAAGCAGAGACTCCCACTCCCCCTTGTCATACTAAAGTTTACAGATCTTAGAAGCTGCACCAATCATTTGTTTGGAGGATTTTTTAAAATGTCACTCTTCAAAAATAAAAGCCTGCTTTCAGATCATTGAGACATGCCAGAATAAAGCCTTCAGAAATTACAGTAAGTGCTTCTGCCCCTTTGTGTACATGGACATCCTGACACAAAGGATCAGCATCTCACAGTATGCAACCATTTCTAGCACACGAAAGCCACACTGTTCTCAAAATATTAAATAAGGGACAAAAAGTGAAAGCACTCCTTGTTTTTAGTAACAGCTTCCTTCAAAATATTCCTATTAAAAGTGCAAATTTGTTTTTGTGAAATTGCCAAATACAGGATATGAGACTAAATAAATCCAGACTAAATAAATTCTGAAAGGTGAAACACTTGCATCCCTCACCACAGTCAGTAGGACCCCTGATTGTCAGCTCCATCCCAAATCAGGCCAGAGTAATCACTAACAAGAATTTTTCACAGTAAGGATCATATTTCACTAGGAAAATTCCGGGGAAAAGATGATGGGACACCCAACATCTATTTCACCTCTCAAAGCAGGTTAGTCACCATCCAGCTGTGTTGAGGTATGTGTGAGACAGAGTTTAATGTTTCAGGGGTGTTTTCGAATAGGTAACTTTTCCCAATGAATGTAAGAATGCCCCAAAGGGTAGGATGGATCCATATAGTCCCATCACTTTGTCCCAAATACATGCAACAGGAATTAATGTTTAGGAGAGCATGTGAGCCTGGTCAGTTTCTGAAGTCCATTCTCCTGTTACTCTGTTGGAAAAGTGATCTTAGAGGGTACATGCCTGCTTAGTCTTTTAGCCTTTGTTCATGGACTTTCTGCCCATCGGTTTGCTAATACCTTTTGAGCCTCTTGATGCTGTCACATCCACATTAAGTCCCAGGCATTGACACCCTGCTGTGCAGAGAAGTGTGCCTGTCTCAATGCTATCACATTGCTAAGCTTCGCAGGCAAATTTGCTGTGTGGAGTCATCACTGCAAACAGAGTCCAACCTCCTCTCCATAGCCCCTTCTCTGCACCCTACACATCCACAGACCTCCCTTAAACATCCACATTCTTTTACTTTCACAGAGCTGCATAATAGCTCTGGAGGAGTTTACTCATGCAAGCACTTACCTGTTCAAAATGCTTTGTGAAGAAATCTTCCCAAATCTTGCCTTCATACTTATCAACAATTTCCTTTAAGGTACCAAAAAAAAAAATCATTAACTTGCAGAAGAAAAATATTGGCAACCAAGTTTCCAGAACAGCATTCCATTCCCTGCTTTTCCACCCTCTGCCCACCACTGCAATCAATGTTACATTATTAACACAGCCCACTGCTAAGATTCCACCCTACATCACAGAACTGCTATTTCTTGGAGAGAGAGAAATACTCAGATAACATTTAGTGGGGAGAAACATTCCTCTCACCCCACCCCAAGCTGTACAAAGCATGGGGCTTACTCTGTGCTGAGAAGAGAGAGGATCTCGGTTCTCCTTTATACAGCCCAACAGAGGAGACGAAAGCAGAAAAGGTCCTGTTTATGCTAGGGGAACAGAGTATGCCATAAATTTCCTAGCACAAGCTGCAGATGTGCACGCACTGCCACTGAGACTAGTTCTTTTGAAAATAAAATTTGGGCTATTGCATGGGAATAGTACTGCTGTGGTCCCATAATGCCTTCAAAATGCTCAAGGCTTGAAAGGAACAGAGAGAAGTGCAAGAATGGACCATGAGTATCCAAAAAGCCATGAACAGGAAAGACTGCAGAGCAAGTAAGATGGTGTCATTAGATGATGTTTGCAAAAAGGGCAACTAAGCTGTCTAAAGTTTTGCCTGTCCCCCACATTTGATTGCATCTGTCCCCTTGGTCCAAAGGATCCTGTCTGTAAACCCAAGCTGTGATTTCAAGTGCTGCAACACAAGCACTGATGTTTGTCAATCAGCCTCCCCTCAAGGGCAAAGCAACAGTAAAAACCCAACATTCAGAGCTATATATTGAACCACAGACATCCTACTCCCCTTGCACTCACTCACCTTAGACAGGGTGAAGCTTGTGTTCCCACCCATTTCCCTGGAGATGCAAAAAAGCAGACATATTAAGGACAGATCTCAGAGTTGTGTTTTTGTCTCTTCACAGGTGTTCTTCCCCTTCCCTGGATGGGGCCTCAACCTGCCCTTGCTGTGTGTTTTATTCTTTGGTGTTACAGCTGCAGTAAGGCAAGGCCTCATATCCATATAGGACCAAAAGCTGCTAGCATTTGAAGTATCTAAAACATCATTTCGGTACAAACAACCATCCTAATATTGCCAGCAGGAAGTTCCTGGCAAACTAATGGAGCTAAAAAGCTAAAGAGCTCTTATCTTTCTCACAGTCTCAATCATGAGCACACTGCAAGGTTTGTGTGGGCCTATCTCAGCCTTTTTTGAAAAGATAAGGCCAAAACCAGTGCTTCAACCACTGAGAATCCTATGGCAGGAAAAATCCAGAGCCAGTTTCTCTGAAAGAGATTGTACTGCTTTTTGCAGAGTTAAGCCTTTATGCTGCTCCCATTAGACTAGAAAGACCAGACTTTCCCAGGAAATCAGGTGCTGGCAGAGGGACAGCAGCATCTCACCGAAGAATGTGCTTCCTGGAGAAGACCCGCAGGATGAACTCAGACTCTTGCTGAGGCTCCAGGGTGCATGGGACAATCACATAGACACAAGGCTCCAGATGGAAGTCACAAGTCACTTCCCGCTCATCAAGGAAAATCTGGTGCTTGTTCACAGGCTGATGTCGGGTGAAGAAACATGGGGGCAGCTTTCTGTTGCTCTCCTGGTACTATTCAGGGAAAAAAGGTAAGAGAATCCTGTTCTGGCCCAGCTGAACACATAGACAAAAGGCATGTGGAGGATTCACAGGCAGGGCACAGCCAGCTGCCTTCACATCTTAGCCTGTGTTACAGCACAAGCAGGTAACAGAGACCAAGGGACTCAGTCTCCTCCCAGGACACGATGGTTCTCACTATGCAGCACCTTGCCCAGTACTAATATGACAAAGGACTGGGTTTCCTGCAATTTACGAAAAGGATGATGCTACTTGTAAGGAACAGCAGCAAGAACTGGGGAGGAGAAGCCATTCCTGTCAAAGAGGCTTCTACAAAAGTCTCTGCCATATGGGCCAAAATGACTGCAGGCAGGAACTGCTCTAGAGTCTGGCCATCACTAGCCAGAACACCTCTTTTCCCACAAGGACCACATACTTTATCCCCAGATTGTCCTTTGCACTAAGGATCTGGTAGCAAAGGATTTTTCAGAAAACCTTTGATCTGAGCATACTGCATGAGCAACCTAAGCCCTCATCCTGACTTCATGCAAGTGTCCTTGATCTGTCTGGCACTCTTTGCTCTGCAAGCCCTTTTCTATCATAGGATGATGGATAAAATGTTGGCAACATGGAACTAATTTTAATGCCACTGAGTGCCCCCAGTACACAAGCCCAGTAAATAATCCTGCTAGCTAAAACTACTGTCTCCTTCTGATCTTGGCTGTTCCTCAAAACATTTAGGCATTTTACTCTGCAGCCTCATGGGGAGATGCTGTTCCTCTTCCTTTGCCAGTATTTTTCTTACTAATAGAGCAATCTTTCTTATAAAGGGTTCAGGGTTACTCCTCCTCATGCCCCTTATGTTAAATTCAAAGTTTTTATATTCCAGTCAATACTCTGTTGACAGCAGTTCCAATACCTTAGATGCTCTCAGCTTGCCATCTCTCCGTATTGATCTTGGCAACCACTACAAACCTGAAATTAAAGTCCTGGCTGTCACCATTCCCACTCAGGTGTAGCAGACCACTGTGCTAGGGTAACACTCAGACCCCCTCTGCCAGAAAGTTTACCTTGAAGGTAACCCTGATAGTGCCCAAGATGTTTAAGTCAGGAAGGGGCACCATCTTTCCTTATGGTTACCATGTTGGGTCTACAGTAACTAGGAACACAACTGTGCTGCCCATACTATATACCCAAACAAGTTCTTTGCCAGCCCAAGTTCTCATTTAAGAGGTGCACTCTCATTTCAATGGTAATGGAGTGGAAGGTATGAAAATATGCCCTTTAAAGACAAAATGAGCTAAATCTTTCCCTATTTTAAATAGCCCTCTGAGTCAGGGCCAAAATTGAGACTTCATCAGGATTTAAGTTGCAGGGCCCTTTCTCAGGTCTCAAAGGGTCTTGGATAACGAAAACGCTAGAAATACAGCTGACCTGAAGAAGCTGAAAACATGTGTACCATCAGACAGCCAGGAACCTGAGCTCCCTAGGAGATCTCTGACTTGCATGGGGCACAGGCTCTTTTCCCACCTCATGCCAAGACTGGAAGGCAGCAAAAAGGCATCTCTGACTCCCACGACACAGCCAAGAATTGGAGCACAACTGCAGCAGGGATGAAGTGCTCATGGTAAAGGTTGATGCTACTTCTAATACCTTTGAAGACCCAGAATGAAGCTGAACAACTAATGCCCATTCTCAAAGCCAATGAACTCTCCTGGTATGGCTGCTTTTCAATGGAGTCAGAGGATGGTTCTATGTTAGTAGTGCTGTGCTGTGGTGCCTGACTGAATTCAAATACTGTCACTTGCTGTTCAGCCAAGAAACATGCAGTCTTAACAGGTGCACCAGCCTAGATCTCCCAGAGAACAGCCAGCAGTGGTGACAAGGGACTCACCTGTAGGCCCACCTGCAGGAAGAAAAGAAACAGAGCATCTGTCAGTCAGGACCTCAGTGTTTCCACCCAAAAACCCTTCCCCACAATCACCTCTCCATAACTGTGCAAGCTCAGAGCAGCAACAAGACCTGTGGCTCTGTTCAAGGGAGAAGAGTGGCTCTCAAGGTACTCAGGTAAGCAGAGAATTGAAGGTATGAAACTCTCACTACTAGTGATATCCACTTACCTCTGGATACACAGGGAGCTAGCAGTATGCACACATGAGCAGCTGCCACATACTAAGAACACTTTTTAGGGACAATTTTACCATGGTTAGAAATAACCTGAGGGCAGAGCTCTTCCTGCCCCAAGGTAAGGGGACTCCTGGCACCCTCTTCCAGCTATTCCCTCAGAGGCAGCAAAATAAATTCCAATGGGCTTTGAAGAAAAAGGCATTTCGAACTGCTCTGCAGGCTGACATACAGCATGCTGGAGAGGCAGTAGGGAGGGCACAGAGCCTGAGGGAGCCTAGCCCTGATGTGTGAGGAGACTGGGCACAGGCAGGAGGAAAGAGCACCCTGCACACAACAAAAACTCTTGGCCTGCAGAGCACTACAATCTACAGGGGCTAGAAGTTCTCCTGTTTGCTGAGAGCAAGAAAAGCAAAGCAGTTCTTTGCACCTTATAGAGTAAAAATCCAATGAAAAGATGAGGGGCTCGGTTCCGGTGTTTGGTGCTGTGTTTCTGCATGAGGGATATAACCACATTGCATGCACTTGGACTTTTCTTACTGTCTTCAACTGGCAACACATTCAGCCAGTACTGAGGGTTCATCCAAAAGTTGCCTAAGTAAAACAAGAAAAACATTTTGATGTCATTTTCCATCACAAAACTGATTGCCAGCTTCCCACGTGATGTCTGGCATTGGACTGAAGAAGTTACAGGCTGCCTGGATCTCCAGACCCCACAGGAATTTGATTTTAAGGTGCAGTTTAGCAGTGCAACTGCTATCTAATGCAGGAGAAAGACCCAGGAAAAAGTAACTTGTTACTTCTGCTTACGTGCAACTAAGAACTCATTTTGTTTATAGATGTATCACTATTTCTCTCTCACTCCTGGCGTATGGGGTAGCTGACTTTAGATTCCACCTGTTCTGCTTCCAGAAGGGCTGAGCCTCTGACTATTTTATTCACTTTACCTAAAACACACTCCCTGGAGGTGCTGAGGATGCAAATTTTAACACACAAATTAAATGCCCTAGAGCCGATCAGTGCTGGCAATTGATCCTGGGATCCTAAAGCTTATTTCATGCTATAATCAGCCCACTGCCCAGTGTTTGCAAGCAGTGCATCTTCTGTGATAGCAGAAGACAGTCAAAGTCCCTCAGCTGCTTATTTCTGATGTTTGTGTGGAGGCTTAAACAGGAAGCACATGTTTCTGTTACCAATTTTATGTTAAGTGGTTATAAGGAGCTGGTCACTGTGTCAGCAGAGCATCGAAAAGTCAGAGTTATCCAAAAGAGCACCCCTCACCATTAGAGAATCCCAGACTTCCTCCTGCTGTACTTCCTTTAACCCATCTCCCACTCTTCCATGAGTACATCCACTTTTTCCCATCTTCCTGGCTCATCAGGTCTGGAGTTAATTTACAGATCACCAGATCTACAAAATGAATCTTAAAATCTCGCAGAGACATCCTGGGAAAAAAGTGCCAAGAGACATCTTGTCAGCAGTTTAGTTTAGTCCATATGGTTCATAAAACAGAAAGAAAAGGGAGCAGGGAACTTCGAAGCCGCACCATTCTGTGTTACATATGGTAATGCTCATATTTTATTAGGCAGTAAAGAGGAGAGCGTCTGCTTCCACAGTAGCATCTAGGAGTAGCTAATGCACGACTAAAACTTCAGCAAAGGATAGCAGAACAGAGAATAAAATAATCTTGCCAGCAAAGAGAATGCAGTGAAATCGCAGGGGCAGCAACATTGCCACCCCGTGGCAAAAGCTGTGGAGAAATCACAAACAGGCAAACAAGAGCTTCCCGAAGCTATGCTAAAAAGAAAAGGCAGGGCAAAAGCTCACGGGGCTGCCCTTTATCTCCAGCATCCCTAGGAGATCTAGCAGTACAATATCCTGCTTCTCCCTCACTCTTGCATTGAAGAACAGTGCACTCCATGTCAGCACAGGCACTGCTTCTCACAGCATCAAGCTGAGAGGAGCACAGGCTGCTAAAAAGCTCATCACCTATGCCTTGGCCTAAGTGGCAATGTGCTGCTTCATCTTCAGGGGCAGCCCCAGGGCTTCTGGTGGAGAGGGGAGAAGCAAGACTGTGCCATTACCAGAATTCTCCATCCTCCTTCTTTTTCCTCAGCAAAATCTTCTCCTTTGGGCTCAGCAGTTCCCACTTGTAAGAGCTAAGGGGGGAAAACACGAGGTGACTAACCAAATGTGGCCACAAATTCAAGGCAGAGGACACAACCCTCCTCTATAAAAAGAGGCCAAATCCCTGCTTCCATATATTTCCATGCTTATCCCCCACTCTGCCTTCAGCCACACAAGACTCTCCACAACCACCCTGGGTCCCATGAGATGTAGCTACACTGCTCCCGTTTTCTCCAGCAGAAGCCAGAAATGTTCCTTTTCCATCAGCCAATCACCTCACTTGAACACACAGCTTCCAAGTACTTAAAATATAAAAATCTAGACCTGCTTTGTTGGTTAATTTTCTGTCAAAGGAGACATAATAGGAAGAGTGTTTGGCATAACGTATGAAGGACTAGGACAGTACAAGAGGCAGCTGGGAGTCGTTTCTAAGGCAGGCCTGCAGTATGTTGCTCATTATGCTCTTCAACAGAACAGCTGGTGAGTTGTCATTATGTGACAGACACGCATCAGAGAAGTTACTGCTCTGCAGACAAGGTGAAAGCCATTCACATTCCCAATGACCTCCGTTCTCTTCCCTCCTTTCTATGCCCTAAGCCTCAGCAGACTGTGCAGGGAATGAAGTGAAGCTTGGAAGCAAAAATCATGCTCCACTTCAAAGAGGAACAGGACACAAGTTTACAGTTGCTCATGGTCTAGAATGCAAACCACTGTCTTTCATGGGTCCCAATTTAAAAAAAAATAAAACAACGGGTAGATGGCTATATAAGAGCCCATTTTCCTCACTAGTCGCTTCCTCTGATCTCAAGCCCAACAGTATTTCCCTGAGTAGCCAGGACAAAGGACTCCTTTCTAGTTACCTAATTCCAAACCCTTGTAGCCTGTAGAAGATTTTTTCTGGTCCCTCCCATGACTGTGTCTGAAACATGGGGGTTTTTTAGAGCCTTCTGCACAGCTCTCCAGATCACAGCAAGATGGTCAGTATCTCATGTTCATATTATGTTTCCTCCGGCATTTAGTGAAAGGAAAAGTGGAACTGATCTGATTGAGGCTGCATGTATGAAGTGAGGCCAGCTACAGCAGCACTATCTGTTGGAGACATAATAATCTATGGAGTCATTGCTTTAACACCAGGAGGTCTGTGCAAGCAACTTATCTTACTGCTGCCCTCAACATTAATTCACGCCTGAAGATGGCAGCATCTTTCCTCCAAGAAACCTTTCCTCCGCTCAGTGTCACACCTTTCCTTTTTTAAACTCACCTGTCACTCCAGTCTCCTTTCCACTCAATTTTTCCCCATGGATTTCTCAGTCTCACTAAGTTTTCTGGTCCATAGTGACAGGTCACCTGCAGAAAGCAGTAACATTGTGTTTTCCAAGGTCTCAGCAGTTCTCATTTGGTTTATATCATTGTACTATGTCAGATATTAACGATGATTTTGTTTGTTCTCATAGATGATAGGAAGTATGATGACAAAAAAATCTTTTAACATGCAACTCTGAATGCCAGCAACAAAGAGATTAAGGTGCTTCATCTTACATTCTAAACTGAAACCAGAGACATGACAGATTCCTAATCTAAAGGCTTGACTGTAAATTCCTTTTCCTTTCCAACATCTGCTCATTTTGTACTCATGTGAAAGCCAAGTCCTACCCCAGTGCAATGGCACAATGCAGCCCCCCAATGAGTGACCACACAGATTAATGCCTCCTGAACTGGGATGCCATGGTGGGAAGAGAGGGAGCCAGGCCCATTAGGAGCTTTGTCAACAGCACACAGCAGAACAGCTGACTTCACACTGTTTCCACGTGCTTGGTCAGTCTCTTAAGGTTGCCTGGCTCTTCATCTCATCAGAGGATCCAGACTGACAGACACGTTGCTGAAAAACTCCACACAAACTCCTCCTGCTCCTCCCTATGGGAAACACAGACGTGTCTCACCCAGCTCATCGCTTCTGCCCTTCCTAGTATCTCTTGCTACAGTACTGAACATGCTTTCAACAAAATGTCCAAAGCCCCACACAGTCTTTGCCATCCTTACCAACCTCCTCTTGGGGCTGGACAAGACAGTCATCCACCAATTCAGAAGGAAGAAGCTCCTACTCTTTGGGACATATTATTTCAGGTCCCTTACCTCTAGACAAATATCCTAAGTGGATTCCAAGCAGTACTTCTGCAGATTAGTGGGGTCTCCCTGCACTGTCTGCACAGCACAGTTCAGTTCCCTTGCTCCACACCCCTGACTCACAATTCTATCTGCAGTTTTTCCTATTTTGGCCTTTACATCCTCACTTCTCTATGGCCTCTCCACTGGATTCAGAGGAAAGCCCTTTTACCTCAAGTAAAAAGTACATCCGCAAGTTTCAGCACATCCTCCCCACAGCCCCAAAGGCCAGCCCTTTCATTCTTAACAGCCAAGATGCATTTCTAGGTCTCAGCAGAGCCCTATGCATCATTCCCACCTTTAGAGAAACACTGATCCATAACAATTGTCCTTTACATTAAGGCCTCCAAATTAAAATGGACACACTTAAAATGGGAATCTTAACAAAGCCCACAGTCTCTTTTAGCTTTAGATTAAGAAAAGAGTATTGGGAAGGAGATACTATAGTTACTCTGATCAATGGCTGAACCTATGAATGCAATAAAAGCTGCTAATATCCAAATTAACCTGGACCTATGACATTTGGGCTGGTCTTACCTTTCTAATACCAGTTACCGTGTAGGCATGGCCAGCAACAAGCCCATTCTTCAGGACCTTTGTTGTCTGTACACAAGAGAGAGTAACAGAAGGAAAAGAAACCTTTTATTCTATCCCTATTCATACAGCAATACCAGAGACTTGTATTCCTGTAAGCAATGGCTTTTAAAGCAAATGGAGAACAGAAAATTAAATAAATATATACATTAAAGCTTCAGAGACAGATTTTGCAGTATGCTTGGAATTGGAAGGCTGACTGTTATTGACCCTTCCTAAATTGTGGATCTTCAGTTAAAGACCATCTCACTTAAAGGAAGTCCAGGAGGTTAGGTTTTGATTTTCAAAAAAAGTAGTTTCCCAACAGCTGAGGTGGTAGCATAAAGTTTGGAAGCCAAGACTTTAATTCATATTCTGAATGACCCACCTCTCTACCTTAGCTATAACTTTATTCCATGTATGTCTGTACCTTACTGCACCATCTGTAAAAATGGAAAATTTATTTAATAAAAATGGGAAAATGCAGTAGGTCCCTATGTAGTAGAATATTTTCTTTGATAGATAAACCAGTTCCTAAAGATAACAACAGGGAGCTGAGAGCATCGGGGAATCAATCCATGAGCAAAGTTTAACATAGGTGACCTCTACAGAAAAACTACAGCTTTGATATGCCACAGTGTAGTAGCTTTGATATGTTTTGAGTCACAATGACCAGCTGAGCAGAGGGAAACAGGTCTGGAAAGGTATTTAGTTATAATGTAATTTGATGTCCCTCTAAGCCTCACCCCTAAATGTGTCTGACAGCCCATGAGAGATCTGCTGTAGGTGGCTCTTGTCAGGATATTCCACAGATCAGGAGGAGCTTCTGCAAGCTTGATCCTTGTATTGACACCCCCTGTAAAATCCACCAAGGCTTCTGAAACTTGCCCAATCTGCAGATCTTCATAGGAACCATAGAGTCTAGCAAAAAAAATACATCAATATATTCTTTGGGTTATAGTCACAAATGACAGGTTGAGAACAGTGAAACCATTAAAAAAAAAAAAGCGTGCAAAAAGCAAAAGGAAGGCTGCAACTCATGTTTAGTCTTAAGGGAATTTTTGGCATTCGGGAAGAGAAGAATGTACAAAATTGCCTCCAAGACTGGCCATAGTCTGAAAGGCACCCTTTACTCACTGTCATCCCTGACTGCACTGTAATGAGAACATGCCCATCATGACTCCTTGATGACTCTGCCTTAGAGAATGTTGCCTGAATTTATCACCAGGCTCTGTGCTGTATCTAAGATACAGTGCCTTGATAGCTCAGTCTCCAGTCTGATTTTCTTTATCACTCCAGTGCAACTTGGCCTAGTCTTTTCATTCTAACTGAACACCAAATGAAAATAACTGAATATTCTCACCTTTGTGTGATCTTTCTCTCAGTATTAACTAGAGTATTTTTCCCTGATCTGCAAGGGTTATTTCACCCAAATATTAACAAACTCCGTCAGTGAGGCCTTGCTGCTTTCTTCTTTGTACTGATACTACCACTGTAGACAAAACACCCCGAAGAGAAGCCACTGTTCTCACCATGCCATATGACTTGTGACATGCCTCAACTTTGGGGACATGAGAGCAAAAACATCTCCGTAAACAAAGTGCAATGCTTCAGCCGACCTCTAAAATGAAAATCCTTAGAGGTTTCTCATACTGATAATACATTAAAGGAGGCTTTAGAAATCATTCACATTTGGAAATGTTTATCTACGGTGCTTCACTCCTCTGTGGTATTTACAGGGAAGGTATCAGCCTCAGCCAATACACTGCAAACAATGATAACACTCAGAGGACAACTCCTCACAATAGGGCTGTTTTCACACCTAAACCCTTGGATTAAAACTCAAGGGCCTGGTTTGATAACAGCTACTGCAATGGCAGCTTTTATGTGTAATAATAGAAAGATGAGAGCCATCTACTACACTCCAAATGTAGCAAGGCTTAGGATTTGCATTTATAAATAAGAACAAACTGCATAGGCACCAACCAATATATTTTAGAGAGACTATTTGCATAACTTGAAATGAGTTACTTACTTAGCATATGCCTTCTCCAGAAGGGCTCCCCAAAACACGTTCTTATAGACCGAGGAAACAAAGAGCAGCTCCCCCACCTCATTCACCGGCAGGCGATCATCAACCACCACGTCAATCCATTCCCCAAAGTGCCAGAACTGTCAGGGGAAAGGAATGAGCTGATGTTTCCCTTGGAAGGGACCTCCCCTTGAAACAACAGGAAAGGCTAGATAGCCTGGCTGTGGGCACAGAACAAGCTGCTGTGGGTCAGTGGGATATGCTGACTCACCCACAGAACCAGCTCCTCAACCCCACCCAGCCGAAGGCGAAAACAAAGCATGTATCAGGTGTAAAAGGAGTAAGCAGGGAAATCAGCCACAGGTGGACTTCTGGGGAAGTCATTCCTAACTGCAGGGTAGCAGAGTTATATCAAGAGGGGGGAAAAGGCTAGAGGATTAGAGCTCAGGTCCTGCTGACTGTTGCCATTCTTGAAAAAGAGTTTTTTCTGTGTTAAATTATGGGTAGAACACAGCTGGAGAGAGCAGCCAAGCAGAGGTGTTTCCTCAGTGGCTTGCAGTTGATTCTCTGCCTGCACTACTTTGCTGGAGGGGTGATGGGCTCCTCTCCCGATTGGGATACCCTCTGGCCACTTGCCCCTGGCCAAAGGGAACCATGTATAAATTATCTAAGGGTGTGACACAAAACATAGCAGAGGATATCTGAGGATCTCCTGCAATCTGGGGGAGCAGCTGTACCTGGAAGTGGAAAATGCCCGCATATTTCCTCTCAAAGCTCTGGTTTTGTGGTACAACTGCAGCCAAGATGTCCTGGTGGAATGTCAGGGCTTCCAGGGCCGCCAGGAACCAGCAGTTCTCTGTGCCAAGACAAACGGACACATGCAGTTGGCTGAAAAGTGAGAGCTCTCAGCCAACTTCAGCAACACCACCAAGATCCCAGCAGAAAAGCTGTTGTGCTGATGTTTTTACAATTATAACAAATCATACACACAAAATTAGATGATCCAGACAAGTTCTTTACTTAACCAAATTGTGATTGGTTTATAATTGTTCTCTCGTGATCTTTTCATTTGGGTACTGTTTAGTTAAATAAGAAATTTAGCAAGCAATAACTGTCAATAGAAACATTCTGTGTTTTACTGATGTCATGTGGGGTTTTCCCTGTTCTCTATAAAGGCACATTATTAAAAAAAAAACTTCTCCATTTTTCTTTGAAAACATTAGCTTTTCAGAAAAGAAAATAATTTCCAGAGGATCTCATATGCAAGACTGTACTTAGCAAATTTTGATTTTAAGGACATAAAGCACTTAAAAATGTATTTACTCCCACCTCTACCTGTTTTTCAGATGGCAATACAGTCTTTTATTTTAGGCAACACAGGCATAAAATTATTTTTCTAACTGCAAGGCTGAGAAGAAAACACACTCACACTGAGCATTAGGTACAAATACAAAGTCCTTCTGTGGTCTCTGTTCAACTGTCAAGCAGCAACACCACAGACCAGTAAGAGTGCAGGATCACTTCCTATTAGCATGGGCAGAAACAACACACAGCGATTATTTTAGCTTGTTGAGACACCTCTCACGCCTCAAATTCCACCTTGAAGCTTGCCAGCTTATTTACTGAGCCTATGGCAGTAAATGATTGCTTCATCCACATGCCAAGTGGAGAGAGGAGATGGATACCTTCTATTTCCATGCCAAGTTCTATACGTTCAAATTTCCATGCAAAATGTTATCGTGTATAAGAATATGTAGATATTTATACAAAGGAGTTTCCTTACCTACCAATCCTTGGCAGAGATCAAGCTGCTTTCTGTTTGCAGCATAAAATACAGGACTTTTGTGCAAAGCCTGGGAAACACAAAACAAAAAGAAAAAGAAAAATGAGAGAGTTAAGCCAGTAACATGAGCTGATTTAGCTTGAAAGTTAAAGCTTTTAAAATACTGAGAGTCCTTTGTGCCAGCAGACATTGTTCTGGCTCAGGTATAAATCTATTGTTATGGGCTCTGGCTAACCTGACACCAGCCTGGGGACACATTTGTGCTTGGTCTATGTTGAATTTGGTCTCCAGTGTAAGTCATTGGTGCTCAGATGCACCATCATGGTTTTCCATGGACACCATGCTGAGAAGACAACCCTTCAAACTTGCCAGTCCTGCTCCTCCACACAAGTGTCAGCCAAAAGAGGTTATGAGGGCTGAGCACAACTGTTCAAACTTTCACTCAACCTGGCTGACATCTCCAGAGATTGACTGACAATTGAGCTACAGACTGATGGCTGCTACAGAATTCCTGTTGCTGTGACAAGAATAAGTTTATGAATAACTGTACAGAGAGAAATAATGTGATGACTTTTTTCCCTTCACAAGTGCCTCTGGGATTAAATTAATAACCTACATGTCAAAATTACATTTCACTCGAATGACCCAGAAATTGCTCCAGTTTCACACTGGTGGCTTCCCCTCTAGGCAGTAGCAAAGAAACAGCAAACCCTTAGAACACAGTCACAGTAATTAGACAGCAAGCCCTACCCTTGGTGAGTTTGGGTGTTCAGTTTGTAAACCATCAGTCATAGATGCAGCAAGCTACAAGCCTGCAAGCTGAATGGCAGAATCTCAGCATCTCCTCTGCAGCACAGGGACGGAAGGATGCACAGCATCATTTCTCAGAGAGTGTTTGCTCAGAAAGTTTGGCATCCAGAGCAAATAGCAGCCTTCTTCACAAGGCAGTTTTAGAATCATAGAATCACAGAATATGGGCTGGAAAGGACCCATCAGGATGATCAAGTTCAACTCCCGGACATACACAGGACAGACACCCTAACAATCATAGCAAAGAAGCTGAATACTCCACTGAGAGACAGAGGTTTCAAGTAAATTCCAATATCTGACAGATGGAGAGACACTTGAAAAGCTTTTTAGAGGCCAGGACTCATGCTGACTTTTCTTTTTTTTTTCCTTTTTTTTTTTTCTTTTTTTTTCCCCAGAAACTTGATCCTTCTGGGAAATTGTTTATATCACAAAATCTCACAAAACATGACGGCTAGAAAATAACTTAGCTGGGAGATGTTATCTGGTTTTACATGGAAGAATTCCCTACAGACAAAGGAATTCTGAAATTCTCATATAATTCTGTACATTGCTTCCAGGAGGATCTGATTGTCAATACTGTGCTCAGTGGCTCAGTAAGAGCAGAACTGGCATTGCTAGTAACAGGCCTTATCTAACTGTGCCAGGCCCCAGTCCTGGCCTCCCACACTTTTTATCTACCCTTCTGTTATGAGAAAGTGCTCTGTGACCAGCCCTTGCACCTGGGTGTCTCTTGTGATATTCAGTTTAAGCTTGGAATGCCAGCAAAGGCCTTGGAAATGTGAGCACAAGTAGAAAACAAAGGCCCCAAAACTAAAACCAACTTACAGACTGATACTCAGTCACTGGTTGTGATAGAAGCTCAGCCTTGAGAGCTGGAGAAAGATTACTCAAAGTACAATAGACCAAACAGTTAAGTAGGGAAAAAACAAAAACACCACAGCAAGAGGATAAGGCACCTGCCCGGTCTGGAGGCAGCAGCCTCCAGCATCACAACAGTATGAGGTCCATGGAGTGAAGGAGTCATGGCTAAGAATTGTCTAGAAACTCAGAAAACTTCTGTAAGGTCATCATCTTGAACTCTAGAGAGAAGGATGCAATCTGTCACCACAGAATCACAGTGAGATCACTGTAGCTGTGAGCTCCAAGGAAACCAACTCTCCCTGCTTCCTTCACCTCCTCTCCCTGCCTCCTCCAAGTGTTACTGGATACAAACGGAACAAGGGTTGGTTATGATTTTGGGAAAAAAATGCTTCAAAGGCAATTATGAGACTCCGTGTACCCCAGCTCCCAAAATGACACCTGATGCAATAAATGAAATCCCCAGAGACATTAAAGTACACCTAAATTAAAGTCTAAAAGTAGTCTGTTCAATACTAAAAGTATTCGCTGGCTATCATCTGTAATCATCCTCTTACACACAGCACTCACTGAAAGTCACTTACATGTGGCCTCTTCCACTGTAAATTTCGGGGCAGTTTCTTTAGCAGTGCTCCTGTTCCAATAGAACTGATGTGAGCAGGGAAGGTGTCATCTGTGAACAAGCGTTTGTTCTTCAAGCACGACTCCAGCAAAGCCTGGTAGTTCTGCTGGATGGGAGGGGTGTGTTTTTGAAAGATACTCCTGCCTAAAGGCACAGGTGTCTTTTTTTTTTTCAAGCACAGCAGAAAAGGCATGCTGATGTCTCCAATAATTTTTTTCCAATGAGGATTCTAGAGGGATCTCACACTACACAGTTCTGCTGGAAACTCTTGGTTTTCTCAGATGAGGCGTGTCTTTTCAGAAGAATTCCTGACAGTTAAAAGAAGTATAAAAAGTAAATTTAATCCTGGCTTTTAAAATTTTCTTCTTAGTCAGCAGGGGTGGGCAGGAATACTGCCATTTCCAGGAGATGTGGTGGCTCATCCAATTCTAACTCAGCACTCGTCACTGCATTTTCAAGGCTTTAATATCACTGTAGATCTGAGTGAAATCAAAACAAGTGACCCCACTGACTTTTACTAGAGCCTTGAAGCCATGTACAGAGCTATTCCATGTGTCTCTCTGGACTATTTTAGGCTCTCCGGGATATTTTCATAACCTCTTGCAACATGAATGACAGTCTTTATTCAATCTCTGGCATGAAGTTATTTCCCCTCCCAAAAAAAAAAAAAAAAAAAAAAAAGAAAAAGGCAAGATAAACCTAAGGCTAACAGAAAAATTGAATACATTAGGTTTTAGAAAGCCACGACTCATGCTCCTCTGACAATTATTTTTCCCTTTTTGCCTCATTTTGGAGAATGATATGATCTTCCCCAAGAGCTCACATTCCATCTTGCTGAACACCACAGATTCACACATGAAATTGCATGCTGAGGTATTTTTTTCCTTGTAACACTCACATTCAAGACAGATGTTTCTCATCCCCCCACTAAAAACACCAAACAGTGATGTCCTAGGCCTTTTTTTAATATTAGCAGCTATGTTAAACATTTGCACCACCCCTTGCTGGGAGAAATCATGACTAAAATCTTGGTAGGCAAATCACTTTGTCAGTGCTAACAAGGTGATCACAATCAGTTAGTACAGTGTGGACTGAAAAAATTAACCAGGATAAAAAGTTTAAGAAATGATTCACATGCCATAATGATACAGTATTTGGAAGGCTCCCCCACTGAGGAGGACCTTAAGAGACTCAAAATCCCTGCCCCAGGCACCCGAGGATGCTGGTCTCAGGCACCAGTTGACTGTTACCCCCATCAAAGCTGAAGGTCAGCAGAAGTCCCTGTAAGAAAACAAACAACCACAGATTGTACTGTTCAGCCGCACAGAGACCTCATTTGTTATAAACCCACTCTACAAGTGATCCACAAAGGTCAACCCTCAAGGGCAACTGAGAGAAAATCTTCAAAAGATAATGCTGGAAATGAAAATTGAATTTTCTGTTGTACAGTAGACATTTCAGAGCTGAAAAAGCATTTAAGTGCCTATCAACTTGCTTACTTTTTCTCCAGATGAAAAATGCTGTCTTCTCCCTCCAAACCATCCCTTTTTACAGCCATTGGCCTTCATAGCTGCAACAGCATGAACAACAGACAGAGATAGATTTAAAAGAAAAACAAAGGAAGAAAACAGCCTGGAGACCAGCTGCACTTTACATAGGCAGACAAAACATGTATGAAGAAGAATTTCTCATTCTGCTACTCCCCAGGAAAAGAAGTGGAGAGCAATTGGCACACTTTGAGCTACAGTGAAGAACAAACATTTGAGACTTGGTTTTTGGGTGTGCAGAGTATTCACAGTGCCTGATAAAATTATATTTAACTTTTCATCATTACTCACTTCCCTCTGGCATTTATTTGAAAAATAACTGAATTTAATATACATGTCTTGAAACTCAAAGATAGTATGAAAAAAACATTGCTTTCAAAAATGAAGGTTTAAATCACGTGAATATGTTGCCTTATTTTCAAGAAATTCAGCCAGCACCCCTGACTGTGTGTTGAGTCAATGATGCTACTTTGCATGTTTTGAAAACCTCCCAGCTGAACCTGACTGTGTGTTGCTTTAAACTCTTTTCCAAACTACCTGGAAAAGATGCAATGAAGAATTTAATGTATCATGAACAGTCACTTCTCAGACAGCAAGTGTTCCACCTTGTGTTTAACCCACTGCCTGGCCACAGTCCTGTGTGTGCAGGCACCAGATACATCTGTATATTAGTCAAGGTATTCCTGTACTCCACTCAACAATGGTACTGAGCCAGACTGAATCAGTCCTCCTCCACAGGTGGAGCAGAGCGTATGCATGTCTCTTCCAGAAATTAAAATTTCTAAGGGAAAGCAGCCAAGTGTAGCAGACAGAGGTTAAAAGCTTTAGAGGGAAGCCATAAGCCAGTAGGTTAAATGGAGTTGATTCTCTATTCTTCGCACATTCCCCTGGTTGGCATATTTACCATCTGATCTAAGTCCTTCCTGCATTAGCATCCTATGATCTCCCCTGAGATTTCTCAAGATCTTAAATGCCTCATCCTTAAGTCTGGAAATGAGAAGCTGAAGAACCCTTGGAAAATCCTTCACTTTTTTTAAAAGTAACTGGACCGTGAATTAATTCTCTGAGAGCCTCTTACTCTCTCTATGGGAGGATTTACCTCAGGCAACACTTGCACAGTGGGCAATTTGAGGGCTAAACCTGGCAATGACAGAGCTCAGCCCAACTCTTCTGATTTAACCAAGACAATCGAAATCTGAGCTGAGGAGCTGCTCCTGATTGTGTGGAACAGAGTAAGAAAAGCTTGCAAGAAAAATAATAAATTTTAGGGTGAGCAGAACAAACGATGCAGGGCCATCTTTTACAACGATTCATGTAATACAGCAGAACATTAGCTAAAGAAATTAGCAGTCATTAGTCAAAATGATGGTATGAGTGTATTAGGCTTTGTTAATCTTTATTAGTCTCTAAACAAACAGTATAAAAACAGTACTTGCAGGTACAACTTCTAGTCTTTGATTAAACAGAGTGCTGTTTTTCAGAAAAAAATCCTCAAAGCGGACTCCTGCTCTTCCTGTGGCCTGGTAAAGCAAATAGAAATATCCTGAAAAATAGCACTGAACTATGTTTTCTCACTAAATGAATGAATATAGAGACAGGTGGATGACCTTTCCCTGAATTTCCTGTGCTTAGATTATTGGCCCAAAAGTTGAACACCTTCTGGTGCTGAGATGTTCAAGGTCAAGCAGTGAACCTCCTTCCACTGATCTTAACAAAAAGTCTGTATCAAAAAAGGCCTGGATGGCTTTCAGAATTTCATGTAATACCTCTCTGACCAAAGATTCACTTTTAAAGACTCTGGATGAAATTTAAAAATACATATCCTTAGTTGTGGAAATTGTCTGCATCGAAATCCGTGGAAATACAAAAATCCCATTTACTCAATATCTGCGTTTTAGCACTTAAGGTTACAACATCCTATTCATAAGCATCCCAATCATTAGATATTCTGACTACTCACAACTCCTGCTAAGGACAGATGATATTTTTGATCTCTGCAGAATACTCAGTGATCAAATATCAGCCAAACCAACTCTAAACAGCAAAAGTGAGAGAACAAGGGTGCACAAAATGTGGGTTAGCTAAAACACCAGCCTGTGTTGCCAACCACTTGGCAGGCAGAAGTGTTGGAGCTGTGACATGCAGGGCAGCTGATGTGGATCATCTAGCTGCTTTACATCATTCCCAGCCTTCCCACGTTTACTGAGGCAAACTTTTTGCCTTTCCCTTCAACACCTCCAGAGCACAGCAGCAGCTGCTGCATTGTGTAACTAATGCCCCCATCTGATCCCAGAGAACAACTTCATCTTAACATGGTGATAGAGTTAGACTCCCTTTCAACCTCTGGAAAATCCTAATTCTGTGCTAGCCAAAGATAACTGCTAAATGCCAGCACCAAATCCCTCCACATAGTGCTTGACATTTGATGTCTTACCTCCTCTAGGTGTGTTCTCACAGCAGAGGATAACTGGCAGTGATGCCTGCTGCTCATAAACAGTATATTTGTTATCTCTCCCTCTGTGTGTATTTATGTGCACGTATATATATGCCTTGCATAGGTAACCCCAAGAGCCTGTCCTAACCTATCAAACATTGCGATAGAAGTAGGAGGCGGGGAAAAAAAGCCTATTGAGCAATGACAGAAAATTTCTGGAGATCTCAATGCAAAAATATTCCACGGAAGACATGAAAGAACAGGTCAGCCCATCACTCAGGCTACCTTTTGACTCACCCACTGCTTCAGTGGAAGGCAGTTTCCTTGTTTAGTTTGTCACTCAGTTATTCAAAGCACAAAACTCCACGTCTCTCCATAAATCACTGACAAGGTAGAACAGGAAGATGTGTTCAACTGTGTCTTAAAACATTTTAACAGGATTTTTGCTTTCAGGTAAGAAACAGTTCAGAGAGGAAATACTCAACCCCACATATTTTCTCAGAACAGATGAGGACATGACACTTTGTCAATCAGTTAATCATATCAATTTCTACAAAGAACATTTACGTAAGTTTGATGGAGGCGTATGTCCTATAGACAGACAAAATCATTCAGAAGTTATAGACCAAGCTTCTGCACTGCAAGGATGGTTGAAGGGCTCAGAGGATTTTTCTTTCCAGCACTGTTACAGACATCCCATCAGTCAGGTCCCCTGTGTGCAATACAGGCAGCTTTCTTTGCCAAACAGATCTAAGGAGGGAGCTCTCCAGAAGCAAGAATGCTTCCCACTTACTGGATGTATATTATCCAGCCCCTCGTTCTCCATTTTTGGTGGCACTTCTAGGGTCCAGCACCTCCTTCCACCTCAGGCAATGAGACACTAAAAGTATAGGGAGAGTAGGGAAAAGGACTCTGTGTGTGTGTACCACGACACCTGAAAAATGGTAGAAGAAAAGTAATGGGGGATATTTCAGAGGAATATGAAAGAGCAGTGAGGACAGGAGAGGAAGGCAGCAGCTTGCTGAGTTGCAAGGCAAACCAGTGAGTGGGGAAAGGAATCGATTGTGCTGGAGACAATTTTATGTCTCCATATAGGCCATATGGCACCAGCAGGCAGTTGAGAATTTTGATCCAGTTGGACCAGAGGAAACTCTCCCTCCCTCACTTACCAGATTAGTATATTTGGTTTAATTCTGGGGGCCTTCTGTGCCTTTCCCTTCTTTCCTTTCTCTCAACCCTGGTTATCCCTGTTGAACCCATCAGCACCTGAACTTTTGACACTGTCTCCTCAGGTTTCATACTTGGTAATGGACAAACAGTGGCAGTAACTGCACTAGCAGGAAGTTAATTTTACTGAACTACTGCTCCCACAAGCTTCTTGAAACTGTCGACGTACTATGGTCTGAGTCACCACATCTTTTCAGAATCTGTGACTTCAGTCTCCCCATCCTCAGGTGATCTTTTGTAGGAAGTAAACCTGTCTAACCCAAAGGCTACAGATAAGCAAACATATTTGTCACCATTTCACAAGTTTCAGTTATACAACACTGTGTTTTGTCCCCAAAATCTCAGGTTTAATTTTGTGTGCAAAACTACATGACTCAGTCCAGCCTCACTGACTTCCAGTGAAGTGGAAGTGAAGCCTCCCCAGCAAGTCTCTCTCTCCTGGTCACGGCAAGCATCCAGCTAAGTGACAGCCAGCCCTGTTACCAAAAGCAGGGACATGACTGAGAAACTACAGAACTAAAAGTTAAATCAATCATGTCTTTAAAGATAAAGACAAATTCTATAGTAGAGGACTGTAGTAGACCCCCACCAACATCAGACAGAGGTATGTTCAGAGTATTGCAGTAGAGCGGCTTCTCTGCAGGGCAGTCAAGAGAGCTTTTACATTTTAAAAATGTAAATTGCTAAAAAAAATCTCAAACTTACTAAAGATTGGATCATAAGACCAAGCATTCCAACAAAAAACATCCATTAAAACACCTCTAATTAAGAAATGAAAAAAAAATAAATACTGAAAATAGATTAAAATCTTCAGTTTGATTCTGGCAGAAAGAAAAATATAATTATACTGTAAACTTCCTTTCCTAATTTTACTTCTCTTTGTTTTTGGCAAGCTCTGTACCTCAAGGTAAAGATAGTTATTGAGGAAGTCAGTCTCAAATGGCTAAGAAAATAGACTGAAAAATAAATAAAATTATGCAATGTTCATGAGATACCTACAGAAAGTCCATAAAGACTGTCTTGTTTCATTGTGATCTGCCCTGGATACAATGAATCCATAGGAAAGGGACTCTCTTCATCCAAGGCAAATAATTATTTTTTTCTGGCTATCTGGCTATCAGGCATACCTATTTATGATTAGTGCAATTTAACGATGAATAGCCTCACCTTGTCAATGGGGAACAATTGTGCTCCTGCCATACCTGTGGCATGCAGCTCCTGCAGCCTGCACAACAGTACCCTCGCTTTGCTCCCCATTCACTGCGTTCAGGAAGGGCACCAAGCTGGCCCAGGGAGATTTACAATCAAAGGCTTCCTGGCCTGACCTCTACTCAGCTCTGAGGATAACACAAGCAAGCACCAAAGAGACTCCATATATAGCTGTAGAGATGCCAGAGCACCATCAGAGGAGAACAGCCCTTAAATGGCAGAACTATCTAGAAGATGAAAGTGAGTTTTTTATACAAAATGAGTAATTCTTGCCAAAACATGTTGAATTCTATGGGGCCTTTCATTTTCAGGAGTTTTCACTGGAAAGGAGTCATCAAATTCTTAAAGCCAAAAGTCTCTATTTATAAAACTAAAGAAATTAGGGAAATTGGTTTTAAGGAGGTTTCAAAACATCAGTTCCACTTTCAGCTCTAGGCATTGGCAGGAAAGCAGAGAAGTCTGATCCTCAGAAAGTACAGCCAGCCAGCTGTGTTCTTCTAGAAAAAGAAAACTGGTCTCTGGAGTCATTGCTTGCATCCCCTGGGTCAGGCCATGCCAGAGAGCATATGAGTGCCTGGGATCACACGAAGGGAGCAATCAAAGTGTCTCCTCCTGCAGTAAAAGGCATAGAAATGGACCTGGGTCATTGTTCAGGCACACAGGGCCACAGGGTCTCCGTGTGTCCCACCCCTCCTGTGGGTGAAAAAAAAAAAAAAAAAGCAAGGTTTCAATGCAGAGGCTGCCTCTGCTTATGCAAGGTCTGGGCTCCTCCCAGCTGGATATGGCTGGGAAAGGGCAGGAACTGCCACACAGCAGGACTGCTTCCAAAACTGCCTCTTACCACATTTTTCAGACCTGTGGGATGGATTAGAGTGAAAAAGCCCTTAGGAGATATTTTAGGGGAAAAAATCCTGCTTTATCCCAGCTGCACAATGAAGATGAGGAGAGCCTGGCAGTAGAGCTGATGCCCAGCCCCTAAGACATGCCGAGCCTCAGGCTACTCCTGGAAAACCTGTGCGGCCATCCTGTCATTCCTCATTGCTAAATGAATAAAGAATTTGGGACAGTAGATAATTTGCCCATCTCATCTGCTTAGATGGAGAACTGCTCCAGGCACAGCCAGAGAGCTGCGAGCCCCATGAAGTGAGAGGCAGCAGTGCAGCCCAGGCACTGGGCTGGGGAAAGAATAGTCCAAGAGACACTGAGAGCACACCTCATCTATGTGTGTGAGCATCTAAAGTGGGGCTCTCAACGGGATGGAGCCTGGCTCTTCTTAGTGGCACCAGGCAATATGACAAGAGGCAACAGGCAGAAACTGATGCACAGGAAATTCTACCTGAGTATGAGGAAGAGCGTCTTTATCATGCTGATGACCACACATGGAACATACTGCCCAGAAAGGCTGCGGAATGTCCCTCACTGGAGTATTCCATATCAACCATCTTATCACAATCCTGTGCCATGTGCTCTGGGATGACCCTGCTTGAGCAGGGAAGCTGGACCAGGTGACCCATTCTGTGATAGGTTGGAGGCCCAGATGAGGCTGTCAGTGCTCAGGAACAGCCGGCTCCTTCTCGACTTGCACTCGCACGGTTAATTTCAGTGAATTTTTTTAGGTCTATTTCGAAGCGAGAAAGGAAATAAAATGGCGGCGGGGCTGAAAATCCTTTCCACGGCCCCCAGGGGGCGCGGCGGAACCCGGCCCCTCCCTGCTGTCCAACATGGCGACACCCGGCGCAGCTTCACCCGCCGGGGAGCACGGGCGGCGCCTGCCAGGAACGGCCGGCTTCCGGCGCCCGCCCCTTTCCTGGAGGGCCGGGCCTCCGCGCCATGCCCACGCCGGGAGCCGGCAGCGTGAGGGGAGGCGGCGCCCGCCGGTGCCGCTGGGCCAGGGCTGTGCGAACGAGCCGCTGCTTCAGCCTCCCGCGGGGACTGCTTTCTGGCTGAAATCGCCGGCGCAGGTGGCGTGAGGGCGGGCGGCCCTCGCGGGTGGGAGCTGGAGGGGAGTGAGGCCCGCCCGGCCTGAGGGGGATGTGCGGGTAGCCCGCGCTCGCAGCCAGCGCAGCCCAGCCCCGCTGGTCGCCGCGGAGCTGGCGTCAGGAGGCCACAAGATGTTCAGCTGGCTGGGCACCGACGACCGTCGGCGGAAGGACCCGGAGGTGTTTCAGACGGTCAGCGACGGCCTGAAGAAGCTCTACAAGACCAAGCTGCTGCCGCTGGAAGAACACTACAAGTTCCACGAGTTCCACTCCCCCGCCTTGGAGGATGCCGACTTCGACAACAAGCCCATGGTGCTCCTCGTGGGGCAGTACTCCACTGGGAAGACCACCTTCATTAGGTAAAGTCCGGCTGCCTGCTGCCCCCCTCCCAGGCGTGCCCGCACCCTCGTTTCCCGGGCACTGGGGTGGGGCAGAACGTGTGCCTGCTACCTGTGCTATGCCTGGATCCCCCTTCTGTTACCCCCTTCGCGTCCCCTCAGCAGCTTTTCATTGAAAAGTCACCTCCACTCAAACGCAGAGCATTCCTTCGCAAGCACAGGGTGGTGCAAGATGTCTATAAAACACCGACGTGGCAAAAAGTAGCCCAGGGCAGGGCTGAGGAGTGCAGGCAGGGCAGGCGTGCGGAGGTGTGAGTCACCGGGGCCCTCCCGGCCGTTCAAAGTGCAAAGGCTTTGGGAAGCCTCGCGCGGGGCATCCCGTGCCTGCGCTGCCCGGCTTGACCCTTGTAGTAGCCATTCTTTTCAATTTGCTCTAGCTTTTGAGCGGTGAGGCAGCTTTAAAGGGGGTGCTTCGGTTTGCACTGTTATGCGCTTGCGTGTGTCTGTCTTTTTCTGCACTGTCCCAGAGACAACGCTCAGAACCTACACAGAGAAACGTGTGTGCCTGTGCACAAGGAGAGACGTGCCCCTCTTCAGGGGCTCCAGAAGTAAAGCCCTGTTTTAACTGTGTCCTTCTCGGCCGGGATGCTGGGAGCAGCAAGTTCCTTTAGAATTCTAAAGAAAGAGCAGGTGCCAGCAGCTCTTTCATGTCAATGATGTGAAACTGTCGCAGAGAGGGTTAAACTTTTCCGGCTGGACGTGGTTGCAGGGATCGCTGTTCAGCCATTCTGCTAGTTCAACGTGCAGCAGCCTTTCCCTTGGGATCATAGCTGAAGCTGCGCTGTCCGTGTTTCCTATGTGATTCATACGCTAAGCGTTAAATTCCAGCCTTTTTCTGGTGTGGCTGTGTTGAAATCTGTGGAATTACCCCAGTGTAGATCTGGACGTTAGCCACAGGCAGCCAGCCCTTTGTTCTACCAGTATTTCTTGGTGAAGGAGGGAACTGCAGAGTAGAGAGAGGTGAATCAAATTGACTCTTCCTCTAAAGGAATGACCTTGAGAAATGCAGAGGATATTTTTTTATGTGCTGTAATATTCCTACTGCTAAATTTCCTGGTCGAGAGCCAAGAACAGAATGCATTTCTGCTACCTCGGCATGTACCCGGCAAACAAAGTTTAAGAGTTAAAAGGCTTTTCTCTCATATGAGCAAGTCAGGTGGATGGTGAAGGGGTGCAAAAGACACAAAGAAGCATTTTGCACGTGTTTGCAAAGGGAGTTACTCTTAGAAAAAATAGAGAGGAGAGCACTACTGCCTGGTTCTACCCCAGGTCTTTGTTCTGTGACTTGGTACTAAATCTGTTTGGAAAGCTTTTTCTGTCTTCTGGGTTACACACACTCAGAGCTGAACATGAGAACTTGCTGAATTCCTGATAAGGCTATCTAACTAAAGCATCTCTTCCTAATTCTTTTCTCTGGATTGCCAGCATCAGTGTTTCCCTGCAGTCTCACCTGTATGCTGTTAGCAGAGACTTTCTGTCTTTGCCCCTGTCTGTTCAGTGAAGTCCTTTTTCTGTAAGCCTCAGCTCCTTCTGCAGGACATTTGGGTGCCTAGAGCATGTTCCAGGCTGAAGAAGATTGAGTCTTTGCTCATGTGGGATGGCAGCAACAACTTCTTTGCTGTCAGCAAGTGGATCTGAGCCTCTCTGACAACTGCTTTTCGCTCGTCTTGTGCCTTCTCCCCGTTTTCTCCAGGCACAGGGCTGGGATGAGCCTTCACAGAGAAGATGGTCAAGCAGAAAAAAAAATAAATAAAGTGACCAGGAGCTTTGGGATCTTCACAGGAGTGCCAAATGGACCTTCCAGAAAGGCAGAGTCTTCTGATTAAAATAGTGCCTAAGAAGGTGAAAGTTGAAAACTTTGGTAGAACCTCCAGGGTGTCTCATGTAGAAGTGTGTTCTCCAGTGTGTTCCCAGTCAAAGGCCAAACAACCTCATGTTGCTCGTGATAGGCTTCCAGCGTGAGCTTGCCGGCACAGCTCATTAAAGAGCTGGGATAAACACCAGATTAGCTTCCAGAGTTATTGTAGGAAGGCAAGTGGGAGCTAAAGCTGAGAGTAGGGAGGAGTTAAAGGGGGCTGGGGGAAGGAAGTGGGAGGGTTGACAACCATTATGTCTTAGCAGTAGACTGAAGCAAGAAACAGCCTCTGGACATTCCGTCCACAGTCTTGTCAGGATGGGGGATAATTAGGGTTATCTTTATGTATCAATTCCACTCTTAAATTGCATCCTGCTTGTACTGCCATGCAATTTAGGGAGATGACTTAAAGGCCACTAAACAATCCTGTTCAATGAACTCAGTCCCTGTTTACCTGGATCCCAGGACACCTTACCAAAAAGATAAAAAAAACCAAAAAGACCCTTAGTCACCTACCTAAGGAATGTCTGTGTTCCAAACATCTTCCTTGTTTTGGGAATCTGCAGTGAAACAAGGAAGAAATGCAAGGCTGTGAGGCACCTAAGCTGCACCATCTTGCAGTGAGGCTGCTCTCTTGTCAGGAGCTGATGGCAGAAAAAAGGCAGTCAAGGTCAGCAGTGAGCAACATTCCTAGAGGCTGAGCCAGGGAACAGGGAGGTGAGCTGTGTGGGTCAAAGCCAGTCAAGTGAGACCAGAGCATGGCTTGTTTTCAGTGGAACCAGGCTGTTCCCTCTTCTGCTTGCAGACTCACAGAACTGAGCCTTTCTGTGCTATGTGAAAGGTGTAGCATTGCTAATGCAGCTTTTCCATTCCTGCTTCCTGCTGTATCATCTCTTTGTGCTCACTCCCATTTCTCTCCTCAGCATACATTTGGCTGATGCTTTTCCACTGATATACGGGCTGAAAGTCGCTGGTGGCTAGGGCAAAGCAACACCTCTACCTGGGGATATCTGACAGTCACTGCAGGATCTCACTGGATCCTGCCTTTATAACGTTATTGCTTTTTATGTTTCCTGTAAGAGGGTGGGAGTACAGGACAGAACATTACTCTCCTAATTAACTTAGGTTCCTTGGTCATTCCAAAAATAATCCTGGCTCAATTCCAGCCATCCTGCTAATAAAATAAACAAGCCTGCCAGAGCCGTACTAACTGTCAACATAGCTTGCTTTTCTGGTGTAGCCACCCCCTTCCTCCTACAGCTAATCATTTACACGTCCTGGCCTCTCCACACTGTTTGTCACAGGCTACACGCAGAGCTCTGGTGTGACCTCCCCCTGTGGCCCTGAACCTTTCATCTGTGTCTGCATCAGGCGGTTGTCACCATTTCCTCCTGCTCTGCCCTTCTTCCCGTTCAGCTCGGCATCACCTCTGCTGCCACACTCAGCAGCATCCTGCAGGGCTCCTGCATGACTCATCACAGGCAGGCAGCCCCTTCCCCCACATCCTGAGACACTCCTGCCCAGGGAGCCTGGCCTCTCCTTACCCGTTTCCAAATCCACCTGGGAGAGGTGACCCCAAGCTGGACTAGCACTAATGCAGCTTTCCTGCCCTGGCCCTTCCCAGGAGCAGGCCTGAAACAGGCAAAGAGCATGATGCTTCCAGCCACATACGGACTCCAGACACTTCTCTAAAAAGTGGTCACAAAACACCTATTCCCCTCCTTCCTGGGGTACTCTGCGGACTTCCCTAACCTGGAGGTCACTCCCCCAGGCCTTTGAAGGTGTTCAGCAGCTCAGCTTAAGGCATGCAGCACTGGCAGAGGAAGTTGCTTGCTGATGGTTGGTGTTTTCCACAGCTGTTGTTCGCTCTTCTCTCCCAGAAATCCCCACAAATGTGACAACTGGCAGTTGTTCTCTCTGGTAGCCAGGGCAGGCTGTGTCACTGCTGAGCAGAGGTGCCTTCCCCCCACCATCAGGCAATGTCAATACAACCCCTTGTATTTGTCCTTTGCATAATGAGATTCTTGTGCTGCTGACACCCTGCTGCACAATGTACCCAAATCTCTCAGAGAGACCTCACTTAAAATAGATGCTGTGATGGTGGGCAGTACAAATCTTCATCTCTCTGGTTTCCTACCACTTGTTACACATGAGTCAATAAATGTTGATGTGTAGCTGCTTTTTTTGTGCTTTTGTTGGGATTTTTTTATTTTGTGGTGGGTTTTTTTTAAGTCTTACACAAGAAATAAACACAGAAATGCTCTGAAACATTAGCTGAGTGCAGCTGTGATAAAATTTTTTCAAGCAGGCTCTCTGGAGTAGTGTTGCTATTACACACAGGAGTTTTGGTTGGATTTTCTGGGAAGCTTTATCTATAAAAAATAAACAACTTTTTCCCCCCCTGCTCAAAAGTTGTCATATAACACATGCATTTCAAGCCTCTGAAAAAGAAAAAAGGTGGCTGTTACAGCAAGGCTGCAATCTCACATTCGGAGCAAGGGGCCTTTCTCAAATGCCCTTCGCTTTTTGTATTTGACAGTTTTTAACACTGCCTGTTTCTTTTGTCTCTAGTATTTGCATGGGGAGAATGCAAAGATTTATTTCTATGGATTCAGTGAATTCCCATCTGTATAAAGCCACTGCCTTGACAGCACTGTCCATCCAGGGCTAGTGTTTGAATTGTCATCTGGAAGCACAAGCTTAGTTTCCAGGGTTTGACCGAGTGGCTTCTAACCTAGCAAATAGCTGTGCAGTGTAGAGCTTTCGCAGGGAATTGAGCCAAGAGCATTCATATGATAGTCTACAGAGCCCTTGGTGGGAGAGAACTAGCCCCTTCGTGTTCTCAGGTGCTTCAAGCTAGAGAGGAGTTACTGTGGCTGCCAGGAAGGTGTACTGTGATCATCAGCCAGAGAGATGGCACACACCAGCACTACCTGCAGTCTGCTTTTCTTAAGTAATCACCCACTTTTATAGGAAAGTTTCTTTTTAGAGATATCCCTACATAAGGTTTAGATAAATAGGATACATCCACCCTGGTATAGGTGATCAGAGGGCTGCTCTCTTCCTTGATTATTCATGTCTTTTAGAAGCTGCTCAACAGCTGCTGTTGCATCTCAGAATTCTGCAACTAGTCAGAGTCACTTCAGGTGGCCTTCTGGTGAGCATAGGACTTGGAAATCACTTTGGACAAAAGATACAAAAAAATACATGATAAACCATTAAAGGAGGTGTGGTCATCTCCTAAGGGAATTATGGATAGCCTTTTTGAAGATAGTCTTATTGCAGTGTGAGTGTGTTCTAATCCAGATAAGTATCAGTGATTTGTCCTGGGTATACATTTAGTTGTTTTATCTCTAGATTCAGTTGATTTAGCCTTGCCCCTTGGGAACTGAAGAGATGTTTGCTGACATGGTATCAGTAAATTGCCTGTACAATTTTTTGTTGCTCTTTAAAGACTGGATAGTGATTACCTATGTTAAAATGACAGTGAAAGTAGAAACCCCTAAAAAGTTAACAAAGCCTTCATGCCAATGGTCCTATAGTCCTTCACACAGGAACTTACCTCACTAAGACTTACCTGAGTGAACCAGTTCTGATGCTTAAACATACCAGTCGCATGAAAAAATCTCCAGTCCTTCTACTTCCTTTTCCACATCCCCATAATCTAGTTTTAGCATCACAGCAATTCTGAAATAATCATTCTACCTACTGGGGATTAGGTCAAAGCAATGGAAGAGCAAGTGCCAGCAACCCTCTGGCAACAAGCAACACATTGTTTTACTAACTTCCACAGTCTGGGAGTCATTTTATTCTTCATGTAACTAGCCAGAGCTTATCACCTGTCACCTCTGACACCATCCCATATGGAGGGCTAGACCAGTTCTAGCTACCTGCTGCAAGCCACATGGACATAATGGTCTCAGTTTTCAACACAAGATCAGCAGGTGGTTTTCTGCACCCACACACACAAACACAGGCCTGGCCTCAGTGATGGCACTTGGCACCTTCGTGAGCCAAAGGGAACTGTCCCATGTGCACCCTATTGACCCACCCAGAATTTGGCAGGGTCAGTTAGAATATGCTGCCAGGGTTTTATTCAAAGCCCTACAACCCTGTGGGTTCTTTCCCTGAAATTTGCCAAACTACCTTCAGGAAATAAGAAGGGATGCTGTACTTACTGTGCTATCTAGCTTGATATATAGCTTGGAATATATTCCCCCACCCACATGTGTAATGCTCAGTATGCTTGAGCAGTTTGTAGTGCAGACCTGTGGCTGCATTCCAGAAGCACACAAGGACAGAGGCTGAGACTTCAGTGAAGTGCAGGGAAGTTGGCATTTAAGCAACTGATTTAGACTGGGGGCTAAGCACATCAGTTGGATGAGTCTGCCAGAACGAGCAGCAATGAAGTAATTGATATTGGCACCAAGAGCCAGTAGGGTTTCAGGATTAACTCTAAGATTGCAGTGAGCTGCTGTTTTAACTTGGCTGTGCTAAATCTGCTCCAAATGTCTTGAGGATTGAAGTACACAAAATGATGCAATGTGATGAGAATCTCTTCCCAGCAGCTATAATCATCTCAATTTCTTAATCCACCTTAAATGAGATTTCAGTGTTGAGATCCTAAGTAGAAAAGCTACCAAGACATGTATCAAACAATTCAGTGACAGTGCTAAAAATAGTCTCAGAAGGATCCATGCTCTTGAGCTTCATAATTGCACTGCAATCTTCAGTACAACTCATTTAGGACTTAGCAGGTCATGTCTCATGCCCACACCCTTTTTTCACTTACAGGTACCTGCTGGAGCAGGACTTCCCAGGGATGAGGATTGGACCAGAGCCTACAACTGACTCCTTTATAGCAGTTATGCAAGGAGATGTGGAAGGAATCGTTCCTGGAAATGCATTGGTGGTGGATCCCAAAAAACCATTTAGGAAACTCAACGCCTTTGGCAATGCCTTTTTGAACAGGTCAGTACTCAAGAATTTTCCTGTTCCGCAAAGTAAAGTTAGAATCTAAGGAGCAGCACAGCCAGTAGTATAAAGGGATAAGACACTTCCTTTTTACTCACATACACATGGCTGATGCAAAGCCAGTCCATTCCTACCAGCTGAACCTAAGTCAGTTGCTGAAGGACTGATAAATTCAACTGTGACAAACCTTCATTTTACTTGAATAAACAAAACAAAAATTATATCACAGCCTCCCTCATACTACAGGAGACTAGAGGTAAATATCTTCATTATACTTGTTGTCCCCTGCTTCAGTATTTCTAGCTTCTTCTATTTGTAATCAAAAGCAGACTCTCTCTGTTCCCATGCCTCATGCATACAACCTCAGGTGCAAATTGATGACCACTCTAATGTGTTTCCTGTAAAAAAGAGTAGCAGGGTGTTTGGACAGCGCCTCTGTGACATGAGGAATATAACCTTTCCATCCCCTAGACCCAGCCCAGCCATAGGGAGGTTTTGGATCTAGGCCTTGCAGGAAGCCAGCAGCACACACCCATATCCTAGATGAGCACAAACTGTGCTGCAGAAGGCAACAAACTGACTACACCCATCATTTACGCCTTCCCTTAATGCAGTGTGGGAGATATTGGAAACATGGCAGCTGCTCAGCCAAACAGCCAGGAAAGCTGGGCTGGGCTCTGGCTCCTGTTCGATCTTTCAAGCTTAGAGAGTGACTGTCCAAAGGCTGCAGCATCTCCTACCAGCACTGACCTCAGGAGTGCTGGTGTAGGCTGCAGCAAGGCAGGGAAGGGACCCACAGAAAAGCATGGGGAGAAACTTGCTGGCAGGAGAGCGACCTAGGGGGAGTCACTGCTGTGTGCAGTACCTCAGGGTGACAGGAAGAGGTATCTGATCACAGCACAGGAGCATCATTCAAATGCACCAACATGGTCCTGCACCACAGAGACTTTGAGAAGTGTTTGTCATTTCATAGGGCCCAGAACATCTGCACCTGACCAGTGTAGGTCAGGTGACTGCCCACTCTACACCAGGGCAGAATGGTTATTTGCCTGGAGAGAATAACAGGCCTCTTGCCTGGAATGCAGAGATCATGCATGAAGAAGACATAATTCAGAGCAGCTCAGCTGATAGCCAGGAACAGCCACAGCTGGCAGACAGTTCACTTTAGAGAAGGTACATTAGGCCAGGCACGGGGGGCAAAAAAGCAAACACTTCTGAACTAGCCTGATGGATGTGTCCTGAATGCAATTTGCTCCTGATACAACAAGGGATCTCTGCATGTGTTAGCCCAGTTCATTGTGTTTCATGCTGTGCTCTTGTTATGCTGCTTCTGCTCTTCCTTCTTCTGAGGAAAGAGTCAAGCCTGTGCCTGTGCAGATGGCAGGGCAGAGGGACACAGCAGTGATTCAGCAGCAGCATAAATGCAGTCCTTCTACCATGCAGGGAGTAGCCACAGCAGCTAATGACATCTTTCTCTTGCTGACATGAAAAAAGAGGGGGTAATGATTTCTAAACTGACAGAGGAGACATACTAAGGGGACTGGCTCAGCTGTGTGAGCATCACATGCTGAAAATGCAGATGCTAATTAGGAAATTAAACATATGCAAGAGTTGACTCAGAGGGCTGGAAATTTAGCAGCTGTAAGTCCGGGTGCACCCACTCAACCAGATCAAGCCACCCACATTTACTACTCCTGTAGGCCTGGCTTCTGGGTAAGGCACAAGCAGAGCTATCTCTCTGCCTTGCACATACCTTGGTGCTGCTATATATATGCCAAGGCCCTGACCTTAACTGGGAGACTGTGAGCAAGAAATTTGTGGAGGGGAGCTAACCTCAAGGGGCCACACCTCTAAGCTGAGATAAGAGTGGCCATGGGGAAGTCTGCTTTGCCCATGTATGGTTAAAGGTAACACTTGACTGTGAGCATCAGTGGAAAGGAACAGAGCAGCGTGAGGCAGTAGCATTCACACAGGCCAAGCTGGTCTTGGCTGAGAGGTGGCAGCCTACAGCACTGTGTCCTGTGGGGGTGCAGAGTCTGCACAGATGCTTGAGCATCTGCCCTTAGCTGGGACTCCCTCCCCAGCAGAAACTGGGATCTGTTGCTTTCCAGGAAGCAAGGGAAGACTGATACAGTCAGCATTTGGCTGGGAGACAAACAAATTGTGTTGCTCAGAGCCTGTATCCTCCCTCCCTTCTTTCCCAGGAGATGGAGCACCTGCCCATGGCTGAAATGGGGATAGCAGGTCTGCAGAATCCTGTCTCTTGTCTGCTCATCTTGCCCCAGGTTGTTCCGGGGCATTGAGAGAAGGGTTTGTTTTCCTTTCCCCAACTCTGCTGGCCAAACCCCACCCTGGGGAAGATTCCAGAGAGATGAGAAGTTGCACCTTGTTATCTGGAAGATTTGTTTGGCACCAAGGGCGTGGAGAAAAGTCAGGAATCTCACCCATTACGATCATATCCCATTGACTAGGTTGCAAGAATTCCCCCACCCGAAAGTCTGTTCTTGGAAGCTAAGGCGAAGTCAGTCCTGGTTTTGTGTTATGAATAGCAGGAGTGGTGGATAACATGTTGCTCCTTCAGCCCTATGCTGTGCCTGTAGAGGTAGTGAAGCTCTGTTTTGGCATGATGTTCTACCCTTCATATGGCCCCAAACAGAATTAGGTCGAGCTCCCTGAGGTCCTGCAGTTCTGCTAGGACAGCAGGAGGGCAGCAGCCTTAACTTTGCCAAAAGAGCCAGAATGCACTCCCTCATGCTGGCCTCCGACCTTATATCTGAAATCTCCTGTAGAGTATACTTTTCCTAGACAAACTGGTAAAAATTCCCCCTGCCCTATTTAATATTACAGCACAAGGAACACTCAGGGGTGTAACAATGAAGAAGAAACCTGGGTTGTCAGGAGAAGGGAATGACATGACCTCCCGAGCCTTTTATTCTCTGCTGCTGTGCCTGGCACTCAACAGGATAATCAAGCCAGTCCCCCTCTTTGATGCAAGGTATTACACATTTAGAAATGCTCCCTGTTGCCACCTGCCAAGCTGGGGATGTGGGAAGCTGTAACATGTGGTCTGAAATAGCTGGCAGCTTAGGGGAGGAGACACTCTTTAACCCATGAAGGTTCACTCTCATCAGAATCTTCTTGGGTTGTGGCATAGCCTGGAGGAATTCAGAGGTGCAGGGGCTTCTGCAGAACCCAAGACTCAACCAAAGCACTGCAGGGTGACATCTGCCTTGACTGCACTGAGTGGTCCTTGTACCAGCCCCCATTCTCTGTGGTTCTGCCTCCTCTCACAGTAACATGTTTTTGTGACAGGATGTCACACCACCCTATTAATATGCATATGTACACACACACACACACCCTCTATCCATGAAATGGTACCCGGAGCTAGGGAAGCAGATTTTTACTGTCCTTTGCTGTTACTAGCAACTGAAATAGATGAGCTGCAGCCTACAAAGCACTCTTCTTAGGCAGTGATTTACATAGGTACAGAATGGGGAACAGCTAGCTAAAGAGCAATTACACATAAATGGAGCTGCAGAGGGGGGAGCAATGAATTACAAAGTGAATGTGAGCTAACAGTGTCATACTGCTGCTAAAAAAGCAAACATGTCACTGAGATGTATAAACAGGACTGCCAATTCTAAGAGATAATGAGCAGTCCATCCACTCTCCCCACCACTAGCAGGGCCATGGCTGGAGTACATCAGCTTGTGGCATCATGCCCAAAGAAATATGTAGAGCAGTTTAAGAGGACCCAAAGGAAGGCTGCAAAGGTCTTCAGGGATTTAGAAATGAGCTGGAAAGGCTGCTAAAGAGAGCTGAAAGGAAAAATAGAAAAACAACCACACCACTGTTTTCTGTAGAGGAAACATGGAGGGGAGCAGGATGACCATAGTGTACATTGTGACAAGAGGGGAAAAATAAATACATTTCCACATCTACTGTGTTTGTGACTAGGGGCATTATAGCGTATGAAATTTAGATTAGACATTAAAAAAGAGGATTTACTATAAAGGTTATTAAGTAATGGAGTACACTCACAGCAAATGTTGGTGAGTCTGCATTGTTGTGGATTTGAAGAACACTTTAGACAAATAACCTGACTGATCCTGCCTTGAGGCAGAAGAATAGACTGAGCAGCCTCTTGGGATTTCATGCTGCCTATGCTTTACTACTTCCATGGTGCAGTAATAGCACACTTTGTCTGTAAAGACGAGATTTGAAGGAGAGCAAAAGTCCTACAGCATTGCTGATTTTTTTTTTAAAGCAAGTTATTTCAGCTCACTTGAGTTCAGGGGAATGCTTAACCAAAGAAAAGCAAATACCACTGCTTGTTAAAATCTAAACAGCACCTAAATGAAAAACCCAAATGTTTTCGTAATTCACAATTTGGGAGCCTGTATAAAAAACCTCTCATAGGTCATGACTGAGACCCATGTTCCAGAGGCAGCAAATAGAGAAAAGTGCTTAGTTCTAGTTTCTTTCTCATTTCTTTAAGTAACAGTAGCTCCAAGCTCCAGCCAAAGACTTGAGAGATCAGAGTCTGGCTTGTCCCATGCTGCCTGTGATGTTCAGCACATCGTAAGTATGTTTTACCTTTTCTAAATTTTTTTTAACACTTATTTTCAACATAGGTTTGTCTGTGCCCAGCTACCTAATCCCGTACTAGAAAGCATCAGCGTCATTGATACGCCAGGAATCCTTTCTGGAGAAAAGCAGAGAATTAGCAGAGGTAAGTCCTAAGTTCAGTTCTCTTCTAAATGACAGTAATGTAAACCAAAGGAACGCTGTATGATTTTCACTTCAAACTAGATAAGTTATGGATAAAAGCAGTGGTAGGAGCCTCTCAGAGCTACAGCATGACTTTGCAAATGGAGACCAAAGGGACATGGCTAATCTGCAGAGAATTTAAATGTTTTCAAGGAAGGTTGCTGACAAGGTCAGCAGGACCTGTGTCACAGTCCAATAGTTCCCCATGAAAGAGATTTCTATCAGAATCAAGTAACACCTATTGCTTTACAGAAACAATTGCTTTCAGTGGCTTATTGATGATCCATAGCCAAGGCCCCCATTGTAATCAACCTGGTTTCTTGCACTGGCCAGGTTTCCTAAATCTAGAGCAGGGCTGGATTGGGTTTAAGAACCATTGGCACTCAAGTTCCTCATTGCAGTGGGGAATTTGGAAAGCCTGTGGGCACTAAATCATAAAATCCTAGAGTAGTTTAGTTTTGAAGGGACATTAAACATCCTCTAGTTCCAGCCCCCTGCCATAGATGGGGGCATCTTCCAATAGATCAGGTGGCTCAAAGCCCTGTCCAACCTAGTCTTGAACACTTCCATGGATGAGGCATCCACAACGTCTTGGGGCAAGCTGTGCCAGTGCCTCACCACTCTCACAGTGAAGAATTTCTCTTCAGTATGTAATATAAACCTACTCTTTTTCAGATTAAAGCCATTTCCCTTTGTCCTGTCAGTACAGACCCTTGTAATTGGAGCTGATGAATAGCATAGAGTCTCTTAGTGAACTTCTGAGATCACTCTCAGACTCACCCTCTGAGCATCTTTGTACTTTAAACTTAATCCCTGTGGTCACTTTCTTGCTTTGTAAGGTGATGGTGGCATAGCTTGCATTTCTGGAAGGTTCCTTAGATAAAGCTGGGACCTATGCACCATTTCACTGGAAGAGAGCCAGAGCAGTAATCTTAGCATTCAGGTTTGAGATCAGTTCTATGCACACTGCCAATTAACAGTGCACACAGCTGAATTTCAGCACAGGCTCTATGCCATAGTGATGAAGCCTTTCCCATATTTCCATGTTCTGCCCCATAAGATTTCAGATGACTCATGATTTTCCAAGTCCTATGATACTTTTGCATTGAAATTTTCTTGGAAACTTCCTTTTTTTTCTTTTAATTGAGCAGCCACCTTGCACAGAGCCAGGTCTTGTTTGTTTTGCTGGGATTTTCCACCACAGGAACCTTAGCTAGCAAAGAAGTGTCAATAAAGCACAGCTACAGTTTACAAAAACCCCTCAACATTAACCATTTTCAGTGCGGGCCTCTGCATTGCTTGGGGATCAGAAATTCCAAAGTGTGCCAGCCTTCATGAGAAGGTTGAAAAATATGCTGTGCAAGCTTTCCTTCCCTCTGCAGAAAGTGTTATAGAGATTTTAAAAAAATTGTGTTATGTGGTGAAGACTTTTTCCAGTCAAAAAATGCAACTGAAAGCAACTACTTCTCTTGTGGAACTTTACAGTGAAGGAAACTTGCTTAGGAGGAAGTATTTTTATTGTTAAAAAAACGTGAAAGTGGTATAGGTGAGTAATTTCAAGCCCCTTTTCCAAATCTCTTCACTAATTCAAATGCTGACACGTACTGCAAGATTTTCCTACTTTTCAGCTGTTTATAGAACTAAAAATACCTCCTGCAAAATAAACTGGCACTTCTTGCTGCTCCTGCAAAAATTTCTCTGTCAGCTTTCCAGTGGGTTTTGGTGTCCCATTCTAGAGCCTGTCAGGTCTGACCTTGGTGCTGGCAAAAGTCATGGAACTGATCATCATCATGGATCAGGCCAGGCAACACAAGCTTAAGAAAAGTAGGTCCTACTTGACCGGCCTGATCTCCTGCTCTGACATTTCCTGGATGGGGGAAGGCTGAGGATGTTACCTACCTAAAACTTTAGTAAAGCCTATGACCCTGCTTCCCTCACATTCTCCTGGAGAAACTGGCTGCTCATGGCTTGGGCGGGTGCACCCTTCCTTGGCACAGCTTGGCAGCCTTCCTGGGTGAAAACCTGTCAGGATGGCCACGCTGAGAGTGGTGATGAAAGGAGTTAAATCTAGCTGGAAGCCAGTCACAAGTGGTGTTCCCTCAGTACTGGGGCCAGTCAAACCAGTGATCTGGACAAGGGGACTGAAAGCACCCTCAGCCAGTCTGAACATTACACCATTCTGGGATGGAGTGTTGCTCTGCTGGAGGGTGGAAAGGCCCTGTGGAGGAATCTAAATGAATGGGATAGATCGATGGGCTGAGGCCAGTGCTGAGTTTGCGGTTGGATTCAATGATCTTAAAGATCTTTTCTAACCTAAACAGTTCTATACTTCCTGCAGCTACTCTAATAAATGCCAGCAATGCCAGAACATGTTTATAACACAGCACTGTTACGAAAGTTGCTGGTGTACTTTAACCCAAGCCAATAATGCCTCTGCAAACATTTGGAAACAGCTGAGGAGGCTAAAGGGGAGTCACAATTCTGTACATTTTTGCATGCTATACATGTTTTGTAGAACTGAAGGTCTGTCTCAGCATGTGAAACAGGTTCTTCCTGGTCAACTTCTCTGCCCCCAGTGCAATTAAGTGCACTTAGGACAGAAAATTGGCACAGTGGCCTGTGACTACAGTGTGTGGTCATTCGACCCTTTTGCTGGAGGCAACTCTAGATGGAGTACGGCCTGATCTCTGACCATCCTGCCATCCCAGGAATTTGCTCTGCTGTATCTCCTGCCAGACAAGGGGGCTGTCATGACCTGTCAACTAATCTAATCACAGCAGTTAAAAGTACAGTGTGGGTGGGATCTGACTTTGTCACTATTTACAGCTGGGACAGACTGAAAATGATCATGTGGACCAGGTCAGGTAACCTTGCAATAGATACAGGACAAGATCGTCATCTGGTTTAGGTCAATATGGCTTTGTTGAGGCTGGGACAACTCCAGCAATTTCTGTCTACAGGGAGCAGGAAGAGTCAAAAGAGTGCTGTATTTAGGAACAGCTGCTTCCAGGCATTGGCTTGAGCTGATCTCAAGGTGTTTGAAAGGGAGTACTCACCTCCCAGCTCACCTGGAAGAGGAATAGGAAAAAGTGGTGAGGCTGACACCTTTGCCACCAAGCTTATAAGCCAGCTGACTTCATTAACAAGTTGGTTTTGGAGGCAGAGCAGTAACATGGTCTAGGCAGAAAAGACAGGGCTGACACAACAAAATTCTTCTGCTCTATCTGTACCTTCCTAGCCTGCTCAGATTTCACTTGGGAATGAAGAAATACCTTAGAGAGTCTTACAAAGGTTTTCCTAACTGCTTGCAAGAGGAATGCTTTTCTTACCTTAAAAAGGTAAGCATCTTGCCTTTCTGAGGTAAAAAAGGTAATTAAGGTGCTTGCCTTAATGCTTAGTAGGTTCTAAGACCCTCAGACAGGGTTACTTGGGATGCAGTGCCAGAAAAGAAAGTAGATAGTGAAGCAGCAATCTGTTATAAAATTGAAGGGGAAAGTAAAGATGTAAAAGAAATAGCAGGCTTTCCCAGCCTGCCCATCCCATGAGAACCAGCAGCATTTCTAAAAATAGGAAATTCTTCTCAGTGGGAACATCAGAAGTCTGTCTCCTTCCCCATTAGATGTCAGGAGCATTAGTTAATCTATATAATGTCAGCAGAATACTGTGCTGTCAAACCATAGCAATCCATGACAGGTACCTTACACCCCTGAATTTCAAAGCAGTAGCTGTTCCTGTTCTTGCATCCATGTTTCAAAGGGCGGGAGCAAGGGAACAAGGTTTAAGGGATTGATTCAGGGGCCAAGTCTGGGTTCTGAAGCTTTTCACTTGTCTGAATTCAACTCTGAATTAAATTCACTGGTTTGTTGCTGTTAAAGATCATAGCTCTGACACTCCCTTCACATCCAGTGTGTGCACAAGCACAGGGTGCTAGTAGCACTCAGCCTCCTACAGCCAGCAGCTGGGCTTTGTAAATGGCTACCAAGCTTTGCTCCAAGGAATGCTGTATAATCCAAGGAAGCAAAGCTCTGCACTGGCTCTCTTCCAGGACTGCATGATCATGAAGGGCCCCCTTCCCCCACAGAGCAGCCCATGAAGTTTCCCAGTAGTAGAGCTGCAGGTTTAGGTCTATCAAGCAATTGAGGGTGATGCAGTCTGTCATAGCTTAAGCGCACATCCCTTTGACTTGCAGTAACATCACCAGCACTGACATAGCAGCTGCTGCTGCTCTCAGGCTCTTGTAAAAAGTGTAGCCAAGGAGCTGCCTGCACTGGTTTGACCTACTGAGTTCCTGACTTATGCACTACTTTGTGGTGGGCACCCACGGTGTCACAGGCGTGGTAGCCAGACTCCCTAGGATGCACAGGTGTCATTTACAGGCTTTGTGGGAAATGTTTTGTGGAACTCCTGGCCCAAAGCATCCTGTCCTTCGCTGCTTCTGTGTTATCCTTGCCTGGAAGACAGCCATTTCTCTCCTGATCTTTTTTACAGACTGGGACATGAATCTATGTCCACATCTAAAGAACTAATGATTGCATTGCCTTGTCCCTTGCTCCGTGTCCTTTTTGGTATTTTTTGTTTCTAGGGGAGCATGAGGCTGCAGAGATGCCCATAGGGGAGGTATTTGTACCAAAGCAACACAGTCTTGTCTGATTTGACAATTTGATAATGATGCAAATGCCATCCACTTGCAAAGCACTGTTCTGGTATCACATAATGAGCTCAGACCAGCCTGCTGGGAGAGAAAATGAGGAGGGGATGACTGTACTGAAATAAATGAAGACAGAGTGGAGGGCCACAGATGAGGTCATGCAGAGCCAGGACAGGAGTGAGGACTTCCTCATAATTCATCACCTTGTGCAGTCTGCCCTGCTAATGGAGCCACCTGGCAACAGGAACTCTTATGCTTCAGTGGCCATGCATCCCTGGGGGCTGTGCTTTGCACGCTCTGCTGCCCATCTGTCTCGACCTACATCTGCCCTGAGCTGAGCAGATCCAAGTCTGCCAAGTTCAGTGACACCTTGGCCAAGCTGTGTTTGACCCCTCTTTAGGGGTAGTACTTCCTGGATATATCCTGAGCACTTACTTGATATTCATTCTATATGCTGCCTTCTCCCTTTCCTGTGTTAGCAGTGACTACAAGGTCCTAGCCAGGGGGTAAAGGACTGTGCCATTCCCCATTGGTTTTCTTTCCAGTGTACACTATTCCAGCATTTTCCCAGCCTTCCACCAGTTCCATTCTGGCTTCAGTACAGGCTAAGCATCCCATAACCAAGAGAAAAAACCCTACCCACCAGCCTCACCCTTCTCCTGGGAAAGTAGAATTCCCAAATGACCAGCAGCTTCAGCACCAAAGACACTTAGTCACTCACCAGTCTGACAGCAAGAAGAAAAATGCTAATAGCAACAGTCTTGGGCAGTGCAGACCTCTCAGCCTGGCTGTGTCTCAAATAGCCATGCTTGGAAGGGAAGGGCAAACACCAAGGGAATTGATGTTCTCCCAGTTCATGCAATACTGTTTAGGGTATAATGGCAACAAAAAATATTTTTTCTGAGGAGCTTTGTCACATGTGCTAGCAACAGCATGATACAAACTAAAGGCATCCACCCTGAAAGCCTCTAAAAGGGAGGCATTTCAAATATTTGCTATAATACTCCCCACTGGTGATGTTTGCTTATATTCTGTACTTCACTCTGCCTGGGAGGGTGAAAGTGCACTGATTAGTTTTGACTTTCCAGTTCACCTCCATTACAGCTGCTCTGCCAACTTGCCTGATTTTATCACAGTCTCATTTAACACATACTGTTGCACTGAAATGCTCAGCTCTTTCAGGCACACTGTTCTGCACTTCCTCTTAAAAACAGCACAAAAATGAGCAGAAAATCTGCACAGTTCTCATTTTTATTTCTAGAAATGAGCCTAACTCTTCTGACCTGAAAGCAGCATGCAAACAAAAGGTCAAGATTATATTTGAGGTTTGAGAAAGCCAAACCATTATTTTATTTTTGAGGGGGGGCGGGTGCAGAGGGAGGGACTGTCCCCATTATTAGGATTGGAAATACTGATGTATTTTGCAGTTCCAGAACACAAAAGAACGAGATTAAATGGCTGCACAGATAGAAAGGGCTGTGCTTTTTTCTATTGCTATGAACATACAGCAAGCATTTAATTTGTGTTACTAAACAAGTCTGATTTTTGGAACAGCTGTGCAGCTTGTCCATTTGTTGTGCACTGTGCACTCCAGAAATATTCTAAGTACCTATTGCATTGAGGGAAGATGGTCATGCCATCAGTATCTCATCAATTTGCATTATTTTTGCCCATCATGCATTCTTTCAGCATCCTGAGTAACAATGGAGAAGGAATGTGTTTCCTGGTCACTGGGAGCTATCAGTTACAGGTGACCATTTCAGGCCAGCTTTTCAAGCATGATTTCTCCTGAAATTTAAAGTATGAATGCAGAAGAATTCAGTTTGTGTTTGAATGCTATAATAAAAAAAACTTCCTTGCAATCCCAGCTACACATCAAGGCTGCTGTGCGCTGACTTCTCTGAAAAACTTGGCCTGTATTAAGGTGCCTTCTGCGATCTCAAAATCTGTCTAGAAACTGTTTTGGGAATTGGCCCAAGTACCAGGTAACTCTCAGGCCCATCTGTCACAAGTGGCAAAGATATAAAATTGTAGATGGGATAGGTTCTGGCTGTGGGTACACAGGAGCTTAATAGGCTATTGTAGGGAATCTTAGCTCTGGACAGCTCTCTCAGTTTTGCTCTACCTGATCTGAATGTGCCTCATGAGTGACATAAACGAGAGCCCAATCAGGCTTCCTTTCCTACCCTGAAGCCCTTGCAGTAAACAAAATGAAAGAAAAAGGCCACGCAGTCTGGCACTCCAGGTACTGGTTAATGTAAATGTTAGCATTGTTGCTAGCACAGAACAGAGATCTGCTGTGCTTTGAGTCCTTTTGCCTTTGCTTTGGAAACCTTAAAGCCTCCAAAATGTATTTACTGTTTCCATTAGCTCTTGGTACAGAGGAGAAGGAAATGTGGAGCACTGGCAGGAGGATGTAGTTCCCAGTGCTCTGAATCAGCAGCTCCAGGACAGATTATTTCTTTGAGTATAGGCACAGGCATAAATGATTGGCAAGCTAGGCCTGCTCTAGAAATTAGGGCATGCGACATTCAAAGAAATCTTTTCATCCCAAAGGCTTCTGTGTACTTCCCAACACACCCACAGATATGCATTACAGGAATCTCTTTATATTCCGTTGGAAGACAGCCACTTCCAGAGAGAAGTATGGCAGCTTTTTACAAAGGTGTTTTAGGATGAGCTGCAGTGAGGTGTATCCAGTACTCATCACCTGCTTTTCGTCATCCCTCCTCTCCTTGCTGGCACCACCAGCTCCTCACCTTGAAAATAACTTGTTCTAATCACTGCTCTTCCACCCACTCCCAGCTTCTTCATCTCTGATACTCTTACCCAGCACTCTTCTCTCTCTAGGTCACCATTGCTGTCTGGGTCTCATAACAGCCACCCAACCCAGCTTCCCCCTCACGTTGTGTGTCCTCAAAGGGATGTGTCACTTCCCTCTTCCTCTCCTCATTTTCTTCTTCTGACCTTCCTTCTCCTTTGCTCACAGCCATCTGTCACATTTGGGTAACACCTGCCCTTCCTGGCACATTCTCCCCCTCCAGTGTGGGCTGCCTGCTTGTTTTGCGTTGACATAAGTCGTCTTCCCTGGACTCTGAAGGACTTTCAGGCAGGACATCACTGTGACCAGTTAGACTAAGCCTCAAAACCCTCTTATTCAATTTTAAAAATTTAAGTCATAAGTTCCCTGGAATCAGCATTCATTTCATTTCATCTCCCCAGAGTTGCTCCCTCTCTAGACAGTCAGTGTTCAGAGTGTCAGCTGTCCCACCTTGGGATGTTGTCCTCAGACAATCAGAGCCAGTCTCCCACTTGACATATAGGGACACTGCCATAAAACTCTGCCTTATAGAGTGGCACGATCTGGTAAATCTTTGATCTCTGTGATGAAAGGTAATCACCAGCTTTAGAAAGGTGAGAAGGAAGCTCCCAGTGACTAAAATTCAGCAGGAAAGAGGTGAATTGCTAAAAGCAGCAGCATGATTTACAGCAGTAATAACAGCAAGCTGTGATACCAGGTGCAAAGCATCAGCTTTGGGGTTTTCAGCACTTCTTGATCTTACTGTTCCCATTCAACCCCACTTGAACTCCACTACCACAGGACCTCTGGCTATGGTTCCACAAGACAGGAAATCAATAGTATGCTTGCTAACAGTAAAAAAGAAAAAAAAGGACAAACAAAACAATCCTAAACCAGCAACCAGTGTAGCTACATGGTGAGAAATGCTGAGCCAGTGCATGCCCACTCCTTGCTGGTTTAAACTGGCTTTAAAATCTTAAAGCTGGGCAGATTTTGTGCTGGGTCATGTATCATCCATCTTCCCATGGTCAGCAAAAAGACTGTATCATGCCTGATATGACTTGACAGAATGTAATTGCATAATCCTGCCAGATGAATGGTGCCAGGTATTCCAATGGTGCACAGACAAGAATTCATTAGGTCAGCCTGCCTTATGGAGTCTAGGTGGCAGGGTGTCTGCAAGAACATCATTTTCTCTGCAGGCTGACCCCACTGACAGTCCTGCTGACTTGTCAGCTTTGTGCTAAGTCTGTTGAGTCCTTTTCATGCTGTCAGAAGGAAACCTGTCCTATGAAAAAAGCATCTGATGGAATAAAATAGTTATGTTAATCTTGTCATCCTAGTACTGTATGATTTGGATTCATTTTCTTTTCACGTTCACCTTATCTGGAGGTTGGGAAAGAAGCTGCATCAGTGATGTTAGAGAATGTTTAAATATGCAGCATATTTTTCAACAGGGACGCAAGTACAACAGACAGGCATTACTGAACAGCAAATTCTTCCCTTTACAGTACTGTCTGAACATCCCTGTAATAATGGTTTTGCATTAATGCAGCTTTGGCAAGCAGATGGCTTCCCTACTACCCTGTAAGTTCACAATAAAACCATGCTTTGTTCCATGGACAGCTTCACCCATCCCTGAAACACTGCCAAAGCAGGGAGAGTGACTGCCTGCTTTTGTGAGAGGCCTTAGCAACACTCTACAACACAGAGAGGCGTAGAGAGACATAAAACATTTGCAGTGGTATGAGCAAGGGACACCAGGAAAACTACTAATTTGAGCGCAGCTGAAGATAAATTCTTGGTCTAAGCTCACACAGTAATAAACTGCTGGGAGAAAGAGGCAGGCCCAGTGTATCTGTGAAATGAAAAATGGACCAGGAGGGAAGAAACCAAAGCAAGGCTATAATGCTTTAATTTAGTTACAGAGTAAGCCTCCTGTTTTCCGGTGTTGAACACCTCCAGTTCTGGCTGGAGCCAGGCAAAATGCCCTGAGTTCTCTGTGTCCCTCACAGCCCTTCAAAAATGAAAGCTCCAAACTAAACATTAAAATGTTAATCTGAGACCTTATTTTTAAACTCCTTTATTAATAGCTTGCCCTTAGCTATTTACACTGTCATCCTGCTATCCAAATACTTTAGCAACAATCTACTCTGTTATACACTAAAAGCAACTCTAAAAAGTCAATCCCATGAATCACATCTGTAGTAATTCTCTAGGTACTGTGTTCCCAAACACCACCACAGTCAGTGACTCCAAGTAGATAGTTGTAAACAGAGCTCTGTGTCACATCATGCTGTGTGTTAAGGAACTTTACAGCACTCAGGGTAACTTTTTCCTCTTTCCCTCTGCAGTGTTCCATCACTTCAGGATGGAATACATACACCTTATTTTTCCCACCAAGTACCTCTGTACCAAGGAATGCAGCTGTAATCACACACAAGACTTGGTTCTTGCTTAGCTGGGCATCAGCAGGAGAGGTTCCCCAGAAGCAGAGCAAGTGGGACATACAAGGGAAGGGTGTGGTTGGGCTTCTGTCCCAGTGTGGGATATAAATGAGCCCATGGTGGTGTTTCAGAGCAGTGAACAGCAAGTGTTACTCTCTAGAGCTTTGTTCTCTCTTTATATATATATATATGCAGGACAGCTCTCAGGAGAATATCTCTGAACAAGCAAAGAAGCCAGGAAAGAAAGTGCTAATCAATCTAGACATTTAATGAAGTCCACAGGGACATTCAAGGTTCATTGTATGTTTCTGTAGCGACTGGGAATATGCTAAGAATTTGAGCAGATATTAATTTCCTTTTCTTGCTGGGTAGCGCAACATTTGTTTTTGTTAAGAGGAAAGAGAGGCTCAGGAAATAGATACCTTTTAAGTGGTACTGTTGATACAAGATAAAAATCAGAAAGCTAAGCACCTAAAGATACTTTTGGACAAACCTTGAGACCCAGACTAAGGTCAGTCCTCTGTTAATACCAAAACTGCAATTGCACTTTTTCTTTATACCTCTCTTCTTTTATATAATCAATTGCCACTTTTACTAAATCCCTGCAAAGTGGGCGGCGTGTCAGGTGCAGGCACTTTCCCCAACTCATCCCAGCCCCTATTAACACAACAGAGAGCATAACAGTGACTGTTCCTCTGCTGTCAGAGGGAAACCATCCACATGATCTGTGACAGGACATCACTATAGCATTACAAGGTAGGGTAGAGAGCATGGCTGTTTCCACTTCATTCTCCCAAGAAAAAGACTGGACAAAGTAGCTATGGTACAATTCAAACATGTGCCAGCTTGACAAGAAAACATCCTAGTCCATGAGATTTGACAAGGGTAAATGCGCAAACATCTCCAAATAAAGTCACCCTGACTCACTGCTTCCATGGTGAAAAAGCAAGCTGTACCGTAGCTCTGTGTATAAAGAATAAACTGTCCTGCCATGCCAGATGACTTCCAGCCTTGGCAGAAGTGAACATAAAGTCTGTGTATCTTTTTTTTAGCAAAGTTTCAGGGGGCATGGGGTCCCTGTTTGCACATCGGTTGATCTGCTTGCAGAGGGACAGCTGACAGCCTGAACCCAGGCCAAGTGAAGTGAGGTATTTGGCATCGACTTTGTCCTGCTGCCTGTGCCCCCAGCACAGGTTAGGAAGGAGTCAGCATGCTGATCTTTGCTGCAGATTTGCAATTAGAGCAGTGGAGTAGAGCTCCCAGCAGCCAGAACACCTGAGATTAAAAAGATGAGATTAGCACCTAAGGTTAAAAAAGGCAGTTAGTATCTGAAAATGAGCAGGATCAAGTTTATTTCAGTTTTTTAAAACTGATTCATGACTGTGTTTGAGGTCAGACACATGGACTGAGCAAGATACACAGCTATCCATATATTGAATGCTTAGAAGATCTTTTCAAAGCTAATACTGATTCTCAGTTTTCTGAAGTTGTCAGCAAAAAACATATCTGAGCAAAGAGCCATGGCCCAGTGTTGCTTGCCCTTGTTAGAGGAGACACTCATGCTCTTGTAAGCAGAAGGACACTGGTGGGGCAAACATCTTGTCTTTCATTTGAGATTTCTGTAGATTCCATGGAAGAGAGCAGGGCAAAGTGTCCACATCCAAGAACACATACCTCACACACCCACACTCTGCCACCCCCTTTTCCTGTAAGGAGCAAACTGTAATTGGCTAAAGCAGAACACTGCCCAGTGATAATACTTCAAAGTTGTATAAAAGTTCTCAGTGGCAAAAAGTTAACACAAATTTACCCAGCTGAAGAAAAAATTCACACAGGCTTTACTCCTGACATGAGAGCCGGGATTTCACTCCAGTTTGCTTAGTCATATGGAAGAAAAGGCCAGAGTGAAAAAGCAAGATCCGAGCTCTGCTATCCTCCCTTCTGTAGTTCCAGTCTAATGATTGGGCTGCACTGGTTGCCTCTGGGTTTGAAAGGGGACAGAAGGAAAAAAAGGAGGAAAAAAAAAAGGGGAGCAGGAGGAAAAGGCACCAAACTAATTATCATGTATTTATTCATGAAAGCCAAGATTAAATTAGTATATTAAAGGATTTGAATGCAAATAGCATTTGCTCTGTCCTGATTTCCCTTAACAAAGTGCAGCACTCCGGTGACTCAGATAACCCCAAATGTTGCACAGCATAGGAGAGACTGACAGAGCAGGGGGAGAGAACCAACCAGTCTCTCACCAAGACTTTAAAGAAGGATGAACAAACCACCGCAGAGCTAGGAAAAAAGGTAATTTTGTTGCTGTCATTACTATTGTTTTAGGGACTTCTCCACACACTATTTATGATGCCCTGTACTGCTTAGAGGTGGACCCAGTCTGACACTGAATCCATTATCTTTAGTCCTGAGGCATGTGAAATTTGAGCCCACTGTTCCTGGTCTGTGTCTGCCTCTGGTATTCACAGAAATGCTGTCTGCTAAGTTTCAGGCTCTTGGCTAAGTGAACACAAATCATTTGGCTTTGTGCACATGCAGCAGGTATGACAGGGTGATTATTCTGGTAAGCAAGATTATTTGCATGCTGGGTTTTGAATTAAATAGGACAAAGTCTTGCACAACTAGACAAGGCCTGAGATTTATTAAGCAGTGGAGATACGCATCTCAAACCAGTCTGGGTGCAAGTATTGCAATTACCCAGCTTTCTACAGTCTTTGTAGGGTATGGTGATGGCCAGTCATTCACATGACCTCTTTTGTTGCTGCATACAAGGCTTCTGCAGTAGGTGTTTGAGTACGGCACTTTCTCCTTGATGTGCATTTTAATGAAGATCTGGAGCTCAAGTGCAAGACTTGTTTGGGTGATCTCTTAATGTGGAAAGGACAAGAGCTGTCCTTAACTGTGTGCTGTGACATTTCCATGTGGAGAACAGTGCCTCATATCCTTATCAAGCTACCTGCTCTACTGGGAAAGCCACTTCCTTGCAAGCTTACCCTCAGTTATGTACAGATGTAGTTTGAATACAGCAAGTAGGCTCTCTACTCCCATGTTTGCTGCATCTCTGCTCTTCCTCCCCTCCTTGCAGGTTATGACTTCGCTGCTGTACTAGAGTGGTTTGCAGAACGAGTTGACCGCATCATTCTTCTCTTTGATGCTCACAAGCTGGACATCTCTGATGAGTTCTCCGAGGTCATCAAGGCCCTGAAGAACCACGAGGACAAGATGAGAGTTGTTCTCAACAAGGCTGACCAGATAGAGACTCAGCAGCTGATGCGGGTGTACGGTGCCCTCATGTGGTCCCTGGGAAAGATCGTCAACACCCCGGAGGTCATCAGAGTCTACATCGGCTCCTTCTGGTCCCATCCACTGCTCATCCCCGACAACCGCAAGCTGTTTGAGGCAGAGGAGCAGGACCTGTTCAGGGACATCCAGAGCCTGCCCCGCAATGCTGCCCTGAGGAAGCTGAATGATCTCATCAAGCGAGCACGGCTGGCCAAGGTAGGTGTTGGCATAGAAGCCCCAAGCATTTGGTTTGGGCTGTCTGCAACGTGCAGTCTATGGAGAAGTGTTTTTGGCCAGTTCAGCTTGCAGAACTGGTGGATCCACACTTTTTCCATCCCATTTAATTCAGCCCAGCATATGAGCTGTATACCAATATGAGAAGAAAACAACTCCTTTGTTTGGTGTGTCAATCCTGGCAGGCCAGGAGTGAGGAAGGTAACTTCAGATCAAAGCAGGTAGCACTTGAAGGGATCTGGAAAGCAGGTTCTCTGTGGTAGCAACTTGACAATGAGGACCAATTCAGTATGTCAGAATTATACACAAAGGGAATTGATAAGTTCTAGATCTTTTATTCTAAACTTTCTTAGCCAAGAAAGGTAGCTGGCTTAGATGGATGCAGAGGTGGTGGAGACTCACACAAACAATAAATAAGCCTGTAGTATTCCTGAGTAGTTGAAATAAACTGAAAGAAGCCCCTAAAAATACAGGAAAGAACCCCACCTGCATTGAGAAAAGAGATTGAAAGGTCTCTCAAAAGCTTTCAGTGCAAGGGCCTTCATTTCAAGAAGAAATGCTTGGTTCACCATTAACAAAAAAAAAGCCAGAATTTTGCATAAGGACTGGTATTCATACTAAAATATTGAACCTGTATGTTTGGACTGGAAAAGGACTGTTCCCTTGGAGGCCATGCCCAGTGGAAGAAAAAAAAATCCACCACTCTATCCGGAAAGTGTATATGAATGTCACTGTCTGTATGCTCAGGATTATACCTTGTGTCAGCACAGCCAGAGCACACAGCTGAGCATTTAGCCCTGGAATAACAATCCATAGGTCCAGGCAAGCTGAGGAGCTGAGCTTGCTCTTCAGGGTGGGACAAGATGCAGTTGAGTCCTAGGCACAGATACTCTGCTGAGAAGAATTTTCTGATGTGCTATTTAACATTCATCTTCTTTCCAAATTAATTCCCTTCAGGTCCATGCCTATATCATCAGTTCCCTAAAGAAGGAAATGCCCTCAATGTTTGGGAAAGACAATAAAAAGAAAGAGCTTGTTAACAACTTGGGAGATATTTATGCCCGAATTGAACGGGAGCATCAGATCTCGCCAGGAGACTTCCCTAATCTGAGAAAAATGCAGGTAAGCAGTGGCATCCTGGCAAACAACCAAGGAAAGAGCATTATAGTAACTGCAGGGAATACAGCAGAGCCATGCAGACATTGATTGTTGCCACCTGTGGGAAAAGCCTGGTGTAGTGTTGAAATGTGCCTTAAAATATGTGCAGGCTATATTTGGTCATGAGCACTTCTTACACGCAGAGCTCATGTGAAGCATTACAGCTTCACATTAATTTCTCATATCTTTGCCTGAATATCATTTTACAGCAAATTATTTGTTCTGTTTTTCTTTATTTTTAATTCCAGGTTTCATTTGCAGATTTTTTAGGCCTAACCATACTGTTAATTTATAATCAAAGAAAAGCTGTGTCCTGAAAAGACTACATATGCCACATTCTTCAAGAGCTATATTTGTCTTCTACTTGACCCTTTGTTTCTAGAGAAAGGTGTGAAAACTTAAAGCCCCTTTTCTATTTTAAGCAGAGAAGCAGGTTTTCTGTTCTGCATACCTGAGACCTAGCCCAGTGTTCATGCGAGTCAAAAACTTGAAAGGACCTTGGATCAGAGCCTTGTATTGTACATTGAAGCAATGCTGGACACTGCTGCATTGCTCTGTGGCTTCAGTCCAAGCAAAAACCTGTTCTGAGTTCTAGCTGTTGAGGTTGCTATTAGTTACCTATGGAAAACAGCATTTGCCTATTTTTGAAAATCCATTCTCCCTAAGTTGTTGGGAATGAGATCTATGGGGTGTATCCAATAGATCTCCTTCACTGCTTGTCAAAATGTGTTTAAAAAAAACCTATCAATCCAGTTGGAGTGAATAGTGTGGATTTAATGAGTAAAGGGTAAAAGATAAAGCTGTAGGTCTTTCTGCAGCTTAAGAGAGTTCTCTGCAGGCCCTACTCAAAGCCCTTATGCTTAGCTGTGAAATTACAAAATCTGAGCTATGCTGTAAAGACATGCTCATCACCTCTTACCGATGTGCTACCGTCTTGATGGCATCTGAAAGATGCTCTGCATGGTAATGAGTACAATGGTCTTTCGCCAGGTGACATCTCCTTCCCAGAGTTCAGAGGGGGAGATAATGTAGAGAGCACACAACCAGTTTGCCTTGAGCTATTTGGTCATTTTCTGTAGGACTTAAGAGAGGATTAAAGTAAGAGCATGGCCAGCCAGGGAGACCGCACCCCATGCTGAAAGCAGGGCTGTCAGAGGAAGGAATGCCAAGCTCCCCACGCCTGTGCAGTAGCAGGGTTTTGCGAGCCAAGCAGCAGGCAGGCATCCCACTGCACACCATTAGTCCGCCATACACAGCCATGTTGCTCACCTCTTGCTGTGTTGTCCTATTTTAAGGATCAGTTGCAAGCCCAGGATTTTAGCAAGTTCCAGCCTCTGAAGAGCAAGCTGCTGGAGACCGTGGAAGACATGCTGGCCAACGACATCGCCCAGCTCATGGTGCTCGTCCGCCAGGAAGAGTCCCAGCGGCCAACCCAGATGGTGAAGGGAGGAGCCTTCGAGGGCACCCTGCACGGCCCCTTCGGCCATGGCTACGGGGAAGGTGCCGGAGAAGGGATCGATGACGCCGAGTGGGTGGTGGCCAGGGACAAGCCCATGTACGATGAGATCTTCTACACACTCTCGCCTGTTGATGGTAAAATAACTGGTGCCAATGCCAAGAAGGAGATGGTAAGGTCTAAGCTGCCCAACACTGTGCTGGGCAAGATCTGGAAACTGGCTGACATCGACAAAGATGGCATGCTGGATGATGAGGAGTTTGCCTTGGCGAATCATCTCATAAAAGTCAAGTTGGAGGGTCATGAGCTGCCAAATGAGCTCCCTTCCCATCTCCTCCCTCCATCCAAAAGGAAAATAACAGAGTGAAAGGAAGCTTACAGGGGAGAGGGAAAGGGAAGGGGAAAATAAAAGATCTAGAAAAACATGTTTACTTAAATTATACCTTTAGATGTGAGATCACATTTGGATTTATACCTACTTTGCTGTATGAAGAACAAAATCTAAAGCAGAACAAAAAAGTCCAATCCTTCATGATAATATGCAATTAACACTTCCAGTGTACTGTCCCTGCTTTCTAATGTGTAGTCTGTAAATATGAAGGTAAAGAAAGGATGTTGCAAATTAGGAGACTCTGTTAAGCATGAGTAGAAGAAAACCTGAAGTGGGCTGCATTTTTGGAGAGTGGAATAGGCACTAATAGAAATCTGCTAACTGCCGGTATCACTCCTGAGCTTTGGCTGCACCTTCTGCCTTCTAATGGGTCTTGCAAAATTCAGGTGACTAAGAAAAACCACAAGGTCTTCAAGCTATTGGCCAAAATAAAGAGCATTTCCTAATTAACATAAGCCCACACTAAAATACTAGATATTAAACCCCAGAGTTAAGAACTTTAGGAACCTCGATTCACTATTAAGATGCAAATTTTACAAACATTCTCCTGTCCTTAAAGAAAAATACATGAATTAAATCTGAAAGAGCTCTGAACTGGGCAGCATTGTTTACTGGACAGGCATTCAGAGTTCCCAGTGATCACTACCTCCCGTTCAGTCCCCAGGGGAGATTTGTTCTGCAGGCATGACCAAGAGGAGCGCACTCTGAGGGACACAGAGGGAGGGGGCCCTAGAGGTGGACATCAGGTGGGTGGGAAGGGAGAAACACCGCTTCCAGGCTCACCCAACATTTCACAGCCAGTGGGTAGTGCTTGCTCTGTGAACAGTGGTGGTGTCTGTGATTCCTGTGAAGTAACTGTTTGCTCTCATCGTGCACAGTGAAAGCTGCGAGGCCCCATCCTCACTGTACAGATACAAGCCCCACACGGTCAGTTGGATCCATCACAAGGGCACAACACAGCGGGGCACTGGGCAGAGCTTGCTCTGCTCTGTGCCTCCACAAACCTAGACAAGATGTCAGCCTTCACACACCCTCCTTACCACACAGAACTTTTACCCTGAGCCAAGAGACCTTCCCCACTTCTTTCATGCTCTGTGAAATTTTTGTTCTCAAGATCCAATTTTAGCAGAAATCCCTGAATTTTCTGTTTCATTGCCTAAACACACACGTGCGTGCACACTCTTCTGGTTTTTGTTGTTGCTTTGGAGCAGTGTGTTGTTCCAATCCTGTTGTCACTTTATATAAGCTGAGCTCCTACTGTGATGAAAAACCAAGATAAGTATAACTTATTTTATATCTCTTGTGTTCATATTATATAGAGAAATATATTCTGTGTATGTAGGATGTGCTTATTGCAGTACATTTATCACTTGTCTTAAAAATTAATGCATTAACCTTTTTTGTACCCTGGTCCTAAGACATTATTAAAAAAGAAAGGCCAGATCTGTCTGCTTCTTTATATAGCAAAATGAAAAGCAGCTGAAAACAAAATTGCCTTTTTCTAAGTGCAACAAAGGGAGGAGATTATCCTTATGCACATTCCCAAACGTGCATGTACAGATCAGCCCAGCTGGACTGGGGTGCGCACTGCTGAATGACTGGTTGACATCTGCAATATCTTTCTCTCTTGGCAGTCTAATCACAACCTCCATACTTGCCAAAGCAAGAGGAATTGTACCTGTGATTCACCTTGTTCAGGGTAGTGGAGAGATAACAACCACATTTCAGTGGAATAAAGAATGTATTGAAGGAGTTTGTTCTGACAGTCACAAATGAGAATGCTACAAATTTATCAAGATCTGGAACAGATGCAACAAACCTCAGTCTTAAATCTTACTAATTCTACTTCTGTCTTCATTCTGTCTCTTCTGTAGATGCTCATCACAGTGATAGTTAAGCCCAGAGCAGGACAGTGAGAGGCTGGAGTAAGACAGGGAGAGCAGTTAGGATAGTCCTGGGGAAGCACCTGGAGAGAGGGTGTGAGCTGTAGTAGTTGGCAGAGCTTCCATTTAGCATCTGTACAGGATGAGAGAGGGGTAAGAGGAAGTCATATGGTAGAGAGCAAAAGCAATAAATGCAAATTGCGGGGAAAGCCAGCAAACTGTAATTCCAGTTTAACTTATCACAGTACACATCTGCTAAGGCTTTCCAGGTCTTCCTGAGGAATTTGTATCCATCGGCCTCCAGCTGAGGCTGAGCAGAGCACCGTGAATCAACCCTGCCTCTGTGTGGGCACAACTGATGGCACATTGTTTGTGCCAATCATGTCACGCTGGAATTTAACTCCTTTAAAAGCAGAACATTACTGGTTCTCTCAGGGCCTGGGAGAAGGTGAGGTCTAATAGTCTTTTCTTCTCTGTACACTCCAGCAAGGTGCTTAGGTAAAACATTCATTGTAACAGCAATCGAACTGCTTTCAGGGCACTTTTGTGCCTGATTTGTGCACACAAGTTCACAAGCCAAACCACTGGCCTGTTGTTGTAGGTACTAAGTTAGTTATCAGTGCGGTTGTGACCATGCCTGACTGCGGTTGTGCTATAGACTAAACCAAAGAAGGGCTCACTGTTAGACAGGAAGCAGATTTCCTGTGTTCCTGGTAGCAGCAGTTACCCCCACACCATGGCTGGGGTATGCCAGCACCTTCCACAGCTCCTGCCTGCTCAGTACAGTGCACTCCTCCCGTCCCTGTGCCAGCCTCTCCGGGATGTTCCCACAGGATTCACCCAGCAGGGCCATTGGCACAGAGAGCTGTGCCCGCACAGGTCAAGTGCATGAGGCGCTGCCGCAGCAGTGGCTGGGGGTTTGCTTTCAACACCCCTCAGGAACCTCTTGGCACTGTCAGAGCACAGCTTCCCCACTCGTGGTGGGGAGAGAGGAAAAAACAGCAACACACCACTGATAAACACACCGTTACTTAATAGGATTGCACCAGGCAATCCTATTAATTGCAGGGCAGGAGATGAAGCAATCCTGCTGCAGAGGGAACACCTGCTAGGGAGGCTGTGTTTCCAATAGCCTGTGTTACAAATAGTCCTCTTTAATCAGATAACTTTATTCAGCGCATTTCACTTTTGCTAGGCTCTTCAGGAAATTTTTAAAAATCAGCAACAAATAAAATTCCACTAAAACACCAAAAACTTGCATCAAACCTTAAAACACCCTGACATTCTCTATATAAAAATACATGGAATTCTGTCTCCTCTATGGCCATGAGAAGGTATTTCTCTATCCCCTTCCCAGATATCAGCTGCAAATGTAAACACCCCTTTTTTTCCCCTGCCTTTTCCTTTCCAAGTTACAACTCCCTGGGCAATCCCAGCCACCTGCATTGTTTCCCACATCTGTGGAAGGATGCGATTTCCCAAGCCCACCAGGACTCCAGGCACCGCATGCAGGCCTCCAGCCAGTGCACGTTCCTGCCAGTTCACAGAACCACACTCCAAAGGCAGTTATCTGTGTCCAACAGTGCTTCCTTTTTCCAAGAGCAGCTCTCAATTACCGAACAACATTTCCCCAGGAGGTTATACAGAGGAACTAATTCACTTGCACTGTCTGTGGGTGGGGGATTTTATCATGTGAACATGCCACTACCACTCACTTCCCTGATCCTCTCATGTCCTTCTCTACCCATCCTCACACAGAAGAACTTTCACAAGATCAGAAGAACACACAAAGGTCTTTTTTTTTAACCCCTCTAAGTAGGAGCTGCATTTGGTCTTCTCTCTGCGAAGGATCTAGAGCAGAAACATCTACCTATATGCTATATGGGCTAAAATATGAGCTTTTTGAAAATTAAATTCTCTCTACTGTGGAACATGACAGGCAGATTAAATCAACAGTGCTATAGAATCATTTATTTGAAAGGAAGGATAATAATTACACCAAGTTCCCTGAATAAGTTTTCACAGGACGGGTGTAGCTTAGCAAAAGGTAATTAATCCTGGCAGCTGGAATTTAGCCAGCATGCTGAAGTTCAGAAGGATTTTTAATCAAGCAGAAAAGGTTAGAATCAGTTTTTCCATCACCTTGAGTTCCAACACAAACTTTATACAACAATGAAATGCAGATTTAAGTCTGGAAACTGTTCTTAGAAGTTGCTCTCCTTATTATGCCTTAATGCTTTGTCCGCATGACAGCAGCCTTTGGTTAGTGAGCAAATGTTATGGGTTGTTTGACCTTACAGAGAGGGACAGTGTTCCTACAAGCACAGCTGGAACCAGGACAAGCTCCTCTTGATCATGCTACACCTCTTACATCATCGATACTTTCCACCTCTGCCATTGTTTATCTCATGTTTCTTTTCTTATAGAGAGAAGCTGTGGCTCCACATTCAGACTTTGGTTAATCAGGGGACACGATAGATTATTAAAGTCCTTCCTAGATGTAGAAGTCCTCAAGTCCTTCAAAGCCTGACGGATGGGTGGGAGCACTTGTGGAGAACAACACTGAATTACTCCAGAGGAGCAGCTTGACTGGTGACATCTAAGTTATTTTTGTGGAGTTTTCATAGCATAGCATAGCATCTATTATTTTCTGGTCTTTCCCTTTCCTTCCTTGTGCTTATGAGCCTTTCCCTCCTCTTCATAATCTCTCCAAGAGTGGGGAAAAAACAAGGCTTAGTTTGGAATCTTAACATGCTAAGAAGTTCAAGGCCAGAGCAGGCAAGACAATCGCTGTGTAGCTTTGTAGCTCCTCTAGGCACTGCTGATAGAGTAACAAATCCAGTATTTAAAACAGGCCTTTGGAACAATTCCTGGGTGCCTGAAGGGAGAGAAATCCCTGCTGAGTACAGCACATGTCCTCCACGGCGTGCCCGTTCCGCCGAGCCCTTCGCTGTCAAACACTGCACGAGTTGCTAGGTTTAAAATGGGCTCCTCTCCAGCTGCTTACGTGTGCTGTAAACAGCTGTCAGGGAGGCCTCCATTAATGTCTGCAGGAGATGCGAACGTGGGAGATATTTATAGGCTGTGGATTAGATCGCCCTCCTTGCCTGGGCCATTGCGCACAGGGCGTGTGCCTGGAATTCCTCTCCTTGCACCACACAAGTTCCCTGCAAGCAAATGCCAGCTCTCTCTGAACAGCCTTCACCCACCACCCCATGCATTTATTAGCCAGATGAGAATCACAGAAGCTCCTTATAAGGTGATGGAAGCATAGAGGCCAGTAGGAAGCACAGCTCCCAGGGAAAGCTTTCTGGCCATTTTCTGACCTCCTTCAACCAGGAGTTTTCAAGGTAGAGTTTCAGCAGTGTTTTTCATAAAGACAGTGGAAAGGTATCAAAATGAGGACTTTGCTGCCTGTCTGCCTACCATGTTTAAGCCATTCATAACACAAACTGGAGGAATTCCCTGCATCCTACCATTTTTAAAGTTTCCATGCCCCACAGGCATCTCTAGCTGTATCAGAACAGCACAGCTGCAGTCCAAGCTGAGAGCTCACAGGTATGTTAAGTTTATACAAGCAGAATTGTTGCCCAGTTAGAATTTCAATACCCAGTCCCTCAGCAAACAGTTCCTTCTTATGCCCAGTTGGGAATTTCAATTTTTCTGCATGCACAGAAAGGTGACAAGCAGCTTAAGCTTCCATACCAACTAACTAGCACCCCTCAGTACAGTTCTAGCATGGAACAAATCCTTGGCAAACTAGAGAACTTGCACCATTTGTCACCAAGGAAGAGTAGTTCTCTAATTAATATCATCTTTGATGACTCATTATGCCAAAGGGATAAAAACAGACCAATGATCATCTTCTCTGCCAAGAAATTACAGCTTGCAAACTAAACTATAAAAAGAACTGGTGGCATTTTTCCCAGGTCCCACCACCAGCCACCAACATAAAATAGCAAAGCACACCTAAAGCTCTTCTTCCTTCTCAGCTAAGCAAGGCTTCACTCTTCCTCCTGAAATTAAGCAGCATTGGAAGGGGAAAGGAGGTGATCTACTGTTTTCCATTTAATGCTAGCTTAGAGCTTTATAGGCTGCTCAGGGGCAACAGAAAATCCAGGGACTGGAAGAACAATCAAGAAAGAGGCTTTCTCTTCTTTCATCTCTACTGCCCAGAGATGTCTTGCATGTACAGGGGCAGAGATCTTTACAAAAAGTAATGCAAGCAGTGAATGTCAACCCCAAGTCTCAGAGGAAGCATTAGTCAGAAAGCCCATGATGACACACTGGGACCTGGTTTTTAAGGCCTTGTTCAAACCTGCTTCAGCCCAAGGCAGGCGGTACATGGCATACCCAGCAATCAGCTCTCCAGATGGATAATCTGCCTTACCAGCTGCAGCCAGCAGTGCTGTGCAACACAAGGGACTGAACGCCTGTGGATCTGACAGTCCTACAGCTGTGTGTGCAACCCTGTTACCTTTATGGTGGTGGGGTTTTTCCCCCTGTAAACACTTCACAGGAATGGAGACTGATGAGGCAGTGAGGCGTGGCACCAATACTTTCCTTTAAGCTCTGCTGATTTAATTTTCTCAGCCTCAAAAGCTCTGTTCCCCATATCTGTGAGGACAGAGGACTCTGCCAAGCTTCAAGCAGAGCACTTCAGCAGAACAGCACAGAAGAGAGACCACATGCTGACTATGAAGTTGCAAAGCTTAGGCTTGAACAGCTTTTTCCTCCCCCTCCATCCTCTACACAGCTGAGTCAAACCCCAGAAGCATCACATCATCTCAGGCTTGGTAGCATTTCAGTACAGACCCAAGGACAGAGTTTCACATCTCTCTTGAGAGCCTAGAAGGAACAGTCTTGAGCTTTGGTTGGGGCTTTTCTCAGACACTGTTTCTCAAGGCTACTCTCTGCCCTTCCTCTCCCACAAGGGCTTTGAGGAAGTACAAATCTTCATCCAACCTGCACCACGGGAGAGGGGAAGAACAGTACTTATGATGACGTCCCAAAAGATTTCCTAGACAGGCAAGAGTGTTGTTGCTTGCTGTGTAGCTCTGGAAAAAGCCAGTCTGTGCAAGGTCCAGTAAAGCAGCAGAGGTGACTTCCCAGCACAGCCCTCAACAGAAGCTGACAAAGGTGCTAAGAGGGTCCCAAAGAGGGTCCCAGGGCAGGCTGGTGCAAGTAGAGCTTGTTGAAACCAAGCTGAGCCTCTGTGGACAGCCTGTTCAACCCTCCTGGAGAAGCTGCTCTCCCACAGCAGGAAACACGGATGTCTCCTTCACAAGGGAGACAAATAAGCCCTGCAGAGCATGGATGATAAACTGCTAACGTGACAAATGAGGACACAATGTCCTTTTTGCCTGCTCCCCTGCCAGCCCTGGAGAGATCACTTAAGGTCACTAATATTTCTAACGATCTGCCTCCGATGGGTCCCTCACTCGTTTCACTCCATTTCACAGAAATAAAGGTGCCCTGGCTGCCTTTCACCACTTCCTTTCAGGAGGACAGAGGGGAACAAAAGCTGGTGCAGTCCTACCCTGAGCCGTGGGCCATCGTTACAGCCCACGAGGCACGCGCCAGCTCCAGCCCTTTCCCTTGTCCCCAAAGGGAATTTACTCAGCCAGATTCTCACTGCCATCTCAATGCCAGAACTGTGATTTATATGGAAAGGCTGCCAAAACTGGGACAATACAGGGCTGGTGGGCTCACCTTGGCCACTGGGAGACCCCCAGGGAAAAGAGAAAGTTCAGACCATCTTCCTACCTGGCTTCCCACCATCTCCAAAGTTGGTCATAAGCAGCCCATTTTTCACCCTCCAGCTAAGGAAATACCTTCCAAGGACCCTACCACCCTGGTTGGAGGTTTGCAACTCTGCCACCAAATGTGTCAATGAGCTTGCAGCATTAATTATTCTTGAGGCTCCTCAAGATGCAACCTTATTGCCTGCTCCAAAGTCCTCCACTGGAAGGACAAGGGAGGCGAGCAACTCCTGGCCCTGCAAGAAGCTGCTGACTCCAGCAGGAGTGAGCAGCCAAGAGGCTGTTGCCAGAGAGACAGGCTGCTGTTATCAGCTCCCCAGAGATGAGTGTGCAAAATACCTGGCATATCATACTCCTTGGATCATTTGTATTCAATTGTATATCCAAGAGGGAAGGGGCGGGGGGAAAGAGGCTCTTGACTTTTGTTCAGGAAGAGGAGATAAGGTACAAGGAGAGGAAGAGTGATTTTTTACAGCCCCAGCAAATAGCTATTTACTTCCTAATGAAGTGCTAGTGCAAACACTGAATGTAATCCAATGAGTAAGAAAGGCCACTGGTTACTGGGTTTCAGAGAAATGTTTTCCAATGCCCAATTATAAAGATAAGTGCATATTGAAGGAGAAAAATGGGTTCACTGCAGTCAGGATGCTGTACTGTTGTATATCAACAATGCTTGGCCAAAGAATTCAAGCAATCATGGAACAATCTTATTTCCCAGAAGAGTGGGACACAGAGTGCTCTGCATTTGAGGCCATCACTTAAAAACTTGAGGGTGAAAAAACAAAAAGGGTGAATCTTTGTATTTAAAAGATCTGTATAAAAGAGGGATGTCAGCCAAAAGCCAGCGTGCACAGCCAGGTTTCAAAGTGCACTCACTGCTTGTGATGAGATGGAAGCATGGAGATAATTCACTTCTCTGATGCTGGTTTCACAGGGACTCCTCCAGCCACAAAGCAGCCCAAGACATGCCAGGAAATGCACTGCCCCCCAAAAAAGCATCAGCTCCCATACTCCCAAAGCCTGGTCACACCACGATGTGTTTCTAAATGAAAGGCCAGAGCCCATGGGAATGAGCTCTGCATCACTGGTGGTGCACAGTGAACTTACCCAGGACATATCCCAGCTCCTCTGCACAGCCCTCTGCCAAAATGCTTGTAAGAATTTGGTCATGGGTTATGCACTCAGAAATCATCTTTTCTCTTCATGGCCCAGAAGCACAGCTTTCCAGACAACAGTTTCATGGTTATTTTTAAGCAGAAGAGATTTGCCAGCACAAACTAAGAGATAACAAGCACTTTAGTCAGCAGTCAACATGACAAACACGATAACCTGGCAGCAGCATTGCACTTCCTTCTCCACATCATGCCTGGTCCATACAGCCTGGGGGACACAAAGTGCCTCTGGTGGACAGATGCCCATTGTGCTGGGTGACTGCAGGAGTGACAGCAATCCATAACGCTCTAGAATAGACACGCCAGGGCACAAAAAGGCAAAATAAAAAGAAACACTGGGCCAGGAGCCAAACTGTTCAACACAACTACCTGGCAGGTTTGGGATAGGAGCTCCTGATCTCTACATAAAGTGCATTCACACGGAGTTTTCAGATACATCTTAATACATTGTAGAACACTGTTTTCTTTATTGTAAAATCCAAAGACACTTTGCAGGAGCACTGTTTTTGAAGAAATTATTCTGGACATGAACAAGTGCTGTGTTGGAGATGGGCACACTAAAACTGGGACACAAAAGAGAACCACACAACCCCCTCTGACAGGTTATATTAGGTTTTAGATAAATTTTTATATGATTTACACAAAGACACCCACACACATTTAGAATTCAAGCACACACAACTCCATAAGGCAATAATTTAGAAATTCCCCTGCCAAGAAGTTACGTATTATCCCAAGTCCCTCGATTACTTTTGCTGAATAACAGTCACTGAACACTACGCCTGTGCATTTTTTGAATACATGGGTTTGCTTTTTCCTGATCCAAATACAGAACAAAAACAGGATCATAATTTACCACAGAAGACAATGAAAATCTTATCATTGTAAATATATGTAGTGAGATAATACAAATCCTGTTCCTTGGTATTTCCCCTCCACCCTCTATTCCTACTACTACTCCTTCCAGCTTTAGGGCCTGTCCCCTGCTTGCATGGAAGATTGACGCCCATCTTCAAGCCATAAATTACTCACAAACAGCTACTGAAAGTAGCAATGACCGTAGGGTAACACTTCCACAAAGCAATAGAGCTTCCTGGCAAGCTGATAAGAGTTTCCTGTTTTGAGTCTTGACTTGGGTTTTTTTCCCTCTGATAAAAAATTTGACTCTCAAAACATCTTAGAAAGGAAGGACTGACAGATTTTTTCCCCCTCCTCCCCTAAACATGTTGTGTTGTGAAATTTGTTCTGTTTTGCTGAATGTGAAATGGGGACCAGGTTCAAGAAACTCAAGTGCACCAGCTGAGACAGCAGGTGAGAGAAGCACATGGAGTCCTTCCCCACCTCAGGATGATGGACTGGCCTTGGCACTCACCTTTAGTCCTGCCCTGAGCTCTTGCCTCTCAAGTTCTGCATTTCACACTCTGGCAACCCTCACTGGCAAAAAACCCCCACAGTCTCCAGGGGCACAAGCTCTGCATTTACCCCTCCTTCTGTGGTGGCATGACCCCTGGCACCTGTGCACACCTGAGGGGAGTGACCAGATGGGCAGCTCATTGTGCTTGGGGCCATCCTGCCCTGCGTCAGGTGAGGGACCTCGGTCACAGGTTGGATCTGAAACCCCTAAGTCCCCAGCGAGCTCTCCTGACTCGTGGTGTTGGCAGCAGCCTGTGCTCGCAGCAGCCCAGGGCTCCATGGGGAACCCACTCCTTTCCTCACCTCAGGGCACCTCCTGGACATGCTGTCCTCAGTTTCCGGGGTGAGATAATAAGTTCAACATCTGGGACAAACAGACTGTACCAAATAAAGGAATACCTCTCTTTTCCCCCTTCACTATACGTGCTGTCCTTACTCAGGAAGCTTCTTATCCAAGTGGTTTTGGCAGAGGATTCACTCTCATACCACCCCCCATCCCAACCCAAAGGTTCACAGGTACCTTTACCTTCACTGGCTCCACCTGCCTCTCTTTTTCAGAGATAAGAGAAAAATCATTGCCCAGGCTTGATACAACATCAAATACTGATACACAGTCTCCCCCAGGAGCACAACAGTACCACACAGGATTTTAACCTCTAATCCCCCAAAATCATCTCTCGTTGAAAGAGGAACAGTCAGCAAATATAGTCCACTGCAGAAATGAAATAAAAATAACTTTAAATGCTCTATTTTTTCCCTAGTATGTAGCCCCTACCACCAGGAAGGTAAAGGGCCAGGAGCAGCCTGGACAGTTTTTATAGTGATTGTGAGGGGGCAAAACAGCAAGGTGATGTTTTACAGCACAAAACCTTTTAAGAAGAAGCAAGATAATTTTATATGGTAAAGTTCAAACTAGATTGCACCATGTGGAGGAAGAGCAGCCAGTGTTTTCTTCCAAATCAGATTGGGCACCATTTCACATCACTTCTCCTTTAAGCCAAATTTCACCACTTCATCTTACAGTAAGTGGTAGAAGTGGGAAACACTTACACAACAGAGCAGAGATCACTGACCTGCATTTCTGGGTGGCTTTCAGACATTCACTTTCCACTGTGTGCAAGCCACGTACATTCCTTCACACACAGGACTGCCCAAAACAATTTAATTGCTTGTCCACATTGTCTGGCAAGGCTGAGAGGGGCTCTCCACATATACCACTTTCAGTGCATGAGAAGAAAAGCAAACATTGCTGAAACATTAAACTTCAAGACATGCACCTGTCCAGGCCAGCTACAAACAGGAGCAGTGCTGAATGCTGCAACTCTGCCTTCTCCCAAAACCAAAAAGTCATCTTGTAAGAGTAACACCACAGCTAAGACAAGCCAGGCAGCTCCCCCTAGCCCCAGATACTCAAGAGTATCCAAAACCATCACCAAATTCTTTCTCTTCATTCATTCTCCTTCCCCAGTTTTCCTACCTGTTCTCCAGGGCCATTCCCTCTAAAGAGTCTGGCTCTTAGCAACCAACCCAACACCACCATTCTCTATCCACACTTTCAAATCTTCCTGTAATTTCACTAAGTTGGAGGAGACCAGCTCAGGTGAAAGAAATTCTGCTTTCAAATTCCTATGCACCTGAGAAACCAACACCATGCTGAAGCACCCACAGTGTTTGGCTAACTCAGGCTGCTGTGCTCAACATTTACTGGATTTTGCTTTCCTGATGGAAGCTGAAAATGCCCTCAAATAATTATTCCAATTAAACAACCTTTTACAATATATTTTCAGCCAAAGGCTCAGTGTGAACCTTAGTTGCAGAAAAATAAAAGCAGACAGGAGGTAGGTAGAACATATATATTACGTGTATATATATATATATATATATATATACATATATATATATATATAAAAGGTCAGTGTGGTCAGCCAAGAGGTCTGCACCTCATGATTCATTTTACCCAGTGACTTTCCTGGATCCAGTTTAATTGCTCTTTGGAAGCTGAGCAAAAAGCCTTTTGGTCCAAGGTCCAACACAGGAAACTCTGAATGAGCTGCCTTAGCGAAATGCTGACCTAGTGCCATCAGGGCCACCTTCACTGTCCTTCTGGGATTTGTCTCAGTGCCACCCCATGCCACAGAACTGGTGAAGCTGGTGCAGCCCAGAGGAAAGCCCTGTTTTAGCTGGCAAAGGCCTGAGATGTCAAAGAACAAAAGCATGGCTGCAGAAATGGGCTTCATTTGTTGTACAAATCACAGCGGTAATGAAAACACGCAGCCACAGCTCTGGTTTTGGCAGTCACTTTTCAGTTTTGGACTGCAGGAAAGGAAGAGGTTTGGGGATTGCGGCTTAGGGCTTGTTTCATCACTAAAGATCCCAGAGAACTTTGTAAAGCAATGCTCAGATCCAGACCAGATGTGCCAGTTCATCCCCTGCGGGGGAGCAGACCCAATGCTGGAAACTCAGCCAGGACAGACCCTCACAATGCATCAGTACATCTTGTGGTACCACCTGGATGCAGAAATTTTGGTCTGCAGAGAAAGACCTGGGCTGGGCATAAGGCAGTGAAGCTGACAGGGCAGTCAGAAACTGAAGGACTTGGCTCAGAAATGTTAAGGAGCCACATGGAGAAGAGGCAAAGGAACCTCTTCCCACTTGCCCAGGGCACAGACCTTGGCCACAGCACTGATCCAAGGTAATTAATTTATTTAAGCCACACTCATAAAACTCACTGAGAGGAGGAAAGCCCCACAGCAGAGCAGATTCCACTGAGAGCAGCCAGGGACAGCAGGATCCTTCTTGTTCACCATCAGATTCTCAATCCAGGGAGTGGCAGGAACCAGGCATCAGAGGAGAAGCTCTAGGTTTAATTTTAGCCTGCACCCACAGAGCATATATTTCCCTTTTATTTTTATTCTGAACTTCATGTAAAAATAGGATTTCCTGCTGCCCGATAAGGGATTCCTGTTTTTGCAGCAGGTCTGCCTTCTTGGGAAGCCGGTGCCTACAGGGTTATGGATGGGCGCTTCCAAGCACGGTAGCCCCACTGAGGGGGCAGCTCTGAGAACATTCGGGATTTACATCACTCCTGCTCGCCTTCAGGAAAAAAAAAAAAAAGCAGCTGTGCCCCCTTTCTTCGATGAATCACCACCAAGTTTAGCATTCCAGAACTCTGTTTTGGAAAATCTCTATTTGCCTGCATATTTTTAGTAGGGGGAGTTTGGGTTTGCATCCTTCCCAGGTAGATTTTTGTCAGTTTGCCGGGCTCCGAGGAGGCGTATCCTGCTTTGTGAGCCTGGTCATAAACTGGGAGATAAACATAAGCACAGAACAGTCATTCCTCCCATTCCTCCCACCCTTCCCACTCCCCCCTGACGCAGGTCTCGCATTCCCCAGCACACCCACGCTCCCCAACAGCCCCTGGAGCTGCAGGGAGGAGCAGCACGTGTGGACCTGTGGGGCTGCTCCCCACCTCCATCTGTGCTCTGCAGGACACGGGAGTGTCACAATTCCATTCGAGCCCGAATGCCAGTTATTGTCAGTCTCCTGTAATGCAAAGGCATCACTCTCCTCAGCTATGTCCATTCCGGGGGGGACACTCACGCACCAAAATCTTGTTCCAAAGTCACCAGGGTCACTAAGAAAGCAAGAGCTCTGGCAAGGCTCTGCAGACCACTTGCTCTAATTTTCTCCTTGCCTGCTTTTCTCTGTGACCAGGGAAAAAGTCCTCAAGTGCTAAAAGGAGATGTGCAGAGAGGAACATGAAATGGAATTCAAGCATTTGCCTGGTGCTGAGCAGAAGTTTCCCTCAACCCCCAGCAAGCCGTTCCTGTTGGCAAGTGAGCAAAAGGGAGTGAGAGTTTTCCTTGCAAAGATGAAAAGTGCATGTTTTTCCCTTTTAAGAATAAATCTTGATTCTCTCAGTGGGGCAGTGGATGTCAAAAATGTGGCTGTCAGGAGTGAAAGCAGCTCTGGCTGCAGCCCATCCCCAAGACACCCTTTAAAGTAGCAGGGAGAAGTCAGAGAGGCACAGAGCAGAGAGGCTTCCCTCCTCCTCTCCCGGGTTTGGACCTAAAGGGGCTGTTCTCAGGGACTTGATTTCAGCATGTGAAAAGACTTAGAGAATCAGTCTGGGAGAGCCCAGTGAAGAAATGTCCCTTTAGGTCAGCCTGAGAAACAGCACTGCTATTGCCCAGGGCAGGGAACAAGAGGTGTCTGTGCTGGGGAAACTCGAGTCTACAGAGTGGAAGGATGTGTTCTGAAACCATGAGGAACTTCATGCTGACTCCTCCATGAAACAGGGAAAGTGCAACCACAGGTCTGACTCATCTCAGCCTTCTAAAAATTATTGGCTTTCTAAAAATTATTTGTCCTAGTACAAAAGTTGAAATATTTTGACTTATATAAGACCAAGGGAATGGAAATGTTGAAGTACCAGAGAATCACTACTGCATCATTTTTATTAGTCAGTGGAAAAGGGAAAGGTAAGCTTTCTAACAAGGCATTAAGAGGTTTTTCTCTTGTGACAGTGCACTACAGCCTGTGAGTTTCCAGCCCAGCATCCTACAACACTGTGATCAGAGGCAGGACTGAGCCTGCCAGGGACAGAGCTCTCTGAATTTATACCAGGGGTATTTATAGAGGCAGCTGGCACTGGCAGCTCTCTGGGGACACCAGTATGATCTTCTGCAAAGGGGCTGCTGGAAATGCAGTGAGAAAGTGGGAATGTGCTGGAGAAACACCAAACACCAGCCAAGGCTCCAAAAAAAGCCTCAGGGGCACCCAAGAGCCAGGGGTGTTTCAGTTCTCTGCTTGAATTAAACCCCATGGGCTGGGTCACCACTCCCACATTGATACCAGCACGCAGCAGATGATTAAAGTATTGTTGAATCATCTATGTTGAAAAAGACCTCTAAGATCATCGAGCAATTAATCTGCCACTGCCACGGCCACCACTAAGCCAGGTCCCTAAGGGTGACATCCACATGGCATGGATTCTATAGGGCCTTCCTACCTCTTCCCTGCTGGCTTGCCGTCCGTCAGAGGCAAGTGTTGGATGCCTGTCTGAGGGTGTTTTATGCAAGGGAGCCACCTCTTCATCATTCATCTTTGTCTCCATCTTCATCAGGAGAATGAGCTGAGGATGCTCAACCAGGGTGCAGCAATCAGTTGGGGTCAGAAGCTCCCAAAGGCAAAACCTGCTGCCAGGTTTTAGGTAAGAGTTAGCAACAGTGCATCTGAAATCTGTCTCCAAACAGCTCCCAAAAAGCAATTTGTTCCCACACCTTGCATTCGCAGGAAATAGGTGTAGGGAAAGATGAAGGCTTGTAGAGTCAGAAGGCTGCTGCGGTGAAAGAGGTGCTCATTCCTCCTGGGTCTTTCCTTCAGGCACAGAGATTCCTGGTCCTCAATTTCATGGTTTTCCTGGCCTGTTAGCTCAGAGTTTCATTGCCTGCTTTTGAATTCAGCACTCAGGGCAGGTGGAGCACCAGAGCATGACTTTTAACAGCTGCTGTGTTTTAAGCCCTGGCCTAGCTAGCAGAGCTGAAATTCTTTGGGTTTTTTCAGACCAAAACTGCCTCAACTCCCATACCTGCTGCTTCCTTAATTGTGGCTGTATGTGAAATTATGGTGATCCTCTCATTTGCAAATTTTTTCTTCTCAAGTGCTTTTCCAGTGTTTCCAGGTCTTTCCATTCATTACATCATGCTTTTGTTCTGTAGAAATGTGGTGTGCGGGTGACAAGAAGCTGCTTCTCTTGTCTCCAGCCTGTTTGGAAATATTTAAATCAAATGAGCCTCAGCATGTATGGGGAAACAAACATCAGAGAGGAAATGCTGGGGACTGGTTATTTCCACAGAATAAAAATAAATCCAGAAATACCCAATTTACAGACAGCAAGATTTACTTATAGGAGTAAAATAATTGGAGGGGGACAAGAAGGCAAGTTTTGGCTGTGTTTGCCAATTTTGTTTGCCACTTCCCCTCTTACTTCTTCCAAAAGCTCTGGGGGGAAAAAAAAATAGGAAGAGAATTTTCTCTTTTCTTCACTTTTAGGTAAAAATAACCCTGAGGAAATTTAAAAAAAGAAAAAATTCTGACCAATTTTGACATCAAGAAAAGGGGTGTTGGACCCAGGTGGAGTTACAGACTGCAGCGGAGCTGTGAGTTCCTGGCACTTTCTCACACCACCCGCCCCAGGGTGAAGCCAGCCGAGCCATCCCAGGAGTTGCCAAGGCTCTGTGAGCCAAGAAAATTCCTCTTCCATGACCTGTTGCGAGGACATAGTGCCTTGGGTTCATTTGCTCTTTCCGCTAACTCACCCTTCCCCGTGGGACAAGCAGGTGGTGCTTTCTGCACATGAATGATTTAACAAATAAATTTTAAAAAAAGAAGAAAACTGTTTTGGGGTACTTTTTGGAACCTTCATGTTGTGAGTTGCCATGACAGGCTGCTCAGCTCCTGTGAAGACACCCCAGGTATGCATTTGGTTTGCAGGAGAGGGTTGGAATAGAGGAGATGAGGGCAAAGTGTCCCTCAGCTCCATGCAGCTGGACAATGGCAGGAGGCTCCAAAATCCATAAGACACTCAGTACAAGGGGGGCACTGTGTGTGGTGCACCCCAAATGAATCCTGTGCTCACTTGTGTTCAGACAAGGCTCATGTTGAGGCAGGGAGCTCTGCCAGCCCCAGGATGGGGGTGCACACTGATACTCACTGGCTCGCTGTCCAGGAGCTGCTGTCAGTCCTGTTTGCAGCGGCTAAATCCCATTCATTGCAGGCAGGTGTGAGAGAGCCAGAACAGATGGGGGGGACACAGGCACGACCAGCTGGGTGTCCCTGGTGGGGTTAGGCACCTGGTTAGGGGTGGTGGGAGCTGAGCAGAGCCAGCCCAAAGCCCTGCAGCCAAACCTTGATACCTCATGTCTTTCCCCCCATGCAGTGCCATGCCAAGAGGAGCTGAGCTTCTGGGAAAAACACAGGAAAGCAGAATTTCAGTTTGTGGTTCACATCTCACAGACTCCAAAAACAACTTGTTGGATGGGATGTATGATGAGGCCACCTCCCATTGTCCACAGCCCCACATTCCCAGTGGGAAAGAGAGGCAGCAATGTGGGGCTGGTACTGGGGACCAAGCTCTGCCTTTCCTGTGCATCTGGCCTCAGATCAGTGTCACCAGCAGAGAAAAACCGGGCATTTGTACCCCTGCCATGCCCTCTCCATCTGGACCACAGTGCCAATGCTATCCCATACATCCCAGGAGTTGCATCAAGAGTCTTCTGGCAGCCACTCCAGGAGTCCATTTGTCCCACACCATCTCTCCCCAGGAGAAGCAGTAGATGTGTCATTTTCCTTTCACAGGACACAAGCGGCCTTATCCAAATATAAACAACCTGGGAGTATTTGCAGGCTTATTGTCTGGACAAAAAAGTAAAACAAACAGACCTTAAACCCTTTTCCCCCTGTCACTTCTGGTCTGGAGTCAGGGCCATAGGCTCCAGAGTTCCCGAAAACACAGCTCATCAGAAATAGCATCCTACTAAACCAGGTGTGGAGGTGGCCCCAGTGAGCCATGGCACCACCTCCTCCTTCACAAGTCACTGAAAAAACAGTCAAGAGATCTCTGAATATTTAAAGAGTTGCTGTATGAATAATGGAAACAACCAGCAACCAAGGAAAGGTGATAGCCTGCAGTGTCATGGGGCAGCATTCCCTTGGGAGAGGCCAGGAACAGTGGACAGATGTCTGAGTGTACCCTCAGACAAGTTCAGCTCTCAGGAGCATCAGCAAAAGCCAGTCCCTGGGTCACAAGCTGCCTGAGAATCCTTCCCCCCCACAGACAGGGGTGAGAGCTTTCCTCACCTCATCAGGCAGCACAAAAAATGGGGGGAAAAAAAAGGGGGAAATCCTGCTGTAAACAAAGCAAAAATGCTTCTCTCCCCCCAAAAAACAGGGCAGGCACAGGGTGTGAAGCCTGGGGAAGCCATTTTGCAGGGAGAGAGCTGTGGCTCAGGGAAAGAGGACCCATGGGAGACACAACCCCAAATCCCAGGAGATGCCCTTTATCTTTCCCCATATCCTCCCAACCCACACCTCCCTTTCCCACCAGGGACTGCAGCAGGAGATCAAAGTCTGGTTCCAGCAAGTGGTTTTTAAAACAGAGGTTTTCTTCCCACCATCCTATTTTTCCCCAGTTCTTTTTCAGGAGATTTTGAGATGTTTCAGACATCAGTCTCTTCTGTGCTGCCCTCAGCAATGCCTCTGTGGTCACTCAAGTAAAAACTTTCGCATCTCTGTGAAGTCAGGGGCTGAGCAGAGGCTGTGTCCCCATGTTGATGGGGTGAATAAGTGGGTCCTGAGGGCTCTTTCAGGATCCCTCTCTTACTCAGGTCCCAAAGGGAAGAACAGTCCAAAGAGCAGAGCTGTCTGCATGAAATAAAATTCACATCAAAAAACAAATTAGAAAGAAAAGCTGAAGGACTAGATTTTGCAAATTACCGTACATGCACGGGCACTGCCTGGTTTGTCTGGGCGCACTTTGGGTTTCTCCCACACAGCGCTAAAGAGACAGGAAGGTGAGGAGGAGTTTGGGACACAAAGCAAGCCTCAGATCTGGCTGGAGAAACACTCAGTGGTAAAAGATCCGGTGATGTTCCAGTGGCACCACAAAGCTCCATGGGGAGATGCTGGGATGGAGGCAATGGCTGCTGGTCCCATGGCAGGTGATGGGATGGAGACAACAGGATGGATGGCTACTGGTCTCATGGCAAGTGATGGGATGGATGTGATGCCATTTAGTCCCATGAGTGTCCTTCCCCTGCATACATAGATCCAGACACTGGCTATTTTTTCCCATGGGATTCTCATCTGCTGCTGCAGAGAAATACTGGCTGCAATCTCCACAATTTTTAAAGTGTTGAGTCTCGTTGAGTCCCTTGGTTCCCTCTTCTAGGAAAATGTCCTTATCTTTAAGAAAGCAGGGAGAGAGGGCTCCTCTGGATGGGCACACAGCAGAGGCTGCATGGCTGCCTCATCCTCTCTCCACCACTATTAGGTGCTCTGGTTGATGTGGGCCTGGCTGAGACAATGCAAAATTTAACAGCTTATGGAGTAAATAAGCAAAGCCTCTCAATAGAGCATCACCAATTACATGAATCCTCCCCAAATTACCAATAGTTCATGGCACCCTGTAAAATCCTTGTATAATAGCCTAAGAAAACAATTACACCCAGAGCTGGCATTCAGCCATGCAGCTCGATGGCAACTGCAAAGCACTTCGGATGTTCATGAGCCTTTTAAAAAAAAAAAGAAATCTAAAATGTACGTTTCCCCCAATGACTCTGCTCTGGGGTGTATTAAAAGCAGCACCTTGACTCAGCCTGCCACATAAACATCCTGCTGCCCCTGGACAGCCTGATACTGTCTTCCTCCCAGGATGAGGAGCTGAATAAGAAGTGACAATCACAGCTCCCGCCCGCAGGAAAACAGGAAGCGCCAGAGTTGTACAACCACTCCAAACATTGTCCTACCTGCTCCACTCCTTGGGTGCAATGGGAACTTGCTTTCCCTTCCTTTCCACACTGCATAACTATTTCTGGTCCAGTGCTGCTCAGTCCCAGGATGCTGCTGCGTGGGGCAGTCCCTGTGGCCTTTGCCTTCTCCCTGCCTGCCCAAAGCCAGCCTGGTGCTCCCTGTCCAGTGCACAAGGACAAATGTCCACCTTCCAAATCCACTGCTAACAGTGGCAGTGCTGTATGCAAAAACTGGAGGAGATGGAGATGAACTCAGGGTGCTGGGGAGATTGGCTCATCCACATCTGGCAGGAGCTAGAGTGAAGAAAATCCCAAATCCCACCAGAAAGCAGCTGAGTTTGGAAATGACCATAAGACTGAAGGAGCTGATGCTTACACATAGGCTCCAGCTCATGCACTAAAGAGCTAAACTCCATCCCTGAGAATAAGATAGCTCTGTGGGTGGGTGATGGGGCATGTGCCCAGCCCTCAAAGCAAGCTGGGCAGCCAAGGTTCTCCACAAGCAGAGAGAGGAGCTCTGGGAATCCAGAGATATGATGGAAAAGAGGCCATTTGCAGAACCTCCAGTTTATACACAAATACCCATTCCTACCCTTGATTTTTTTGGGTTGATTTCAAAGAATTCTTGCCGACTCAGTGCAACGCATCCCCTGGCAGCCTGCTCTCAGGACCATCCTTCCCAAAGACCAGACTTTCCATGTTACACGATGCTCTGGGAGCAGGGAGCTTTGTTCCTCCTCCAACTGCTCCCACATTTCTGCTGAGAGACGGGGGTAAATTTGCTTGCAAAATACAGATGTCATATGCAAGTTTCCAAACAAGAAGAGGGTGAAGAAGGTTTCCTCTCCACTCTTCCTTTCCTCACAGTGTAAAAACATCCCTGGCCAAATGAGGTAGTGTTTGCCATCACTGCAAAGTTCACATTCCCACAAGGCAGGCATGAGGAGGAACAAGGGGGGGAACCATCACATCAGTACCCGGGGGTCATGGTCACGCAAGACAATACTTTGAAAAATTTGGAAGTAAGAGGAATGTGGGAAGGCTGAAGAGGAGGATGTTTATTAACCTATAAGAATATCTCCAAAGGGTTTGCGTCCTGTGAGAAGAAAAAAAGAGCCCAAGGCAATGTTGTTCAAGCTATTGGTGGGAAAAAAAATCTGGAAATCAGGCAATCCTCCTGCTGGTTTAAAGAAAAAGAGAATGGCTTTTTCTCACATTCTTGGTAGTAAGGATTTTCCTAAATTACGGGAAGCTTCATATAAATCCCTCAACTAATTCCCCTGTGCAAATGCATTAAATAGTAGGATGTGAATGCATTTCCACACCTGACTCAGCTTCTGTGCCCAAAAAGGCTGCTGGGTCCCTACAAGTGCATAGCAGGAAGCTTTTCAGTCCAAGAAATGCAGTTTCAGCCTTGCTGGCTGTTGCTAAGTGGTGAATGGAAGGCAAAGAGGGGAAGCCCAGCAGTGAGTTTCAGTAAGCGTCCACTTCAGAAAACTTTCTGGCATTTAAAAAAAAAAAAAAAAAAAAAAATTGAAAAGAAATCTCAGGGGGCAAGAAATAAAATAATTTAAAAATCACCATTTAAATGGCAGATACAAGTTAACGGAAACTCTGATGTAACTTGGGAAGTTCAGTTTTCTCGCAATGCAAAGCAAAGGGGGTTTTCCACTATTTCTTTCTGCCCCTCAGACAGAGAACGTCTCTTCGCTTTCACTTTATGACTGTAAAATAAAAATCAGCTGCATTTCTCCCTACCCATTGCAGCTGCGCTTCGGCTTGCTGGGGCTGTAGTTGGGACGGTCCCTGCTGAAATGTGCAAGCAAATGATGGCCATTCACATCCACCCCGAGCATCCCCATCTGGATTCTCCCAGATTCGCTGGGCAGGGACTCACGCAGCAGGGTCTAGCCACAAGACCTGGAGGACACATCTCCTCCTCGATGTGGAAAGGTTTGAAAAGGCACAGATGTGGCCAGGGCAGCTGGGGAAGGGCCGGCAGAGCCCGCGGGCCTCGGCTCCACGGGCGCGGAGCACCCTCTGCTGGGAAAGCCGCGGCTGTCCGGGAAAGAGCAAATCCGCCCTGGCACAGCCTCAGCAGCTCCGGGCAGGCGGGATCCCATCGCACGGGCTGATTCCTTGGCGAAAGGAAGGGGCAGCCCGTCTGTCCGCCTGCCTGGGAGGGCACCCTCTTTTTTTTTGTATAATGAGGCCTTCGTACCGCCCGATCACAGACCTTGAGCACGGACAGCAGTTCAGCTCTTCCAGTCCGTGGCTCACCATCGACCTGCCATATGGCACTGGCTATGCCCCGTCACCTCCCCTGCCACAGCTTCCAGCTTCAAAGACCCCCAGCACCACAGGGGCAGGACCGTGGCCCAGCACTTGCCCAGTCCCAGCCATCCCAGCTGCTCCCCACAGCTCCACTCCCCAGTAGTGCCTAGCTCAGTGCCAAAAGCAGTGGAGGACAGGGGATATCAGGGGCATCTCTGCCCACATGGCTCTGTAGGACTCTGCACAGAAGTGGGGATGCAGGGCATGCTCCTCACAGCGCTGTCATCTGGCATGGCACAGACCCTGAATAAAAAGGCAGATTGTACCTCAAAATCTCACGCTGCAAAGGTGAGCAGGAGGCCCCTGCTGTGCCTCAGGCCATTTCCCTGCTGCCCAAACAGTACTTTAACCCAGCTCTGGCTGGGTGTGTTTAAATAAACACGGGAGGTTCCCCAACACCCTTCCCTGGGTCCCGAGCCGCTCAGCAGCACTCGGCACCCAGCACACCCCAGAAATGCGCTTCCTTCCCCGCCTCGGCCTCTCGGCCGCCCTGGCCATCGCCGCCTTCCTCACCTGGAGGCTGCTGCTCCGGACACCGGCCCGCGGCCACCGAGGTAAGGCCTGGCCACCACGGCAGCTCTGCACATCCAGCAGCCGGTCCGTGCCACGGGGAGAAGTGACATGGAGCTTCTTCAAGAGGATCTAGGTGGGCAAATGCCTCCAAGACAGAAAACACACTTGGCACCGTGTTTCAGAGAGAGCCTTTGCTGTGGGGCCCTGCAGCGTTGTGTCCTCAGTGGGATCATTGATCTCAGCTGTGGTGGGTAAAGCAGGTGTCAGGCTAATGGAGGTAACTTCCAAAACGTTTGTTAGGAAAACTTTCGTTGGTTTTTTGTGGAATGGTGTTGGGAAGGCAGGAGGGAGCAGGGGCATTGGTGGTTATTGCATTTCTTGCCTAAAAAATGCAACATTCCCCTCCAGTTCCCATCATTCCAGGGCAAAGTCATCACTAGATTTTGCAGACATTGTCATTCTGGGGCTGGGTAAGTCAAAGAACAGCTCGGTCTAGCTTCAGGTACCACTGTGTTTCTTCCTTTATTCCTGATGTCCTTTGCTTAATTTCTACTGTGCTTCTCTGCTTTTAACTGTGCTGCTCTGTACAAGAGCCTCCCCAGATATTTAACTTCCCAAGGACCCAGAACAAACCATCAAACTGTCTCCTCAGGGCTGCCAGATGCCTGCACTGAGCAGATGAGGCAGATGTGCTGCTGTTAAAAAAAAATAAATTAACAAGGCAGGCATTAATCTTCCACATTCAAACCCACTCATACCCTTTGTTTTGCAGAATCCAAACTCTCCGTGTAGCTCTCTCTCTCTCAGTGAAATGTGGTAGGAGAGAAGCACTTGCTTTAGCCATTATTTGTCCAAGACATTTAACACAACAACACAATCTGGGCCACAAGGGGACATGCAGGACATGTTTTAGTCCTGGCTCGTTTTTCTGTGCAAAATGTCTCTCTGGAGCTTTAGTCCTTGCAAGGCTGAAATGCCCAGGGTGGTATTTCCAGCTGAGAAGAACCATGCAAAGATTGTGGTGATCTGGTGGCACTCTGCGGGTTGTAAAAGAGAAAGGGCTGCCCCTTTTAGGGGCAAATATTTTTGACTCTTTAGTAAACTCACCTAGGTGATGTTCAGTTGCAAGCAAGGAGCTAAAAGCCAAAATTATGGTTTAGTGGAGAACCGGACTTGTGAAATAAATCTGTGGTGGAGATCAGTCCTCAGGCATGGTGATTTGGGGAAAGGGGGATCTGGGTGTCCGTAACTTCACATGTTCATGGGGACAGAAACCTATTCCCCAGAAAAGCCAAGCTCTTTGCCAGACAGGGTTGGTTTCCTCTCTCCTACCCAGTTTTGTCCACACTGAATCCTCTCTATGCTGGAATAACCGGAGAATAGCCTGCAATAGCACTGTGTGCTCAGGGTCTGACTTGGGGTACTGTGTTCTTTCCTCACCCCCATCTCCAAATGCTGTTTCCCAGGTGACTTGTCCCCCAAGGCAGAGAGGGACTTCACTTTGACACTGGACACCTTCCTTCACATCCAGCAGCTCAGGAAGAGGAGACTGAGAGCTTTCTGCAGCCGAGCAGGCAAAGTCACCACGCTGCCAAGCAGCCAGGATGAGAGAGCCTCCCTGCTCTCGAGTCTGAGGGTGAACACCAAGCTGGACCTCCTGTACTGCCAAGTGCCATCAACAGGGGTGGAAGAATGGCATCAGCTTTTGGAGAAGCTAGAGGAGGAAAATGTGACACTGCCAGTGCTGCTCCCCTACCCACGGCTACACACGAAGGAGACACGGCTGAGCAAGTTCAACCAGACAGAGATAAAGGCCATGCTGGGATCTCACACCAAAGTGCTGTTTGTCAGGGACCCTTTCCACAGGCTGATCGCCACATTCCTGCAAGGCATGGGCATCAGCTCATCCTTCAGCAGCTTCATCCAGGAAGTCCTAGACAGTGGCATGCACAATAGCAGCGTGGCTTGGAAACCACTGGTGAGCCTGTGCCGGCCCTGCCTCATCCAGTATGACTACGTAGTGATGTTTGGCTTCCTCAGGCAGGAGCTGGGCCACCTGCTGCGCCGGGCTGGGCTACCTGAGGTCAGCCTCCTCCCCAAGCTCACCGACAGCCAGGTGCAGTGGACCTACAGGTGGTTGTCAGAGCAGATGTTCAGCGAGCTGTCTGCCCAGCAGAGAAAGCAGCTGTCTCATTTCTACCGCTGGGACCTTGCTGCTTTCCCATTTTCTAGCAGTTTCCTGTCAGACCACCCCAGCACCACAGAGACCTGGGAGAAATAATCCTCATGGAGGAAATGGTTCAGAGAGCATTAATCCAAAGGCAAGTGCTTCAACATACTGACAGGCCTTTGCTTCAGGTGCTTGCAGTGAGGTTTTCCATGTCACTGCCCAAAAGACTCATCAGAGAGCTGAGACAGACTGTTGCCAGGGATGGGGATCAATGCAGTTGAATTGTGTTTAGACACAACAAGAGCATGCACTGGGGAAACTTTTGGCACTTCAACTTGGAAAACTGCATTAATTGAACCCCAGAAGTTTGGGGTAGGGTGGGTTGGACCTGCTGCAAACCACAGCAGCGTGACACGTGCTGTGACCACACTGACATTTTCTTTTCTGGGCTCCATGTTGGGCCAAGAGGTTTGGCAATGGCTTCTCCATGACAAATCTTCCCACAGAGATAGGGAAGCGCTCCCAAGGAGCACGTCACCTGGAGGCTAAGATATGACACAGGGTGCCACACCCTGCTGGGGAACCACTGGCGATGTTCCCAATCTTTTCATGCTCAGGGAGGTCAAGCCCAGACAATCATTTGGTCTTTTCTGTTCTTTGTGAACTGTTCTGTTTTACAACCTCATATCCTATGTGTGTGGGCTCAAGTGGGCCCTGGGGCTGGGACTCAGTTCTTGCTCCATTCACAGGTTTTGAATTTGGCTCCCCTCCTTCCAGGGCTGACTCCAATGGGCCAAGGCCAGCCTTCAGCTCGGTGTACTAGCCCTGAGACAAGGAAGTGTCAGTGTGGACCAGGTACCAGCCACAGCACCAGACAGACTGCCTCCCATCTTGTGTCAGCAACTGATGGGCCCCGTGGAGGTGGCTAGAACAGCAGAATGCATCGCTGTGCTGCTATGGAAAACAGGATGTAGCTACTACAAGCTCCTGCTGGCAGAAAAGCACGAGGACTGACTCTGCTTTCTTTTGGTCTTGGCTGCCAGCGTGGCCAGACAGAGGCCCAGTCTCTCCAGCTGGCTCATGGCTTCATCCAGCTGGGGAGCCCAGAGCAACCGCCCGCCTTCTTCCAGCTTTGGTCACTGATCTGACTCACAGCCCATGGGAAGCGTCCATCTTTGTCAAATAAACACTAAGGATGACCTGATGTTGTCTAGATTTCAAATCCTGAGAGACTCTGACCATAGGATACTTGTTTCCAGAGTATTTAGCAGCTTTATTTTGCAATGTTGTGACATTCACAGAGAATTCCACATACATTCATGGTACCAATTTGACAGTGCTCATTAAAGAATGTTAATGAAAACTGTTGATTAGAACTGACCTAAAACAATTACCAAAATCTTGGCCTCCCTGTCTCACAGAAGGCCATGCAATTAATAGCATTAAAACATCAGATCAGCTGGGCTCCTTTTGCACTCCCACAAACTCTCCAGATGCAGTAATTACTATTTAAGTGCTGTTATTGTGTGCAGTACTTTACAGTCTAGCAAGATGGCATAGTTCCTCTTTTGAGGATAGACTTTGAAAGAAGAAAAGCAGCAAATTTCCAATTATATGCCATTAAATTAGAGTCTTGCATCCATGCTCTATTTCACTGGAAAGTACTAGAAAAGGAGCACTTTTCATGAGTAGCTTTCCCTTCAGTGACAGTGAGCTGAGACCTCACACAGCGGAATGTGGTACGAGGAGATGGGACACAGCACCTGGCAGGGGACAGTGCTGTGCACTCAGGGCAGGAGAGCTGCTCTCCCACAGCTTTGTAGTGCAGGGATCTTCTCTTCCTGCAAGCCCTCCCCGGCTCATTCCTAAGGTGCCGGGCACTTAGTTCCACGTGAAAGCAATGTATGAAATGTTCAGACATTGAGAGGTGACACGAAAACCTCAGCTTCATGTTCCTTAGAGTCCCACAGTACAGGCAGGTAGTACAATGATCTTTCTGTAAATTCCTGTTTAGCCTCCAAGCTTCCCTTTTCCCTACACCCTCACAATCAGTTGCTGTCATAACTTTGCAGCCCTGATTTTACACCATTGCCCTCCCTGGGTGTTTGATATAATTTACATTCAATTCCAGTGCACCCCAAAAGGGAAGTGTTTCCTCTCTCCATCAGCTGGGTGAGGGTATGAAGAGGGCCCCAAGCTGGGCTGAGCATGAGGGCCAGGGCTGCTGCCTGGGAAAGAGAGGCTCACTGATGCTGCAGCAAAACTGGCTCCACAGGTCTGCTCTGAACAGCCTGCTCTGACCACTGCATGTACATAGAACTTGGCAAATGCACTTCCAATTAGCTCACAAAGCAAACAGCAAAACAGAGACTTGACACATCTAATTTTAAAAAAATTCACCTGACCAGGCAGTCACTGTGACTGTTTGAGACAATCACAAGCCCATCCTGAAATGATGAAAATTCCAAAACCATGGGGAGAAAGAGCACATTTTCATCCTGCTGGTGACATCTCAACATCTCCCAGGACCATGACAAGCAGCAGGTCTATTGTGAACACAGGGAACTTTCCCCAGGATGACACTGGGAGCTCCTTGATATCCCACTCTGCCTGTGTCCCCATGCTCTGCTGTAACACACATTACCTTTGCATTTCCTCTCATCCTGGTCTGAATGAGCATGTCCAGCAATCCCACAAGGTGGAATTGACAGAAACAGCTGATACCAATCTACTTTACAGACTTTGCATTTTGCATCCCTCCCTAGATACCCAAGAATGTGGACATACAGGCTCCAATAGCTGTTCTTGAACATGAATTACCACATTTTCTTCTCTAAGAGGTTTTTGCATACTACCAACTTTCAGAAGAAAACAAAAATGTGTTCTTACCTGGAACCAATATTGTATTTCAATTAATAAAACAATTACCTAGCAAGCCCAACAGGCACAAAATTCTTCCTGCAACTCACATATACAAATTCTCTTCTTCTAGATGGTAGATCCATAATATTTCAAGTTGAGAAATAAATCTACACCTTTCCAAGCAATATACTCTGGAGTGCTTAAAAAATATTTCACACTGGGCATACATTGTCCACTCCTAAGATGAAGCCCAATTTTAAGAAGTTTATACATGAGCAGAATTTTATATAAGGAGTTACATCCTCTTGCACCATATTTTTTGATGGCCCTGGGAGTGCAAAAAGAGAAAAAGGACATTTCCATAAAACAGTAGGCCAGAAAAACAGATAAAAGTTTGCAAATGATAAGGAGGCACAGTATGTGGCTGACACCATCTAGAGATAACATGGTGCCCCAGTGTTGAATCTGACAGTGATAAAACCTGTCAGGAGGGATGCCCAACACTAAATCCAACATGAAAAATATATTCAATCCAGATGACACCAGGTCATCACATAGTCAGCACATTTTTTAGGCAGGCAATCCCTGTAGCAAAATGTACTCATTCTCTTACATTCAGAGAAACTAAGAATTCTCTTGAAAAGAAGGCGAGGCCATGACAGCAAGGGACTGACCTTAGAGCACACCCAGAGCCAGCTAATCCCCAGCTGTGCCCAAGCTCCTCGTGCCCCTTGCTTAGGCTGGTATAAATTGCCTTGGGAACATCGATGAGCAAACTTCTCTGTCACTCCAAGGTCTCTGATGTCCTTTCCTATTTGAAGGATGGGGAGACATGTGGAGGTGTGGGACGGGAAAAGTCTGTGTTCAAACAAAGCAGCATCTTGATGGAAGTACTCTTGATATTTTTAGTTTTTATCTTTAATCAGAGGAGACAAGATACCACTTGAACTAAAATCTTATTAAATCCCAGGCGCAGACAAAGAAACAGTCATTGAACTTGGGGTGAATCAGTTATTGGTCACATTTTAGGCTTTTCCTCTGAAACACTTTTACACAGGTAAGACCATCTTCATTCGCCAAGATCAAAAGTCCTGCTCATCTCCCTCTAGGATATAGTGCAAAGGAGACACAGCAGGGTCCAGCCCTCAGCACCTCTTACACCTTCCCCCATCTCAGCTAGAAGACTCTGTGTCTGGGCTCAAACACATTTAAGTCCTTCTTGGCATAGAATCACAAGGTGATACATCTTTTCCCCATAGCAGGAAAAAGAAGAAACAACCACCCTATTATTTCACACTGGCTAGTAAAAAGCATCCTTGCAGCAATTTTATATGAAACATGTAAGATTTTTCAATTACACCTGGGTAACACCTCCTTCAACTTACTCTTCATTTGAATTTACATCACAGCTATAATCTGGCAGCAATTCCCTCTCATAGAGAAAACAATGATTGGACAATTAAATGTGAAAGCTCCATGAATCAGTAGGTGAGCCACATGAACACAGGTTGTTTTTTTTTCTCCATTACAGTCCTACTGCCTTGTAGATCCTCTGGTGTAAGGTCAGCTTCAACAGAAATTGCTCCTAAGACTTCCCTCCTACACACGCACACACCATGGCTTAAAGGTCCCTGGCTCAGCAGAAGGGCACTATAAAGAGAAAAAAATATTTGAATTAGCAACACATGAGGGGCCTGTCCAGGGTTCAGCATATTCCACCATGCTGCTTTGCCAGTGGGGGACTTTGTACATGTGAAGATAGGAGCTCCTATCTCAGTTTTTATAAACATAGGGCTCTTGTGTTAGAGGCCTGATGGATGATTACTACAGAGCCCTGTGACTACACTATGTCAGGGCAGTCCATGAGAAGCCAGTGACAGGGATAACTCCTGCACTCCGTCAGATCAAGTCCACAGCTCTAAAGAGACTCCTGTGGCCATAACATTCAGAAGAAGGGAGTATTTGAAGGAACAATTTTCTCCCTCTCAGTTGCTGAGGGACGACTAAATTGCACTGTGGCCCTCACCATATGTGATGATTCTCTGAGAGATGATAGCCAGAAGCATCAGGACAAGCAGTCAGTGCCTTTGTTCCACACACAACACTTGGAGAATGGAATGGACTGAACACTTCAGAGATACTGTACAGCAGCCCTTCCTGAACTGGGAGCCCTAAAACTGCTGGGCTTGCATTTGGCTCTCAGCTGATGGTATGTGTAATGAAGGATAACACCCACCAAACAAAACCCATCTATTGGAGCAGGGACGCAGCCTCCTCATTCTGCCCAATCCCAGCCCTTTTGACTTCCAGGCACACTCCCCATGGGGCAGGCTGGACAGGGAGCAGCCTGTGAGACATGGGGCTGTTACCATTTTGGTGAAGACGTCCACGCAAGCATTGCGGATCCTCTCTGGGGTGGCAGGGCTGTCCAGCCTGAACGCCTCCGTCAGACCAGAGTCCTTCCTCGCTGAGTAGATGGCATCTTTAATGGCATAAAACACTGAGGCAGACAGGAACAGAGGTGGCTCTCCCACAGCCTAGACAGAGCACAAGCAAAAGTGAGGCTTTGCTTTCCAGATGGGAATCTCAGTCTACCAGTTGTGCTTGGTGAGGAAACATGATATTAAAACAGCCTCCAGTGTGCCAGGTGTGATCAGCAAGGAAAGACTGAGCTAAATCCGCCCTCAGTCCTTTTAAAGAAGTAACAGGAAGAAAACACAAGCTTTCTTACACAGCAAAGCCACTTCAGTTCTGTCTAACGGACATCAGGGCAGCAACGTGCAGGTTATTTCAGTTATTCACAACTAGAAAGGATAGTACACACATTTCTGATAAACATGGGAAAACAACCTGACCTCAGAGTAACCACAGCATAATGAGATGAACTGTTAAGCCTCACAGGATCATGACTGTATCCCACTCAGCTTCACAGTGTTATGGGGCAGTAAGAGGCCCACAGACCTCACAGGCATACCTTGGATGAGTAAACAGCCTTGCTATTGGGGCAGTCACGGAGAAGGGACACGTAGAATTCTGTTGGGATGTCTCCAAATGCTGGGATTTTGTACATGCCAGGCCCCCGAGTGTACAAGTTCCCTTCAGGAGAGTAGCGCAGCTCCTCCATGGTAAAGAGCCCAATGCCCTGGACGAAGGCTCCTTCTATCTACAAACACATCCAAACAAGGTTACATTCTCTTTGTTGTTGTTGTTCTTCCCTGCACAAGGACAAACAGTGACGACATCCACCAGGGTTTTCAACCCTCCCCACCTGACTCAGATCCCGCTTTTTATCTCTAAACCCTTGCCCCTTCTGCTGGGTACAATCTTTGCACAATTCCTGTGTTCCTACATAAATGTAGCTGCATTTGCCTGGCAGGTGAAGCAATTTACAAATACACGCAAACAGATTTTCTGTAAATGCAGGACAGCAATTTTCTGATGAAGCAACAGGAAGAAAAAAAAAAAAATCAATTAAAAAATATTGATTTCTTCCCAGGCAAGTGGGCACTGAATGAGTTGAACTTGCTGATATATCAAAGGACAAGTAGACTAAAAGGACTAAAGATGAAACATCTAAAGACAAACTATTTTATGCTTACTATTTCAGTATAAATGCTTTCCTAAGTGCTGCGTATTATCGGGTCAGCAGCACAGACACCTGCAAAAACATTCCCATATCCATTTAAATATGAAAAAAAGTCTTTGCATATTTTTTTACTGTAAATTTTAGGAGAAAAAAGATTATGAGAGGAGGATGGGCTTGAACAACCCTGCACAAAGCAGCTCTGCTCTCTGTGCCCACTGAGATATCTGACAGCCAGAGCAGCCTAAAGATTTGGCACAAGCATTCATTGACCCATCTCCATGTACTTGTATTCCTGCACTCATGCCACATCCTTTCTCTTCTGTGCCTCCAGAGCCTCTGCAGCAATTCATGGAAGGACACAGGAATTGAAGACCCCTTTGACAAGCTCCATTTCGTCCATCTCTCAATTCTTAAACCTAAAGCAACAGGCTGCAAAGACAGAAGATCTCTTTCTCCCCATGGACACTTCCAAAAATAATCTCTTTCAGAAAAAAATGTTATTTTAAAGGAAATTTCATTTTATCTATACCAGAGCTTTACAACTCATGCTCTCCTGTCTCTCCAAATCCTACAGCAGTTTCATTGGAGTTACATCATATAAACATCCAGAGTTAGCCAGGGAGCTAAGATGCCTAGATAAGCATACATCTAACAATTTATCTCTTGGTCTGTGTTTTTACCTTTATCTGCTAAGAGATACTGTGATTATTACTGCACAAATTTTTAATCTTGTGCCTGTAATCTTGTGCCTGCCCAAAGACTTTGCAAGATAAGTGACTGGTCCAACTTCCTATTGAGAATTCTACCCAGCAGCAGCTGGAGGACAGAATCTGCCACCCTAACTCTTTAGTCACAGGAGAATTTTCACTAAATTAAATAAACTTAATATTGACATATAGGAGTATAAATATGAAGTGTGGGATTTAGCCTGAAAATCATCAATGGGGAGGGTAAACTGGACAATATCCTGTAGTCTTATTATCCAAGCCAAAAGTCCCCAAACACTAACAGAATATTTCCCTATGTAATTCTGCGCCAAGTTAGAAAGGTTGTGTTTGCAAAGGTAAAGCCTGGAGAGGGATAATAACTATAAAAGCCTGAGGAGAGGCTTTAATGATTAATGATGGCTTTAATGTGATGGAAATAACAATACTTTTTCACTTACCTGTCCTATATCTATGGCTGGATTTAAACTGGTACCAACATCCATAACAATATCTGTGCGAATGTTCTAAAACACAGGAATAAAGAGTAAATCAGCACAGATCTCTGGAACTGGTCCATCATGGTCTTGTGTGAGGAGGATCATCCAAGTACTATCCCATAAAATCTTATCTCAGATGAACTTCTCATACTGATTTTTAATCTGAGTTCACCCCAAAGTAATTCAAAGGAACTAACTGCAGTTTTCCCCAGAGATCCAATGGACCCAGTTAATACTAATTCCAAGATGCTGATATCAGTGGTTTGGAGCTAAGCACAACCAACTAGGTCAGATCCTGATTAATTTTTTTTCTTTTTTTTTCTTTCTTTCCAGAAGTCTTCGGTGTTATTTTAAATTATTAACTCAATTCCAGGATGTTTCTGTACTTTTGTGCCAACACAATGCTGCTATCTCTTACTCAAGCAAATCCAATAACTTTGGCAATCATTCATTAAGCCCCAAATCCCTGCAGGGTAGATAATTATTGTTTTATTACACTTTACAGATTGCTGCACTGTGGAACAGAGGAGTTAAGAAACTTGCTGAAGGTCACACCAGACCAATGACAGAGCCAGAAATGGGCTGACACCCAGTATTTGTTCTGACTCCCTGTGAATGTTCCCTTCACCAAAACACAGAGAGCTGTTTCACTGCTGACCCCTCACCTTGTGGTCACCTGTCAGGCAATCTATCTCAACCTCAGAGCAGGCAACTCCATAACTGAAGTAGGAGAATGGTTTCCCTTCGTTCTTTTCAAAGTCGTAGCCAACATCAGGAATTCTTGATACAAAGAATAAAAAACCCACATTTGATTCCATGAAAAAAACCAAATTCAACCACATTGCTGTGTATCAAAATCCTTATTTGCTTTTGTTTCATTCCTGCCGTTAAGCCCATGCAGAAATTAAAAGTGTATACAACTATAAACAGAAACCTGCTAAATCTGCTCTGTATTGCAAAACATGATTGAAACTATCAAACTGTTTTAGCCATCTTTATTTGCCCATCAGTCTCAGGGCTTGTATTATCTACCAATCCAGTAGAAAATCCTTTGCTTTTAGACTGCAGTTGAACATTTCTTCTTAAATTTCAGGACATAGTCAAGCTGAAGCAGAATCTCTGTTAAGCTAAGAACGAATTTTAAGCGCAGTTATGGCAAACTTTGTACTGGGATACTTATACTTTATCTGAAAACTAGTTTATTACAATGCTGGCAAGTCACTTGGTTAAGAGAAAAAACACATGTGAGAGATGCAAAGAAATTAACAAAGAGTGTATTTTAGTCCTAAATAGGTTCTTCTCAACACTGCACTGTGTTTATTTATTAATGTCAATCTGTCTGCCTTAAAGATGATGGATCTCTGCTTTCTCCAGCAGTAAAGCTGACTAAGAGAAGTGCCTCATTTCAGAACTACAAGGGTTCAGCAAGAGTCTGAAGTGGGAGAACAACACTGGAAACACTGGTATGTGCTCATGCCACAAGAGACAGGATTTTCCTCAAGGACAACCCTTGTCCCCTCTTATCCCACATGGTGATTTTAGTGCAAAACTAGGTTACAAGGCTGACACAGAGGAGAGCCCCAGGCAAAGCTCTGATTTCATTTATGCCCCTTCAGACCAAGGTTAGCTGGAATGAAGTTGGATCTACTCCAGATTTACTTGTCCTCAGAGTTGTGCTACATCAGGAATCGACTGTCCCCAGCCAGGAGCTTACCACTTGTAGGTAGGAAAGGGAATGCAGCTTTGATTTAGAGCAGTGACAGGGGGCTGGAGGCTGTACATCCTCCCAGAATTTCCTTGGGTGCAGTCCATGGAATTGAGTCAGTGCCTCTGCAGTGTGAATTTTCACTCACCTATAAAACCCCGTGGCTGACAGGCTCACACAGCTCTCATAGGCGGTTTTAATCTGGCAACATGAACAAGAGTTTGAAAATAGTAAAATGTACACCCAGACCCTCCAAAATAACTGCACAAAAAGATTTTCAGGAGGCCTCAAGTAGAAAAGGTCAGTGATAGACAGCTGTGACACTACCCAACTCCAGCACTGCCAAACATCATGATTGCAGCTGCTTCCCCAAATAACCCTGTCAGCAGCTACCAAGGGCAGAACTTGAATCATTGGCAGAGGATTTTGTTTGTCTCTCAACTACAGGTTAGACTTTTAACCTCTGAGACAAAGGTTAAATTGGCAGGTCATCTTGACTTCAGTGAGGGAAATTCTACCCTGACTTCCAAATCACAAAGTCAAAACTCCTTGGATGAAGAGCAGTGCTTGGATCTGAAGAAAGCCTTACAGCCCATCCATCTCTTCCCATTGAGGGGACAGAGATGTTGCAGACAAAGAGCACTATAGAGGCTGAATGGCAGCTCAACAAGAGCTGCCTATGCTCTAGAATCCCTTAATTAAAAATCAGGTTTCCTTCTGTCCAAGACTGTAGTCTGACTACAAAGATATATGTAACCACTCAAGACTTTTGTCAGATGAAGTTTGTCATAAGCAGGCTTCAAAATCTGGAGAAATCTCAGGATTAAAGTAATAACAGATGTCTTGGGGATGACCTCTTGCAAGTTTTAGTTACTTGGAAATCTGTGCCAGGTTTGTGTTTCACTGTCTTTGCTCAAATCTATGCTAGCAAGATGCAGAAGGCCTGGAGGACACACCTGCACACATGGTTTGCCAATTAAAACACTCTCTGACAACATCCATTTGTCTCATGACAAACACCTTACCCAGTCTTCCCAGGATCCCTTGGGATTAGACTGTCTGATTGGCTCAAGTCTTTTTAAGATAGTCTGACACGCGTTCTAGAAACAAAGAGAAAGAGAAGAAATATTTCAAGATTTGAATAGCCAGCTTAGAGTATTAAGAGTGCTCTAAGAGTTTCGAAGAGCCTTTATTTAAATCAATATTGCTTTTAGGTCTTTGGCAAATCATTAAAAGAAACAAAGTTCACTGTCAGATGTCTTGCTACATAGGAAGAAATGTTGCCTGAAAATGATTTTAAAGGAGATTGGCTCTGCTGATAGCTGAAAGGAAACCCAAATTCAGCATAGAACTTTCTGGACTGTGACACAAAATATAAGAAATCCACTCATTTATACATTAACTTTATCTGTACCCTGTCTATACAGGACAGCTCAGCATAGCTTAAAAGATAATCCTTTAACACTGAAAGAACAAAAAATTTCTTCCCAAAATTCAACCGACTCAGATAAACTATGCAGAGAATAAAAACAGCCTGATGATTTTACTTTGCAGGTTTCACTTCCCCTTTTCTTTTAAACTGAGAATGGCCAGTACTAAATTCTTGTTTTTAAATGGAAAAAATCACATGGCCAGTACTAAATTCTTTTAAAATGGAAAAATCGCATACCCAGATGGAAATGGAAAGATCACAGACCCAATGCAAATATATGCATTGGTAACTCTACTAAGGCACTACCATACCATTGCTACAGCAGGACATTTGCTCTGAGCTGATCAACACTTAGAGCTTGTGGTGCACAGCTCTCAAACCATTTGCTATTAACACATGCATTTGTTATAGATAAGGCTGCATTAATTACGCAGAAGCTGGCTATTTAAATGGATGCCTTGTTCTGCTCATTTTGAGCAATCTTAAGTACCCTATTCTTAGAAGTACCAAAGGACTGAAGGAGAGTTTTGAATAACTTGAAAAAATACAGGCATTCACAATCTAATGCCACTGCTAGCTATTCCAGGTAATGTTATGAGGCATCCTGAGAATGGAACTGCCTATGATGGTTGTTTTCCTTAAGCAACAGATAAATACAGGAGAACTCTTCACGCCCTGGAGCCCTCCCTTGTAATCCAGTCCTTTAAATAACTCAGCTTCCATACATGGACAGCCATTCCATTGATGTCCGTGCTGACTGAAGCAGCTGTCGGGGAGGTATTTGGGACAGTGTTTGTGCTGGTCTCACTGATGTAAATTTTGGAGGTGGGGACTCCCAGGGTCCTGCTAGCAACCTGTGGAGCAAAGGTAAACAATTGGTAAGTAGCACTTCTTATCCATGAGCATTGTCAGTCATTGATTGCACTGCCAGGACCCACATTGCAACCTCTACTCTCTCCCACCATAAACTTCATTTTTCCCGCAGACTGAGCCGCCAGTGACTGAGAACCAGCCAGAACATTGTTATATTTGCATTTCACAGATTGCATGTGAGCACATTCACATTTTCCACAGTGACAGAAGTTCACTTCACTATTATGAGACCAAATTCTTCTCTCAACAGTTAAAAGAATCAGAAGATCAAAAGCCCTTTGAGATTTTCCTTTAATTTTCCTGCCAAAGGAATGTTGCTCCCTTAAGCCTTTTTAACTACAAAAGCACTAGCATATGCAGATGTATAAGTTTACAATACAACTAATTTTTGCATAAAATGGATGCAAACTCTATCTTCATGGGGTGAACTGAAATTGCCAGAGAAGTTCAGCTGCAAGCATGAATTATTTACATAATGAGATTTAAGATGATAAAGAATCTAATACTCAATTGTGATAATTATCCGGAAATCTATCACTGCTGCTCAAACAGGAATTAATCCTGATTTTTTGCTCTCTGCATGCACACAGAAGAAGTGTCAAGGTGCCTGAGGCGATACTGTAGGGAGAGTGTAATTGTCCTGAAAAGATGTCTCATTCAGTTAAGCCCAAACTCATTATTACCTGAATCATTTTGGTGTGAAGTCCTTGACCCATCTCAGTCCCCCCATGTGTAAGTAACACAGAGCCATCTGTATACACATGGACCAGAGCTCCAGCCTACAAAAGGGAACATTAATCATCATAAATGAACTAGTGGAGTACTTAGACTACAGAGAGAATTCATTCAGAACTAGCCTAAGGTTGTTCTTTGGTGCAATTAAAGCTACTTGTTTACACTTGAGGTGAGTTTGGTTTAATCTCACCAACTCAGGAGAAGTTCTAATGACATAACAAACCCCAATCAGTGTTTTCAGCTCAGAAAGCAGGTGAAGTAATGCAATCCTGCCCCTGTGAAACACAGACACACCCTTCACCTCAACTTTCCAACACCACTGACAGTCCATCAAATCAGCTCAAACACAGGAGCTTTTTCTACTATTGAGAAAGGCAGGGAAATCAACCTAATACAATACTTTGGAAATGTAGCTATATTGTGGTATCTTTTGGACAGCATAAACTGGTAACTGTTGTGGTGCTCATTTTGGCTTGAAAAAAATCTTAACTAATTTACTACTTCTTCAAGAAGCTCCAGTTTGGTACAAATAGAGGAAGGCCTGGGGGAGGCAGCATAAATCCAGCTTCTCTAGTGAAAGGGCAAATGACATTTACAGACCTGGTTCAGAAATGGGACCGTGAAACTGATGCCAAATTTGGTAGGAATGATGCTCATCCCTCTCTTTTTCCAACGGTTTTGCCTGCAAGGAAAGAACATTATTCGTATACCCACGAGCCTTTTATCATAAATTAATATTGTGCTTCCCTCTGACTGTGCGTCAAATAGAAATTAAATACTTGACTGAGTATATCACTAATTTATCTTTATCACTGAAATAGACTGAGTTAATCATTAATTTGCATTAAAGGAAGGCTTTCTTTGTGTGTTCCAACAAGAAGAAATTGCAATTGAAGATGATTTCCACAAGCATTATAGAAGTAGTTGTCCATACTATTAACTGTTCAGTTGTATACACAAGCCAACTAAAAAAGTCGATAAGGCAGAGGAAAGCGTAAACAGATTGCCTTGATAGTCATATGAAAATCCTAACTGGACTTAACAGAGACCCTCTTCTTTGCTACAGTTCACTCACAAAATCACATAATGCTAGGTCTGATTCTGGCCTTATTTATGCTACCAGCTCACTGACAGACTTTTCCTCTGACAATGAGCATGAAGAAATTTCAAAAAGAGAAATATTCAGAAGTCAGTCTGAATGAGGTGTGACTTCACATGACTTGAGTTGCTAAGAGAATTTCAGATGTTAGTAGGCAACAGGTGCACCCAGTGGCAACACAGCTCCAGAGCACCTACTTGTTGAATTCTTCAATCAGTTTCTTCCTGGCATGATAGTTGGAGCTGGACAAGCATTCATCCCAGCATCTTCGTAGAGTAAATCCCTCCAGCTTTTGGTTAAAGTGAGTTGTGTCTCCTTCATGGTAGAGATTGAGCTTCCGTACCTTCCCAAAGAGACATAGAAAGGACAGCCAGGTTTAAAGCTTCAGACAAGGAGGAGTGAGCTCTAAAGTGTGCTGGCTCCTGATTTTACTCCTTTGCTGGTTCTACAAAGAGCCAAGCATTTATCTGTTTATGGGAAAACATGAACTAAGACATTAAGGCTGGAAATTTTCAGAGATTGGGACTTGAAGCACATTGTCACTAAGATTAAGGTACCTAGGGCCTTTGGACTTTCTTCTTAACATCTGTCCTTAAAGAAGAAGTTACAAAATTGAGGCTACCAAGGAATTTAACTAAACAGAAGATAATCCATGCTAGAACGTATCTATCACACAAGTTTGAGATCCTGCCAGGAGCTCAGCAAAAATGAAGCAAAAGTTCTTATGCTTAAAAATTTTGTGTGGCTGATGCAGTTCTCAGAGCTTGTTCAAAGGCACCACCACCCTGGAAGGTGTCAGCAGGTCCGTACCTCCTCAGGTGGCAGGCCACACTTCCGAGCAAGGTCACTCATCCAGCACTCAGCAATCATCATTCCCTGGGGCCCTCCAAAACCACGGAAGGCTGTGTTGGAAGGCAAGTTGGTCTTGCAAACGATGCCCACACTGCTGACATTGGGGATGTTGTAGGAGTTATCCAAGTGTAACAGGGCTCTGTCCATTACCTGGTGAAGAAAAGGAATGGAAATAGAGATATTTTACATGAATTGGATGTCAGACTTCTCACCAGTGTCAAAACCAGACTGGAAGCTCTGAAGCTAATTTACAACAATCAGCACTTTCTCTTGCACCTGCAGTGCTGCAGTCAACACATCTGGATGAGCATTGAAGTGCAGCCAGGACTGCCTCCCAGGTGCAATGGAATGTCAAGTGGTGTCCTCCTGAAGGACAGAGCAATAAGCACACTTCTCTGTTGACACTTATGGCTCTGTGATAGATTGAGCTTTTTTGGCCCCGGGCTCATGCTGACTCAGACTGTTAGTAAATGCCATTGACCTGTCTGGAAGAAACAGTTTTCTTTTCATTATATTGAGTAATCTGTTACTGGAAAAGAAGTCTTTCTGATAGCAAGTCACTCAGCACTGGGCTATGGCAGTAAGGGCAAACATGTGAAATAACTACTGAACTGCAAGATTTGAGATCTTTGTCCCCTTACTACCCATATCAGGAAAGGGCCAGAGCTTCTTTCTGGCTTGTGTTTCAAGACTTCCCTTCCAGCAGCAGCACAGAGAGGACATTACACACAATCAACCTTATTTCTACATGGAGCACTTTCCAGTCCCCTGATTCAAACACAGTCAAAAAGACAAATAGATGTGCTCTCAACCAGGCCCTCAGCTTATGCAAAAACATTTGCCTGTCATTCTACTCTGCCCAGCACCACCACATTGCCAACATCAAATGTGGTTCTGGTGGAGACCTCTTGCAGTTCTGTCCTGTTGCAAAGCATCCATTTTTGCAGGAAATTATCAAAGACTCAGTGGACTGGAGAAAGTGAGCTAGAATAAACCCAAATGACACTTGGCTATTGAGTTGGTCACTCACATGGCAGAAGAAGAGTTTTTACTCATCAGTGCAAAACTTCTTGGAGACATACTCAGAACTTGGACCCATTTTTTGTCCTCACTGCTTGTGAACACAGTGCTGGCTTTAGCCAGTCCTTTACAAGTGTATTGATTTAGGCACCCTGCCCTGATCAACCTATTAACTGGGATGCTTCTTTTTCCAAGCACCTATCTTTCCCCAGAGCTGGGGATCAGTCATCTTGCATTGTGCAATAACTTTTCCATCACAGCCCTCTGTAATGCAGAGCAAACATTCTTGACCCCTTTGCTCAATCTGAGTTATTACAGCATCCATAAGAATTATGTGGCACATGCCAAGGCAGGTCAGTTGGCTCACAGAGCATTTGTAGAAGCTCCAAAAGCCCTTCAAAAATCTGTTTTCAGCCATGTCAAAGAGCTGCATGTACAAGCAATGCTGCAGGCAACAGCTCTCTGAAGGGTGAGCAGAAGATTTCACAGAAACACACCTTCCACTTAATCAATCATCAGAAAATTTTACTTACACCATGAGAGAGGTCAACAGAGTTGCCCCCATTGCTGTAGTATGACACCTCCAGACTCTTGACTTTCCCATTCTTCATGAATCCAACCTGCCAAGAGAGTGTCTCCTCAGTAATCAGTTTTCTACAAAACATTCTGGTTTGTGCTTGCCTCCAAAAACTGAATAGATCTCGCACAGGCAGAGAGGGCTGACTGTCCCCAGTGTGGCATAGGGCAGCAGTTGAGGGAGGTTCTCAGAAAAGGGTTCCCACAAGTGTCAACCTTGCTCCAGAGAACTCTTTTAAATTAAGTGCTGGCTGCTTGTCACAGGCCCAATTTCCTTAACAGGTTTTTGCTTTCAAAAGCAGCAGTAATTGAAAGGGGGATTGAAGCAGAAAGGAAGTTAACAAAGCATATTGCTGTGTAAAGGATGCCTTAAAGGAATGGGCTAGCCTCTAAAAACAATGTCATTGTCAGCAGGGGCAAAGTCTTGGTTGCAAAGAAGATACAATTATTTATGCTGAGGTCACAAGAAGGGACCTATCCAAGCCAAAATAACTTCTGCAGCACTTTAACAAAAATGCTACAGCCTATCTGGTCTGGCCCATTTGCAGTGGGAGAGATCAGCAGTGAAACAACCATAGCAGTATTTTTCACACTATCTTACTGCTCTCTGATGTCTCAGGGGACAGCACTGAGACTCCATGGATTCTTCTCATGTGTGTGCATACCTTGTACCTTCCCAGGAAGGGGTGCCTCCCTCCACTTATCAGCATGTCCTCATCTCGGTCCAGCATGCACCTCACTGCACGGCCGGTTCTGTGAAGGAACACAGCTTTAGGCAAAGTCTGGGATGCACAATACACTTCCTGCACAACAACACAATTCTCTTTGTCTTTCCAGGGTGGCAATGGACAGTTAAGGGTAAACTGCTTGATTTATGTATCTTACTCTTAAGAAAATAGCAAAACTTAGAAAAAAAATATACACATCTGCAAAGTTGGGACTGGTTTGTGAAACCTCTTGCAAAGACTCTTATATTTAAAAAAATGATCATTTCTTATAGAGATAGAGGCTAATAACTGAGCAATCACTGTTTTCCAGACTATTTCTCAAGTCACTCTTTTGCCATAGGAATTATATAATAATGCAGAGTAAAGTACTAACTAGCCTTCAATTTAACCTTGTTTTTTATTTGCTTATTTCTTATCAAGGAGGAAAACAAGGAGAGTAGGAGTTACTCTTAATTTTCTAACAATTTCACTTTCCAATGCCTGCGTTCAGGTTGTACAAATATCTAGTAAATGTCACAGATGTTATTTTGCAACCTCCAGGATGTCAAACAGCAGTTTAGCTGGCAGAGATAAAGAGAAGAAAAGAATGCAAATATATTACTGATTAATTAGAGAAAACAGGTGTTTGCTCAGAACAGAAAAAAAATAAAGTCAATTCAAAACCAGAGTTTCATTTTGACTGTTCTTGTCCAAAGCTATTGTATCAAACTGCTGCTGTGTTGCAAGATCCCTCTAGCACAGCCAGCGAGGGCAGGGCAGAAATGTCATCTCAGAGACCACATTCAGCCAAAACCTGCACAGTTAAACATGAGCCCACAGCAAAACTCCAGAAACCAGGAGCACATTTCCAATCTACTCTTCACAAATGGTTGCAATCTAGGTCCATTTCCTGAGCTTTTAGGGGCTTGAAAAGTGTGGGTTCCAAGGGATTTTTCCTAGGGAAAAATCCAAAGAGGGAGTTTGCAGAAGAGCAGACTAATAATGATGCAAGGCTGGTGTAGTAGTGTTTTGAATAAGGAAGAGATTCTCATACTTTTATTATAAATAAATAAATAAATAAAAATATCAAACAAACAAACAAACAAAACATGACTTGTGCTGGATTTTGAAATGGTTTAGGATGAAGTGAGGGGGAGAGGCACATGATTTGTGAGACAAGAGCTTTCAGAGAACATCAAAGGAATAAAGAATAAGGAGGTTTTTTCCCTTTGCTATTAAAAGCTTACATTCCCACATAAACTTAGCCCCTCTGGGCAGGTTCAATGCCTCTTACCAGCTAAGAACCCATTATAGACCTCCTCTGAGAAATCCCAAGCTTGCTATAAGTTGTACAGTAAGAAGACCTGGAGTGTATTGAAAGTGCACCAGCACAAGTGCAGGTGGAGTGCAGGCACCAGAGAGGCAGCCTGGGACAGTCCGAAGGAAAAAAAAATTCCCTGTTCCCCCACACCCAAACTTACTTGAAGGCTGCAACAGCCACTACAGATGTCAAAATAGTACTCCTAGTCTCTTTTCCTCCAAATCCTCCTCCCATTCTTTTCACTCGAACCACAACCCGATTTGAAGGCACTCCCAGTGCATTAGCAGCAAACTCCTAAAGAAAAACAAAACAGCAGGACATGTAAGGAGCTCAGCTGGTGTTAAGAACTCGCTGCCAACACATTGCCTTCCCAAAACCATTTAAACAGTGCAAATACTGGATTTGATACAATTGGAGCCAATAAGCCCAGCATTTGATTTCTGAGGGGAAAAGGCCCAGTGCTGCAGCACACAGGGCCAGATTAAGGAAAAGACTGACACAAGATGAGTTTAGCAAGACACAGGTCTCATTTAGCACAGGGTTTGACACCTATCCCACTTTCACTTTATTGAGAGACTTTTGAACAGTCTTGGTGAGCCAGTAAACAGCCCAAAGACACCCCATGGTGCCACCTGCCTATCTCATGGAATGGGATTTTGTGCACAGCCAGTGGTTTCACCACCTCTCTTTGTGATACATCATTCAAGCATCATGTCTCCTGAGCAGCTGGGAGCCTCTCCAGAAAGGGCTAAGCATATCATCCCTCTTAACAGAGATGCATTGCCAACAGAAATGTCTCTGTCACCTGGAAGGAGATTCAAGACTCCAGCAGGATGGATAAGGACTTTAGATCCCACACCCAATTCAGCCTATGTAATTTTTTAATTGAAGAGTAAAATAAGAGCAACTATAATACAACCATTCACCTGATCTGAAACTGAGAAACAAACGCCTTTTAGGCACCAGGTTAATGCTAATTACCTGTGTTTTCGTTGGGTTTTGGGTTGACACAAAGAGTTCCATCTCACCATCTTCTCCCTTTGGCACAGCCAAAGTACAGTGAGTTTCCAGGTAGAAATGCTCCTGACCACCAAGGTACATCTCTCCTATAAAATGGAAAGAAATGTCCCATAGAAAGGACATCCCTGGTGTTATAAGGTGTCTCCATCACATTGCCTTCAATCTACTGCCTTTTGTATATGCTTTAACTGTGTTTAAAAAAACAGTGTTTAAAAAAACAACAAAAAATAAACTCAAAAAAACCCAACAAAACACAACAAAAAGCCAGACATCCTTCCTTTCCACTTTCTAGAAATCTTAATTATAAAACATAAATGGCTGGCATTTCAAAAACAAGCCTGCACACCATGCCATTGATCCAGCATCTCTTAAGATGCAGTATTTGGTGCCTTTCAAGACTGCCTCAACAACACCACAGAGATAAGAATAAAAATTAATCAAGTATCATCTATCTGAGTAGACAAAATGTAAGGTTACAGGCTTTGAAACAAGAGAACAAAACCAGAAACCCAAAATGCTTCAAGATGATCTAACTAGGAATCAACCCTCTATCACTGCACGTGGCTCTTGGCCACTTTGTAGAATATTTGCTCAAGAAAAATGTGTCCTTTCATTGAAAAAAGAGTGTTTTATGGGGGCACAGCTGGCAGCATCTAGGTCTGTTTGAAACAATAGAATTTGCATACCAGTCTGAAACTTTATATGAAATTAATTTAGTCTTGCAAGCCTTACTCTCAGTATGATATTCATAAAATGGAGGCTGATAGCTTGTCACAAACTATACTTTTTAAAAGAATTATTAATACTTATTCTCACCTTCCAGAATGTGATCAGATTCTTCAAATCCTTTCTTCACATCTCCCTTTTTAATCCTCTTTATATCCTTAAAGAAAGATTGTTTCTCAATCGCTTCCTAGGAAACAGAATGACACAATGAGTGGAATGAAATCAAATCTTCCTCTAACTGAAGAAGAAAAATATCCAAGATAAAAAGCACAAGAACTTAACAGACACTTTCTAAGGTAATAGCCAAGAGACTTGACTAAAAGCAATACAAAACTTTTGGCAACAAAGCACTTTCACAACCAACACCATAATTGGGCAATCTTAAGATACTCCTTGTACTCATTTTACATTGTGGACTCAGAACCTCAAGGCCTGTAACCACCAGAGCTATAACTTACAAATGACATTAACTTTTGTCTGTAGCCCATAGGGCGGGAAAAAGAAAAACTAAAAAAATAATAAATAAAAAAAATTTTAAAAAGAGAAAGAGAAAACGGAATCTCTCAGATGGTGCAGAAGTAGTTCACTAAGGGAAGTTTAACAAAGGTATTTCTCTTTCGCCAAAACTCCAAAACTGAAGCTTTCCATAATGAAAAAATCCCACCGAATATCCTACAACAAATAACAAAAAAACCCAGCATGTTTTTGGCTCCACTCTAATGTTCCCTGGTTGAATAAACAACTAGAAGCCTCAGCAAAGGCAAAGGTCTCACACACTGTTTGTTAATCCGCGAATCATACAAACAATCAAAAATCTCTGTCCTCAGATGACAGTACCAATGTCTGTATGAGACAGTGCACAGACTCTATTTGCACGAATACAATTTACATTAGAAAATACATGGTGTGAAATACTGACTACTAAATACATTTCATTAGAATCCTATGTTTCTAATTTCACCACTAAAAATGGCTTCATAAATTTTTCTCGTTTCTAGAAATGAATGCTGTGTAGATATCATTTGCTTTTACTGTCTCATAAAGAAATCTTGTCAACAAATTTTCTAGTTAAAAATATTTGAAAAGCATTAAATGATTACACACTGTTGACATGAATTTCTTCAGCTTTGAGAAAAGCCACTTAAAGACTGTCCATACAATTCACAGCAGGGAGTGAACTCCCAAAAATTAATTTCATCAGCTTGGAAACTAGACAAGTGGTCTGCAGAAATCTCAGAGAAGCAGAGCAGTAGCACAGCTAGAAAAGAAATTTTCACGCTTTATTATTGCTTGTTATAAATGAAAGAATGAAAAGGGAATGGATATCAATGAAGCCAGCAGGGTCACAGCAGAGAATATTAAAGGCAAGCTTCTGTGGTAAGAATGTAACTCACAGTAACCTTGTTTATTTAAACAAATTTCTGTTGAGCACAATAGTATCTCCCTGAGCTTGATTTATTTGTTTCAGCTTTAAATAGCACAGAAAAGTTAATGTACTCTAAACCACTAGGGCACAAAAGATGTATATTCTTTATATTTAAATACACAAATTATTCCTTCTATCCATATCCTGTTGCACCCACAAACACAAACAAAACGTGAGGTTAAGTGACCACATGTGTGAGAGCAGACCCAGACATCAGGGGCACCCAAACCAACTGCAAATGCAGAACTGAGCCATCTTACCTGAATTGTGACAATGGGTTTAAGTTCTTCATACTTAATCTTCACAGCTTTTGCTGCTCTCCTGGAATGTTCCTGTGTGTCTGCAAGGACTGCCCCGATGATATGACCCACACAGGTGACCTAGAAGCAAGATTGGGACCCACCATCATTTGGAGCGTGTCTTTGCAGCAACAAGAGATTCATGATTATTCTCTTTATCTATTCCATTTATGCAGTTTGTTCAGACAATCTATTAAAAATCAGCCCAGAGAAAATAATCACAAGCAAATTTGGACAGCAACTGCGTGAGTAAGCCTGTCTCAGGGGGCTGCAGCTTAGAGAAGAATCATGGAGATAACACAGAGGAGAGGGGCACAGGGCAACAGGACTTGGGCACTATTGAATTTGGCACCAAGATTTCTATTGACCCCAGTGCAGTTAGAATTATCTCTGTATAAGGCAGAGGACTTGACTGGACAGTATGAGAAATGTTATCTCCCCAGCAGCATGACTGAAAAAGGCTATTTCTAGCTACGTACCACATCCTTAGCAAAGACAGTTTCATCATTAGCGATGCCAGTGACGTTACTGCCAGGAACATCCTTGGCAGAGACAAAACACACGAACCCAGGAACACTCTGAGCTTCAGATGCATCTACAGAACTAAGAAAAGAAGGAGAAACAGTGTTATTTCTCATTTTTTTGTGTGTAAGTGATTGTGAGATTCTAATACATTCAAGTCTGATTCCCTCAAGTTTGGCTATGCCACGTGAATATCACGTGAGACACTGACAGAAAGTGTAACATATGAGACTAAAATCATTTGGGATCCATATGAAAATGTTAATCCTGACTGTGAGACTGATCACCAGCCTGCTTCTCTGACTATGTCATACATCTTTTCCCTAAGACATTTCTGAACTTGATCAAATTGCCACGTGTACTAAAGACTGTTTGATGACGAGTTGGTGTTAGTGATGCTGTGCCTCCAGTGTCTTAGCTGCCATGATTCTTGCCATGAAGACGAGAATTGCCTGGCTATGGATAAATACGAAATTTTAGTGCAGACATGTATCATCTGCCATAAGTGAGTGAAGGACAAATTGTTGAGTATCAATCATAAGGAAGATTCAGAGTTTTTAAGAGGATACCAAAGAAGTGATGCTCAAAAAGAAAAATCTTCATTAAAGGCTTTCTTCGGTAATCAGCAAAAGAGGTATCTAAAATGCTTGATTCCTTCAATCACATATAGATTTAGAACTCGGTGACAAAATAACTGAAAAAGGGCAATATAATATTATTTTTATATGGAGAACTTAGTAAAAACATATCACCTAAGACTTTTGGGTTCTTTTTGCAATATTCTGTACATCAGCTTTACAGGGAAACAGTTGTGAATAGAAGAGCTGTGGCTTTGATTTTGCTGACTAAATGATTTATTGCCTTCCCTAAATTGCTGAAATTTTTTCAGCAACCTGCTTAGATTCCTAAAACTTTGATATACGCTATGCCTGAAAGCAGCTGTTAATACATGCCAGTGAGTCATAGCCTTTTTAAAAAAGACATTAAATGTATGAATGAACTTTCCCACATCAACCCTTAGACAGCAGGAACTCAAAATGCTGTTTCTCTTTGGAAAGTTCTCTTTTCTGTGTTTCTGCAGCAGTAGCTCAGAAACAACCCTCTAACACTTTCTCTTAGTTACAAATGCAGAGGCAGATGGTGTCTGATTTATGCTTGGTGCTCAAAATCTGACTTGGATGAAGTGGAAGATTTCAGAGACAATATTTTGACTGCCAAAATCATAGGCTGTGATACTTTTGTCCCCTAATTAAATATTCTGCTACTTCCTCTACAGAATGTTACAGGCTCCCAGCCTGAAATATTTGTACACAACGTAAATGCAAGAGAATGTGTACAGCAACTTCTAGAAAACACTGCATGTTGTGGTCACAAGCATGGATGTGACACCTTCTCTATCTCCCCATCTGCCCTGGTGGTAGTAACAACACTTAAGTGTCAGCATTGCACATTGCAACACCTAAAAATTAACTACGATGACAGAGCAGTTTCTTTCATAACCTGGAAGTCAACTACTACACCTGTGCATCCATGACCACCATGCTGCCCATGCCACAATGGGAAAGCTCTGGACAGGAAGCCTAACGAGGCAGGAAGTATTGCCTAAGGAATGAACAGCGCATTGCAAGGCTGTTGAGGATGACGTGAGTCAATAGCCAAACAATGTCCCATATCAAAGCAGCTGAGGGCAGATGAGAACCTGCAGAGCCACTACCATATAAACAAAATTAGGGTTTGTGGGGGGCAGCAAGTCCTGCAATATGACAGCATCAAAATTCACATGAGAATGTAGATGGCATTACGTGCCAGGATTGGCCTTTAGGAGTTGGTCATTCATCGCTGTTATAAATTAGGTACCAGTCATGCCCTGGATGGATCAGATGTTTTCTGAGGCAGATGCACTTCCAAACACTGTCCACCCTGCTACAGCTAAGCACAAACAGGGCTTCACCTCATAGCTGAAGCCAATTCACAAATGACTTTTGGGTAGAGGGCTTGATCACAGCCAGTGCAGGCAAGCATAGTGCAAGGCAAAACCCATGCACACAGCTGACTCACAGCAGGAGAGCTGGTAGAACTGCATCTTACAACCTAATTTTTCAGGGAAACAGAAAATCTTCAAGCTGCATACTCTGGTTAGTGATTAAAGCAACATCTCAGCCTCTGTGGTGCTCTCCTACCCTGTTCCTTTTTAATCCTGCATGTCTAAGAGATGGGAAATGCAAAAAGTTTGGCCTAGGCTGAGGGCTTTTGTCCTTCAGCAAAGCCCAAAGTCTGATGCTGGTTCCCTCACATTCCCACTGACACAGACTTGCAATGCAGCTGTCACACACACAGAGCTCGCCTCCATGCAACAATGTGCAAGGAACTAGAGTTCCCACCTAAGCAAAACCCTTTCCCTCACCCACATCCTGACAGATTGATGTTTTCTGAGCCACCAGGCACTGGATGCTTCCAACATTTGGAACTCAGAAGCGACACTTACAGGATTTTAGCGTGGGCCTTAGTGCTGGTCACCAGCGTCAGGTACAGCTCGTTCTCATAGTGAGGGATGTCATCACAGTACACAGCTTCTCCACTGGCTTGCTTGGCTGCTGAAACATGCACCAGAGGCCTGCCCACCATATCTTCCACAGCCTGCCCCTTAGGCACTTCCTGGAGTAAAACACATGGCTGATTACTACTGGCTTGGGTGGAAGGGGATGGAAGCATTGATCAGAGAGCAAAATGCACTATGAGACATTCTACTGAATGGGGAATGGGATGGGGGCTCAATCCTGTGTGAAAGGAAGGTAAACAAGATGTCACAAGATGTGGCTACACAGAGGGGAGCTGTAGGGAATGAAATGAAAGGAGTTTGGGTTCTGAAATTGCTATGGAAAGGAAGGGCTTAATTTCACATCTTGCATAAGAAAGGTTCAAGTTCTGAAACTGGATTCTACTCTCAAAGCTGAAGAGAATGGATCACTAACAGAGAAATAAAATTCCCAAGTGTGAAGCCTGAGAGATGCCAAGAAAGGCAGGCTATAAGGGAAAGCAGAAGGGGAATTTCAGTTTGGATACAGAGTTGGCTACAGGAGGATTAGTGATTTTTATAAAGCTCTCAGCAACAGTCTTGGGCAGTGACAGGAAAGAATAGTATCCTAAAGTGAGGAAAGGATTGAGACCCACATATAAGCTTGACACATGGCATTATAAAATTCTATGTGATGACGATGTCAGGGAGACAAGAAGATAAAAAGCACAGTTTGAGCTACAGAAAAGCCTGCATCTATGTCATGCTGACACTGCTGCTTGGAAAGCTGCTACTTACTTGGAAGAGCTGGGCATTTGCAATGGGATCTTTGTGAAAGAGCTCTGTAGCACTGACGTAGTTTGAAGGGACGGGTTCACTCACAGTTTTCTGTCAGAGACATATTAAAAAAAATCACCTTCCCTTCTAATTCCTTTCCCACTTTCCCTAGTGGTTGAAGATATTTTCCATTCTCCATGTCCCATTTATGGTAATCCACAATCTACTGAGTTAAAGGCAAACCAGGCTTGGGCTCTCTGCCAAGAACAACCACAGAGCCACAAGACCACTTGTAATGCAGCAAATGGGAAGTCCAGGAATCATCCTGTGAACCCACTGAGCTACACCCTTCCACCACTAGAGGAGGGTACCATGAGGAAGCAAGTGGGAAGAAACACAAGTCACTGTTATGCAAGCAGTAGAGTAGCTCTGACAGCTGTTGCAGCATGGATTTTGTCATCAGGTGGGACTCTGCTCAAATCTGAACCCTCTCTTGCCTTCCCCACCAAAGCAGCATGAAGAGGTTCTCCCTTCCCAAATCTGCCTTCCCAAGGAGCACTCACAGTGCCACTCTTGCTCAGTTTCTGAAGGACTGTCAGGTAGAACTTGAAGAAGAAGCTGAGGGTGAGTGTGCGTCGGAAATCCACCATCCCCCCAGGAGCAGAAGGGGACAGATCCATCTCACCCGACAGTAAGCGGCAGGCATCCTGCAGCAGCTTCTCATTCCAGTCTCTGCAAGGGCACAAAGGTGACACAGAGACCTTGTTCAGACTAAATTTGCCAGGGCAGACTAACTGTTCTGACACAGAATATGCTGAACTGGAAGGGGCTCATGAGGATCATGGAGTCCAGGTCCTGGCCTTGCACAGGTCACCCCAAGAGTCACACCATGTGCCTGATGGCATTGTCCAAATGCTTCTGGAGCTCTGTCAGCCTTGGTGCTGAGCACTGCCCTGGGGAGTCTGTTCCAGTGCTCAGCCATCCTCTGGGTGAAAAACTTCCCTGATACCCAACCTAAACGTCCCCTGACAGAGTTTCATGCTGTTCCCATGAGCTATCAAGCAATAGTCATGAGTTCTATCTGTTCATGTGTGTGCTTTGCTGTCATCTTGGGCTCATGTTACCTTCCCTAAAGATATGGCAAAGCTGTTGCATGATAAAAGCACTTATTTTTCCAACCAATTTGAAATGAACTCAGTTTTGTAGATCATGAAAACATCTAGCTTCTGCCCTCTTCAACTGATAAGTGAATTTAGCTAAAAAATGTCTCTTAGTGAGAGAATGACATGGATCTTTGAGGGTAAGGCATACACATCCATGCTTGGAGGATGCAAGGCACTACACAAAACGCACTGCTGCAGAAGCACAACTATACTTCTTCACCTTTCTCCTTTGATGTACTTTTAGAGAGGATTTAGGATATTTTAGATATTTAAACTGCTCTTATAAAAATCAGCACAGTTCTATTAGACAGTCTTTCTATCACAGAAAAATTCCCACCTGCCAGTGAGTTCCTTGCAAGTTTTTAGTGCCAGGACAGTGGTAGGAGCCATTCCCCCATAACTTAGTTTTATCTCCTCCACTCGGCTTGTGCCATCTTGGAACAGGACTCTCATCCCACAAGTCACAATAGCAATGTCATCCTCACGACGGGAAGCCTGCTTGAAAGCTGAGAAATATTCACCCTGGAAGACAGAAAAAATATTTCTTTATTCTCTACCTTGGCATGCTGTGGAGTGTACAAGCTGTTCACCTCTCTCTATGTGCACGAGCTATTCTAGGGAACAGTATCTGCTTGATTCATTGTGCAGGGCCAAGCAGGACATGTTTGTTCAGGCAGCACTGTTTATTTTCACATAATTCAAGGATTAATTCTAATGTATCAGTTCAGTGGTTGTTACTCAGCCTAGGACTGTGGGGGAAACAAGCTTTGACAGAGATCTGCTTGTACCTGTCACATTTTCCATATCTCAACAGGAGGAACCAAGAGGAAGATTGTGCATAAACAAAACTACAGCTTCTCAGCAAGTTTTTCTTCCTCCCAGGCTGCTAAGATGGAAGTCTAATAAGTAAAACCCATATCCTAAACCTATCCCCTTCAGAAGTCTTTGAAATCTGCAAGAGCTGAAATCAGTAATTACAAATGTCTCTCAGTTCTAGAGTAGACCAGACTAATTAATAAAAGAAAATTTAATTTGTTACTTGAGGAAGAATTCTCAGTTACTATCCTAGTCTCCACAGAGCCAGGAAATATTTGTAAATACACCAGCAAGTACAGCACACAAAACTCAGCAGGCTCTCCTATGAAGAGTGGCTGCCCATAGGAGGTTTACACTCTACCAGGATGCACCATGTAATGGTGACACCGTGGAGTCACAGCATGGGCAACCCTCTCACCTGTACTACAGGGGAAGACAAATTGCTGTTCAGGCACCCTGCAGACTAAGAGAAGAATCAGATCTGATGTCTTTGCACTGCCCTTCTGGAGAGTTTTCTGACAAGTTTGTTCTCTAATAGCTCAGCCAAGTGACTCCACACAGCACAGCAGTCTGCTTTATTAATTACTTCTAATCTGAAGTGGACAGCAATTCTTTCACTATCAGATAGAACAATTTCTCTCCTGTTGACAATGACAACAGTTTCACAAAAGGCCCCTTTTGTGTATCAAGGACTTGTTACTGGAGACATAAATGAAGGATGTGCTTCATTTTTGGAACTCAAATTACTCAGCAGCCAGCAGATAACAGCAGAGGAGCATCAATAGCATCCTTCCAGTGAGGACATTCTGCTACTCTGCTTGTTAAAACAACTAGCTTTCAAAGAAGAGAAAAAGCAGCCTCTTCTCTTACTGCGTAATTAAGAGATTTCCAATAACATGATTGCAACAAGTGGGCAATATTGCCTTCGCTCCTCACAAGACATCTTAGTTTTCCTCATTCAGAGTCCTGTGGGAGGAAAGGCACTCACAACCTTTGCTCACTAGGAGCGTAGGTAAGTGAACCATCACATCATATGCCTGTCTTGGCAAAGGTCTCTTGGCAAACTACACAGCATGTTAATTCTTTCTGTTGTTCAGCCAGTACTGATGTGACAAGTTACATGAATGCAAGGCATAACCAGTTTAAAACAAAAATAAACCAAAAAATTATATCTAGTTGTGTGCTGAAGCAGCCCTGCTTTCATTCATGAGGAAACCACAGCTGCAGAAAACCTTGCCTGCTGCATGCCAGCACCTTCAGACATGCCCTGAAGAATTTCAGCCTCATTTGTGAGCAAAGACTAGCCAAGAAACCATGAAGTTGAGAGTTCAAAAGTTGTTTTAGTTTTTCAGATCAATGAGCTGCAGATAACCTAGGCCTGATGCCACTGCCCCTGCTTGTAAATATTTGTTTGTTTTGTGAAATTGCCATGACACTGTCATGTATGGATGGAGGAATATGGTGTTTTCCATCGGTAATGTCAAGTGTGTTTCTCATTTTTGGCAAAAAGTGATACTTTTATCACAAGATCGAAGAAGAATTGCTCAGAACTAGATGGAAAAACCACCATAAATAAAATAGATTTGTTCCTTTAGTAGTTAAATTTTAAAAAATTGAGAAGATGGACCAGGGACTTATTAGTTCTCTCCCATAATACAATGGCATTTCAGGCAAATCAGCGTTCTCCATTTATAAAGAAAATGTGCCACCATACTGCAAATCCTTGCATCTTATGACTTGGAGCCACAACCCCTAAGAAGGTAAGTACCTTCACAAGTATGAAATCAGTCTGATGTTCTCAGCCCTAAAGGAAAAAGCAAAGTTTTACGTCTTAGACACTGAATCAGTTGTGGCTTATGCTTCTACAACAGAGAAATGCCCATTGTTCCATTTGCAGCAAGTTGTGCAGCCTCATTTGGAGTTGCAAGTCCATATGGCCAAAATGCCCTAAAGCCAATCTTTGTGGTTCACATCTTGCAAGGCAAGAGTGCAGAAACTGAGCTTCCCTTTCATCCATACAGACTTTTCTCAATTTCTTTTCCCATTTCAGCTCCCAGAAATTCAGCAGGAATCTTTGGCACATTAACTTCACTCTACATCAGAAATTGCTAAAATCTTTTTTGTTCTACTTTTCAGGCAGAACTTCTACCTCTGGGACCATCACTTTGACACTTTCATCATTGTCAAATGCACTCAAAAAGCTTCAGATAATAAAGTAAAATTTCTCTTCCTTGCACTAGAAAAATTCTCAGGCTTACCATACTTTATCATAGAGCCTTGCTCCCCTTGCTTGTGAAAAATAGTGTGCTGCTGGATTTTCTCCAAATAATTTACTTGCTTCTTGGACCACTTGGCACTACATGAGCATTTGGGGGTTGGTCAGGAAAAAGATGCCTAACTTTGAAAACAACCCTCAAAAAACAGCATTTTAGCTCCACAGACAGTGAAGTTTTTTACATGCTTACCTTTTTGCTGTAGGGTATTTCAACCGAGAGAAGTATTTCCTCAGGCTTAACTATTGTCTTTCTGTAGCCAGTGAAAAACTTCTCATCCATCGTGACAATCCTTTTGCCCTCTGTAGAGCAAAGGGACATCAATGGTGAATTAATGAAGAATGGCAATAGTATGTGTGGAAAAGCCTTCAAACCACACAAATCCCTCTCGATATGATATCTGATTTCATTTTTCCACTCTCTTCCACCAAATCAGGAAAATCTTTCTTAGATTTACTTTGGTATTTATGGAATCTGTGACAGCTTCTGCATACATGTTCAATTTTCTTTGCACAGGAACTGATCAAAGAGACCTCCTTCTTTATATAATTAAAGTTTAGCTTCCAGGTAAGCCAGTTTCTAGTTTTCCAGTGAAATTCCCCTCTTTCTCTTTTCCATAGCCTGCACATAAACAGGCACTCAGTTCACTGATCTGACAGTCCTCTTACTTCAAGGATCCTATTTTTTTAAAAAAATTCCTAAGAACAAATAAAAACTGAGATGCTTGGCTTTCTTCTTAGAAAAAAGAAACAAGTTTCAGTCTTTATCTGAATAACCCAGAAGGATTAAAGTAAGATAGTGACAAACTATTTCATGCCTTTTATTTTTCATCAATATACATCTTCAACCAGCTCTTCATAAGGATGTGCCTGTAAGTATATACATAGTACAGGAGATTCCATCTGGTAAAGAAGTCCAAAATTCCTTAGGAAGCCAACCTTATGTCTAGCTTTAGGACTTTCGCCTCAAAAAGTGTGAAAACACTGAAGACATTGTGTCAGACTAATAATGTAATTTCCACTTTCATGTTCTGGCCTGACCCAACAACCCATGGCAGGGGACTGCTGACTATCCCATTCCTCTCAGTGCCACAGGGAAATGTAACTAACTTACCTTTTGATACCAAAGTCAGTTTGCTTCCACTTGCCATTAACACAGGATTTAAGTCAGAAATTGGGCTTGCTGTCATTATGTTCCCACCGATAGCCTAGAATGAAAATAATGCATCAGATAAATATTAAAAATCTAAGCAATTTTGGCCTTTAAGCGGTTGTGAAAACCTAAACCCCAGAAAATCAGATGCTGTCTCTCAGACAACATTAACACGTCCCTGAAACAGATTTAGAACAGTGTTTTGTTAATGCATCAAGACTACCTTATGCTTAAACCTCCTATGCAAAATCATGCCAAAATTCAATCACTGTACCTGCTATTAAAGGAAGATCCATGAAACTAAAAAGGGCATTTTCAGTAACAGTCAGGAGCCAAGGCTTTTGGCTCCAAAACAAATGCATGGTTCTTGTTTGGAATGTTGGTTTAACTGCTTGCTTGATTTTTTCTTTTTTGTTAGAGCACATGGTGTTGGAACATACCTTCCCCTTTAAAACTAGAGGAAAATTTACCAGAACTGATACATGAACACTATGACTGCCCTAGTTGTCATGCTAATAATACACACACCACCTGCTGCTCTGAAGTTTGTCCAGCACTCTAAATACCTTTTTGGTTAAATTAGCCAACTCTCACTACAGTTCCCCCACTTGGTGATAACTGCAATGGAAGGCCTGGACATCTGCCATGTTTCTCTTGCTTGCTAAATGTGTGACACCAGGGCAGCACAGACACTAGCTGAGACCTCACCACTTTCTGGGGCTGATGTTTGTGTGCTGGTTTCTTTCCCAAGGTTTGCAAACATTCTCCTGTGAGATGCACAAGGCACACCAACACTGCACGAGGCATGGCAGGTCCTCAGACCAAGCTTTCAACTACAGCCCCTGGTGCTCCCGAGTCACTTACAGCAACATTCCTGATCTGTGGCCCTGCAAACCAGCGCAACTGTTCCAGGACAGCCTTGAAAATCTCTGTTTTATATGCAGGAAGGTCTGCCACAGCTTTTCGCATCACCTCCTCTACCGACTTCAGAGTACAGGCAGCACCGATGGTGACCCCTGTAAACAAACCAAGGAAAAGAATTGTTGTTCTCCAAAATTTTGAGGTACAGAAGGACACTTACTATGTTTGCAAAAGCTTAGATGTCACTGAGTTCCATCAGACCTTCAGTTACACCAGACTATTTAGAATGTATTGCATGTAAACATCATATCCTCTGAACAAAATTCACTTTTAAACCACAGCTCATGCTGTCTCCCACATGACAGTAACACACCACCCTTTTGCATCAGTGTATTATTAACAATATTGGCCTCCTATAGGTGTTAGTTTGTCCTTTGAGAAGTGAACTCCAACTCCTTTCCAGTTTCCACACTTTAAATATCCTACCAGACATTGGGCCAAGTGCACTAAATTGTCCTAGGTACTTCTATTTGTAGGATTGACCCATTTCTATCACAAAGCTAAAAGCAACGAAATTATAGAATTATTAAGGTTGGAATCACAGAGTCCAGCCTCTGACTGAACACCACCACATCAGCTAAACCACAGCACTAAAAGTCATGTCCATACATTTCTTGCACACTTCCAGGGGTGCTGACTCCACTACCTCCATGGGCAGCCCAGCCCAGTGCTAGACCATGTCTTCAGTTGAAGAAATTCATCCTGATATCAATCTGAACATCTGGCACAGCTTGAGGCAGTTTCCTCTCGTCCTCTCACTTGTTACCTGGGAGAAGTGACTGACCCTCACCTTGCTACATCCTCCTTTCAGGGAGTTGTAGAAAGTGATAAGGTCATCCCTGAACCTCCTTTTCTCCAGCCTAAATATCCCCAGCTCACTTTTTTGACATATTGCTCACTTGTTTTCCTGCATTGGAAAGGTATAATGCATACAGAAAACAATCTTTAGTCTGGGGATTTTCCTTCACACCCTCTCTTATTCCATGGAGTCTCCACTCACCTTGCAGGTGTTCTGCCTTTTTTTTGCTCACCTGTTTCGGTGTGCTGAACAGCATTCATTTCAGGGATCCATGCTGGTGCTATAATCACTGGATACAGCAGGTTCTTTAACCTCATCTCGATACCTTAAGGAAAAGACACTGTTTGGTACTTGTGTGATATGGCTACTGTTTTGCATAATCCTTCAGGAAAGAAAAATTAATAAAATAAACCATACAGCATTTCATAATTATATCAGGAAACAATTGCTCAAGACAACAGAATTAATAAATATGCCTGAACTCTCCTCTTCAGCACTTATGTCTGCAAAGGTATCTATTTGGTGTGAGAAGGCAGTAAGATTTCAAGTCTTGAGAGTTTTCTCTCTGAAAAATCCTTCAAAATACAGCTTTCACAACTGAACTCATTTGATTATGGGGACATTTTATGCTGTGCCACTCCCCTCTTTTCAAAATACCACAATATAGCAAAAAGGCTCAGAGATCTGGATTAGCATTTTTTTTCACCTGACACAGCAAAGAATGGAGAAAAACATTCACTGTGACATTAATCTACCTGAGAAGAAAATCTGTTTCTACATACAACCTGAAAATAAATAGCTTTTTAAAAGCAATGACATGAAAGAGGTTTCCATTTGCATTGTTCTCACTAAATACTTAATGGAAATTTTTCCAACTGTCATAACAAGCATCAGGTCTTTCTCTTACCCACTTCTGTGTTCCCCACAACGAGTTTGGCATTGGGGTACTGGGATTTGAGAGCCACCAGTTCATTAAGAGTTGTGGGCTGGATCCACATCACACGCTCGCCTTTGAAACACATCTGCTTCTGCTGTTTGTTACTCTGAGTCTGCAGAAGGGAATTCAGAGAGAGCTCAGCCCCCACATCAAGACAAGAATCCCTGCTCACCTGCTACCCATGCCTGTGCCACGCTGGGCTCCATCTCAGCCGAGTTACTGACGGGGGCTGGGATATCCACACTCTTGTTGGCAATTTGCTATTCCCCATCTTTCTGCTAGCAGTGATGAAAGTCTTTCTCATGCTGACAAAAGTTGTCCCTTCCTCATACTGCCGGGTGCATCCTGCTGCCTCATCTCCCTAGCAAGATCTGTGCCAGCAAGCTCCATCTGACCAAGGTTCTGGCTTTAGTTGCTTCAATGGGCTTTCCATTCTCATCTGAAGCCAAAAATGTCAGTCTTTAGAACTGATAAATTGTAATTGCCTGCTAGGCAAGGTTCTGATTCCCTTTTTAACTACCTCACCCAGTGACTGAAGAAAACATGAGATCAGCCCTTGGGCCTGGGAACATGGTGGAGAAGCAACAAAGAAGCCCTGTCTCAAGCTGAATACATCTCATGCTATGATCTAAGGGAACCTACTCATGCTGTAGCTCATGACACATTTAAGCTGGGTACAGCAGCAGAATTAATGATTGAATTTCAGTTGTTAAATGTGAAGGAAGCTGTAAATGAGTCATGGTGCTGGATTAGATTCCTGGCTGGGAATTGTTTAGGGGGGAGAATCCCTGAAAAAGACAGGAATGAAGCATGGAAAGAAACTAATCTCACCTAACTTTTAATGTCATTGTGAGCCAACTAACTTTTACTCCTGCTACAGTGAAGGAAGTCTTTTGAAAAGACAACTATTTGAGATACAAATTCAGGTACATACTGTAGTTCCTACTTCACTTCCTACACTATAAAGGGAACACAGAGAGACAAGCTCAGATATATCTGTATTTGATGTAGAAGTTCACATCTGACCTAGTAAACTGACATTTGATTTTAGCTACTGTTCCACCCCCACACAGGGTGGGAAGGAAGGCAACCCTAGTGCAGAGACACATAAGGTGAGAATCAGAAAGAAAGCCAGACCGCTGGAGCAGGCACCCGACCTGTATATTTCTTTTAAACCACCCTGGCTGAAATACCCTCTGTTTTATAAAACAGGGAAGGATTCATGCCCATGCATTTTCTTTCATTAGCAGCCATTTTTGCCCTGCCATTTCCTCAGGAGAAAGTCACTCAAACCTTGCACAGAACAACTAACCAACAAATCACTGCTACTTCTTTTTGAATGAACTTACCATTAACTCTGGTGGGAAGATTGGTTCCTGTGTGGGATCCAGTGGCTGGAACTCAGAAGAATTGAAGAGGCTGGAGGATATGATTGCCTATGACACAGAAAGTGCAAATGGCTAGTTACTGAGGAGTAAGCTCTCCACAGACAACCATAACTCATTCATCTTTCTACTCAAATCCCTGTTACTATTTCACAGAGCAAAATATAGCAACACAGCAAAATGATGCCACCTGATTCAGCATTTAAGGTTCTTCAGTTATATTTTTCTGATTCCCCTGCATGTCTTGTCAGAGCCCTCAACCTTGAACACACTAATATGTTTTTGTCAATCAAAAGTGACATCCCTGATTTCACATTGGCATGTAAATATACCTTTTCTGAGGTAAGCTCTTCTGACCATCAAATATAAATTAGTCTAAATTGCTTTACAAAAATACTGCCAAAATAAAAGTATTTGGTTTGGTCATACAATGAGCCAGCAAAGATTTTAAAACACCAGAAATAAAGGAAAAATACTAGTTGGAGAGGCATCTTACCATACTGTCTTCTTTTCCATTCATGCAGCAGCCTGGACCATTGGCTTTTCCTCCACAGCAGCCCCCATTCTGAAGAAGAAACAAGCACACTTCAGCTATTCTCAACAAAGTCAGAACATTGCAACTTTTACAGAATATTTTATACTCACACTACCTTATGCACCAATTTCTTCTTTCCATTCCCTCTTTGTTTTGTACCTAGACTGGTACATACAATGTGATTAACTTTTTTCCCTCCAGTTATTCCTAAATATTCCGATTTGTACAGTTTTGGAACAGAGAGGAAATTACTTCATTCATCACTGGATGGGAAAGTTTGGGAAAGATCACAGTGGGGAATTTAGACCTGTTTTCACAGAAAGATATACCACTTCAGTGCACCAGAAGCTGGTAACACATTGCTTACAGTTGTCACCCTGCTATTTCACAGAAGGGCTGCACCTTGTAGACTCAGAAGGAAATCACTGTTTTAAAATCCCTGTCATGATGGCTGTTCATGCTAATCAGGACATTTCCCAGCATTTTCCAAGAGATAGACAACAAAAACAGCTCAGAGAGATATGAGTATCTGCACCACAGCAGAGCCAGAGAGGTGACTAACATATCAAGGCTCCAGTGCTATATTGAAAATTGAGGTTATGGGTTTTAACACTCAGCTTACCATGGTATTTTCCCTCCCACTACTGCAACATCCAGTGCCATTGGCAACTCTGCCACAGCAATTCATGTCCTGTAGGAAGAAAAACGGTCTTGAGAAAAAACGTGCAGATTCCGAGGAAATTAAATAGGTTTGATCCCCTTTTGAGAGAAATATCCAAAGCAGAAGGAAGGTGCCAATCGAGTAGGGGTTTCTCTTGCCAATGGAAGGCAATATCCTGCAGTGTCATGCCTACTGAACTGATAAAGCTCTTCTGGTTTGGAACTATTCTGACCATTCAACCATTTTCTCTGGAGCTGTGAGGAGACACCCAGAGATGACTGAAAGGGACAAGCACATACAGTACAATACCAGTACTCTACCACCAGGCAGACCAGCCTGAAAACCTTCATTTCCAATCTGAATCCTATTAGTTTCATTTTTTAAAATGCTCATTTACTGGGAGAGGCAGGAAATAGCAGAAGCCTGTTCACATTCCACCTGCTAATCACAATTTTGTTGATCACTATCAGAGGTCAACAGAAACCACTGTATGTGCTATGTAGAATCCCCTCCTCTCACTGGCATCTCTTTTTTCAGGCTGAGGTGCACTCAGTGCTTCCCTGTATGAAAGTCAGATTGCCACAGATGTGATCCTTATTCCAGTTCCTTGAATCATCTTCTATTCTGCTACACCCTGTTAGAGATGAGAGGAGCAGAGCTGCACAGAGTACTCAAGTGTAGGAAGAGTCACGGAAGTGTTTTCTGGTTTGCATCCCATTCTATTCTCCAGTCTCTCAGGTCCATAAAATCCTTCCATTCCTGCCTTCACCCTCACTAACTTGATAACTGTTCCCTTATTTTCTCATATCCTTACTCACACTCTTTTAAACCACATCTAGGGATAGGTGCAACAGCCTTGCTTCCCACCACAGGTCCCAGCACAACTCCACAACAGTGACCGCTCTCCACTGCAAAAATATGCCATTTTTCCTCTATTGCCTTTTAATCAATCTTTCACCCATGCAGAGATCTTCCCTCTTAATCCCCATTGTCTTTAAAAGCCTTGGGTGAGACACTGTGGAAATCCAAGTAGGCTTTTATCAACTGAGTTTATCAATCATTTGTAATGGATCTCACTCCTGCTTGTATTCTGTTTTGTTGATTGCAATTCTGGATAATAAAATTAAATTAATGGGCATCATTGTAAATTCTTTCCTTTTGATATTTAATACCAGCGTAGACCCATGAGTGGCTGGTAGTTACTGAAGTACATAATGATGTACTCTTCTTCACAGCCTCCAGCACTCTTTCACGTACAAAGGGACTAGAGAAAACTTATGGCTCATACCTCACCCAAATCAGCAGAAGAATTCTGGGCAAGAGCTACAAAATAGTGACTTCGACTTCTTTCCAGAGCTATTCCTGCTCTGCAGCTTTTGCTTTCAGAAAAGCAAATTTTTCACCAGATTCCTCCACAGTGTGTCCCTTCTAGCGCACCATACCTTTTACACTTTGTCCAGGATCAGGATGCAAGGTGTATTATGCAGGGTGAGTTTTTCTGAGACTTACAGAAAAGTTTTACTGGAGTCTGATTACCTGTGATCCAAAAGGGACCATCAGATGGATCTTATTCAAGTGTCCCAGCAAGTGGAGAGAGTAAAGGGTTTACTCTATCTGAATTATTAATGCATGAATCCCACGCAAAGGGGTCCAGAGCTGGAGCTGGGTTGTTGCAGTATACGTATTTCCTTCCTCCCCATTTGAGTTCATGGCATGTTTCAGTAACAGACAGAAAGACAGCCAAATTTCCAGGGTTTTTAAAATCATTATCTGAAGGCACTTACTTTAGCAAATGTCCTGTATCCTTCCAGAATGGGTCTGTAGCCTGTACACCGACACAAGTTTCCTGCATTGCAAGAGCAAAAGGATAAGGATTTAGTGTCATTTGGCTAAAGTCTTCTTTTAGAAAATTCCATTGTTTCTCACAAAAGCTTGTCAAATCTTGATACTGCTAATGAAAAAACTGGGAGGAGTAAAATTTCATTAGGAACCTTGCAACAACCCCACCATTTTTTGTTGAAATTTAAACTGAAATGCATTTAGAACAAATTTGATCCATCTTCTTCAGTATTCATTTATCTCAACTGTGTGAGTCTTATTAGTATACCAACCACTCTGCCTCCTGAATTACACAGAGGTTGCTTTCTCCTGCATCATCATTCCTCTCAGATCACTGCATATTGCACAGTAATGACTCTAACCTCAGCAGCAACAGCAATCTCTCACAGGATTTACACAGCTGGATTCTGTTCCACTCCATCACTGCATATTGCTGTCTTGGTTCTTGACTTGAGGACATGTTCTCTGTCACCTCTGCAGGCTCTTGTGACAGCAATGAATAAACAAGGACGCTTTTAAGCTCCCCAAGGACAGGTCACCTTTTGGTCTGTTGTTAAGATTAGTGGGCTACTAATCCCAGACTGAGGCCACTTGCCCCTGCTTATGAACCATGACGGTCACTTCATAGCACCTGGCCAGTCTTCAAGTGGAAAAGATATTTCTTAACCTCACAAACCACCAGCTATTTTTAACAAAATACATTAGAAAATGGTGCACCTCCATCCCACTGGGTGAAGCAGATGTAATAAAAGCAGAACAGGTTGTGCTCCTGCAGGGCTGTGAATATTACCTTGGAAAGCATCTTCAATGTCCTCCATGTGGGGCTCAGGGTTGTTCCGAAGCAATGTGTACATAGACATGACAATGCCTGGAGTGCAAAAGCCACATTGGGACCCATGACTTTTTGCTATTCTCTCCTAAGAGAAAGTGAAAATCAAAATTAGCCCATAATATCAAGGTAAGTTCATTATTGTGCCTGTTTCTCTTACATTTCTGTTATAAGCAAAACCTAGTATCACAGAGGAGCTAAAATTATCATCAGATGGTCTCTGGTCAATTTATCTGTGAAACAGCCTTTAAAGAGGAGTGCAGCCTGAAAGTTTGCATCTAGGTTTGGAAATCAAATTGTAACTGAAGGCCACTGAAAGATTCCAAGGAGATCAGGAGCTCTTTAGATTTACCATGCTAGGAAGGTTTGAGCTACTTGCCTATATCTGAGTTTGAATTTCAAAACTTAGCTTTCAGAATCTTCAGGTCGGGGGAGATAAAAGGAGACAAATAAACAAAGGTCAGACTGGCTGCCATCCATTCATGCATATCAAACTTATTTGTCACCTTGTTGTTTCCTCCCTCAGATACTGGCACAAGTTCTACCTACTGTGCAAACTGAGATGAATCACAGTTTACCTTAAAGGAACAGGTCTCTGACAAAGACAGATGAGGCTGCATTGTAACACCTTGCTAGGAGAGCAAGGATGCACATTCCTGTCACTCCTTTTCAAGAATATTTTGAGACTTCAGAAATATGGCTGAACCAAACCTAACTTCACTACTGCAAGGAAGATTCCTAACTATGCAAGATCAGAAACCAAAGTAATTCTTGGAAGGCCACATAGGAGAGCCCAAACCTATCTCAGATTTCCTAGCTCCAGGCTTTCCCCACATCAGCCTTCCTGAGGTAGGGATGTGGATCAAATACAGCCATGCTGCCCAAGGACAAAAGCACTGGCAATTCAGCCAGGATAGCACCAGTTAACTTGTTAGGGGCAGAACAGAGCTGCAGCATTGCCTCAGGAGTTTGTTTCTGTCACTTAGCCATTCCTGCAAGTATGGATTGCTCATGTGGAGAGTCAGCCTTGTGGATTCAGCATTATGGTGGAGGTCCCAGTGTCCTGAAACAGGTTTAATTAGCATAAGAAAATGTATAGAGAATTTTAAACTTAACAGTATTAATAGCTTACCTGGGCTGGGTGCAGCCTGGATTTTGTGTTTCCTATGCCTTCGACAGTAGTTACAGCCACATGATGCAGGGCACAGACAGGGAAGAGACAAGCATTGGCAGTATGATGGCTAAAACAGTACATTAAGGTCATTTCATTTGACAGTGCTGCTCAGCAAAGCAAAAAGGGAACAGGAGCAGTGAAGAGCACTGGGAAGTGACAGCAGTGAACACAATAGGAGCACTTAAATAGGTGTGATACAAGAATTAATTACAAGCCAAATCCTATAGAATTCAATCATCCAAAGTTCTAATCAATTTCCCTTGCAGTTTGATCTGGGCATACACCATAAGACTTCACCTAAATATAGCAACTTTAAGCATACTTGTTGCACGTTAATATACAGAATCCACATGAGTAATTTATAGGGGCAGACTACAAATACCAAGATGTTGTACAGTTGGATGCTTGCAAAGCTATGTAAGAGCCTGGAGTTCTCAGTCTTTTAGCTACAAAGCAGTTTTTAGATGTAAACATGGGCTAAACATTGCTAGACTGAAGCTAAAAGAGAATATTGCCAAAACTCATATGAGAGCTAGCTATTCTCATTTCTATCAAAACAGAATAATGACCCTAAAGATATCTTATTCATGGCCATGCTATTAAGCAGAACCACTCAGAGGATCCAAGTTACAGTATATCAAAGTATTATTCCAAATATTTGAAAAATTTCAGTGCTTTCTGTTCCCCACAGTAAAACTAAACTGGGGCCTTTCTCTCTGTCTCATCCTCTTTCTGTATTTCCCTTTTTGATTCCATTGTTCCCATTTCAATTAATTAAAGTGAGAACAGGAAGAAATTTTGTCTCAGGAAATAATTCTGAAGATTAAAATAGAAGTATAGAAAAAAGTTCCTATCTGCTGGCATACAGAAATGAGATTATTGTCATAATACAATAACAATAAATATTTTATCACAATAATCATTATATGGATTCTTACAGGAAAAGGTTACATTAGAATCAGTGCAGATATTGAAGGGCACAAAGAAATAGTTCCCTATCAGCATTATGTAATGCTTTAAGAAAAATACTTTATCTTAGCCTTCTGAGCTTATGTTCTGAAAGTGAAAAAATAAGTTTTGGCAGAAACAATTATTATATAACTTCTTTTAAAAAACAGTACCATGTCTGCTATGTCAGGAACATGGATCTGTCTCCATTTTATTTCTCTGTTGCAGAGTTCAGATTGCAAAGGATACAGGATTTTCTTCCGAAAGGGATCGTACTTGGATATCATAACAGTGCAAGCACCACATCCGCCTTCTCCACAGCCTAGTTTGGTTCCACACAGGCCCACTGAGAGAACAGGAATTAAGGAAAACACGAAAAGTGTTGGCAGAAACCTGCTCAAGTTGTCAATCAAGGCTGAGAAACAAGTTCTTGCTGGAAACAAAGCACTCATTTCCTCTGCTAAATAATTTAACATAAGCAAAGTTTCAAAAGCTGGCATGTGACTATTGAGATCAACACCCAAACCCCTCATAAGGGCACAGCCCACACTCTAACAGACTCTAAGAAATAAAAAAATATCCTCAACTGCAACAGTTCCCACTTTCCATTACTCAGAAAAGGAAATTACATAAGGGAGATAAAGCACTGGTAATTGCTGAGCAGGAGCTGCAGCCACATCCCTGAGCCACACAGTGACATCCTCCTTCCGCACCTCTGACTGGTGGGGCTTGACTTCTTCCTACACGTGGTGACTCCTACCACCCAGAAAGCTCCCAGGCAGGCAGTCACTCATGGCTACAAGTTACACAGTTTAGCACTGCCTGGGAGCTGCATTTGAACTGCTCACAAACTACGTGCATCTCAAAAGTCACGGTTTGGCCACTCCATTTTTGATGGCTTGCCAACTGATACGGACAAAACCAGCTAAGTACACTCCCCCAGGAGCCTGGGTCCCAGATAATCATAGCAGGGAGACACTGAGAGCCAGAAGTCATGGAGATGCACAGAAGCCCTGTAGAGACACCTGGGAGCTCACAGGGTGAATGGCCTGGCCTAAGAAGATTCCTCCACAGACTGCTGAGCTCATGGCCATGCTTTAAAATCAGGAATTACATCAAATAGTCTGCAAAGGGAGTTTGGGAGAGAATTCTTTGAGCCACTTCTTCTTAGGGTCCTTCACTCATGAAAAGGTAATTAGACACTATTATTTATTGCAAAGAGGATTGGCCAATATTAAGAGATTTTGGTGGGGTAAAAATCAGCTGATTTCATTGGAAATAGAGCTGGGATAATCAGTGCCTTTCCTTATATCACAGAGCCTTTGGAAAAGCAACAGACACTGTGATAGAGGGAACTCAGTTCATCTTGACAACACTGCAAACAGTATGGCACTGAATGTTTCTAAAAAATCATAGAATCATTTGGTTGGAAAAGATCTAAGATCACCAAGTCCAACCATAAACCTATTGCTGCCAAGGTCTTGATTAAACCATGTCCTTAAAACCACCACAGCTTTTCATACAATCCTGTGCCTGCTTGAGCAGAAATACATGTTTCCTACGCCATCTGATGGTTCTCTTGACAACAGTGCTAACCTGCCTCAATAAAATATGTTTCTCAAAGGATTTGTCTGACCCTTACCAGATATCTACAAAGTTCACCAGAATGCTCCTGTAGAATATCAGCATGTTTTCAAGAGCTCAGATTATCTCTTTACAAAGCTATTTGCATTAGTTATCAATAAGCTTAGACATAAAAGTTCTAGCAGTAAGATAGGCACACCTAGGCCTAAGGGTCATGCCACTTACATTTCCTCTTGACCTTTATCCATCTGTGGTATGTTGAGATAAATAGAGCTGCTGATAGTGCTGTTGGAAACCTCAAAGAAGGGTATGATTCATGACCCTGTACTTCCTCAGCTCCCAGCACGGCAGCATGGTACAGATACAACTACACAGCTGTGAACTATTTCGGAGATGTACAGACCCAGCTGGCCAGAAAAAAAACTCGGAAAACATGGAATGACATGACCTATGGAATGAAGCCTGGTACAGCCAGCCTGGTCATCACAGGAGCTACTCAGCTTCTGAAGCTGTTCTGACTCACGTGTTGACCAGTTTCAAACAGGGGTGAAACGTGACCACTCTATCTTCTCATGTAAGCATGCTCATGGTACATGAGGGGAACCCCTGCCTCTGAGCCTGCCTCCCTGGGCCATCTGAGAAACAGCACAGAATTACCAAGTTACAGGACATTAGCTAGCCAGTATGTTGCTTTGGCTAGAAAATGCTTTATGATTTCTGTGGAACAATCCTTAAATTTCCTTCAATTTTATTGCCATCTCATTTTTACTTCCTTGCTATCATATTATACTTCTGCAAAATTACAAGTTTTTCCTTTAAAGTATTAACAAAACATTTAAGTATATAATTTAAAATTTGCTATTGTTTAAGCCTGAAATAGCAGCTGTAATCTTTGCTTGCAAGAAATATCAGACAATGCAAAGCACTCCCTCTTATACTCTGTGCAAAAGCTCTGCCCAGTACTGAAGAGACAGAACAGTAAACCATTATGAAATGCTGCAGTCATTTAAAGCCTTCTTCAGTTTTGTCTGACACTGGATACATTTTCTTCGTAGATAAATTAGCAAGGTTGTTTCTGGGTCCACATTTTTTTCCACCACCTGCATGAAGAGAAAGATACTGATAAAGACAAAATGTTTTACAACACAGATAAGTTAGCTGCAAGGGGAAAGTTTGGACTTTCTGCAACTTCTTTTCCAAAGTGAGGAGCAAAATTACTGATTATTTCAGCAATGTTGGTCATGCATCCAGACACAACTTCTCCTTGAAATTATTGGTATATGCATTACACATATCCATATTTTTCAGTCATGGCACACTGAGGCAAATCTAAAAAAAACCCTTCATCAAAAATGGCAAACAGACTTAGTAGTGAGAAGAGAAAGAACTGTGTTTTGTATTCAAATCTTGGGTTCCTGACATGCCCCAAATGGTGTCTCATCTTTACTGACCCTGAGTAACTGAACTCTGTCCTTTCTTTTACTACTAGGAGAGACAAAGAAAATGAGCAGAGAAACAGAATGACAGAAAGAGCATCAGTAATAGGTTTTGCAGTGAAAAAAACCCAACAGTGGAAACTGTAATGTGACAACAGGTGCAGCAGGATGGACAGCAAGTACTCCCTTTTCCCTTGTAATATTAAATCAATCAGTATTTCAAAAGTAGCCATCCTAAATGTGGGAATACAAAATTCCAAGAAAGGAGAAAATTTTGCTGCATATTTTGAGTCACCTCCATCCTGTTAATAAACCACACTATTAGAAGTTATCCGTTAGACACAAAAAAAACATTAAATACTTTACTTTAACCTCTGCCCAGTGGTCAGAAACCAAAGTTCTGCCCTTGCCTCCAAATAGCCACAGGGCTTGTCTACCCCTTTTCCTGTTGTTAATTAAGTGTCAAGAAACTTCCAAATTCACTGTGTGCCAGAATATAATCATGTTCTTGGCTCTTATTTTATGTGAACCCGAAGTACAATAGTTACAATTTCTTTAAATTAATCACTCCCAGTTTGAAGGGCAAATTGAAACAGGTCATTTGTGCAAATTTTTGTTCATTGATAAGAAACCTTCATGACCTCTGTACTGCTTCAGTTTTATGCCTTTCACACGTGACAGGATTATTCTAAAAAGACAAGGTTCATACTTCCTGTTTGAGTTCACCTTCTTAGAATTACCTGATAGAATTGCTGCTACAAAACACAACAGGTCACTTTTTGGACATTTCATTCCTGCACTACAGGAAAAAAGAGTCTGTTCTCATTTGGGAATTTCATATTGCAGATCATACACCACTCATTGCTGCTATATTCAGAGCCGAGTGCCCCTGTTTCCTCACCTCCTGGATGCAAAGAAACAAATAAAAACATGCACTTCCATGACCATGGTTTAGAGTAAGCCCATACATCCCTCTGCAGCAGCTTAGCAAACAGACAGACATGAGTAGGAAATTCCAAACATCTCTGGGATTGTGAGTGGACTAATGGTCTTTCAGAGCCATTCCACAAGCAAAAAGCCAGCCCCAGCAACTCTCACTGTCACTGCCATGCTGAATTTCTTCCTCATGCTTGTGCCAATGGCCATTGCAAATTCTTCCAAAGCAGCTTCCAAGATAGCCAGGCATAGAGGTGAAACTTCAGAATGGTTGAAGACTATTCTGTGCTTATATCAAAGAAAATGTCTCAAGAGGTTTTCTTGAAAGAGTCCAAGAAGCACTCGGTTATGTACTCAAAGCAAGAAATTAAAAGTTTGGCCCACTGGCTTCTTTTCAGGAAGCAGGAAATAAAAGACAGACCTAGTCCTTCATTTTTCATTTAACCACTTATCTCCATGTACTTTTACTCATGTTAGAATGTGTGAAGTCCCAAAGCCAAAGCTTTGCTCAACTTTTTCAGAAAGTGTCTCCCACCATGTCCCAGACAATCCACACCCTTACTCTGTTCTAGCCAACAGCCCTGGATTGCTGCTTCAGTCACTTCAAACTACTCCACTGGAGCTGTATATCTGCAATTCTGGCAGAGACTAGGGATCTGAGGGAGATAATTGGTAAGAGTTTGGAGAACATTCTGGATTAACACAAATCTCACACATCAGAGAACAAGGAGTCATTTCTCTTCACTTCAGATTCCTGGGGGGAGGATGCTTGCTCATGAGTCTCTTGCTGTTCTTGCCTTTCTCTCATTGTTGTTGATGCTGGCTTGACCTCCAACATATTCCTCCAGTGGTTTGTTGCAATCACCTGCCATGATTTGCTCTTACAATATTTTAAAACCCTATGGGTGGGGATAACATGCCTTGTCTGATGTCCAGTACAGTATGACTGCACAATATCACAGCTCCTGCTCACCTCCCCCAGTGTCCTTGTACAGAAATAAACTGAATTCCATCCACTGCCTTCTGTGATTGTAGGATCAGACAACTTAGAAATATTTCCCTTTCGGTAAGTTGCTGGGTTTTGCTAAGTTGCTGGTTTTTAGTGTTTGGTAATATGTTTTATTTTGGTTTTTTAACTCAAATGTCATACTGCAGGTATATCAGATTGACAGCCACATTTTGACAAGTTAAAACTGGATTTTACTGCATTTGGCAGCTTAATTATTAATCAAATGCAGAAAGAAACGTTGAAAATGTTAGAACGGCACAGACAGTCAAATAACTCTCAACAAATTTACTCTTTACTGCTGTGTTTATACTACATGTCTGTTTGCCTACTGATTTTAGGAATTTTAAATACTCAGATTCACCTCAGCAGGGAGCCTAGCCTGGCCCTGCAGTTCTTTGTGCTTTTAAGGACCACACAGAGCAGGTTCTGAAGCAGTTCTTTACACCTTTAGAACACATGGACTAGTCCAGAGAGATGTTGAGCTCAGTTCCCCATAATTTTATGTACAAAACTTCCATCTCAATAAATATTTTGTTTTCCCGCTTCTCTACCTGCCTCTCACTAATTCAGATAAAACTTTGCCTTTACAACATAAAGCATCATATTTAAATTATTATTCCCAGAAAGTTAGAGATTTTTCAGTTTAAGAGAACACTAGTTGAATAAGGTAAATAGAGGAACAGAAAGAAAGAGAAAACAAACTTTCCTAGTTTACCAAACAATGTGCTAAGCTTTCCATCAGTTGGGGTCTATAAAGGAGAAGCAGATGCTTTGCTGAAGGACTAATCCCTGGTCACTCTAAGTTGCAAGAAGAGAAAGTGAAAGGCTGACAAACAGCAAGTCAGACCAGTCACATGTAAAGGTCCCCTAGGACCTTAAAATTTGTGAATGTGTTATTCCTGAAGTCAGGGAGAGACTTCAAATTCATTTATTAGGAAAAAGGATTAGAACACAGATGAACAAACTGAATGTAACTACACAATGTAAATTTACTATTGGTCATGAGAACATCTTGTTCTGCTTTAAACCAGCACACTGAAAACTCATAAGTCGGAGTTTATGTAGAAACCAGCAGTTGACAAAGCTCAGAAAAATCCTGCATTTTAGCTGGTCCCATCAGCAATCAAATACCTACAGACTTTGGAAGTGGTAAGAGGTCTAATGTGGCTTCCCAGCATAGATCTTCCCTTAGCATTCAGAACAGAAATAGAAATATTGACTCCATGTGTTTAAACTAAAATTACATGCTACATATGCATGAGACAGGCCAAGAAAAAAAACTGTCACTATTAAAATATTGCCACTATTTAAATTGAGCATGCTGATTTGCATTCTACTCTAGGCAGACTATTAAGATAACCTTGACTTAGCAGTGTGCCAAGCTTTATGCCCAGTGAAGTAAACAGGTGCTTAAAATAAACAGTCCTCGATGTGAAGTGTGCTCAGCTGTTCCAAGGAGACTTGTCTTTGACAACAGTCCAGACTGGGCTAATGCGAGAGAGAAGAATTTTCTGCAATCCATGTGCCCATCTTACAAACCACCTCTTATGGTTTTGTACAGCAACAGAAGGTCAGACAGAAGGTCAGCAGCCCATTTGCAATGTCAAGCTGTCATGAATTCACACGGCAGTAACCTTCCCCCCTGGCCATGTTACTTCATTCTTTGCAGTGAATCAACATTTAGTCAGGGCCCCAGATAGATAGAGCCATATCCTAAGGTAGAATCACAGAATATACTGAGTTGGAAGGGACCCACTAAAACCATCAAAGCTGAGCTACTGTCCTGCACAGGACACCCCAAGAATCACACCAGGTGCCTGAGAGGATTGTTCAAACATTTTGGTGCTGTGATGACTGCCCTGGGGAGCCTGTTCCAGTGCCCAGCCACCCTCTGGGTGAAGAAACCTTTTCCTAACCTTCCCTGATGGATGCTGTTTCCTCAGGTCCTGCCACTGGTCACCAGAGAGAAGCTACTAATTCCTGCCTCTCCACTTCCCTTCCTACTACCTGCTGTTCCAGCAGAATTGCACTTCCAGGCACATCCCACCCTCCTTCCATCACACAACCTTTCATATGCAGCAATGTCCCAACAATCTCCACATGCACTGCCACAGATCAGAATGCCCCATGAGTCCAATTCTCGCTCTTAATTAAACCTGCATTTGGTGGGGTTGTAACTTGAGCCACTTTAGCAACACACATAAAGAAGGGAATAGAAAAAAAAAAGTCACTGGAGACTGAGTAGAGCAAGTAAAACCTGCTCCTTTACTAGAACTCCATGAGGCAGTGAGAAAGAATGCTGAGAGAGCTTTAATATTTAAATGAGTTGGTACCATTGGTAATCATCCCTTGGTAGTTTTTTTTATAGCCAAGCTGCCAATATCTCACTATGATAAACCCCTTCACACATGCACACAATCAGCTCTGAGATAAGGCTTTTGTAAACAGGAACAGTTCCATAAAAATTGCTGAAGTACAACAAGGCCAGTTAAGTACAAGAACTGGCCATTCCTGTCAGGAGTTTAATGCCAGAATTAGGTAAATGGATGAAAGTACAACAAGGAAAGAATTCCAGGGGTAATAAAGGAGAAGATTCACTCACAGCAGGTTTATTATCTGCAGGACACAGCGAGCATAGACAGAAGACCCAAAATGAACAGGTTGTTTTCTGCTGATGGCCTTCAGGGCCTAGGCTGCCATTTCTCCCCTTTTCTGCTTCACCCCGCGTGAATAAAAGAGTACCACAGGGCCAGCACTGGGCTTTGACTAATAGACATTTTTTATGTGTTAGACAGAAGTTTTCTCCAGGAAGAAGAATTTTTCTAATAGTTTACACAGAGCAGTGCTCTTTTCATAACTGAGCACCAGCCAGTGCTGAAGCATCTCCTGTAACTGCCTGCAGGATTTTCTTTTTTTTTTTTTTTAAACTCTTCATACCTACCATGAGAGGCCTACTGGTTTTGAACCTCAGCTCATCTGGCACCAGAGCTAAATTGTCTCTCATTAAGGCATGCCAGGAAAAAAAAAAAAAAAAAACAAAGACAGAACACTTGGGCTTGTATCAGGCTCTGGATTGCCCAACACATTTATGGCAACCTCCTACTGCAAGATCAAAAGAGCTCCAAGTTCACCCTTTACAAACTGAGGTTCACAAAGGAGGCATCTCACTAAAACTTCACAGAGCAAGAAGACAAATTAATGGTTTGCCACCTGCACCCACCATAGCAGAAAATTCATCAGATAAAATTCATACACCATCCTGTGCCATAATTTCAATTACCAGACTCAATTAGATTCAAGTTTTCATCTCTCTGTAGAAACACTGAACGCCTGATATGTCAATTAACACATATGAACCACTACTAATCTGTGTGAGCAAAGCTTTAGTTGTCATCCTTCTCTATAAAACCTCAGAATCAAGCCTGGGCTCTGCATCAGTATTACATTTAACAGCTCTTTGACTATATAACTCTATGACTTTTACTGCATAGCAGATACGCTTAATTCTTCTGTAAAATGTTAGCAAATAAATAAAACAAAACATTCATATCAAATTCACTAGTACTTTGGAAAGTTCTAATTCCAATCCAGTTTGGGATACAAAATCATAATTAAAACCTCTAATTGTAGCTACATTCTCATCCACATTAAACTACCATGAAAGACCAACAAAAGCAAAACGGATAGTAACTCTGTGCCAGTGTGTAGGGCAGGACACAGAGCTTTTTAAACAACTGAGAGTGTTGTGTGATACCTCAAGCAATTAGAAAATTAATTGTCTAGTCCAGACTAAGTATACTACATGATTTAGCCCTAAGCAGTGCGCAGGGAAAGCTTGCCAACTCTTGGCTATAAACAAGTGGATAAGCAACCCTATCCCCTCCCCAGGTTTCCCAGCAGGAAGTTGCCTTGGCACAAGTCACCGTGCCCAAGTGCCTAGGCAAGGGGAGGGGGCAAAACTAGCACTGAACTCAGAAACAGAATTTACTTGGGAGCCATTGGTTAAAGAAAGAGTCAGCTTTGACTTGTTACAAGCTTTTTTTTGTTACAAGAGGCAAGGCTGCATTGCTAGCCAGAAAAAGTCCAAACTGAGGAAGGGGGGCTCTGGGACAAGCTGTTCAAATGTGTCCATCATGTGCAAGGAAGACCCCAGCTTCCTGTGAGACACAGTCACTTCTTAGGTTATTGTCAGGAACCAGTATCAGTTAATGGGCTTTCATTCCTGAAAAGTTTTCTAGCTTCTTAAATGGAAATGGAATAAACATTTTTCTAAATCCCTTTCAAAAACCAGATGTTAGAATTACTTATTGAGCATATGAATTATATATGGATGCTTCCATTTGAGTTAAATTTTCCATATCTGTTGTAAGTGCTAAAATTATTTCTATAGAAATGTCTGTATTAAGCAGCACACACTTATTTAAGAGTAGTTAGCTCAGAACTGTAGTAAATTATTGCCAACAAATCTAAAATGTAAAAGGAATATTATGTAATTGTGTTACTCTTTGAATAATTCACAAGGTAAAGTCAAAGAAGAGAAAAAAGCCATTTAGCAAAGTAATACGTAGTCTCCACAAGTTAACATTTAAAAGCTATGGAATATGTGTTCTTATCAGAAAACTTCAGAGGAGGAAAAAAGATTACTAGAAAAGTAAGCAATCAAGCCACAATCCAGGAGCAAGCTGGACAGAAAGCTGGAATCTTGCTTACCTTTTTCCCATTCACAAAGAAAACAAGTTCATCCCCTGCCTCGTTTGGAGCCATCCTGCACACCTTCCAAACTTCACTCAATGAGGGCCACAGACCACCCTTGTGAGAGCAGCCCTCCTCCCCACAGCAAAGCACAGAGCACTAGCCACACCACAAGTCATACAAGTCTGCCTCAACAATGTTTGACTTTATTTCTACATCAGTGCCCTGTGAAACCCATATTATATAAGAGGCAATGAAGAGGCGTGCCAGCTGCGTTTGGTTGGTGCTTTTGCAGCCTTAATGACAGAAAAGGAGCAGAGTGTCCCGCCCCCTTTTATATAGCAGAGGATCACAATTCAGCTGCATTCCCTTTAGATTATCCTGCCAGGCTTGGGGCACTTTGCTATGCGCCACTGACACAACTGCTAGCAAGGAATTCACAGGGTTTTGCAATGCAATGCAAATTTCAGGGGAGGGAGGGGGGTTCTTCCTGTTATCCCTCACCAAATATCGACAAGAAAAAGCTGTTTCCCTTGTTCTGTGCACAGCCATCCACCTGGCATTCACCACACAGAGGTCTCTAATGACAGCACCTGCTTATTTAAAAAACTCCTTGACGTGTGTGCATCTGCTGGTAGATTGACTGCAAGACTATTTCACTATTTTTCCTTACAGTTTGAATGCTATGGTACTCTCTACCTGGGAGGACATAATTTGAACAGTATGTTTTAGTCCACTTAAAAGCAATTCCAGAGAACTGGTACTCTGATCCAGCACCTCTTTTGGGGTGCTGGGCTACGGCCATAATGTTTATACGGGACTCTCAAAGCATTTAGCCTTACCTGTTTTGGCTGAATCCTCACATCCTGGTTCCTAGGTGCATGTTGCTAGGGAAACAGAGGAAAACCAAGGATTTGTGTCATCCATTTCCCTGGTGGTGGTTTCTTCTGGCTTCTCCATTACACAACCACACATTTTGCATGAAGACTTCTTAGCATTTTTCTTCCAAAGGTGTTGGCAGAATCATCCACAGGCCCCTGCAGATGACATGCATTGGCTTAATGAACAAGATATCTAAACTGCTAGTTACAGTGTAAAATTCCACTACAAAACAGCACAGTTCCAAAGTCTCGTGGAAGTTTCCTTATCCTGTCTGCTCCAGTCTGATTCTTGTGACTTTGCTTTCCTCCTTCAGTTTCAATTAGCTTTGATTAGGTTTTATAATTATTTCTTTACAATCCCTGGGAAGGCACTATATCAAAGTCTTCTTCTCAGGAACATCACTAAATAACTCATGAGATAAAACCTAATTAAATTACAATTTTTTTAAGAAACCGTCTTTCCTTCAGTATTATGGAAACATATCACAGTGAATACAATACATGCATTATTTTTACCAGCTTTTATCTACTGTCTCATTTATTCTGTTTCCCAGTCTATACCCTAGAAAAGCTATTTTATAACAAGTATCAAACACTGTTTCAGACTTCTTTACAGGCATTTCAGTTTGCTGAAAGTAGAGTTCACAGCAAACTTGTGCTTAACACCAGCTGCCCTAATCTATGTTTTCAGTGAAGTTGTGCATAGCTGAACCAGTGCTGACACCTATTGTCTGGTACCTCCCACTTTGCAATGTCAGAGTACAAGAAAAAAAACCACTTTTCTCCAAGTAGCCTTAAGATCTGCTGCTTCATATTTATGTGTAAAATTTACACAAGTACTACGTCACGTAGCAAGCTTCAGTCTCAAAATTAGTGTACACAAGGTTACCACTCATTAATAGTTTTGTAATATTTCAAATAACAATTATTACTCATAACCACAAGTAACGTGTTATTACAACAATCTTAAAGCAACTAGCCATTACAGCATTAACACCAAAATCAAACTTGTTTAGTTTCCTAATCCATGTTTTCCATGATGCATGATGCAGTTCTTAGGTTTAAAAAACACTTCCAATCACATCATCACTTTTTTATGGAAGTCCATTCTCAAATTTCTGCCTTGCCTTGGTGATAACATTATAGGTAAACTACTGCTTTTTGCTAAATCAGTAAACAGCAACCTATGATTTTCCATCACAGGAATTTGATGTATCAATGTACTATATACATAGGACAAAAATAAATACATGAATAATGATCTCTATATGTAGATTACATAGTAATTTAAAAGTTCAGACCTCATCTCAACAGAGTGGCTGGTCACACAGCACCAAATTCACTGATTCTCTCACCACCCTGAAGGAATAGTCTATTACTATACCTATTTCAAAGGCAAAGAACCAAGACATACAAAGCAGGAATTTTCCTAGTGCTCTAAATAACTCTGGAGCATGAGAGCATGTGCGATTGAAATCTTTTGTCCAGAGGATTGACAGAAATCAGAGAAAAGAAAGTGAAAGCTAAAAAAAAGCCAACTCACAAAACTGTCAACCCAGAACTCCCTTAAGTGAGCTAAAATGGAAAACTTTCCTCAATCAAACAAAAATTAGTTATGAGACAAAGTATTCTGGCTTACCAGTCAGATAAAGTCTAGCAGGTTTCCCATTTTAGAAATCATCCCTTTGCCCATTCATAACTCTAAGATGGAAACGTTTTAGAAGTTCAAAATTCCTTGCAGTCTCATTCACTCACTAAAGAGCTCGAAAAGCAGTTGATATTAGTCAAGAATATATATTTTTTTAAAAAGCAGCTGCCTTTCCTCATTCTGTTTAATCCTGCAGACGTGGCTATTGCAATCATCATAACAATAACAATAATCTGTTCTGCAGATGATCACATGTGTATCTCAATAAACACAGTGAAATTTATGGAAACACCATTCCTGCCAGGAGTTTACTGCCAGAATTAAGTAAATGGATGAAAGTACAAGGAAAGTATTCCAGGGGTAATAAAAGAGAAGATTTAAAACAAACAGAAGCAAGAAGATTTGTGGCTCTGTTCTCATGTTCCTCTTCCAGGAAACAGGAAAGAAGAAAGTACAGGTGGCTCTGAAGAGAATTTTATGAAGGGATTTATGAGGAGCAATTTTTAAAGCAAATGCAAAAGAAAATAGAGTCTCAAGTCAGTGCTTTAAGGCAGTAGCCCCTGTATCAAGCTTCCAGTGTCTGCACACTCACTCTGGGTACCCACTGGCCCTCTGGAACCACTGTTGCTAAATCATTGCGGACAGCATCTTTCCCCTGAAGTGGAAACAACCTGTTTGCTTTAGTTCTGGTGATCCCTCTTCCGTTGGGTTGTGTACCCTTGTTGGAGCACACACTGAAAACACTTCAGGGATCTCAAGAGATCTCCACCCCATGAGGGCATAAGAGGTTAATTAGAGCTGTACACACCATCTCTTCTCAAAAATCCCTTTTTAGAGCTGTTGGTGGTTGTGGTTTTTGTTCTGAGTGTTCTCTGCATGAATTTAAAAAAAAACAATAAAACATCACAGAGTAATGGTTATAAATTGAGTGTAAAGACAGTGTGTGTTACCTGAGGATATTTGTTCTTCTTTTTGGCATCACCTATTAGCCTCTGGTGAAGATAGGGTCCTGAAAGAAGTGGGCTTTTTATCTTACTGGATAGAGACATTCATACTTTATAGCCAAAGTCTCCAAAAAGAGCTCAAAGAAACAAAACCTAAGACAGGCAGTAAACTTAATAACAATAAAGTTAACTGCAGTAACGAAACACTCCCAAAAACCCCAACCGAACACCAAAGCCCCCAAAAAAACCTCCACATAAAATTTCCATATGATTATGAAAGTAAGGTACTGCATATTTTTTCAAAGGCATTTCTCAGAAATTAAAAAAATTAACTATGTTCATGCACTTTCCTATGAGGTGTCCAAATTCCTTTCTGTTTACAGATAGAGATTTGAAAAAGATCATTGTCACACAGCAAACAAATTTGATTTCCTCATTGAGGTTTGTGAGTGGATACTAGCTCATTATTCATGAATCACTAATCATTCGGTGTTCAGCTTCTAATCATACAAATATTGTCTAATTGTCCAGATTTATTGCATGAATTATGATCTCTTCACCTGCTTTTGAAGATGGGTGGAGTTAAATTATAGCTCTCTTCTTTGTTCTACCACCTGTCTTCCTACGAGAGCAAGGTTAGCCAATTCAGCCTTCTGTTGAGGAGTCCTGGTTGTCACTATTGTTCACAATTAGCAAAGTATGACTTGTTCCAATTCCTTCAGTGTTTCTTCCATTGCCTACTTCCAGTGGGCCAGACAAAGGATGTTTCAGATATCTGACCTGAAAAGCAACTACTTTTCAAGCAGGCTTGTTAATGTATGTTCCTTGTCTTTAGCAGCACCAAACTCTATCAGTTGTCTTTTACCTGCTTCCAGGTACCATGTGAGAGAAACTTCCTATACCTTTAATAATAATTTAACTCATCTTCTTCATCTCTCTTTTTCTTCTGCTGACATTTTAGGAGCATCTTTAGTATTTATACGTTATACCTCTGTCCCAGAAGGAGGCCCCTGTCACAGGTGGAAGCATTGTCTCCAGTGGGTGTTCCAAGGAGGAAAGGGGAGGGAGGCAGCTGCAGGAACCACATGGGGCTCCTCATTCTTCTGAACAGCTGCTAAAATAATCTCATGATATTCCAAGATCCCTGCATAGGCAAGTAGGAGTTTCTGGGCCACATTAACTAAGTGAAAACAAATTCCCATACCATACCCGTGCATGGCTAACTTTCCACTCCTTTTCTACACAAAAGTCCACCTTGCTTGTTTTCTTCTGCCCCAGTGAAGGTATGAATTAATTTTGTCTGGAAGATGGTAATACCTAGTTTTCTCTTGTCTATACACAGGATGCAGTCTAGCATGTGGCTCCTTGTCAAAGCTCACATAGCAGCTATATGAAGTAAATTTCTGTTTCATATCCTGTCTTGAACCTGCCTGGGCATCTGCACAAATCCTCTGGCTGTTTATCTGACTGGTAATTCTTTTCTCATTTCAGAATGTAGTATTTTGATGGGCAGTTCACTCAAAAGACAAGAAATCCTCCACAGTTTCTTCTGCTAATAAAGAACCAAAAAGGTTTTCTTAAATGAACCAAACATTTGACTTGTAAGCATCCCCCAACCACATGAACCTGCCTAAGAAAACGGCCACCTCTCTCCACAGACCCCTACCTAAACAGAGACCTCTACTTCTTAGTTCCTTGTACTGTAATTTCCTTCTAGTTCCTGCCATTAAGATGGCCTATCTAGACTGGACAAACATGGCAAGTCAGTCCCACAGAGACTTTCAGAAAAATTTTATTATTATCATAGTGCAGGAGAGCAGATGCCATCATTATCACTGAAACAGGCCAGTTGTCTCAAACTGCAGCCATCATGGTCAACTTGTATCCTCCAGACTCCCTTGATTTCTCTTCAAAACAAATTCATTCTAAATAATTTTCTACTAAGCAATAGTAACAGACCATAAAAATCAGGCAGGAAAGAAAAAGACAGTTCTGGCTCAAGAGCAGTTGCTATAAACCCAGCATGCATCATTTAAGGTGAAAATTAGAAAAGCCATGTACATTGAAGAATGACCTTCCAAGGGAAGCAGGGCATAAAAAATGATGAACTGCTTAAAAGCTGAAAATTGAACAGCCTACAAACTGGATAATATCTTAAGCACATATTGCTTAAGAATTTGAAACTTAAATTACCTCAAATCCTGTGTTTCCCTTCCAATTCTACCTAGTGTCCACTAGACAGATTTTCTCAAGTCATGTTCCTGATATCCTACAGCTTCTTGAAGTAAACGAGCCTTCATAGTGTCCAATTTAGTTTATTAAGAATGGACAGGGAAGAAAGCTGTGTGTAGAAAGCCTGTAATGACATACATCTAAAATGTGTCTTTGAATCCCTGACTACTCAGAAGATATTTTCATTGCCTGAAATAATTTAAAACAGAAGAACCTCATAATAAGACTTGTTGTTTTCACCAATATGCCCATGTATGAACATTTAAGGGCTCTGAACAGAAATCCTATACCACCATTCTCAAAGTTTTCTAATTCATGAAGAACAAATTACTTCACTTTTTCAAAAATTCCATTGGAAAACAGTTAAAAGAAAGATTATTTATTACTTCCATTGTGCTTCATCAAATACTTGCATGATGAACTTGCAGATCTCAAGTATTTCTGATCCTTTACCATGATTGCCCGTTATACCACCTAATAACAGATAACACAAAGTTTTCATCTACCTTCTGAATTGGTGTGGCTTCCTTTTCCAATAAAAAAGGCTTCCCCAACTGTAATTTCATATCCAATGTTATTATATATGAGAACAAAATGTACAGCTGATAGTTTTCTTGGGTTGGCAGGAGGTTACTTTACATCATTCAAGTAGGCACTGTGAGGTTTTGATATTTACTGACAAAATAATTACAGGCTGTTGCAATAAAATACCCAGCATGACTAAGGAAGACACCTCACTAGAGTGCAGATATACCTGTACTTTCAGGAGAATGCTGATGATGTATCTCGATGTAAACATGATTAACAACCTTGTTAGATTAAGATGACAAGATGGGCTTTAACCAAACAGCTTAGAAAAACACTTGAGGAAAAATGGTGAAAGAGCAAGACAAAGATGCGTGTATACAGAAAGTCTCAAATTTTATTTTCTCAGGACAAGGGAAGTTGTGTCCTAAGGGTTAACAAAGACAGGACTGCAGAAATTGATACCAGACTACTACAGTAATTTCATGAATATAAGCCGCACCTTTTTCATTGAAGAATCCAGCCTACCCCAGTGGTGCGGTTTATATTCAGGTGCGGCTTATCTATGGACAAATCCCAGCGAAACGCCAACCTGGAAGTGAGAGCCGGCCAAGCAGAGCGGCAAGTGGGCGGGCCGGCCCCTGTGCCACCGGCAGCAGCGTGGGATCGCCAGGAACGGGGTGCCGCTGGGAAGCCGGGCTGTGTGGGGCCGGGCCAGAGCGCCCGCCCCCTCTGCTGTGCGGAGTTTAAAAAAAAAAAAAAAAAAAAAAAAGGCGCAGCTTATATTCGGGTGTGGCTTATATATGGACAAATCCCATGGTCTTCCCAGCTACCCGGAAGTGCGGCTTATATTCAGGTGCGGCTTATAATCGTGAAATTACTGTAGTTGTTTCCTGCTCTGTTATCTCTTTTGACAGGAATGTCCAATCACGCCTGTCTGGCTTCTGCTGAGTAAACCTGTGATTACTTTGCAATGGTTTTTCAGTGACCCTTCCAGGAGAAACCAGCTCTAGAAGAGCAACTCAAGTTCAGTGGTTAAAGGAGCCAACACTACCCACTTCATTAAAGACAACACCAAAAAAAGGTTTTATTCCCTTGAACAAAGTATAAGCTATTCCACATAAACAAAAGCACAGTGGAGTGGAATTCAGAACTTCAAATCCATCTCCCCTTGAAGACCATAATGGTTCCAATCCTAATTGGATTACATACATAAAAACATTTCTGTCCCAGAGAAGCTGCACAGTGGTCCTAAAATATCATTTGGTTTATCACCACAATAGAATACTTGAGATGCAAGGGAGATAATTTAATTTCTATGTCATAAAGCTTTTGATCTATAACAAAAGCTTCAGAGGAATAAAAAAAAGGTCCAAGATAGCCCAGAGGAAAGACCTAGTTCCTTTCTTACTATTTTTATGGTGGTAATTACCACAGCAGATAATAGCTTTTAGAAAAGACTAGTGTGGAGCCTGTAACATTCAACCTCCTGCATGTTCCACATCTTACAGAACGTTAAGCACAAAGATGCTAACAGTAGCCAGCACTAAGAGCTGACATTCCCCAGATAAAACTGACAGGATTTCAGCATCAACACCAAGCTATTGATACCAAACGCCCACATGCTGAGGAACTTCAATGTTCATCTGAAATACCCTCTTTCTTCAATCATCACATCAACCCATATCACAGCTGTGCACAGCAGAAAGTCAGATCTTTATTTTAGTGAATTTATTTGTTGCTCCGGTCAGCAAATGTTTGTTCCTAGTATTTACTTGTTCCAATTTAATCTCCTTAATTCAGAAGGTTATTGCTGTCAGCCACATTCACAGTGATGGTGAACAAAGATGAGGAACAAGGCCACAGACTGTTTTCCCTGCTCTGCCATTTCTTCTTTAGGCAGAGCATCTGCAGAATAGGAGAAGAATCACAACCTTGCAGAAGACTCATAAGATCAAGGAGTGGCAGCCAGTTAGAGATGTGATAATAATTACTTTAGAAACAGCTAAATGTGATGCTAGACACATTTTATTCTTCAAAGGCTGATGCCATTTCTTATATTTGTCTCTTCCTTTACAAAATGCAAACCTGAACGAAGCTGACCTTCCAGCTCCCGCTTTGATCCATCTACTGGAGTCATATATTGAGCAGTCTCAACTTTTCTATGAATAGAACAAATACTTAGACAAAAAAAGAGACATTGTCATTCCATATCTACCTTTTACATTCTTTAAAGTGCACATAGACATCCTTATAAAAAGAAGATTCTTAGAAAAACAGCCTGTCATACACATTACACTTCCCAATTCTGAGTGGATTAAAAAGCTAGTTTCACCTTAGAAAAAAAATTACTGCAGTACAAAAGCTGGACAACCTGCCCAAACAGCAGGACAAACAGTGATGACACCAAGGATGAAATGTTCCAAGAGTACTCAGTGCTGAGCTCTTTTCTCACTATGCTTAGTGGGACAGAAGTTAAATAAACATCAAAGGCTTTCTGAATAATTCCACCTAGTGAGATACCACCCACTGCTTTCACTGAGACTAGAATCTGGATCCAGAACCTGTACCCTGTGGTACATAACATATCTTCACTTTGTTTACAGTTCTCAGGACTGATGTCCCAGAAAAAATGATGCAAAGTCAAAGTAAGATCAATTAAGCAAAAGTAAACATATTAGACTGTTTTTCTACACTGACCTGAGAGGCACAAAAACAACATAAGTTTGAAGAATAACAAAAGTTCTAATAGTTTTCCTGGAAGAGTGTTTTGTTTTGTTTTCTGGAAGAAGAAACAACCATAAAGTAGTTTATTCCATGAAGCATAATTGCGTGAATTTCCAAGGGCAGGAAAGTTTAGAGGGTAAAAGCATATTCTCTTATACAACTCCAATGTCTGTTTTATCTTATTTGGTTAAAGAGTTCCAGTGAGCACAGACTCTCAGGTACAGTAATTTCCTGCCTATAAGGTGCACCGGATTATAAGGCGCACTTCCGGGTTGTTGGCAATTTCCTGAATTTTGTCCATATGTAAGGCACAGGGGTTTTTTTTGCAGCAAGGATCCGCACGCAACAAAGTAAGGAATTAGTAAAGGTATCGCGCGATCGCAGGGTTTACTGGCAAGTGCTCAATTTGCAAATAGTTTTCACAGATCGGTGTAGCCTTTAAACGTAGTCCTTGGTGCCCTCACCGTGCTGTGGCCCCAGCATTCCCTCCCGCCCCTGGCGCCGGCTGCCACAGCTCTCACAGCACGCAGCTCAGCCGCCGACGCTGCCAGCACATGGCTTGGCTTCTGGTGCTTGCGGCTCGCACTGCCAGGTTGGCAAATTTCCAACTTTGTCCATATATAAGGTGCACTGGACTATAAGGCGCACTTCCAGGTTTTGATCAAAATTTTAGTCAAAAAGGGTGCACCTTATATGTGTGAAATTACAGTAATGCTTCACTCTTCTAAGATATAAATGGAATGGTTAAATAAAAACAAATTTACAATAAAACAACTCATAAAAAGTACACATAGATAAAATTAAGTACCCACCAGTTTTGGGGCACTATTGATGACTTTGTTCTTATATTTTCCCATGCTTTGACTTTCTCAGGTCTCCTAACTTGACCAGTTTCATGTCAGCATTCCTTGTTAGAAAAAAACATCATTATCCCTGACCCCTTCCCTACAATGACATCAGGGGAGGTTTGGATGCAGAAAGGTGACATGATGTTCAAGATAAATGAAAGGGAAAAACAATTTTAGAGCTTTCATGGTCACGGTCTGCTTACTTGTGAAAAGCCTGACTCAGCAGTGACTTAAGAAAAAGCAGGTCCCTATTGGGCGAGGAGAGGGAGAGGATCCCAGGGCTGGTCAGCTGGAGAGGTCAGCAGCAGGACGGGAGGGGAGGTCAAGGACCTGGCAGGCAGTGCCTGGGCACTGCTCCCAGAGAGGGCAGGCAGGGATGGCTGGTGGGGCACCAGCAGGGTATTTCTCTTTCCACCCTTCTCTGGTCACTGCACAGCCTTCAGCAGGACACCAGCACTGGGACAGGGATTGCCAGCACTGCTCCAGGCTGACTTGGTGCAGACCAGCTTAAACGCAGTGAACCTCCTCAGAAGCAGACTTGAAAAGAAGAGAGGACCTGCAAAAAGCCCAGGCACCTCACTGCTTGTATAAAGGATAATGGTGTGCAAGGACCAAGACTCTACGGAGACTCAGTGACCCCTGTCCCTACCTCAGCCTGGTGACTGCATTTTCCAGCTTGACATGGGCTCAACTATCCAGGCTGGGAGCACCTGCTCTTCTGAGAGGACTGAGAGAGACATGGAGGGTAACATAACCAACAAAAGCTGAAACAACCACAGGCTAGACAGAGAAATAGCTAGGGAAGACCAGAGATGCTTTTAAAAGGAAAATTAACCCCAAAAAAATTCAGAAAAAAAAAGGGAGCAAAGAAAAATTATTTGATGGGACCAATACAATAGATTCTTTGGGGAAATGGAAAAGATCACTAAATTATTCCAGATTTTGACTGAAAAGTCTTCTGGCCCTGCCCAGACTGACAAGGCAGAGTAGGTTGGTTTCCTGTGCAATACAACTTCTCCTGCACTGACAGGACACTTCAAAAGCTGCCCTGACACGCTATAAATAATTAACTTAATCCACATTGTGCAAGCAACAGAGCAAAAGACTACAAAATCCATTTATGCAACTGAGACACGTTACATTGAGACACCTAGAGTACACTTCAGCAAGCTGATGGGCCTCTTCTACTTTTTATACATGAAGTGGAAAACATGGGGAAAATAGATATATCATAGGGTAAATTTGATTTAAAATGTGGAACTCCTACACTGGAAAAAATCAGAAACATTTTATAAACTACTCATTGACATTCTACCACACGACATTACTAATATTGAACTTCAACAAAAAGGACAACACAACAAGAATTGTTTATTCTGTTTACTCCACTGTAATAACTAAAAAGGATACAAAATCTGACAATCCAGATGAACTAGGATAAATTAATGATATAACTCTTTTTTTTTTTCCTTCAATTTATGTTCTGGTAAGAAGATGACAGTTTTCCTGTAAGCTTCCTATTTAATATAATTCTTCACAAATTATTTCAACAAATTGTTCCTGTTGCATTAATAATGCAAACTTCTACAAGTGCTCCTCACAACACAAGTTTCCAAACAATTATGACTGATTAATTACAACTAAAAAAAATCATATAATTGTTTAGGTTGGAAAAGACTTCTAAGATCATCAGGTCCAACTGTTAACCCAGCCCTGCCAAGTCCACCACTAAACCATGTCTCTTAGTGCCACATCCACAGATGTTTTAAATACCTCCAGGAATAGTGAAGTGACTCAATCATCTCCCTGGGCAATCCGTTCCAAAGGCTTGGCAACTCTTTCCATGAAAGAAATTCATCCAATCTAAACCCTCCTGGTGCAACTTGAGGCCATTTCCTCCTGTCCTGTGTCAGGTAAAGAGACTGAACCCCACCTGGCTACAGCCTCTTTTTCAGTAATTGCAGAGAACACTAAGGTTTCCCCTGAGCCTCCTTTTCTCCAGCTCCCTCAGCTGCTCCTCATCAGACCTGTGCTCCTGCCCCTTCCCCAGCTCTATTGTTCTTCTCTGGAGTCTCTCCAGCCTCCTCAATGTGTTTCCTGTAGTGAGGGCCCAGAACTGCACACAGGATTTGAGGTGGGGCGTCACCAGCGCTGAGTACAGAGGGATAGTCACTGCCCTGGTCACACTTTCTGATGCAGACCAGGATGCCATTGGCTTTCTTGGCCACGCTGTCACCTCACATTCAGCCACCTGTCAACCATCATTCCCAGGTCCCCTTTAACCAGGCAGCTTTCTAGCCACTCTGTCCCCAGCCTGTAATGATGCCTGGGATTGTTGTAATCCAAATGCAGGACTGGCACCTCACCTTACTGAACCTATACAGCCAGCCTCAGTCCAGCATTCCAACTGTCCAGATCCCTTTGTAGAGACTCCCTCCCACCAGCAGATCAACAGTCCCACCCAGCTTGGTGTTTCCTGCAAACTGGCTGAGGGTGCACTCAATCCCTTCTTCCAGACTGTTGGTAAAAATACAAAGCAGGGCTGGCCCCAGTGCTGAGCCAGGGGAAACACCACTTGTGACTGGGCATCAGCTGGATTTAACTCCTTTCACCACCACCCTCTGGACCTGCCCATCCTGGCAGGATTTTACCCATCCACAGCCTTTCTCTCATCCACTAAGAAGACTGAGACAACTCATAGACTATGTATGCTATTGAATCATTTGAGTATCCTCATACAATTGACAGTATTCATTTCCTTGCCTGGAGAAAGTAAGCTCCTGTCACACTTGCTTGGTGAGACTTTACAAACTTCTTCACTCACTCCCAATGAAAAATTCGAGATGAAATTTAGCACTTCTCTTTTTTTAGCCTTTCCATGTAAAGTACACAGTAATTTCACGATTATAAGCCTCACCTTTTTCCTTGAAGAATCCAGACTACCCCAGTAGTGCGGCTTATATTCAGGTGCGGCTTATCTATGGAGAAATCCCAGTGAAATGCCAACCTGGAAGTGAGAGCCAGCTGGGGAGGGCACCTGGGGCTGCATTTAAAGGCTTCTCTGGTCTATGAAAACTGTTTGCAACTTGAGCACCTGACACCAAACCCAGCTGGCAGCAATTCTATTACTAATTTGTTACTTTGTTACACATGGATCCTCGCTTTTTAAAAAAAAAAAAAAAAAAAAAAAGTGCGGCTTATATTCAGGTGCAGCTTACATATGGCCAAATCCTGTGGTCTACCTGGCTACCGGGAGGTGCGGCTTATAATCAGGTGCAGCTTATAATTGTGAAATTACTGTATGTATGAAGATCACTGCACATATCAGAGCTATTAAACTGTTGATCTGTTTATCCCACATCTCACACTACTGTGAGATAAATGAGCAGCTTTTAAATAAGCACGTTTGAGGTACAGAAGTGAGAGTTAGAATGATGATCCGGTTGCTAAGTTATGGCAATGCATTGGAACTCCCTTTCCTCAAGGAAAAGTAAACTCACTCCAGATGACACCTACTTTAACAGGACAAACGCCCATACTGGAAAAGCACAGGCAGACAACATTCTCTGACAAGATGACAATGCTCTGATGAAGAGGTACCAAGCAACTTATGAAGTTAAAAGAGATCTACAGCTTTTTCTCCACTGAGATGTCAGAGAACACTTATTTCATGCCATGTTCTGAATTTTAAGCCTTCTCTTAGGTAGCATGGCATTCAGCCTGGGCCAAGCAGCTCCACAAAAGGAAAACTGATTTTATAGCACTCTTGGAGGCAGCCCTACACTGAACTGAAAGCACCCAAGTTTAACAGAAGACTGTCTGTATAAATATGTCCACACACTAAGCCAAGCAGGGGTTACTGTGTTCACACAGGCAGATATTTCATCTATGGTTATGACCAGGTATTTTGAGTTTCCCATTTAGCACCACAGAACTTCCAGGCACAAGAAAGAAAAGGCCAGCATAGATGAATCTTAGTATTTCCTTTTCTTTCATTCCTTCAGCTTTTAGTCTATCTCCTCCATAATAATTATCTTTAGACCATGACTCTTATTGCACCATGCTCTTACTTGAGTTGACCTTTTACTCAGAATCCACTTTGTCTTTGATTCATACGGAACTGTGACGTCAAAAGTTCCTTTAAAGTATGTAAACAGAATAATAAATAGGTTTTGACAGTGACTCCCCTGAAGGAATTTCTTGATCTGACTACAATATCTATGCCAAAATCCTGTGTATCTCCACTGAAAACCCAAATTGATTCAAGACTCATGCCATGCATTTCAGCCTCTTCAGTTTGAGTGCAGAAGTGATGCTAGACTACAGAATTACACTCCACAGTGGAGCACTGCTGCCTCAACTTGTGACCATGCTGGCAATAGAAGGGTGATTACCCCTCCAATAGAGGTTGTTTGTCTGAAAACGCGGTGACATATTTCCCTTCCTTATACTTTCCCCCTGTTCCATTGCCTAATTCTGCTCTGAAGCTTAATGACTCAAGGCTGGCTTGCTGCTCCATTCATACAGTCTTTCTGACATTGCTTGAATGTCTTTCCCTCATTTAATTTCCTTCTCCTGGACTGTGCTTCCCAAGGACCACGTTAAACAGAGCAATGTCTTCTATTTGACTTTGTCAAATAGTTCAATGAAGTGTTGTGGGTTTTTCTTTTTCCTGTGCATCTCACCGTTCACATTTTATCAACAAATATTTCCTTTCCCTTTTGATTAGTGCTGGGCATTCTTAAGGCAGTGTAACAACAGCCAAAACCTGCCCAGATAGGCTAAAAACATGGTGCAAGCGCATGTATGCAGTTTGTTGTGAACATACAAAAAGCATACAGTTAAAAAAAAAGACTGACTGCAGAAGCAGCTTTAATCAGTATGTTTAATCAGCAAGAATTTAGGCACCTAAGCACCTGAGTAACCAGATACTTACATTTAATATCTTATTAGATATTCATCAGACATCTCATTCTGCTGTTTTCCCTCCTGCTCCCATGACACTGAGGAAATGTTTAATGACTTCACTCACTGGAATTAACTCCCATTCTTTTATTGTCAGCTAGTTCCTCTTGCATGAAGGAAATTAAACATTTTTTGAAATAAGAAGCATCCCTAACACACACAGGATTTTGACAGATTCTCTGCACTTTATTTCCTCAGCTAGTACAGTAATTTCATGATTATAAGCTGCACCATTTTCATTGAAGAATCCAGCCTACCCCAGTAGTGCAGCTTATATTCAGGTGTGGCTTATACATGGACAAATCCCGTGGTCTCCCGGCTTCTGGGAGGTGCGGCTTATAATTGTGAAATTACTGTAACTTTGGTTTCCTCATTCCAAGTATAACCAGCTTCTTCCATTTGGTGCAAAGTGAACCTGTACCATGTTATCTATTCAGCACTTCTCCATTGCCTGTACTCTGATTAGTCCATTGTTTTCCTTGTGGTTCTTAATCTTCAGCATCTGAAAAAAAATTTTAAGCCCTCCCTTGCATCTGTGCTTTTAATCCAAGACAGTCTTTCTCTTGCCCATACTTTTACCCTTAACAAACAAGTTACAGCCCCCAGTCAGCTTTTCTGACTCAATAAGTATTCTTCACCTAGGCTTCTATGTCAGCATAAAGGATTTACCTGACCAGCTCCAACCTTAATATGTGAGCCCTTTAATACTTTCTAAGCAACTTAGGAACCCAGGAAACTGTCCAAGAACATAATCATTGGGATGAAGAATCCACAAGTATGTCCATCAGGCAGAGTATCACCCCAGGCCCCAGTTGGACTTGGTCCATTGAATCAAACACTGGATTCATTACCCTTCTTGACTTCCTTGAGAGTGAAGGGAGCAGACCTCCATCCTTGCTATGTAGTGCTCCTCTGCACCTCCTATTTCTGACCTCAGTGTAGAGGAAACTTGGTAGCAGAAAAGAGCACCATCTGCCTAGAGGGATAGTCAGTGGCTTGAGTGAGTTCTCCTTGCAGCTGTATTCCTGCATTCCAGGATCAAGCCAGCTGGCTTCCTCCAGCCTGAGTGTCCTGCAGGTGGCAACCCTGCATGGCCACTTTTGCAATTCAGTCACCACCTAGAGTAGCTGTAGCAACTGGCATGTTTCACCATGTGCAGTACCTCTTATCTTGCACCCTTTAACAAAAGTACCAGAACTACATTCCCAACAAGTCAGGACCAAAACCAAGGTGGAGAACTTGAGAGACACAGACAGAAGCAGAAATAGCAGAGACAGAGTGCCTTGTTTCCCCCTGAAGAGGTAGAAAACAGAGGCCCCTGCTGTCCTCTCTCACCTGAGGAAGAGAGATGGTCTCTGCCAAACAAACAATGGTTAACTTTGGTTTCCTTGCCACCCTAGATCGTCTTAGTAGTCTAAAGAAAAAAAGTCTACATGCCAAAATAAGTTACAAAATAAGTTTTTCTATTTGTTAGAGCAAGCAGCTTGATGTCAACAAGCTTTTCAGGCCTAAAACAGCAGCAGACTCTAAATGAGCTTCTCACTTTTTGTACAGATTTAATTTCATGAACTCTGTCTGAGGTCACTGCTCTGCTAGCCAGGTAGCCCCAAAATGAAGCATCCACACATGTTTTGTCCAGCCTCTGTAACTTTTCCAATATGCATAGAATTAGAGAGGAGAAATTCAGAGCTAGCTGTGATTTCTCTAGTCCCAGACAATTTCTTCTAATAAAGCACACCTTTGCCAGTTACAGCTTCCTCTTCCATCTCAGCCCACACCAGAAAATGCTTCAGTTAAACCAGTGCAGTAGGAGTCCAAAGGGCACAGGGATCTCTTTTTGATAGAGGGCATGGATACCTTCTGTGTGTCTCCAGCTGCCCATAAATTTTTCTGCCTATTTCCCTCTTCTCCAAAAACAGGCCCTATGCTGTTAAGGAGCGAGACAGATCCACAACAGCCACTGTGATGAATGTGTGCGAGGTTTGTGGATTGCCAGCATGGCCAAGTCCAGTTCTGATGGGGACATTGAGTCTCAATGAACCACCCTGACCACCTGGCTGCTGGAAAGTAGGAGGCTGGAGCATCACCTCAACATCCACTGGAACAGAGTGAAAGATGCCACAAAGCTGAACTGGAGATGCAAGGAGAATTTTTCAAAGCAAACTATGCAACCCCACAATGACAAAACCTATCTGGGAAACAGACATGGCAGAGGAGCTGTAAAGTCAGATGTGGTATCCTACACGTCACAGACCAGTCTTTCAAAGCGGACACCAGGAACAAAGCAATTAAGATTTCTGCTCTGACTCACTCATATAATAAGATGCCTTGAATTTGTCAATGGTATACTGTCAGATGTGTAATTCTGGAACATTTGTACAAATATTCATAATTACAGGAACTGTTTATAAATTGGCAAATCAAAGGAGACATCCCATTTGCAGTATAATCCTTTTGTATACTCCTAGTGTGGATTTGAAATTAATAGGATGTGAAAAGTAAACTTAAAGCTACCTTACTGGAAGCCAATATACCTATCAGGTACAGGCCAAAAGTTATACCTTACAGATGAAAGAGTACATACAAGAATATTGACGTTTTTTCAAAGAACACATTGCAAGGAAAAATTCCTTCCCAAAAAAGAATTGCAGAATTACCAAGAACCAAAAGGCTTCTGTGCATTTATTCATACTGTTACACGCCAGATGCAGTTGACACATATAAACCAACTACATCAGAGACTTCAAAGCTACAGTAAAAAGCTGTTAGAACAGGATCATCACAGAGGAGCCATCAGAGCACTACCAAGGGTAGTTTTGGTCAACTGAACCGCTTCCTGAATAAAATTTTAAAACACCACATACAGAAACCCTTTTCTTCAAACCACAATTGCAGCTTTCACTTGCATCTTTGTAGGGTATACATCTCCAAGAGAATTATCAACTTGGCCTTATGTATCCTGTATCTTTTCAATTAGGCTTCCAAAGTTGTTTAATAAAGTTGCAATTCAAATCAGAAATTTTAGATCTTCAGTGTGCATACTAACGATTTGAGAAGAGCCTGTAGGAAATAGCAGAATTCCTTTACGCCTACTTTACCCTAAGGTAGAGGTTGATTTGATTGGATCTGGCTTTACAAACATTAACAAACACTTGAATTCATTTTTGCACATCACTAGTGTTGGGTCACATTTTTCTCTGTAGCAACTTCATGTTTCTATGTTACAAAGAGCTAAAATCATCTATGAACAGTAGGAAGCATTGGCACAACATCCTGTAACATGGCTACATGGAGTTTTACACACAGAAGAAGCTGAGACACTAAAAGAAATGCTTAGATCATATAGTGAATCAGGAATAGCACAAGTAAAAAGACAACAAATCCACAAACCCATTCCTACACAAACCCATTCCTACAATGTCTTGGCCAAGCCCCTTTCAAGTGACTAAACCATCCAACTAACTCTATTGCTTCAAAATAATTTGCCGGACTTGATATTGCAGCTTTTTACCCAGTAATCATGGTATTGATCTTGATTTTCATTTAATCTGGATTCTTACAGGAAAAATCCAGATTTCTTCTTAAATTATTAGAAAATTGCAAATGCAATACTTCAGAGCAAAATTAAGAATGTTCCCACCTGCTTCTGGGGCATGGTGGGCAAGGAAGAAGAGTCTTCCACCAAACTCTCTCAGCTGTTCCAGCAACAAATCATAGTAGAAACTGCTGATTATATCTAGAGCTTTTTATTCTCCTTTTGCCTGCAAATTCCTCCTCTTTCTCAGTAATTACCTCGTTCAGGTGTTACCCAAGACTTTCTAGTATATTCCCACACATCAGTATGTCCACTTGCTCTGGCATTTTTAGAGCAGAACAAGCTGTTATCTTTAGACATAATCTCAGAGGAGCACCTGGCATGCACAAACTCAGGGAAAAACGAGTCCGCAGTCTCATCCCACCCCACACGTGCTTGAGACACAATGAACACCCTCCCAAAATAAACAATGCCAACCAGGAAGAATTGTCCTGCACAAACAAATCCAGCCCAAACACTCCTGTCACATGTGCTTACACTCCTTTTGAAGGCTTAATTTCGGACTATTAAAAGTCCATTCAATCAAAAACTGCAAAAGCTTGGTGTCCTTACCAAGGAGTGAGCAGTAATGCAGATTGCTCCAGAGACTACCGATTGCACAACCTTTTCAGGGTATTATTTGTCATTTTATCTTGCCAAATTATTTGCATAACAGTGGGGCTGATTAAATTTCTCCTACAGTTTGATGGGCCAGTGGTAACTTGCCTCGGGTTCAAAGACAAAACATAATTAAAGTGGAAACTAAAGCCTTTGTAAAAATCAGAATCTTGTACTTAATTAAGCTGCTAATGTTTCAATTTAAATTTTGGTATTTTACGTATTCATCTAACATAACTAGAGTCCCTACCCAAAGTTAAACCTGTTCTACTGCAGTTATATTTTACATTTCATTTCTCCAGTCTTTGGCAATTCTGATCCTTGAAGTTCCTTTTAAACAGGGAACATTACCAACCAAAGTGACCAATTAAGAAACTGAAAACATTTGCTGCAGCTGGAAAAAGATGTGTGATTATTTTTACTATTCCTTCTAGATTCATACCAGTGATGGACTTCTCCTGTTTATTCAGTTTAATGCTGATACAAATCAGCAAGATTATGCAATTAACAAGATATTTGCTAAGATTTTTAATTGAATTTTAACACTCAGAAATTCTACATAAAGCTTTGTGGTTCTAGGTTGGACAATTAATACAATGTTAGTCTCTGTGGTTAGGGTCAAAATTTATTCTCTCCCTGGCAATAACAGGTTTGACACCTTTAAGTTTGCTTATCCTGGTAATGACATAATCAATAACACACTTGTGTTTATTCTGGATTGAGTACCATGAGAATTTGTACCTGAAGTGCAGCCTACAGTTGACACTTGATTCCCTAGTTATAAAGGCAATTACTAGTGGCATCAAGCCAGTAACAATGATTTTACAGGTAATGTGCCAACTCTATATCCAGCTCAGATAATGAAATATCCTACAAAGGTGTGTTTGCTCCCTTGGTGAGACCACAGCAAATGGAAGCAATTTAAACTATTTCTGCTTTTTTTCACCACTTCTGTTAATAATGTCATGAAATGTCCATTATCCCGAGAAATTTTTTAGATTACAAATCCATCATTTGCAATAAATAATCAATGCTACATTTTAATAAGTCACATGGAAGCACTCATTACTACCTAACCAGCTTCCTCTTGCTCTTCATAATAGCAGCAAATTACTCCAGTGGGCTCCAGCTGAGTGACATCTCAAAGCCCAGTGTCACTGTGAGGAGGGCATTTTTACAGAGGTGTGTATGCTTTCCCTTCACAATCACAGGGCAGCAGACACAAAGCTGATTGAATAACCTGTTATCTTGAGACCAGTATGTGAAGAATTGTGAAGAATTACCACGACCTTGATCCAGCCTTGTGTAGCAAACAGCTAGATGATCTATCAGCTGCAGCTTGCAATAAGAGGCTTTCCAGCCTCTTCCCCACTTGGTGTGAATTGCAGAACCTGAGCAGAATCCATGCACTTTGGAGCATTCACCAAGGATTTCACTGTTCCCACAGCACACAACTGGCTTAAGGATTGTTCATAACGGGCACATCCATGTCACTAATCCTTTTCAAAATGGCAGAAATAGAAAGTGTTGAAATTAAAGCTTTTTAAGAGTGCTCCCAAGAGCCAAATTTTATTCAAATGCAAAGAGCCTACAAAGCACTTTCTGATGAAAGGTCAGAGTTGCCTGACCTTATGCCTTCAGGGCAGAGCTTGCTAGGAAAAGCATTATCACCTAGTTTAGTATTCCTTACAACACTTAATTTAGCCATGTCTGGGGACATATGCATATGCTCTCCTTTTTTGGAAAGCATTATATGTGTTTCTCACATCAGTGATAAAGGAGAGGGAAAAAGCACACAATGCCCTTCAAAAGAAAATTAAAATGATATTGAATATCTTCCTACTTCACATAGTGTTGGATTGTTTCATGACAGAAGTGTATTTCACCATGCAGCTTTTCAAACCTTCTAGTTACACCGTCTTGAAAATTCAAATGTCACACCTACAATTTCCTGGACACAAAAATAGACTTTTTGAGATAGGCACTCACTGAAAAATTGGTTCTTCTATATTTCTAAAGTGATTATCTATTATCAGATGGAAGCTGTGGAAAGTAGTGAGAGTGAATATTTACCCTGGCTAAACACCACCTGAATTGGGCTATTTAATCTCCTGTCTGAAAAAGACAATTTGACTACCGTTCAAAAGTTGTTTATACAACTTTTTTGTTCTACTCTTTGCTTCCTATTTCATTAACTTTGCAACACTGCAACAAGTGCAAGCACATCTTTATCATTGCCACATTATAGATTTTCTTCACTAAGGTACTTAGCTCCTGCAGCCTCACTGGAAATGTCAGAGAAGCACATCCCTGCAGTCTGTCACCCAACCATGCTGATAATGCAGGTTCTGCTCTCTGCAAAGGCAGTTATTTACAGTACTCTGGAATTTCCTTTCTTTTCCCCTTTCCTTTCTCCTTTCTAGTTCTCCTAAATTCCAAGTTACTTGTCCCAGGAAATTCAGCTAAGCTCAAGGCAAAGACTTGTCTCTGATGCTAATCTATGGGATGCAATGAACATCAGGCTCATATTCACTGCAGGGGCAGTGGAAATCACCAGATCACATTCATGAAAAAGTTTCCTGACAAAAACTGCTTTGTGCAGCTAGTACAGGAGGCCTGGTTTCCATCCCACATCTTGCTGCATCAGTTGAGCCAAGGGATAGTGTGCCCAGTTTCAGACTACACCAGAAAAACAAGATCATACCTCGGATTCATTCTACACTGATCACACCTCTTTCAGATTCTCTTGTTAAATATCCTGAAGAATGCATATGTAGAATGTACAGACTACATTACCCACTCACCCTAAAAGGTTTGCTTTCCAACTTGAGGCAGCACTTTTGCCCCTTCTACCTAAGATCAAAGATCTTAGGAATGTCCCATAGTTCTTGGATACTCTGTTGTTTCAGGCACCTCTTCCCCCTTCAGTTTAAGAAGCTCAGGCAAGTAAGACTACAGAATTACTATCAAAGTTGTGAGCTTAAAGTCTTTTTTGTGGGGAGAAGCTGTGGTTTTGTTTGTTCTGTTTTTTAATTAAACCAATCAAGAAAGGTCATTCCTCCCATTTCCCAACATTAGCTCTCCCCACTCACTGCTTTTCCAGGCAGGTAAGTGCAGCTGCATCTCTAACTGTGAAATCTGATCAGATAATATGCAAAGATACCTGCAGTGAAGGTGTAGGTATTCATGACATGCAACTCCTCAGATATGCCAGCACTTTTAGAAGATAATTAGTATCAGCAGCCAGACACTTTGGCCTAGCAGGATGTAGAACCAGAATTAAACTGAGCAGATTGCCAAAAGACTTTCTAGTTAACTTCCTCCAGGACTAGTCTATCAGCGGGATGTAGTTTGAAGCAATTATGCATAGGAGATTTTTATAACTTCACAGTTGCATTTCCTAAATGCTTCACACACATATGGAACCTTGAGGATAAGTTTGCACTGTGTTACTTACACCAGCCTGTCATAAAGGCATATCCTATAACTTCATTTCTGTAGGCAGATGGAGTATGACATTAATATTAAAGTCACTAACTCATCTTTTAATGAGCTTTGCAGAATATTCACAGAAGTTATACCTGGGCAATATATCAGCCAGCTTTTCCTCAGCTGAACTTGTCAAGCAAAGGTTAAAAAAGTTCATCTGCTATTACAAAGGAACACAGCTATCAGGGCTTCTCTGTACTCACTGAGAAATCTGCTGCATTACAATACTGCTAATTGCCCCAGACACTCTTCTATTCCCAAGAAATAAAGAAAAACTTCACTAATGATCTTTGGAGGTTATAGGCTGGGGCTTTCACTTTTCCTGGAAGCTTTGTGATTCAGACAATGCAACTGCAGTTGCTCTCATTCTCAAAGGGAAACTAATAGACTTTCTTACTCTAGCTCCTAAAGGAGACTCCTAGTTGCTAACTGCCCTTTGATTGCAGTGAAAAGCTGAATAAGAGAGAAAAATTTACCTGATAGATTAATTCAATGAAACCAGGAGTGCCTTTTGAAGACAGCAAATATTAACTATTAGCAAATTTCTCCTACTTCAGTATCAACGTGGTCTGTTCTTTCAAATTCCTGTACTCACCAGTAGCTGCCAGAGTTGCCCAACAGGCAGGAGGGGAGCAGCAGTTCTGACCAAAGCCAGGGTCGCCAATCTTCTGGCAGTGCTCAGGCAGGTACTCCAAGCATCCAGGGCCAGGGATGACCAGCCACAGAGGAAGAGGCTTTGCTCCTGCTTACAGAGGGTTAAGGCACAGGTGCAGCAGCCCAGGACTGTTTGCTGAGGCCAAGCCAGGGGAGCTACAGAGCACATCAGTCTCCCTTCATTTGTCTTAAGACCCCTTTGTGTAGACTCAAACACTTGAACCTTATTTATGGTAAGGTCACACCAAGCAGGCTTCCAGCAAGACAGAGTCCCCACGACCTGTACCCTGAACACAGGGAGGGAATGTACCACCTCAAACTGCTCTGCCCCATCCCTCTGAAAGGCCAGGACGTGAAGCACCTGCCTTTTTACACACAGGGCTGTTCCATGCAGGGGAACACACAGATCCCTCTGACAGGACCAGCTCCTCAACACTAGCAGGAGCCCAACCTGTCAGCATTCCCAAAAAGGAGCCTATGGATACACTTCATCTCTGCAACAGATGCTGGGAGCCACTGGCTCTTTAAGCAAGCACTGTCTCCAGCAGCCCCTCTGGAGCCCTGCTCCCAGGACATTCCAGTGCAGAGGTGACAGAGGGCTGCAGAGCTCCATCTGACATACACCCTGACTGCAGGGCTGCCACCCTCATCCTGTTCCCAACAGGGACAGCCAGAGACCATGGCCCCATTGCAGGGGACACTGCCCAAAGTGCTGCAGCAATGCCTGCATCTGGAGCAGTGGGGCCCAGACCAGGGCCAGAGCGAGCTCTGATCTACTGAGGCACCATTCAAAATGGTACCAGGGACTTTTGCTTGCTTTTAAATGGGGGAAGACAAGGACATGCACAGACATCAAAAGCCTCCCCAGAGGAGGCAGAGGACTCTAGCAGCACGCAGTTTTCTGCCTACCACCAGCAGGAGGCTGCCAGCAAGCACTCAGGACCTGTGGTGGCCACAGCGCTCCGCTAGCCAAGGAGCTTCAGGGGCTGCTCAGATCAGCAGTTGAGCTATCCTAGCTGAGGTAACACACAACTGTCCCCCACTCAGAGATGCCACAGCTCTTCCCATCAAAACTTGGAGATACCAAAACAGCTACAGGTGAAGCCGCCAGCCAGCCCTCCTCCTCTCTTTCCTCTGCATTTATTAACTACTCAGTTTATTACTAACGCAGCCCATCTGTGGCAATGCCACTGAAGATAAAAAGCCTTATTTAGCCTCCTCTCTCCCTATCATTTTGTACCATATTTTATTTTTAATATGAAAGTTTTGCCTCAGCTGTGATTCCAGCACTTTGTCAGTCTGCTCACTTTGTCTGCTGTTCCTGTCATTGCTCCACAGCCCCACATCAAAGATTCAGCAAAAATGTCTCTGATCCTTTTTCCCCTTCTTCTGGGGTCAGACAAAATAAATGTTTATCCTATGTCTTGTGAAGACAGTCATGGTGTATGTTGGGAGGCAGGGAAGGGGCAGACGTTAAACCTGAACTCATAAGCCCCCCAGAGGCATTGAATCCTGATGGGAATCCTAGCCAAAGAAAAAGCTTTTCCTATGGCACAAATTTATCATTCCTCTATTTTCCCATATAAAGGATTACACAGCTATACCTTGCATTTAAACACACATGCTTCCAGTGAATTATATACTGTTTCAAACCTGACAGCTCAGTTAATTTGGGAGGCACTGGTCCAACCCTACAGGCTGGGTAGACACTGCACTCGTGTCATAAACTGAGTGAGCAGCTTTAGGCAAAGCACAGCAATTCAAAGAGCCATCCCTACCACAGAAGTTATTTAACCTTCCCTGCAGAAAGAAGGGAACCTGTGTAAACTGTCATTAGGATGGTGCATAATTCCAACGCATTATTCATATCACATCAATATATTCCAATAAATTCATCATAACCCCCTCCATTCTCTAAGTACATAGACCCAGCCCTAAGTGCCTGAAATTTAAGTAGGCAAGACTGAAAAGAATGTGAAAATGAGGTATAAGAAATTAAATTATTTTCCCAAGGTCACTCAAGAGGCCTGATGTAAGCTGGAGAACAAAACCTGAGCTGTTAAACACAGTGGCCTCATTGCCTCATCCCCAGACAGTACATCTGAGATGCTTTTTGCCTCCTGCCATCTTCCTCCTTATTGTTCATTCTTTTTTGAGCTATAATTCCTGGCCCACACCACATATGGCAGATGCTGCCCACATGTCACAGCCCTAAGAGCTCTTATGTTACTATAGCTGTCCATTTCCATAAGGGTTTGTGTCTCTGTCTTCCCTGTTTTGCCTTGTCATGTTCTCCACATGGTATTTGGAACTGTTTTTACAGGCTGCAACCCTGTTCAAACCCAGGGCACGATTTACTGGAATTTGGATGAAGAACAACAGTGCTGCATCACAGATGTGATCATCTGCCACCACACAAAAGTCTCCTCAAAAAGCCTGTAAAGTAACTGATGTCAGATTTGCCACATATTTGCTTGTGAAACTGTAAGAGTTCCTTTATTAGGCAGTAATAGCAGAATGAGCTGTATAATGGGGAAGAAAAATTACTGTGTCCTGTCCAGCCTTGGGGTAACCTTTAAACATTCTTTATGGCAGTGCAGTTTTTATTAGTTGCTGTACTCCACTTCTAAAATGCTACTAAGAAGTCAAGCAATCTACATATTTGATTGTGTCCAATGAAATGTCTTTTATTTTCTTCAGTGTAGCTATTACAAAGCTCCTCTATTAAAAACATTCCTATTTACAAAGCCAAAATATTTTTTCCTAGCTATCAAACATCATTGGATGGGCCCTTCTGATTAAGAGAACAGTTTCTACATATCCAACTCATGAAAATTCCAGAGGAACTCTCAGATTCAGGGATTCTCTCTGATCCCTGGGTGAGCTGAGGACACCAGCCCACAAGGCACCCACATAGCCTCTTTGAGGACAGAAGGTGTTTGTTAACACTGAGGCCTCAGTAACCTATTTTATAGCTTCACCATAGTTTGGGACAAGGGAATGCTTTGCCAGTAGGCAGTCACCCCGAGGTTTAAATCAGGTTAATGTAAACTGCAAACAAATGTGTTTGTAAATATAAAAAAACCCTCCAAAAAACCAAAAAAACCCCACAAACAAACAAAAACATCCAGAGACAAATATTTACAAAAGGTGATGAAATTAATGTTAAAAAAATGGTAATGTATTGCACCAAGGTTAAATTCTCAAAACACATTTTTCTTTACATTTCTGAACTACTTTGAATCTTTTCCTAATACACATACAGAACATTAGTTAATATGGGACTTTGACAGAATAAATTCCCTTCTGTCTCTTATCTCTCTTCCTCAACAAGACTTCTATATTTCTTATTGATAGCAGAGATAGCCTTGGTAATTTCTAAATGAAGACAACATACATTTTTAATAAAAGTTGAAATCAGGATTCTCTCTAAGAGTGTCCCTTTTGGTTCAAAGCCTCCTCAACTCAAGACTATGCATTTCATATCAAATTGTCCATAAAGCACCAGCATTACTGGCAAATAAGGCAAAATTCAGTCATTAAGTTTATAACATGTTCTTTCTCAAGACTTGCTAGAAAATTAACTTACCCTTTTAGCATCTATACGTGAAAGATTCAATATTATCAACAGAGCCATGAATCCTCATTATTTTAGGCAAATATTTCAGGGTCAAGTTTCCTCTGCTCACGATTCTGTAAATCTACAATAGTTTAATATGTCATATTGGCACCTTCTCCTAAATGAAGGAAAAAAGATGAGACTCTGCTTATCATGAGCTGACAGGAAAGAATTCTGTATATATCTAGATCCATTAATTATCTTGATCTGTTAAAATTTGGTGATTTTTTTTTCCTCTGGGATGCCTTTTAATATCTCAACATATAACAAGTCATGTCATGAAATTCTAATTGAAATCAGAGAGCTCATGAAGCCTTGGGATTAGATTCTCTTTTACTTCAATTATCTTCTATGCTGCATTCAAAAACATCGTAACTTTGAGGACTATTTTCAGTATTACTTGTATCCCTAATGTCTTCCCCAATTTGTGTGTGCAGAGGACAGGTAAGTAGTGAGAATGACAGATGCCACCAAGCTGATTCCAGAGATTTTTGCAGTCCCAAGATCCAAAGTGATGGCATAATCAGGCAACATGCCATGTGACAATAGGGAGGATTAAAATTACATCAGGCTCAGAGAAAGAAATTGCATATTCACCACTCAGCCTCATAACTATTTCCAGTTCCTGTCAGGTTCCATCAGTGAAAACACGGTAACATACGCCACAGGCTCTCTGTAGTGAGGGATACTCCAATAAGGGACAAACATCTCTGGCTACTACAGGATATGTGACACTAATTCCTCAGCGTAATTTTCTTGAACGTAATAATAATATCACCATATAATACAGATTACCTTTAAATAAGACCATCTAAAGGCAGGCCTTCCTATTTGACAATTCTGGGTGTCAGGAAAATATTTCTTTAGGTTAGGTTGCAAGGATTTACATAGTCACTTCACTAGGGTAGTGAATGCATGCTCAGAGACAGCTAGAATTTTTTTTAAAATAAACAATGTTAACAGAACTCATTTTTAAACCTGTGCAGAGCACGTATCTCAGTTGCTTGTGCATTGGTCAGCCAAATCTGCTGGGCTGCATATATCCATATGGTTAAAAATAATTTGCCTTAGTACCCCAATATTTTGAAATGTTTGATCAAAACTATCCATCCATTTCTGAAATAAGTCTAAAGGTTGGCTTTGATGTTAAAAAATCATGGTGTTGATAGCTGTTTTCCTCAAGGGGGTGGAGTACAGCTGGTTTTGACTTTTACTAGAGGAAAGCTAAAGAAGCATTTTCTATAAAGAGGAGAGTCTACATTGGACCTAGACCTGGTGTTCCCCAGAAAATCTGCCCATGTTTGCACAAAAGACAAAGTCTTTGAAAGACAGCCATCTGTTCATTTTCAGTACAGTTGTTTAACGGTTTCATCTAATGGCTGGAGTTTCCTCCTGATTGTGCATTCACACAATTCCTCTGCCTGCTGAGGTTGTGCCACCCTACAGAGCAATTGCTCATGCCCAAATCTCACAGATCCTTTGTGTTCCTGCCCTCTATGTTTATATATCATCATCACAAACTCTCAGCCCAGGTCTCCATGTGGCAGAAGCAGGTTTTATGTGTTTTCCATGTGCTACCTCCCTGTTTGCAGCATCTCTGGGCCTGAGTGGTACAAGGGCAAGGGAAAGCATGGTGGCAGTTTGTTCCTCCAGCTGATAGTCAGTATGCAGAAGGCATGTATCTTATTGCACAGTAAGAGCTGAATTGAGAACATGGGATGTGAACTGGGAAAAAGAGCCTGGGCAACATAGTCTGGGATGGAGGTGGCAAAGACTCTCTGAGGTCCATGGAGAATAATGGGAATCAGAGCGGTAGCAAATGACAAAGGATAGGAAGGAAGGTAGGTTAAAGAGAGAAAGAGAGAGAGAGGAACTAACTGATATCATGGATATTATATCTGGGAACCACAGAGATGGAAGGTAATAGATGGGAAAGCTAATGGACAAATCTACATCCACAAGAATATTCCCCTCCGAAGCCTGGGATGGCAAGCAACACCTCACGGCTTCCCCACTATCAGAGACTACCAATAAAATCTACTTGAAACGAGCCCCTGATCTGCCAAAGTCATTAGAGCCTTTTCCTGGTGAGGACTCACTCTCTCTATTCAGCCTGACCGTGGCTTCAAACAGCAAATTTAAAAACAAGTCGAGAATATGAAATGAACATATTCACATGGCAGAATCAATCACCCCCAGGCAATTCCAAAACCTGCAGAGGAGCTCAAAGCAGCCTGAAGCAAACAAAGGCACACTGTATTTCAGCTGTCTTTAGCTAGTGAGACCAAAAGGCTGACGGTGTGCTTAGGTGTTAAAACAAACTGCTCTCACTGAAAATATTGTTGCAATCACTCAGGAGTCACAGCAAGTCACAGTGGTGCTTTTGCAGCCTCCCACTGTTAAAACATAGGAGCATTTACCTGGGTCAGCCTCTGGTGTCCAAACCTTGCTGTGCTTTAGCTGTTGCACAACCAGACAGCTCTGTCAGACTGTGTGGTTCATGTACTGCCAGTTGCTTTATTTACACAGAGCAACTCTGCTCGTTGCAGTGGGAAGTTTTAAGAAAGGACAAACACAGGATTATCACTCAGAAATTATTGGCATCTTTCTCTGTGCTCAGAGCTGTGCCTGAGGCCACCCACACAGCCAGAGCTGGGGTGAGCTAGGGTTGCAGGCAGGAGACTGGTTTCAGCACCACACTCAGTTTCTCAAACTCTCTGCTGCATTTAGAGGTGAAACTGGTGCAGATTCTCCCCAGATGCCACCCTGGCCATCCCCCAAAATGAACTGGCAGCAAGAGAAGCCCCCACATACTTCAATCCCTTTCCTCTAACAATGACTAGATAACAAATCTATAATTGGACATCCTGGCCACAGACATACTGGGAAAGGCTTAGGGCAGTCCCTTTACAGTCAGCAGGCTCCTGCAGAAGAGGATGCACTGCCACAGCTTCTCATTTGCTTTGCTAGCCAGTGGGGGCCACAAGGAAGGCTTTGATATCTCAGATCATTAACAGGCAAAGTGAATGTTCTCCTTAACCCCACAAGATGGCAGAAGATGCTCAAAAATCTCCCCATTGGTCGGCTGGAAGGGCTTGTCTGACTTTCGTAGCAGTCTAACAACTTAGGTTTTCATTTAACTTCTCACAGATTTTTTTAATAAGACAGGAGAAACTTGACAAACTCGTATCAGTGATTGTCCATGGACCTCTTAGGAGCAGGGGGATGCTGTATCAGTGACTTGGCAGTACTGACAGACCCATGTGGGGAAGTGTTTAATGTGGGAATAATCTCCAGAATTTGCTTGCTTGTAATGGGCAAAAAAGGAAAAGAATAAGCAAACTAAAAGTGGACAGAGGAAAAGCCAACTACTTACATAAAGTCTTTATTTTTAATATCAGAGCTTGCAGACACTCTGCCTCTAGCATTCCTTACATAACTCACAGCATGAAGAATGGGAAAGCCATGAAAATTCAGACAGTTTGTCAAGAAAGGTCAATTTTTATTCCCTCCAATTTACTGCTGACTACTCCTGGTTAAGCACTTTTCCCGCCCCCAAGGACTTAATAAAAGCAAGTTCCTCCACCAGAGCATATTCCACTCTTAGGATGATAATCATAAAAAATGATCCAAAATTACTAAATTCAGTGCTAATTAATAGCCCTGTGAATGAGTCAGCTACTTTATGAAACAAATATAAATGAAAGGTCACTGAAAATGGAATAAAGTGTCTGTAGTGGTATTTCTGATGCAGGAAGCATTGAAGATAATCTTTCTTTGATCAGCTTCAGAAGGAAGAATGAGGAAATACCCAAATTAATTCAATCATTCTGAAACCTCAATAAGTGAGAGTTTGCTTGTGACTGCACAGAATAACCCTTCAGAGGTCAAAATAGCCCAGTTTGAGTGATGAAGGAGATGGAGCCCTAGGCTGACACGTTTGAGGGTGGATGAAGCTCTTTGCCTACAGAGTACCCAGACAGGCAGGGTGATGGGGACTGATCCTGCAGTGTAGGAGAAGAAGTCCATCATCTCTCATGACTCAACTTCAAGCAATGGGGCTACAAGATACTAAAAATTAAATTTTTATGCTCAGAGGATAGTATCTGGCTACCATTAAGCGCACTATGGACCTGAACCTATGAACATGGGACAAGAGGTCCTAAAATTACTTTTTTTTTTTCTTCCACTGATCTATTAAGTCTTCATGCCTTCTCCTCCAAGCAGTTTTACAGGGCTAAAGCCTCTAGAAGGCACTGTATGCAACTTCACGTGTTGCTTCAGTCTTCTAACATCAAGCATATTTTTAAACTATAAACACTTAGACATTTACAGCAATTTTCCTGAGCTGCATCTGAAATATATGTGTATTTTATTTCTAAGATTTCTACTGTTCAAATTCAGCAGACACAATTTTGTATCTGATTTGTCCTGCCTAGAATACTTTTCTTCTGACATTCAGAAACAGTTAACACTGAAGCACTGGCTGTTTGTGATGTACTTAAGACACCAAGGACATAAAGTTGTTTTTATGTGACAGTTACTGTCTGTCCCCTGGTGGCCAGAAACCAGACAGAAAACCTTACAGATTTGACAGATCACTTGCCTTGAGTAAGAAGGAAGCTCTTGCGCAGATAATGGTCCCTAGATAGCCTAAGATTTAGCTATCATGGAAACCATTTTAGACTGCAGAACTCAGATTCTCATTTTGACTCTTCTGAAAACTGGTCACATTCACATCTGAACTCTGGGTTCTACTACTGTTTATTTGCAAGCAAAATGGAGATCCAGGCCTAAGCTTCCAACAACTTTGGTTCTTAAATCAGTAGAGATGCATAAGCAAATTCAGAAAAAATTATTCTGTGCTTCAATTGTGAAGACAGAAATGACCAGCAGCATCACCAGTCCCTTATTAAAAACTTTTCATGCCTTCTCTCAGGCAACTCCACACAGCATTGACTCCTTTCTTCCTTCTCTCCACAAGTTTTCTGGAATAACCAGCTAACCCCAACCCGTCCCTCACACAGAATTTACTCTGTCTACCCCTTGCACAACCACATGCCCCTCCCTCCTCACAGCCAGCAGACTCTATCTCAAACTTTAGCAAACTCAAATTCTCAAACGAGTAGCTTGCTAACCCACTCTTTTATAACACCCATCCTCACTGGACAGACAAGGCTGTTTCCACTCCTCAGTAATCAGTACAGCTGTAATTTATTGAGGAAAATTGCCTTCAGCACTATTCTTACAAACCATCCTCTTACAATTCTGCTTCACAGATTCTCATTCATGGTGAAACCCACGCCATGTGGGCTCCATGTATGCAAAGCTTTGCACAAATGACAGCCACTACCTTTTTGTGCAGAGAATAGAAAACAAGTTTTGATTCCTTCCAAAAGCCTTTTAAGCCTTATGCAGAAATGCTGATCAGTTTTTCTCAGACAAGTGCAATTAAGTATTTTCTTCAGGAAGCTAACACTGTAAATTCAATTAAAATTTTCTAAATTTTAAGTTGAACTGCCACTATAGTAACAGGTAGAGTAAATGCGGATGTTTGGGGAGGGTGAGTCCCTCCTCAGCAAAGTGAGAAGCACAGGAAGATGCACAGGTGGGCAGCATAGTGGACTATAAAACAGGACCTGTGGGAGAAGACTCATGCTGCTCTAGAAGAAAAGGAGCTGCTCTAGAAGAAAAGGAATTGCCCAGAGCTGTGGATCCAGAGTGAAATGAGTTGCACAGTAGAGCACCAAGAACAGAAATGAAGGGTACTGGATGTGAGACTATGGAGAGGGAACAGATTTGTGGAGTTTTGATTTACAGCCTGGAACCTCTTAGCAAACCTTCCTCTCCTACTTGTTTTCTTCCTTCTGTGCTTATAATTACCTCTGAGTAGCAAGACAGTTTCCAGAAGCAAGCCCATCTCAGAAGGTGGATGTACCACACGTACCAAGGCTTCCCTCCCTCCTGATGCCTTCCTAAAAGCTGCTCCTGGCAGTCCTGCCACTAATCCGTCTCAGTGATAGGGTTTCACAAAGCACCAAGCATGCTCTTGGCAGGCAAACTGTTTGTGCATCTGGATGTAATAAGGAACTAGACTCCAGCTGATGTGGTGGCTCAGCAGTGAGCCACCAGGCGGGGAATGGTCAGTTTTTTTCCTGCTGCCTGAGTTCAAATCGCAGCAGCACATTGGAAGCTGCTCATGGTGTGAGCCTCGTGGTGAAAACAGCCAGGCCACAGGGAGGGAAGGGAAAGGAAGGTCACTGGGAGTCAAATGAACAGCTGCTCTCTGCCTACGAGACTCTGAAGGGTGTGACTATCTCCCACCAGTGGGAGTAGCCAAGGTTGCCCTCTACAAGAATGGAAGTAGCCAGGAAGAATTACAGTTCCAGAAGCTGAGAAACAAAGAATGTAGATGAGGAAGGAATTCCCCAGGAGTAGGGGGAAAAGAGATGTGGGCCCAGCTAGGATTGCTAACAAGGAGAAGGTCAGCAAAGAGTCCTGATGGCACTCCATTGGTGCATGGATATACTTCCTTGGAGGCCTTTAATTTAACATTTATCACTGGGAGGACCCCAGCATTTGCACAGGCTGGGCTGCTGCTGCTGCCTTCCTGAGGGAACTGTTTACTGAGGGTGGCTTTGAAGTAACAACAGCTCTCCCAGCCAGCAGCACGTACTCAGAGGGACAGTTCTATGTAGGGTATAGCTGGCTTCTAGTCTCCAGCACTGCTGAGCAGCAGAAGATGGCAGGATTTTAGTAGGGAAGGAAGTTCCTTTGGGAATACTCTGAAATAAACTGTGCCCAAACTAGTTCACATCAGCTTGCAGCAACCCAGATGCAACTTTTATCCTTCTCTCCAGTCCTGGACAAGTGCAAAGCATTTCCTCCTGACCTCATGTCTTCACTACACACACACACACACATAGAAATAAAGGAGAGCAGCAAGGATCTTGCAGTTAAAAGTCATGCTGAAGAAGAGCAAGGTCTCTTTCCAAGTAGACTTGGCTCTACAGAGCTCTGCAGATGTTTTTTTCTTTAAAAAAACCCACAGTAAAACCCTCATTTAAATGTTATTTAAGCATCTCTGACTCTTAAAATACATGCAAGAAACAGATGTGCAGAACAGAGAAGTGCCATTTTTATGGAGTGGTTCTCAGTGTTTGAGCCATATTCGATTACCTTTGGAGTGTAGGCTCCTCAACTACACCATGCAATATTTATAATGGTTTACAGCACATGGCCAAATCTTTCCACCAGTGAAGCCATGTGCCTCTTTATTAACCTCAGCCCAAGGTGTCAGTAAACCAAATAAATGGGGCATTAATACCTTGTTACCAATGCTTTCCAGATACTCCACACTTCACCCTACATTAGATCTCCCTCTCTGCTGTTGCTCAAGAAAGGGATTACTTCCCCCTTACTTTTATGTCCTGAGATACAAGTTCAGGAAGAACAACTTAGTCTAAGTTGTTTATCAGGCAGAAGCAGAGTCTGTAACCTTGTCAAGTCCCTGAATCCCTCATGTTACTGTTTTTCTCTGACACTCTGTCCCATATTTGGGCTTTGGGTAAGCTGACAGGAATGTAATTTCTATTTAAAGATACACTGTCTGTTACTTTTATACTAAGTAATAAATGCAGGATTTGAAGAACAAGCTCTAGGAAAAAACGGTTGGACAATTTATACATTGAGTCACCTCTAATTACCATTACAAAGAAAACAACAACAACAACAAAGAAAAAAAAGAAAAAAAATCTCTTATTCTTACGCACTTCCTCATAATCTCTCCCAAAAAATTTCCTTGGCCTGCAATTTCCCATGTTTGGTGTCTGCCCAAATGAGAATATTCCTGCCAATTGTTTTTCAGCCGGTTTTCAATTACGTGAGGATGAAAAAGAGACATTCCTTCCTATTCCTAGGACCAGGGTTATATTTTCCCACAGCTGTGCTGAAGCAATCTGAACACTGGAACTGAATTTCAGTTGTAAAAAGCTATCAAAAGGGTACAATGCCTTCTGTGAGTCTGGGGAATCCTTTTCAAGTTTTACAGATGGATTTTTTACCAAGTAAAAGACAGTTACACTTGCTCCTCCTCCCACATGTGTGCTACATGTGTATTTCAGTCAGAGATAATAACTTATTTTTGAAAGCAAATGTATCCTTCCTTGGCCCTTACCCTTCCTGGACATGCTCTTTGATAAAAGAGAAAACTGGATTCTGTTATCTCAATTTCTGCAGATGGCTTCCAAAAGTACTTAGGAGTGAGTACTAGTTTGACTCTTGGTGATTTTCAGCCATCACTCACGTCTCTCTTTAATATCCTCACCCTTGTTCAAAATTCCCATTGAAGCTGATAATAATGTTGAGGAATAAACCAGGAAGGATCCAGTAGAGCACTCAGATTGCAGACAGTGCTGGGGATAGGCAGTGAACTAAATGCAGCAGAAAGTATATGGAAAATTCAACATTATGTTGGATATCCAACATATCATTCTTGTGATTTCTTTACAGGGACAAAACCCCATCTGTGGTTGAGCCACTGCTTATCTGAGTTAATATTTGCTTTCCTTAAGCCTTGATTTAAAATCCTGACAGTGACCTCCCTTCATATTGACTAATACAATTGCCTCTCCACTTCCCAATTTCCCAGCCAGTGAAGCACAGCACTGCTCCTCATAATGTATTAAATACTTAGTTCACCCAGCAGGAGCATTTGAGCAGTCAAGGGCTAGTCAGTGCCACTAAGCATGACAGATTCAGCATCCTCCCTATAAACATGCTTTTCAAAATCTAAAGCCACAGGTAAGCACACCAATCCAATGAATACATTTTGCTTATAATTCATAAGCCTTCCATCATTGATTTGGGAGATGACACAAAGCAGATATTAATTATTGATAAATAATACATATTCACTCCTTCTTATCATTGCAAAAAGTAAATAAACCTAAGGGCAGCCTTCAAAACTTCCAGGTCCCCAGTCACAGCTTACAAAGTTATTACTAAGGAGCTACTCCTGATACCCCCTTGTCCTGAATAACACCATTTTCTCCAGTTAGTGCCACTAATGTCGACAATATCACTCCTACAGGAAGTGCCACAGTCAGGTTAAAAATTTATTTCTTTTCAGATAGATTTCTCCTTAACACATGCAGAGAAAAAAGGAAAGTAAAGGCATCAGGATCCAACCTCAGAAATAAGGAAACTGAATTCTAGCAGGAATAAACTCCCAGAGAGGAAAGAAAAGAAAAAATGAGAGAGTGCAAAAGGAATGAATAAAAGAGATAAAGCCAGGAGAGGAGAATTTATCTTACACAAACAGAATTTGTGTTGGCCCATCCACCCATGACACAAGCACTAATGAGGCTGCCCATTCACAGAGGCCTCAGATAAACATACAGATGGCCATTTAAATCACCTCAATGCAGTATGTGTATTATGTGAGCCAGTGTTTTCACTTGGAGAAGGTAAAGAGGAAAAGACAGAGGGCTGGAGATGATGAAGATAGCAGGCCAGGATTATTGGACTTTTCCTATGCCTCAGTCTTCATAAGTTTTTCTATGAAAATGCTCATAAAGAGCTCAAATATAAAAATTCCAGACTTTACTGTTGGCATAATTGATCTCAGATATGTCACCACAGAAGGAGACAGAGGAGTATTCATGTAAGATATACAAATCTTGGAGAGGAACCAAGTGTAATATATAATCTTTCCTTCCCAGAAAACCATTCAGAGTGGTTTTGGAATAGATTTAGGCTTTTAAAACCTGTTCTCCAACCTGTAACGCATTTTGAACAAAACGTTTTCAGGCTTACAATAAAGAACACTTGAATCTGATATGTATTATCCATCCAGTCCTGAAATAAATAATTCCTTGATTATAGCTTCTTATTTTGCAGAAAGGGGAGTGAAGAACTTCCACTTTAAAACAGCCTTCAAAGGATCTGATATATTAAAAAAATAAGAGACTAAATTCACAGCTGGCACAAGTGAGCACCTCCCAGTTTGAGCAGCAGATCTGTGCCTCAAAAAACCACTTTTTTCTCTGGTTACAACTGTCTACCAATACTATATCAATATTATATAATTTATTACAGTATATATAATTTATTACATTATATATATTATATCATTATTACAGTACCACTGCAAAAAATTTTAGAATACTTTCTTTTACTTATGGGTCATGTTGCGTGCTCTTTTTTATATATATTGTTGTTGTTGTTAGTTGCTGTAATGGGCATTTTACCCATGGGAGTGGGTGTGAAAACCTGCTTTCTGTTTCAAGTAATTTTTTTTCCCTGGCAGTTTCCTCACATCCCTTTTCACTACCTTTCACAACCGCTCATCTTTGGTCCTCCTGACCCTTCTTTTTCAACACCCTGCTGTCTCTCTGGTCTTCTTTTCTCTAGGGAGTTAAGTTCTCACCTTCTCTTCAAAGCCATTGCCACATCAGCAGTAACTTTATGATAAACAAGAGGCCACAATCAACATTAGCAGCCATCATACAGCATCAGACTAGCAGCCATCATACAGCATCAGACAGACAGAAAGTCCCCTTTTATGCCTCCTCTGCTATTGTTCTACACTGTCAGCATCTACCTTCTTAGTCATCAGGACATGTGGCCCAAACTGATTGCCAAGGGCTTGATCTGTGGTCTCTTCACTGAACATCAAGGAGAGACTCACGTTGGGTTCAGCAGCCTGCAAGTCAGACCCTGAGACACCATCAGAAATGTCCATCCATCGGAGTGATGGAGGTTAGAAAATCAGCAAAGGAAAGCAAAATAAATACCTCCTGTAGAAATTAAACCCTATGCCCAAGTTGCTTACAAGTTCATCTCAAGAGCAGGAGGAGCAGGGAATTGCTTGTCTAAACTGTGTGTTTGCATATGTGAGTGAATGACCAAGAGACATCCTGTGGGCCTTTTAGAGCTGGTTACATTTAGCTGCTTTGTGGCTGCTGCCAAATTTTTAGTAGCTGTGACTCATTGACCAACCAGCTGCCTTAACATCTTGTTTCATTGTCCTTTTCCCCTTATGGAGGTTTCCCCTCACCCCCGTCTGAGACGTCAAGAACAATGATTCCAGATGTAAGCAAAAAGTTTTCCATCGCAGCACATCACAGGAGCTGCAGGCGTGCCTCAAAAATGAAGATTGCAAATGATGAGTCTGATGAACACCTTGAGAGGCGACGGATGACAGTGAGTATTCAAGGCAGTCTGCCCTGTTATATGGCTTCCAGGTGAATGAAAGTTGGCAAGATATTTTAAGATGTGTCTGTGCATAGCTCAGGAAGCAAATCTGAGTTCTTTGTTAAACAGCCGTAAGTGTGTGGGATTTTGGGGGTACTTGTGAATACGGAGGAAAAGGAAACAGGGATATTCTGAAGAAATTTTATCAAATACACACTTACTTTAAAGGAACAAAATCCAGTAGCTATTGGGGTGGAACAAACCTGGAGGACTGTGTTCCTCCAAAGAGCTCGATGAGAGGCAACAGCCAAGCCCCTCGTTTAAACTGGTCTGTGCTCCCAAGGTCAGCCATGAGCACAGATGTCAGGACACATGAATCCAGTGTTTGCAGAGTGCTGACACTCTTAGTTCTGTGAACTGACAGCCCTCAGCTCTTGTGCAGAGATGTTCAACACTTGGCAGCACCGAGTTCGCCACCTGAAGACATGAGGAGCCTGCCTGGAGAACTTGGAACTTGTCCCTAGACACACTCAGTGCCAGAGGGGCGGCAACAAGGCAACAAGCAGACCCCTAAAACCATTAATCCAGCGGCACTAAGAGTTGTGGGTGTTCAAGGAATAGAACAGCAGTCTTTGGTGCTGTGCATATTTAAGGCTTTTGAGCTCATCCGTCTCCATTCAACTGTTCCTAGGCAGGAAATAGCTAATTACCTTTCTATGGCAAGAGCAGTTCAGCTCCTCCAGGGCAGAGGAGAGAGAAATGGTCATAATTACAGGAGGAGTGCACAGAACTCTCCCTGGTAGTGGAGGGATTGAGTTGCAGCCAGCATTTAAAGGCTGATTAGTATAACTGCTTGCAGTCAGTATTTACAGCCACTTCTCAATTGCCCTTACCCTGGGAAAAATGAGATGCTGTCAGCATAAAACTTACGAAAAAGAACAATAGCAATAAAATTAGGCTTTCTTTTGATATTAAATAAATCATAATTTAAACAATTACATTAACAATAAGATTTTTTTTTTCCTAGCCCTCCAGTGGTCCTTTTGAATTTCCCCCACAGCCCAAGGTTTGGAAAATCTGGTTTCAGAATGAGAGAACTATACATGCACTCAATAATGGCTTCAATGAGTGTTAAAGGCATTGTTCCTAAAAGGAGCTGTGTGAATATTTTAAGTTACTGAGCAGGAGAGGTAGTAACAAGAACAACAGAAACACTAAATTATTATTATTTTGTCTCTTCAGACCTCAGTGCGGTTTGCCCCTTCCCCTAAGGAGGGGTTTAGCTCCCTGATGGGATCTTCTGGGGAGTCATCTGAGCTAGCACAATTATTTTGTCAAATCCTTATCTCAGGGACCAAATAATGGAACCAGGCTTTGACTGCTTCCTCTGATTTTTAATGAACTGTTTGTTGCAATTAGAACCTGCATTATTGTAACTGTGTCTAGAGAAGGAGTGTGTTTAGAAAGTGCTCAGGGGAACAACAGATTGTTAAGCAGCAGACGTATTTTTAAAACAATGAATTGTAAACAAAGAATATAAGGGGAGACGGGAAAAGAGAGAGAAGGAATATTAGGAAGGGAAATTTTTCAAGGAATAGAATTTTCAAGGAATATAATTTCCAAGAATATTTCAATAGCGTGCTATCCATGCAGATCTTAAAAGACTGATAAAAGTACAGTTAAACCTTTTTCCCTGGCTGTGCTTTAGCTCGAAGTGGTCACATCTGCAGCCTTTGCCTGGAAGCAGATTGTTCGAGTCAAGAGTGAACAGGAGAGGGCAGCATGACTTTAAACTTACAGAGAGGGCCACTATGGAAGCGTCTGGGAAAGCGCAGTGGACAGACGAATCATTGTAGGTCACCCGGCAACAGAATGAAGAAGGGAGTTTGCCGGCAGGTACCTCGCTGGAAGAAATGCCTGCATGGGAAGAGGATAGAAGAAAAAGATGTTTTAAGTGCAGAGTAGAAAGCGGTGTGGATGTGGTATTTCAGCAGTGCATTCGGCTGGACTCAGTTCAACTGTTGAGTTCGGGGTGTGATGTACAGCGTTAGAGCACAGAGACTCCTGGAAGTTCCTTCAATTACATTCTCTCTCATCCACACATCATTATACCCTTATGCAAGATAAGGAAACCTATTTCAAAGATGCACCAAAAGTGGTAAGTTCTTTGCCAAACGTGTCATATGGCATCAGCACAGCACCTGGATGGCAACACTCCCCTGCCCACCATTGACCCAAGCACATCCATTGCATGAGTGCAGGGCACTGTTAGGATGGCATGAAGGATTTCTGAGATGTAATCAGCACACCAGAATTGCTGATTCAGCTTCAGATGAAGGACAAATTCTCTACTCTAATGTATTCTTTCAAATCAATTTCATAAATGAAAATAAATCCAAATTGATACCATAAATATATAAGAACATTTTAAACCCTGGCAAAGGTACAGTAGCTTTGGTTTTAACCCATGGAAACTCCAGTGTAGTGACTTTTAACAGAGGACAAAATGTGGTCCATTAACTTTCACATTTCTTCTATGAAAGTACTTACTAGAGGCAGTTGTGGATCCATGAGCCAGGGTTCTCTCTGACATACGACTTTTTTAAGTTATGCTGTGTGCAAAATCATCCGGCAGAGAAATTTCCCCACACATAAAAAACAGCCATGCCCATTAGTTGTCCTCTTGGCTCTGCTTCCCTTCTGCCACTATGTTATGCTTCCTTCAGTGAAAACAGAGTAATTCTCTTTACAACTGATGGTTCTGCCAGTACATTACTGAATCAGCGGAGCCACACAGATTTTGCTGCTCTGTCCCCTCTTCAAATCAGGCTCACAACCCAGAGAGGAAAATTACTGACATTCCTGAAGAGGGTTATGGTACATTGGTTCCCAGGGAGTTATTCTGTTCAATCATTTTGCAATATAGGTGAATCACAGGTGCATTTTTTATTTCACAGACAATGTTTCAATATCTCTGTTCTACACATGAGGAATGGAATGAGACAACTGGAGTTTCATTCATTGAAATCCATCATCCATGTAAATTAATTGTTTCATCTCATTATGGAAATTGTCGATAAAATACCAGTACTGAGAGAAGTAATCTTGCAGAAAACCGTGTGGGAATGATATGAATGGAAACACCAAATACACATAAACCTTCATAACCATCAACCATATGTTTAGACAGGGACAGAATTCTAGAAATACAAGGATAACAATTACCTGACCTTTTTATTGAAACAGGCATTTCAAGTAACTTACCCTAATTGTAAAAGTATTTCTGAGCCACTAGTTAGCTACATGGAAAATTTAATTGATTACACCTAAGATTTTTAGGGAAATGCTGAAAAGGAAGTGGGTTTGTTCTGACATTTTAAAGTTTTGATACTAAGGGATTTTAAAATTACTTAATTTCAATAGCTGTGCTAGTATAAATGACTCATTATCACTGGCACCTTAGAATATAACTGAAGAATTGCATATGATTGTGAATAAATGAAATAGCTATTTTAAGATATTTTCAAAAACCCCACATTTTCAGTACTAAAAAGCCGGATACTCTAGTACTGAAGGAACCATCTTAACTTTCGTAGCCCAGTGCATAGGAATGGCACTTAATCTAAAAGCAAGTTACCATCAATGGTCACATCATGTAACAAAAACTAAAAATATTGTGAAAGAAACTACACCTTAAAATTTTCAAATAAAGGGGTGTCTAAATGCCATTTTTGATGTTCTGCTTGGTTGTAATACCTACACTTTAATATTCTGAATCAGAATGAAAAGTAATATTTCAGTGTCAAATTTTCCAGAAAACAAAAATTCCCCACCTTGACCAAGTAAAATTACCAAATGAGCAAGTAATCCATTTTCTCCCAGGCCCTCAGTTTTGCCAGCACTAAATTTACACATAATCATTTTTTAAAGAGATATGGGAGGAAATGCATAAATGCCAAGAATGTTTGTTCAGGGAAATTACACACCATCATTTTCCCAACATCTGGTAATTCACGAAGGGCTGACAAATTTTCTTTTGAACTTACTAAGAATGAAGTTATCTATTCTGAGGGGTTCTGTGATAAAAGCAATTTTTTTACTGTAAGAAAGTTTGAGCTGAAGCTTCATATAGAGAGAGGAAAGAGACTGGAAGAAGGAGAGCTGCTTTTGTTGGACTGTGCGTCAGCAGCAATATTTGTCCTCCCCTCCAGAACTTTATTTTTAGATGGCCTCTAGTGCATTAGAACAAGTGTATCAATTGGATGAGGTCAAACTGTCTCTGTCTGTCAGAGGTGTGCCAATGGCCATGGAATTCCGTTGGCTGGTATTGATTTGAACCTTGTCAAAATCAGACTCTAACATCATTAAAAAGACTTTAACATCATTCCTATTAAACATGGGCCTAACAACCTTTTAACAGTCTGAAGCTAAACTCTCATTTAATTTATATTGATGAGGATGTAGAGATATCAGCAGAAGGGATTTTTTCTGTCATGTTTTCCTCCTCACTGTGTTAGCAGCTAATTGCCATCTTAGAAGGTCTTTGCAGGAAAAGGATTATCATCCCTGGAAACAGTAGAAATCCCATGACTTCTATTTCCCTAGCAGCTCAATTTTATTCTGACCAGTATCATCAGACTGGCTTTTACATTGGAGCACACTTCTGTAGCTACAAACGTGCACACATTTGGTACTACAACACTTATTATCCAGGCAATGCAATAAGTTAACACACTTCAGCAGACCAAGAAACTATCCACAGTAAGTTTCCTTTTGCAAAACACGAACTCTTTTTGCTCTGCAAAGCTCTGAGTGACTTGAACATCACATGTCATTTGTTTGGCCCTTGCACTAAAATGGAAATTTCACCTCAAAACTGTGCAGTGTGGCTTCCAGCTCTGCAAGATTTATGTGAGGCTGTTAGTGGTGTTGTGTCACTTGGTAATGTAGGATTGTGTCTGCGGATGCAATACCATGCAGTGTGGAGGCGAGCTGAGGAATTAAATGGGATGGGATTTGCATTAGAGCTTCACCAGTTAATCAGCTTAGTCCCTGAAATCTGGCTGCAACTTGCTGTATGGGTTCCTGCTCTGGTCAACAGAAACACTAGGATACAACATATAAGAATGCCTTGAAGCAATACAAGACAAAAGGAAGCAATTATTCCAGCTCAGCTAGATAAGTGCCTAGGGGATCAACTCTCCATCTAAAAAGTGTATTGGTATTCTCAGCCTCATGACACAGATTCTGCAATGGAGAAAACCCACATATAGAATGAGGTCAAAAACTTAGCTGCAAGTGTATTGTCTGGGCTTTAAAATTAACCCTGCCTTGCGTCTCAACCCAGATGACTGAAGCATTCTGCTAAGTCTTTGTTGCTTGTGATTACATATATTTTAAAATATGTGGAAAGCTCTGTGGCTCATTCTTTTTCCAGTGGAACTGGGGATGCAGTTCAGCAAGTACACAGGGAAATGGATATAGAGATCACCAGTTCTTTCTTGCAGCCTATTAATTTTACTGAGTATACCTCATTATTTATTCTGTATGCATCAAAATGAACACCGATCCTAGACCGAAATGTGTCTGGACTCACATTCACAGAGATGAGAATTGCCAGACTGGACTAGCCCAGTGTCAGTCCACGTAATCCAACAATCTGTCTTTGATAATAACTAGCACCAGATACCATAAAGGAAAAAAGCCTCTATCCAGCAATAACCCCAGTCATTAAAGTGTTTTACCCCAATCAGACAGAAGTTGGTGCCCAAAGCATGTGGTCTTTTCCAAACATTTGCTAATCCGGCTGGAACATTATCAGTGTAAATGTCTGATTCTTTCCAGATCTTGCTTGCCTTATCCAGAGAAATGGTGAGGAATAAAAGCAGTCAGATGAAGGGGAAGAAAGAAATTTCCAAAATGTGGGATATAAACAAAGAAGGTTTGGGACAGAATGAAAAATAAACAGAGAGAGTGTCTGGAAGGGAAGAGAGAATGAAAGAAAAATTCAGTCCTTTGAAAATGACAGGATTCTTTTACAGCTCCCAAACCAGTGAGGTTTACCTTAGAGGGAATAGTTTATCACTCATACACTGTTTTGAAAGTCCATCAGAGACCAGCAAGATGTGAAACCAAAATTCAGCTATCTCTGCAAATGTGCTGATCAAAGTTCTGCCCAAGACAGATCAGCAGGCACTGTGGATTATGCCGACTCAGTGAAGTCAGAGGTGACCAGGGAGGATCCACAATCCCAGATCCTCTGCCCCCAGTCCTGCAAAATACAACAGTACAAAGGCTTAACAGAAAAAGAACTGGGATTTTATCTTCTGTGAAGCTCAAGAGGGTGGAAGGAAAATCTCACTTCACTGATAGCGTAAGAGTTGAAGGCTACAATTGCACCAAAGATAGTAAGAATTCAGGACTAGCAAGATTCATGCTTTCAAAGAACTAGTATAGAAAAATGTCTCAAGCTCTCTCCCATGAAAGCTGATAAAGAATTAGGATATGCTCTAAATATGGTTTCCAAATCAGTCCCATGTGAACATCTTGCTTTGAGAGACTTGAGTAATGACTTGCTCAGGGATGCAGTGCACAAGGAGAGGTGGAAAGGAACATGTAAAGACCAAAGAACTCGCAAAATAAAGGAAGATTGAGCTCTCAGAGCCATAACCTCAAATACAGCAGATAAACTTTCAAGGGTTCTAACACTGAGAGACCTTGCAAATGTGGACTCCACGTGTGATAAATGGCCCTGCTTCCAGATCTCCTGGAAAAGTTTAAAGGCACAACTAATGACATTGTTAAAGATGATTTCTGTGCTGATAGATGTTATGCTGACATTTTCCATTTATTTTTCAAGATTGTTTGGGACTTGCAGAAACAGTAAGTGAGTGCATTTTGAAACTCTGATGAGACTTGGACATTCACAAATTTCTTGTCACCTGGCAAAGTCAGGTAAAATGTTACAAGCGATTATTTTAATCATGTTGAAGATTAATCATACTTTAAAACATGGGTTCTGGAAATAAATTCTAAATGTTAATACTGATAAATTACTGTTGCGAATGGATCATTATGTAGAGGAAACATTTAGTTTAACTGGAGTTGCTTCCGAGCTGCTCTACATACGTTATATGGGGCACAAAGCCGAAACCAAGTTCTGTCCTTTTAAAGAAAAATACTCCAGTCTCATCCTGGGTTTAGTGACTACTGTAAGGGGAACAAGGGAAATCAGACTAGGTGCCTTGCTTGGATGTCCATTTTTAATCCAGCAGACAATTTCAACCAAAGCTGTGGCAAAGCTGGTCAAAATAAAGACTTTACTAGGGCTCTCCCATCATGAAAAGAGACACTTAGTGTAATACCACAGAATCTACAGGAGACCAAGAACTGGTCTGTAAGGGACAAGGCCTCTTAATGCAGGGGGCAGGACATTCAGGAACATCTTTATGTAAATGCTCCTTGAAAGAGAAAGACATCATCCAAGGCTGTTAAAATGCAGGTCCATATTAACCTGTCCTTCCTTTGCACTGCTTTGGCTCTGGTTCTAGACAATCCTATAGTAGCTGCAAATGGGGCAAAAATGCTGGTAAGAACTCTTTCTCCAATAGAGCTCTTTAGGGAAGGCCTGTGCTATGTTGGTAAAGAAGATGGGTATGAAGAAAAGCTGTGTAAAGCTGATGTACAACTGGAACATTCTTAGACTAGAAAGATCTATTATCTAGTTCATGCTGGAAGCACAAAATAAAGTGAATCTAACACTCTGAAAGCCAAGCTTGAGATGTATTTCACTTTGGTTTGAAGCCCTTTTTGTGATATCTTGAGCATCCTCAGCACTGGTGTTGTTTGGGCCAGGGGGCTCCCAGACTACTTTGATGAGCCCAGGGCACTGTAGAGGACTGGGCTTCCCTCTCTGCTCTGCCCTGGGACTGCTCTGTGTTTAGACACACATCTGAATCTCTACATTTCCACAGGAGTTCCCAGCAATCCAGATGCAAAGACACTCCAGAGCAGCCTTGTCCAAAGGGAACATTTGTGCTGCATAGCAGCATTAGTCATAGATGGAGGCAGCAGCTTGTTGGGTAACAACTCTAGTAGAGACTCTGGAAGTCAGCTTCTTTAGAGAAGACAAGGGTCTTAAAAAAATTCCTACTATTAGATTCCACAGAAAAAGTATTAACGGACATAATTTTCAAATGCCAGGATCTCCTGGAAGTGCTGTTCATTTGTCTCAATCTCCTTACTAATTCCAGGAGTGCTGCTGTGCCTCCTGGTGCTGCATGCAGCATAATTCCCGTGCCTTTAAAAGTTCTTAGAGTATACTGACCCTTCACCATTCCCTGCCTCCTGGATGGCCAATGTGATGGGGCAGCTACTTGTCCTGAGTGTTCCTTTGATGGAAAAGCTTTTCTGCTGGAAAATGGGCTAAAAGCATGGACTGTTTCTAGCCAGCAAACCACATTACCCTGACAGTAAGAACAGAGCTGGATTACATTCAAGACCATGCATGGAGTCCACGGTTTTGTGTCCCAAACCTGATAACACGGACTAAGAACTTGAACTATTTCAGGCTACCACATGATGCTGACATGTTAACAACTTGGGCTGTTACCAAGCTGGGCTGGATTCAAACCCATGGGCGAAGGTAAAAGGTTTTGTGTTCCGTTACTGGCGCCAAATGTTCTGTTTTCTTACTCGGCTTCTTTCATGACTGTGTTTTTCAAAGCATTTAGAAAGCACCCGTTAGCGCTTCACTCTGTGTAAGTAATGTAATAACTGGGAGAGTGATGTGGGAGGAGGGACATGGTGGGCAGGAATCATTATCCAAATTAGGTGTTAAGCTTTGGCTTCTGCCCCTACCTTTGGTAAGGGTTACAAGGATTAGTGGAGACAGGGAAAGGAACTTCTGTTTCTAGAGCATGACTATGAAAATAGACACACTGGTAACTATGAACAAAATGGAAAAAGTAAATACAGTCCATGAAGTAACACCATTGGGAAAACAAATGTTCTCAAAAAAATTCAGAAAGTGCATAATTCTCTGCAGCATGAAGCATTGAGAGCCAAGGTCTGTTTTTCTGGAAAAGTTCCTCTGCATCTGGATCCCCATCAGACTTGGAAGAAGAAGTCTAGGAGGGCTGTGGTTTGGAGTGCGCCGGCACTCTCATTGCAGATTTTCTTTGTAATAACAGCAGTAGTTTCATACCTGACATAGAGAAGCCCCCATTCTCTCTGTCTCACCTGAAACATATTTTGCCACAGTCCAGACAATGAGGAATGGATAGAAAACAAAATCAGGAGCTGAATATTGATTCCCACACAAGACTCAAAATCACATATGCTACCTTTTGCTGTAGCACTAGGTATTGCTCACCTCAAGGCCTGCTTTTGCACTTCATGCACAAAGAGCTTGACTCAGAAAGCAGCAGAAACTGGAGAAAAAAATCAATACACACTAGCTCAATTCAATTCCTGGGAAGAAAATATTGTGGTGTGTTATGATGACCTCATGTTTCAAACAATGACATAACAGCTCTTAGCTATGTCAGACCATTGCATTGTGTACCATCCATCTAAGAATGGCAATGGCAATGTGGAGTATTTATATGTGCAACATTAAAGAGCACCTCCCATTCTATGATTCTCCTTAACTCACGTGTGCTGGTAATACTGCCTTAAAGCTTGGAATTCCACAGTCAAAAAGTCATTGACAACCTGCATCTATCTTATGTGAGTAAAGAATTTAAGAAAGTTATTCTTGTCACTTTTCCTCCTCTGAGAAGTCTGCATGAACTGAAGTTGTGAGGCTCTTTTTGGCACTGTCAGGAATAATCCCTGAATATAGTGAAAGGTATTACAAAACAAAATAAAGTTTTTTTCAGTTACAAATTCCTGAGAACACCATTGCCAACAGACTGCAGAACATTTTTTGTGTTTAGGAAGTGATACATAATTTAAAAGTCATACTCTTTGGCATGACAGGGGAAAAAAATCTGCAGTTTATTATCTTTCAGATTCTAAATATTTTTTCAGTCTGGTGGTAAACCAAACACTTTTATGCATTTGTTGACACATCCAGTGCATTTGGCAATGTGAAAATCCTTGTTATTTGGGTCAGACAAGTGTCCTCAAAAACAAGGAAACCCAGCAGGCCTTCCAAGCCAGGCTGTGCCAGACTCTGTTTGCCCTGGTTTGATGGAAGTGACTGCTAACCTACAGCAAGCCCTGCTCTGCACCAGGGCTGTGGCCTCTGAAGGGAGCTGGACTGCCTGGCTCAGCCTCCTCATTCTCTTCCTGACTGCTCAAGGTCAGACCCAGGAATCCACTGCCCTCCATGTGGGGTATGTCAAGAGGCAGCACTCTTCATGAGCTCCCTATCACTGCCTCTTGGCCCTGGCCCCAGAACCGGCTGATACTTATTTGGCAATACCCCCTTTATTTCATGCCTCCCTGCTAGAAGTCACAGTGGAGAGACAGAAAAACAAATGGGCCATAAGAGCAAAATCTCTCTCTTCCCAAAATAAAAGTCTGTGCATAAGAGCCTCTGAGCATGTGTATGAACCTACTGCATGAATTGATGGAATGAACTGCTCTTATTTATTGTACGTGAGAGATTTATCTCCCCGTTTCCTCTCCAGGTACAGACTATCATAAAGAAAAGGCAGAATTTAGATCATCTCTCACCAGGCCCTACCCTCCTTCCCTGCTCTATTCTCCCTGGTTGCTTCTTTGTGTCACTGGTAGTCAGACATTAATCTGCTGTCTCATTTGGCTGGTAATTGTACCTCCTTTAGAGAGGAATCTCATTTTACAGAAGTTCAAGAACTGAAGAGTTTATCCTGGTTAGCAAGTTTGTTATCTTCAACGCTCTGACTAAAGGCAGCTGAAAAGGAGGGTGGCACATATCTATGATGGAAACTTTCATATATATGATGGAAACTCTCTGTAGGCTTGAAAGAGGCTTGAAAGCTGGATTTACAAAGCATTTCCTGCGCACCACGATTACACCCTTTCTTTAAAATGTAGCAGGTGGGATCCAAAGACTAGATACGTTTATAGATACAGACAGAATTATGACAGCTTTTAAGATCTCAGACATGGAGATACAATTCTCCAAAACTGGTGTTTGAATCAACCGTTTCATGTCTCCAATGTAATTTTATGTGCACATTGTCCTCATTCATTTGGCTAGAAGTATTTCTTTCAATGACAAACCTGTAAATCCACTTAATAGCTATGAGATTCATATTGCCTTGTCTTTTTCTTGCTTTATCATGTATGTCACTGTACCAGCTCACTTGGGTGAGCAACTGGCTCATTTTAGGCTTGTGCATGGTAAGATCTTAACTGTACTTTTGAAGCTGCACTTAGGCAACAGCACTACTGAGATATGAGATGCAACTTGGGGAACAGCAGCTGTCAAAAACATTCAAACCGACCAAGCTCAGCCCATTTTTTTTTGTGATGAAGACACTGTGTTGAAATACATTAATATTTACATCAAATACTTATCAGATACTTGAATGCCTCAGTTTGCAGCATACATAAGCAGCGTTCAGCACACACAATTTCTCTCACTGCCACTTTGGTACTGGCAGCCAGGCAAATCCTAACATACAAACACCTCTCCTTTTCCTCTCCAACACTACACAGCTGCTGCATTTGCTGAATTTGCCCGGTGGTGTGTCTCATCCCAATGGAAAGCGCCTCTGATCTTTCTCTCCAGAGGCAAGGCACAGCCTTAACACCGCACAGATGTGCACTCTACAGGGGAAGCAAAGGAGTGTGGGTTGACAGGAATTGACCGGTAAGGATGGTGGGAGAACAGGAGCATGGAGCACCCTCAGCGTTCTGCTCTCACTGTGACACTTAGCACACTCCGACCAATCCCACCTGGGCCCAACTCTACACCAATCACCAAACCCAGGAGGAAGCACTGTGGGGTGGGCATTACAATCCCTGCTGTATTCCTGAAAGGCATGCACCGAAGCTAAGGAAGTAGATGGGGTGAAATCTTGTCCTAATTATGTTAATAGGAGTATTGTCTTCACTGAAGCTAGGCTTTCTCTGCATGGAACCTGCCAGAAAATCCCAACACCCACTTGTATTTTCCTTTTTCAGGATGAAAATTAGGTACAGCACATATTGCACTCGCTAGGGTACAGCTGTCACCGTGGAAACTCTGTTCAATAGAGTGAAAATTTTTACAGGACTGGCTGGGTTCATAAAGTGTTGAGCACTATTTTCCCCCTATTAATTTTATTACAGGTACTATCATTCAAAAATTAGGCAATCTAAGTGTGTACAAATAGCTGTAATTATACACTCAGCTGCCATGTATGTCTCTAAAACAAATCCTGTACTGTATTTTTCAATTAAATTCAACTCTTCACACATACCATGATGACATAACAAGAACTTCTGTATTTTTCCAAGCGTATACTAATGAGGTTTTCCACTGCAACATTCTAGGAGTAGAACTGCTCCATTTTGCAAATGGGGAAACCAGGGTACGTAGGAGTCACAGCTTGTCAAAACCATGCACCCAAGTCCTGGCAGATTCAGGAATGGAATCCGTGAGTCCTGACTCTTTAGTTTTCCTGCTCTGATCACCAGACAACACTCCCTTCCTCTGAAATAGGCTATTTTGATTGAAAACAGATGGTGTACATTTTTGGCATAGTGTTTTTTAAGTATATTGAAATGCTCTGAATGAATATGTGCTTATATCATACCTATGTATGTATACATGTATATACATCCATACTGCATCTCTGCTTACAGAAATAGGTATGAGTTAAGGACATATTAATTTACATATCTTGTATGCAAATGTAATGGATATGCTGAAAGATACTTAAGTGTAGCTGGACAGCTGACATACCTAAACACATAAGCTGTAATCTTCAATGATGTTGTAATTACACACTATGTATTCTCTCTCTCTAAGCAACAGACTTTATGCTCTTAATGGAGTGTCCACTTTGATGTAATTCACACATTTAAGTTTTTTACCATTTGGTGAAAAATTTTAGTGCTATTTCTGTAAGGGATGAATCATACCTTTTTTCATTAGCTACAGGATCAACCTCCATTCTAGCTAAACAATGCCTTTAGTGGGCACTGCCTGCATTTGTAGTGCTGTGGATTCTTCCTGCAACTAAGTTATGTCTTAAATATCATACGTATCGTTTGGATTTGCTCTGTCATAGTATTTGCCCTTCAATTAAGTCTTCTCTAAACAGTTTGTTTTCAGCTAAGGACTGGCAAACCCTGGATTTGCTGCTGTCAGGATTAAGTTTTTCCCACACATCCTACCCTGGAGGAGATACCAATGACCAGTTTTTACTTAACCAATTCCTCACCTGCAGCCTTGGGTCAGGTAAAGATGGGCTGCTGTATCAAATGGAAAACAGCTCAGGAGACATTTGCCATGGTTGGAAAATACCAGAGGGGCTTGTGTTGCTTGTTCTCCTGTGCATTCCCAGTAAAGATGAGAAGGTGGGCCTTGAAAGCCACTCATATGGGATACGTCCTAGTTACAACCCCCTTTCCACATTCCCTCCCCATTGACTGTTTTTCCATTTCTTGCACTGGTCGACTGGACTTTCCCTTCACTTACCACAAGAGGTAAAAAATTTAGCCTTTAAATCCACAGTCATACAGGGGGAGTTGAAAACAGCTCATTCCCCAAGAGTATCTTTGTCTGCATGTTGGCCCCAGTCACCTCACACCTTATATGCATAGAAAGTGAGTCAAAATTGGGGGTAAGATTAGAATTTGGGAATTCTGTCCTTGCAGAAAGGAGATCTGAGCAAAACCAGTTATTTTTGTCTGTGTTAATTCCTTCTGGACTGGCCTGTGAGTGTATAACAGAAAAAGGAAATATTGCTGATACTCACTACTCTTCTGTATTTTTTGGTTCTAAATCTGCAGAACTCGGGAATCAGGAAATGCCTGCAAAAAGGTTTTGAAGAGGTCACAGAAGCAGAAGTATGCTACAGTGCTGCTTTATCTATGGATAAACAAAATACAGTCATTTATTTTAAATAAAAAAGAGCTTAATCTCTTTCAGAACTGTAGGTTAAAAGCCACAAATAGTAGCATCGGCGTTCTCTGGTTTCACACTCGATGCTGTGAAATCTCCACAACTGTATTTATAACATCAGGTAGCAATTGCAGATGCAGACTACCCTATCTCAGCTCTTAACTTGCACAGGATGGATTAGCATGCTTGTATTTTCCTGCCTGTTTGTTATGCTACAAAACCAATATTCTGGCACAATCCATTCTTAGTAAAGATTTTTTAATGCTAATTTTCTCTGTATCGAAAGATACAGTAAACATATGTACTCAGGATAGCTCTCTTGCTATTCAATACACTAAGCTATTTGCTCTAACTTTGCAAAACGAAATATAAATTTCCAAGTAGAAAAAAAAGTGTTAAAAGGAAAGTCTGTTCTTGCAAACTATTATGTGGTAACCAGGCCTCTCTCATATCAATAAAGCTCTCCACAGTGACACTCTTGCCCTTTCTCTAGCCATTTTCTGCCAGGTAGGAATAAGAGAAATGCAAAACGGCCTTAAAAGCTCCATTATCTGATCAGAGGAAATTCTCCCAGTGCAAGTCAGGCACCGACTGACAAAGATGTTGTTTCATTTCCCTTTTAATAAGCTGTTCCAAAGAGGGCTGTGTTATTTTTTTCAGGCTGCTGTATGGCATGAAGGCAACAGCCTGAACAAAACCTGCTGGATTCATATCCTACAGCAGGACAGTGCTGCCAGGATGATGAAGCTGCTTGAAAGCAACACAGCTTGAGCTGCTCTGGAATGCTGGTTGCATGCAATGTTGATCTTCTTCCACTGGCTCTGATGGGATTCAGACTACTCTCTTGCCATTTGAAGTGGAGGTGGGCTCTCTAATAAGCTGCCTGATGTTTTTTCACAAATACTGAACAGAGTCTAGAAACTGAAGAAAAGTCAAAAGGAGAATGCAATATGCAATGTACATCCGATATGCAGAAGCCTGTTTTCTCTACAGCACTTTCCCTCTTCCATGTTCTAAGTTTTTTCATGTTCTTTCATTATCTCCTTATCTTCACCAGTCAGAATAGATACCCTATGATAAACATGTGCAGGAAACTAAGCCCCAGAAAACTCCATGATTAGCCTGAGACTACTTGGTGAACTGGCTGGAGATGGGAAGACTGCCCAGCTCTTTCAGTAATCCACCCTTGGCCCCAGTTCAGCAGAGCACTTAGGTACTTGTTTAACTTAAGCAAGATACAGTGCTTCAACTGTGAATCATAGACCTTTTCATTATTATCATTTTTACTGCAGGGTGAGGGAATTAAGTCTTAGGAAAGGCCTTGAAGCAAACTGGAGCAATAAACTGAATAACCTGCAGCTCTGCACCCTGGGTCTGTCAGTGTCCCTGACCAGAGAATGAGGTTCAGAGACCTCGGCCCAACTAATTTTCTCCTCCTGTAGGAGACAGCACTGAGATTAGTGACTGTAGAAGTGCTGCTGTGTAGAGCTGTGCTAGCCATAGCTGAAAGCTAATTATACATCCACTCACCACTTCCCTCATTATTCAATCAAGGAAAAAATACTTCACTTTGTTGGAAAAGCCAAAAGAACAGCTGGTAACTGTCTTTTTTTAAGAACACAACTATGGCTATCACTCTTCATTGTAAAAATACAAATCTTTTTAGCATCTTCAAAAATCTCTTTTCATTACCAATTTCTACTGGAAAATTGGAACCCAAATTTTCATGGCTTCCAAAATGAAATCCTGCGCTTCAGGAGAAAGCCAAAAAAGTGATGGCAGCAAATGCTGTACTCCAGGTGATGAATGTAGCTGGACTGGCTTCCTCCTGAGGCACCCCACGTGGAAACTGTTGGTGTTCTGAGCTAACTGGGGAAGAAAGGGTTTTGAGACATAGCTGTATTATGATTAATGATTCTATGACACTACTTGACTGAAGTTTCAGAAACATTCTGTTTCATTTAATGATTTTAATGTGCCTACAGTGTGTTTTGGCATAGTTTGGGATGTTAAGGGGAGGCAGCAACATCTCTGTGGTTAAGGCTGAAGCTAGCTTCTGTTATAGCACCCTGTTTCCATCCCCTCATCATAACTTTGGCTTGGAAAGCTGCTTAAGTCTGAAGCTTGCCAGGTCTATTTTAGTCACTTTTTCAAAAATTGAGGAAAACCAGCCAAATTACTTTCAAGTTACGAGTTGCTAAAACTTACTCGGATTGGAAATATTTGCTTTTAATTAGTACTTTTAGTCCTTGTCTTCACTTTGATTGATTGATTGAGTTTAATTAATCCATAGCAACATTCCTGCCTTAAGAAAAATTTATTGTGACATAAACTTGCTCCCTGAATGACTGTGGCTGTAGAGCAATGTCCTTTTCCTGATCTGTGCATGAGCCACTGGGAGAGATTTTTGTCCATGACACAACCTCTGGTGCTTGTCTTTGCCCACATTCTGGAGGCTGCCCCTTCTTTTGATGTCTAGAGAAGCCTAAGCAAGGCCCAGCTTATTTCAGCTGAGGTGAGCTGGGTTACTTGAAACAGTGACAAAGTGATGCATGGCTAACCTGGCCCTCCATGGATGCGGGTAGGGAGCACTCCTGCCAGGAGATCTGCTCTCACCTCTCTCAGGGAGGTTCCATTCACTGAGGGAGCACTATCAACAGAATAAAGCTATGCCACTGGCCAGCACCTCCTCCCACAAGGACAATTATTCCCAGTACTATCCACAGAGGGGGATCCGAGCCAGCTTTATGTTCACACTTTTTGATTAAACAAGTACAAATATTTGCCTTTCTCTACCTCAAAAAACACTTGTAATCACACTTCTAACATTTCCATATAATTAAGTATCTTAATTTGTGCAGTGACAGTTTACAAAGAAAAATGGTTGACATCATGCAAAGATATAAATGGCTCTTATTTTTCATAAAACTAAGTCCCAACAGTTTTGTTTGTTACAGAAGGAATTGCGAGTTCACTTATGCTCTTGCAGAGATCAAGGAGGCTCATTTGGCATTGGGTTGAGTGGGATCATTACTGAACACCACATAACATTTTAAACTGGTTAGATTACATGTTAGGAAGAAATTCCTCCCCACGAAAGTGGTAAGGCACTGGCACAGGCTGCACAGAGCTGTAGATGCCTCATTCCTGGAAGTGTTCAAGATCAGATTGGATGGGCCTTTGAGCAATGTGGTGGAAGGTGTCCCTGCTTTTGGCAGAGGCGTTGGAACTGGATGATCTTTCAGGTCCCTTCCACTCCAACCATTCCACAGTTCCATGATGCCAAGATTTTCTTCTCTTCAGGAAGAGACCTGAAGGTACCTTCTGAGTGGCAAGGTCTTTACTTAAAACAAATGTCTTCCACAAGTGTCTCAAATTTTACAGAGCACTTCACTTTTTTCTGTTAGTTTTCACTGCATAAGAAATCAATCTGCAAAATGTAGTACTGGCAAACAATAGAAGTGCTGGTTTCTAGGCATTGTTACCTGTGCTACTGCCATCACCTACTTAAAATGTGATGACTGATTGCAAATTTAATCCATGAAGAGAGAGGTGGGGCAAGCTGCCTCTCTTTCCAAATATAATTTAGCAAACAAACTCAAAATGCCAACTGTTGATAAGCCACAATACTGTGATTTCAATCTGCAGAGCATGATGAAAGTGTCTCTTTACATTGTGTCCTGCCTCTGATTAAAACAGAGTCCTGCCTGAATTGCATGTTGTCATTGTCTGTATCTATTCTCCCAAATAAATGTATTTTATTTTGTATTTACTTTTGATGCTATTTCTGCAATTCTTATGCTAAAAATAAGCAACATAAAACAGAGGTACCTCTGTTTTCAATATGCAATATTCTTTCATTAAAAATCAAATAAACCAAAATACGACTTTAAAACGACAACTGAATTGGTCAGACCTCTAATCTGAAAACTCCACAACCTTGGGGAAATTGAGATCAGTGTGTGATCTCTTGCACTCTCCTTGTAATGAGCTAGGCATTCTGAGCCTTTCTCTGACATAAAGTTAATCCAGCTCCATCCACGCTGGGTTCACATTCCAAACGTGGCTTTTTCTGGTCTTGTTTTCATACAAGGACATAATTTGCTGGGTCTTCCAAGTATTTTCCCCCCTCTCTCTTCACAAGCTTCCCTCCCTCTTTCTTGCCAAACTCCCTGCCCTTGACTTCCCCTTTCTAAATCACTCTTCCTTCCCATATGATTTCCAAATAAGTCATCGGGTTCCCTCCCTCTTTCATCTATCCCATTCTTCCTCACTTCATCCTGTTTCCTCACCCAATCAAAGATCTCTTACGAGTTTCCTCATTCCTCATCCCTTCCATCAATGTTACTTACATGACTGTAGCAGCTCTTTTTAAAAAATCACTTCCACAGTGAGATCCTCACGGAATTAATTTCCAAGTACACCCTTTTAACGAAAAAAAAAAGTCCATAATACAGCACTGAGTGCTCACCAGCAGAAGAGGTACTCATTCTAGAGCAACAGACATTGAATTATGTCCTTGATTATGATCAATAGAATCTCTGAACCCCTGCAAAGAGAGTAGGTTTAGAAGCAGCCCTTGTGCTGAGTTTTTGCTGTTTTAAGTTGAGCAAAACTAGCTTTGTATTAGCATCAGCTGTATAATATAAATGTATCCACTTTCCTTTTGAATCAATTGATTATCTGTATTTTGTGTGGCAGTGGCAGAAATTCGCACCCATCCAGTTTCACAAGTAAATATGTGGTGTTCCTCACAACTCTTCAGTTAAAGAAGCCACTTGGCCTGACAAAGAGTTCTATGTCATTAAATATCTATATTTAAGGGAATGAATTATCTTGAGGGGAGTTCAACTTTTGAAGATGGCATAACACAGGTAACAGATTCTGGACAGAGTGGAGTAAAACATCGGCAAAGACAGAGAAATACACAAAAGAGAACCTGATTATGGAGGGACTGAAGGCTTGAAAAGTTGCAGACAATTACAGACTAGAAAAACAAGAGAGAAAATAAAATAGCAGTCTTAGATTTATGTTACTGAAGAAAGGAAAATAAAAAAATAATCTCAGACTACTACGCTGGAATTCATTAAGGTTTACAGCAGCCCTAAGAGCTTTGGCAGCCTTGACCCCACTTTCACAGGAAGAAAACAACATATTGAGAGATGAAACAGCATTGTCAGAGTGCAAACACAGGACCCTATTTGGAAGTCAGACTGAGACGTGACTTTGGTCAATTCCTAGTCTTCATCGTAAGAGCAGGATTAAAATTACAGCAATTTCACACAGTTGTAAATGTAATTCCATTACTTCCTCTTCTCTTCTTTAATCACAGAGGCTATCTTGTTTCTGTTCAGAGCACAACACCCCTGGACACTTCAGCAGGGTCAAACCTGCTTTATTTGTCACAGAAAATTGTATACTGGTGGTGGCCACATTCCCATTAGTTTTAAATGAAGACTAAAACCAGGGGGATAAGGCCAGTACAGATCCAGTGTTGTGAGATCAGCATGATGCAGTTTCTCTCTAAGGTAAAATTACTCTGTTCAGCCATTCACAGAAAGTCATTAAGACAATAAACAGACTCCAAAGGCCAATAAAAGAAGCATGAGGGAAGAGAAAGATAATTCCATATTTACAATGCCTATATATATATATATATACACATTTATGATTATTGTTTTGGGATTAGGTAAATATTAAGCATCAATTTTGCCAGGTATCCTTTAATGCTTGTAGTTGGACTTTTCTGTAGACCTCATACGAGAAACAGGTCTTGGCAAGGCAGTTAGGGAAAGAACAGTAGATTTACAAGTCTTTAAAAACACTAAAGCGTGTTACTAAATGAATTATAGGTACTGAGACTAACGACAACAGCCATCAGTTTCAGTGAAGAGATCTCTGTTTAGGAGATTAAGGATTAAGTTTGCCCCAGAAGCAAGATTTATGTGAAACTACAGTGAAACAGATTATAGAACAAGTGTTGCTCCATTCACACATGCTGGTCTTCGGTATCCTCCTGGAGTGTAACCACTGTGTAACCACAGGTAGCTCCATCTGCAGCTACCTGCAATCTCTTCCAACAACCCAAGTTTTTCTACAGTTCAGGCAACAGCTCTAGGACCTTTTCAAATAGTACCATCCCATGTCTACAAACACACTCTCCAAATTGGGTGCCAGCACTGTTTTTGCAGAATACTAAAAACATTTTGCTTGGGAGATGAAACACAGTATCAGTGCAAACAACATGTGTCTACAAAGTGAAGTTTTAGAGAACAGAAAAGCCTGGAAGAAAAATTTTCTAAACACATAAATACCATTCTTGAGTACTTATCCCTAGGTATGCAGTAGATCGATCTGTCACAAGCATTATTCACCTGCTGGGAAGCATGTGGAGTCTCTCTCGACTTCAGAAATGGCTTGCACACCAAAAACAGATATCCACAATACTTCAACAAAAACAACAAACCTTTGTCCCTGAAAAGAAAAGGCTGTTTATTCTACTGTACCAACAATAACTATTGAAACATACAACATATATGTTGTTAATATATAAAGAACATAATTTCAACCATATCCTCCTCATTCCACACTATTCTCTCTGCTACTATCAGCTTGCTTCACGTACTGTCAGACACAAATTCCTTATTATCATTAGTTATGTTTTAGGTACTGTAAACATTTGTAAAGCTAAGCAGTAAGACGACAATATTATCCTGATGTTATTAAAACAAGAACAGGGTGAGACAAACACATGATGATTAGGAAAGATACTGGGGTATATTTGCACAACTTGGGTATATTTTTAGGACAGGGTGTCTTAGTGAAAGAATGGATGAGAGAGGAAGAATTTCTGTGTGTTACACTAAATTATTTTGTTGGCTTTCTCAATATTCTGGACTAAGTATTTCTTATAAGGCAGAGAAAATATTTTTCCATCCCATGGGTGTACTGTGAGAATTACTCATCTGCTACATAGATAACTCCCACTAAATAAAAGTGCTATCAGTCACTGTTGGTGTTACCTGTTCCTCACAGCTTATGTGGAATGACAGCTGACTAGAGCCCAGCGGGTGTATCACCAGTTGTTATGTGGGTGCCTTTTTTTATTTCTGGACAGGCTATTAAACAAGGAGAGAACAAAAAAATGCTGAGTTTTGTGTTCAACTGCAGCTTACACGGTTTTACTTGTAGCTTCACTCAGGCTGAAAAGAACACTGAAAAGAAATGGCTTGATGTGCAACTTCTGTCAAGCGATTCTGGCAGAAACAAGGGTTCAGTTTTAAAACCAGAAACACAGGGAAAGTGACTGCCTTTGCTGGGTATCCATCCTTGTTTGCAAACACTTAGTCTGCAATTAAAACAAGGAAAGACTTTATAATTGGCTAAGGAAAACACAGTAAGCTAAGTAAATAAGTGAAATATCCACACCTATCATATCGCTGGCACTGGTTCTTCAATTCACTTCCCTACCAAGTGGTGCCAAAGTCCGAGCTAACATACCTTTAACTCTTAGTCTTCTCCATTCTCCCTGTGCAACCCTATTAATGGTTAATCTACGCTCAAGATGAAGTGTCTCCAATCCCTATAGGAAATGCTATCCGATCTGGGCCACCTACTCCTGCAATAGCAATTTATTTTTATTGCTGTCATCAGGCATCCCCCACCCCCAGCTTCAATCCCAATTTCCACAAGTTCAGCAGAGAGCCAGCAGGAAATGCCTTACTCTCACTGTAAAACTGCCTGTGTGCCACAGCTTTGGAGCGGGCTCCTACTACAGAGACACTGCTGTGACTGCAGCAGTCAAGGACCAGAAGCACCCCAGACACTGGCACAGACACTTGTTATACTAAGGGTGTACTCCACCACAGAAAGAAAACCCCTTCCTTATTAGTTTAATCCTGTCTTCTACCCATCACACACTCACTTACAGTTGTAGTGGTTTCTAACATTTCTTGGAGGGTTTTTGCACAAAAAGCTTTTAGAATTAAATTCTCTGCACATTTCTTCATTCGCCAAGAGTCTGCTCTGCCATTCTGCACGCACAGGGTGGGAGTCACTGTCCTCTCTAGCTTCACATCAGTGACTTTACAAACAGCTGAGTGATTCTGAACAAACATATGGGACTTTAATCACATTGTGTATTACATCTTACTGGGTATGCAAGACTGTTGATGTTTTATATCAGCTGGTAAAAAGGCCAATTAAAAAGTGTTACATAGATGACTGGTATGGCAAAACCCAGTTGAGGGTCATCTGTTAGTCACTGAACTGAGGAGACAGACACCTGAGCTTTTCCTTCCCTGGGGCTCCAGAGGACTTGGTGGGCTTCAGAGAATGCTGAAGCTCGACTAAAGCCAGTGACCTTTGGGGGCTGCATGGCCTTCCTCTCCTTTCACCTGACTTCTGAGGAAGGACGAACTGAAGTTACACGTAGTCTTAGAGATGACATTCAATGCCCTGAGCACCACAGGGCAGCTGCCATTTTCCATCCCACAGGAGGCCCTGCAAAGAGATCAGCGCAAAATCCTCCGATGTGCTTCTGCAGTTGAGTCTATACCGCCTTCAAATAAAACACGTTGATCAACAATAATATCCTCCAGCTCTCCTAAAGGATATGGTTTGAAATGCCCACGAAAGGAGCTTGTTTCTCCGGCGTGTACTCTGGTGGCACGGCGGGCTCCTCGATGAGGGGAGGCACTTCGCCAGCGGGAACAGAACCGCCAGGAGCCGACGCATTTTTCTGTCACGTTTTTAAGGCCCCGAAGTGTGAGAGAGCCGGAGTCTCTGCTCGCACCTGGAGCTTGGCAGATCCCCTTGGAAGAGCAGGCAGGCGCCGCTCCCCCTGCCTGCCCTCCATAACCAGGCCAGGATTTTTAATCGAAGGCTTATTGCCGGGGCGGCGGCTGAGCGGAACCGGGGCGGACAAGGGCGGCGGCTGCTCCCCTCGCCTCGGGGAAAAGCTCGGAGGGATCAGCGGCCGGCCGGCGGGTCCGCCCGGGATAGCCCAGCCCAGGCGCCCGCAGCCTGCGCGGAGCTGCGCTGCAGCCTCCCCGCTCCCGCCCTCTCTCCCTCCCGGATCCCTGGGTCCGCCCGTATCCCTGCATTCCCTGCTGCAGCATCCCCTCCTCCCCTCAATCCCATCAGTAGCGGCGGCCCCGGGCTCGGCTCCCCGCGCTGCGGCGGCGCTCCGCGGCGGCTCCCCCCCGCCGCGGCCGCCATGTTGGGCTGCTGCGCGCTCGGCGGCGGCGGCGGCGGCTGCCGTGTGTGACCGCGGGAGGGAGGGAAGGAGGGAGGGAAGGAAGGAGGGAGCGGCGGGGGAGAGGAGGGCGCGGAAGCGGAGGGAGGGAGCGAGCCGGAGAGGGAGGGCGCCGCCGCTACCCCTCCCCGCCGCCCCGCGCACGCACACACACACACCCCGCACACGCACCGCCCGAAGATGCCCTTTGCCCGGGGGGGCGAAGCCGGGACACCATCGCGCCGCCGGGAGTGAAGCCACTGCCGCCGTCGTCGGGGCCTCCCGGCCCGCAGCGTGCGGCCGAAGCGGAGGCGCCGGCGCTTTCCCTCCGCCTCAGGACGCGCACCGGGAGGAGGAGGAGGAGGAGGAGGAGAGCGCCGTCTCCGCAGCAGCAGCGGCCGCCGCCGCAGCCATGGGAAGGATTTGACAGGGCTCGGAGAGCTTTTGCCGGTGTGTCGGGGCGCGCGTCCCGCCCGCCGCCCCTTGGCGCAGCGGAGGAGAAGGGGGCGACAATGAAGACCTTAGTTTTTTTGAATCACTGAAAAGCCTTAAAAGGAGACTCGGTAAGGAGAAGGAGGAGGAAGGGAAAGGCTGCCCGGGGCAGGACGTGGCTGCGCCCTGAGGAGGGGGGGGCTGCGCCCCACCCCGCGGTGGCCGCGGAGGCGCGGCCGGGGGAGGCGGCGGGGGGCGGCGGGGCTGCGCGGCCCCGCATCCCTCCCTCTCGCTCCGCCGGTGTGCGCCCTCGTTTCTGCTGCCTTTCGCTTATATAAATACCTAAATACATATGTTTTTCCCTTCCCATCCGTCCTGGGAAGCGGAACCGGAGGGGCTGTTAGCCCGTGGTGCTGCGGCGGGGCTCCTCGCAGGATCGCGCTGCATGATCTGCATTGGGAATGAAAGAGAAGACCTTCTTAAATATATAAGTGCGTGTGCCTGTGTGCGCACAGTGAAATCGGTGTCAGGCAGTCTCGCTTGAATTTGAGTGCAGTTGTTATTCTTAAAGCATCAGGAATGCCCGTATATGTTTTTGCCCCACTTTTTACTAAGCTTATTAATTTTTTTTTTAAAGATAACTGTTTTCTTCTCTTAAATGTCATGCATACACAGATATCTATACTATATGTGTGTGTCTGAAACTCCAAGGGTTTAGTTGCAGGCTGGGAGCACCGAGGTGGGCTGGCAATTAAGGACTGCCACAGTTTGACACTTGTTAAAAATACTGTTGACTTCTTTTTAAACAACAAAACCCTCAAAAGTTGTTTTTTTTTTTTGTTATTTTTCTGACAAAGTAATAATAATAATTAAAAAAGAAACCCCAATGCAAACTGAAACAACCATGTCTGGAGAAGTGCGTTTGAAGCAGTTGGAGCAGTTTATTTTGGATGGGCCAACACAGACTAATGGGCAATGCTTCAGTGTGGAAACCTTGCTGGATATACTCATCTGCCTTTATGATGAATGTAATAATTCCCCTCTGAGAAGAGAGAAGAACATCCTTGAGTATCTGGAGTGGGGTAAGTTTGAATGTGTTTATTTTGTGTACATCCGTTCATGTTCCTGTCTGTTTTGTATAATGTCTCTGTTATTTATGTGTGAGGGGGATTGTTTATAAAACTCAGTGTTTTACTGGGAACTGTTATCAGTTTCACTGTATTTAAACGTGGTGGTGATGCTAAAAAGAAATCTCTGTTGGTTTTTTGTCTTTGAGGTATGCATGTAGAACATGCTTCATATTTTTATTTTTTCTTTTTTGGCATGGATCAAGCTCTTGTATTCGAAGCGTATTGGTTTGCCTTCAGGCCCAGCTGTTGAGTTTTGTATCCTAAAGTTCCTGGGAGTATGGAATGATGAGGGATAAATTCCCTGATGCATGGAAAAATATCAATGCACAATCCTCTGATTTGCTTCTCCAGTTGAATCTGTACTTCTGTAAAATAAAACATGTCGATCAACAAAAAGTCCTTCAGCTTTCTCAAATGATAAGGGTTTGAAACATCTGTGAAGATGGAGATGACGTTCTCTTCTTTAATATTAAATTGTTGCTGACTTAAGTAGATTGTTTTTTTCATCGGGAAAATCAAAGCTGAAAAGCAGAATGAAACTGCGTGTGTCCCTGGCAGACTTTTCGTTTTGTGGGAGATAGGTATTAGTAGATTTTTAAAAGGAAAGCAGGTGAATGATACTGTGCCAGTTCTTCTTAAGTTGTCACAGAACTGGTTGACTCTATTTTTTTCTTTTTAATTCTCTTTCTTCCTCCTCCTAAACTCAGATGTAAACCAGAAGATGCAGTCTGTCATAAGAACCTTGATGAGAATGGTTACTGTATCTGACCTTCAAACTTCAAAGTCATGTGGACTTCTGTATTTGCATACAGAACCATTTACCACATTTGCCTTGTAATAAATACATCAGCAGGCTTCCTTTATTTAAAAAAGCATATTTTTGAAACACGTAACAGGCATTTGATTAATTAGGTGGTTGAGCTCTTCAAAATGAAGTTGCTGCGGAAAGACATTGTTTTGATAACTGATCTAACAACTTGAGGCTGCTCCTCTCTGTAGTCATACTGACATCTAAAGGACATCTGACTCAGTAATTAAGTTTCTTGTAGTGTTCATATTGCACTGTTTTTTGTTTTCTTATTATCTGGAGGAACAGGCTATAATTAATGCATTCTAGCTAAGGAGGAAGTAGTAATTAAAAGTACTTCTGAAGAATCTGCCATCTAAAACTGTCACTGGCATACAGAAGCTGTGAAAGACTGGGAAAATATGACAGCTCTAAGGGCTTTTTCTATGCAGGAACTTCATGTAGTCTGCAGTGGATCTAGCCAGCTGATATCCTGTAAATAATAATAGTAACCAAGTTAACCATGATGATGATCTGATCAGATGATCAGTGTGCTTAGGACCCATTGTATTGGGTGATGGTGCATTCAGTTGTGGTTGTTTAATGGGTAAATGCATCATTGCAAGGCTCTGATAGGACCTGAAGATTTCTGTAATAATCTTCCCTGTCTGCTGATGGAAATAATAAACTGTTTTGGAAAGGCTGAACTGGAATAAGGTTTCTTGCTGGCCTGTTTTTCCTGCTATTTTTCCACTCTCATGCTCCAACTGTGCCTTAGCAGGACTCTTAGGCTTCAGAGGAGACCAGTTGCTCCCGTTTCCAGGGCTCAGTTGCTATGGTCCTCCGTCTGCTCCCAGCTCTCTCCTCCAGGCTTTGCTCTGGAAGCTTTTTTAGGAGGGTTTGTGAGGTGACATGGAAGAGCCAGCTGTTGCTACTGCCTGGCGGTGGAAGTGTCTGTGTGAATGATGTCTTTTATCCTGCAAACACTCGCAGGAGTGTCTCCTCTGAGAGCCAGCCCTCCTAGTGAAACCAATGGTTTCTGGCATTCCTCTTGAGATCAGGGAGTTGGCAAAATCAGGCTCTTGCAGAGGTCGGGTACCCTCCAGTGCTCTGGTGCAGTGGAGTTGCTGAGGGTACCCTGTGCTTTGATAGAATGGTGACCTCTGGTATCTCTCTCTCCAGGAGAAACGATGCAAGTGGTTGATTAAAAGGAGGTTATATGTGGTTTTAAAGTCAGAGATGTGCTGAGTAGTGGCAGAAGTGGAAGGCTGGCAGCCAGAAATCATGGACTCTGCCCTCACTTCTCCAAAGGACTCAGTGTTGAAGTGCTTTCAATTCAAGTTTTTTTTTCAGCTTCTCTATTTGAACAGCAGGAAAAATAGCAGAGATTTTACACCAGGGAGTTCTGAAAGCTGCTGCATGTAAAGCGCTCTTGGTTTTGAATCTACCATATAAAGTAGTGTGTATTAATTTATTTTTCCCATCAGTGGAATAAAACTTGGGGCCCGGTATATCTACTAGTGGATGTCAGTTGGATGCTGGTATTTTGTGGGTTTCTGCCAAACATCCATAGATTGCTCAGTTACTCTGGAGTGTCAATCTGAATGTATTTGGTCAGAGTACTGGTATGAACTGGTATGTTTGTTTGTTTACAAAGTGCAGAGTGCAAATTTACTCCTGAGTACTGTTTGTCATCTTAAATTGCCTTTTTAAAAAATAAATTATTCTTTCTAGAAGTAAATAAGGTTTATTTCATAGTCTGTTAATTTTAAGAAAAGGCTAATAAACAGCTGTTCAGTGATCACAGACTCCTGTTGAGCAGCAAATAATTTTTTCTTGTTTCTCAGCAGTGTAGTTTTGAGGTGTTACTGTTTGGTTTTGTGGAGGGTCTGAGCTGAGGTTGCATTTGTGGATGTGTGTTTTTATACAGACTGTTCTGGGTCTGATATGTTATCTGCTGTATTTAATGTAATCTGATTTTTTGGGGGAAAGGTTTAGGATGTATTCTACCATGGAAAAGCTAATGTCTTAATGACAGCCATGTGACTGCTGCTATATTTAGGGGAACTAAGAAGCTTCATGTTCTAGTACTTACACCTTTTAGGACTACTTTATGAGCTTGTTATCTAGAACTATAACTTATTTTAAAAATTAATCAGGGTAAAAGAATTGAGATCTGAACTAATTCTTCATATTTTGGGCTGATACTGCAAGTTTAATTCAGGAAGTGGAGAAAGAAGGTCTCTACAGTGTGAGGTTGAGTTTTAAATTTTGGTAGGATTTCAGTCTTTTTTGCCACTTGAAATAACATTAGACTGGTTAGAAGTGTCAGGTTAATTATTTTGTGATTCAGAAGCTGCTTTGCTTCTGAAATCCTATATTTGGCTTTAAGTGAAAACATAATTGCATTCCCTATTCTTATACAGTATTAGTTTTGTGACTTATTAATAAGCTGATTTTATTTTGTTATTTGTATTTCCTAGGTATCTTATATGCTACCACAGCCATGGAAACAGCCATTGTATTTATGTTCTGAGGGTTAAATCAGGGCACATTTTGAGATAACAGGACTAAACTGGAACGTTTCGAATTGGCTTGTTCTATGTATTTGATGCTAGTTTTCATTTTTATCTCTATTGATAGTTGTATTTATGATTTAGAAAAGGGCTTGTCTAATTATAGCAACTGGAGCTTACCAGAAAAAGCTATTGAGAATTCCAAGCACACTTTGCTTTTTCTTTTCTACTTGTGTGTGAGTTGCCACGCTGACGCAAGAGTGAAAGGGAGGTAACGAAGGTTGATAAGGTGAACTGGAGAGAGAACTATAGTGATAAAAAGAAGCTTTTGGAGATCTTTTGGAGATGTTTTGGTTCTGGGAAAACTGTCTTTCCAATGGCTCCAGTTTGAATTGCTTTTAAAAAGAAACGAGAACAATGTTATTTAGGATGTATTGAAAGAACAGTAGAATAAACCTCAAAATGTGTGGTAATTAAAGTGAGGGAAGATGGAGGGCACTACCAATAATGTGGTGAGGTCAGTGACTTGATTAAATCTGTGCTCTTGTTGAAAAAATGTAGTAAACTGTCCTGTAGTAACATTTTTTTTTGGTTAGTTTTGTTCAGTTGTTGTTTTTGTTTGGTTTGTTTTTTTGTTAATTTTTTTTTATTTTTCCCTACTGAAGAAAGCTTTGGAAGATGGATTAAATTGTTCTCATTTCATCTCTAATAGAACTGAAATGCATGGTATTTATGCAGTGCTGATATGGTCATATACTAGACTGTCATCATTGGTCTCATATTCTTTTATTCAGTTGTGCAGCATCTGTTCTGGATATTGAAAATTGTTCTATTACCATACAACCATTTTTCGAGACAGACTTGTGGAGAGATTATCTGTGTTATCCTGATGATCTCTCTCATGGCTTTTCTTAAAAAAAAATGGTAAGCCCCTTTTTGAGCTAAGTTTGTTTTTTGCATATTAGTTACAAAAGAAAACAAAATCTTGTCTCCAGGCTTCTGCACCTCTTCTTTATAAGGTCATGAACAAAATCACAGTCATTTTCAGCTACTAGTTGTTTATATTTTGTTTTTAAAACAGGCTGTTAAGAAAGAATCATTCATTTAGGTCCTACTCTTAGCAGACAGTAAAAGACATAGCAATCAACTTTTTCAAGTTTTCTTGTTTTGTTTTTTTTTAAAGTACCGTAATTTCACGATTATAAGCCGCACCTGAATATAAGCCGCACCTTATTATTATTATTTTTTTTTAAAGTGAGGATCCATGTGTAACAAAGTAACAAATTAGTAACAGACACAAATTGGTGTCAGGTGCTCAAGTTGCAACAGTTTTCATAGACCAGAGAAGCCTTTAAGGGCAGCCCCAGGCGCCCTCCTGGCTGGCTCTCACTTCCGGTTTTCACTAGGATTTGTCCATAGATAAGCCGCACCTGAATATAAGCTGCACTACTGGGGTAGGCTGGATTCTTCAATGAAAAAGGTGCCGGCTTATAATCGTGAAATTACTGTACTTTTTAAAGACTTTGGTGCTCAGTACTTTCCGATCTTAGTACTATCTAACCCATTAGAAATACTTATCTTTTTTTCTAATTGTGTTCTAAGGGGTATAAACTTCTTTTTATTCTAGTCATAGAAGTGGGAATACCTCCTGGTCTGACATAAGCAAAACCAGTTATTCAGTTCTTTCTGGGAAGGAATGAGCATCTTGCTTGTCAAGGCTGCTTAATGTGCTTAGGCATATTCCTAATTTTAAATATTGGTTATTTTGTTGCTTGCAGCTGAGCCATATGAACTGATGGGGCTCCATCAATGTGGAAGACATTATGACATTCTTGACACATAAATTTCTGATATTGTTTGCAATAACACTTTACTGCTTATTTTATATAATCTGTTGTTTCTGTTACACAGCTGCAGCAAACAATTAAATGCTTTTTATTGATTAGGGTGAAAGAAGACAGTTCTTCAGTGCTCTCAAATAGAAACAACCTTCAAATCTCTGTTTCAGAATATTGTGTAAACATCTTTTATACAGATGCAGTTCTACACCAAATTACTTGAAAAAGAAGGAAATAGTATTTGGAGGAGGATATGTAGAAGAATGGTTGCTCATGCAGGCTTCAGTGTCTGGTAGCTCTGTGTTTAGAGTCTATACCTTTTAAATTGTGATTTTTTTTCCACCTACATTTATTTCAGTTTTGATTCTTTCCTTGAAGTTTGTCAACACTTCTAATGAGATCAAATGAGCTGAGAGACCATCTAGTTAATTTTACTTGTTTTTTTAGTTTCCAGTGGAGTGAGGCATTAATCCATTGTAACATGTTTGTTTCTTTGCACATTTTCATTACTCTAAGTGGTTCTCTTTTTAACTCCCATAATTTTAAGTTGAAATAAGTTTAAAGGGTGTTCTTTTCGGTTGTTTTTGTTCTATTGGGCAAGGGGAAGTTTGGAAGTACTCCAAAGCTGCCTGTTTTGGGGCGTATTTGGGGAATGTGTCTTCAGGATGACTGACTTATGTCATTAATGTCCTGTTTGTTGCAAAGGAGCACAGCTTGCTTAGATAGAAAGCTAACTAATACTTAGTTTCCAGGAATTTTAGAAATGCCTTTATTCTGTACAGAAATTCCTCGCATGCTTTGGTCTAATGGGGACAAATGGAGAAATACAATTATATGAGTTAGTCTGCTCAGTGGGCATTATAAACCTCATGAGAACACAATAAATTCCCTGTAGCTAGGACATTTCATGTTTAAGGGTTAATCTAGTAGAGGCTTTTTAATGATATGATCATAAGTGCAAAATATGCTGCTGAAGGTGTGTTTGAATTTTTAACCTCTCTGTAGGATATGAGGCTGTATGTGTATGTACCTGATAAACTCCTTCCTTTTGGCCCATCTCTCCTGGACTTCACTGGCATTTTTTTATAACCTGCAGCATATTATTATATCACAGTTGAGTAAAGTATGGATATTGTGCTCCAAAAGCAATAAGCTTAAATGGTTCAATAGTTCAATTCTTAGAATATAAATATTTCTATTCTGTTTTTACAAAGATGCGTGGAAGCTACCTTTCTTTTTGAAGCTCTACCTTAAATCCATAGATCAGTGTTTGAATCCTCAATAGTATCAGCAAATAACAGTAATTTCACTACTGAGTCGTACCTGTGGCTGGAGAGACCAGTGTTGTTTTGAAATTCTTATGAATAAATTGCAAATACAGGATTTCGAGATACAAAGTGGGTATAGGCTACTATCCTGGAAATAATTTTCCCCATATTATTTTCTGAAAGTGAACTGTAATAAATGATGCTGAAAAATATTATCCTATTCTTAGCCTCCCTAATTGCTTTTATCCTGTAAAAAATTTACAATATCCATTTGTGCAGAAAACTTCCAGAAGCAGTTAGATCCTGCTGCCAAGCTCTAAAACCTGACTAAAAAAGCTGGATAGCTGAGGCAGGATTGAAAGAGAAGGCCAGTTTCTAGACTCTTTAAATTTTATCTTTTGGCAAAGCAGGCATTCCTTCCATAAGCATTTGTACTTGTTTAATTTGATTTTCTTTTTCTGGCTGAACAACTGGAATATTTTGTTCTGCTCTGGTCTAACTTACCTCAACACATTATTTTCTGAAAATCCTCATTAAGCTTGGGAATGCCAATAATGTGGACCAAAATCTTTAAAAAATGCAAGTGATTTAGGTCAGTCATGTGCAATCTTTTGTTAACGACAAGATTTTTATTTCAAAAGTTTAAACATGACATTAGGCTTAATAATAACTGCAAAATTCTTCTATTCAGACAGGTCAGTTTGCTTTATTTCTAGTAATACGGCCTAATTAGGTTTACTAGCGGTCACCATGGATAAAATCCATGAGGTATATCCAGACTCCTATGACTTTGTTTCATAATTCTTCCTTATCCATATCCAGACTTCCAGTTTGATTTAAATTAGATTTGCTAATATTGCAGATTTCTTTTATTCTTGGGGATCAGCTTCTTAGTGCACCTTCTCTTTGCAAGTTTTTGAAAAGCTTTTAATGGAGACCTTGTAGATATTACAAATGGCAGTATTTTTGTAGGCCATTTTGAGGGAAAAACTGTATTTTGTTCAGCAATTTAGTGGAAATGTGCAGTAATTTTTTTGTAGAGTTTAGTGTGCCTTTCCAAGTGGGAGAGGAGAAAGATTTGTAAATGCTTATAAAAGTAATTGCATTTCCTTCAAATGTTATGGGATTAGAACAGCAATTATTTGTTGGTGTTTTGTTCAGTTTCCTTCCAGTCTTGGAGTTTGAGGCTTGGAGGAGGATGTGGTGGAGGGCCTGCAGGTCTCTGAGTCCTTCCTCTTCTCCTTTCTTTCTCTGTGGTTTTCCTTAGACTGTGTCATTCCAAAGCAACTTACTTACCTTCTCAGCTGAGGCCTTGTGCATTACTTCCTTGCTTCCATTCTGTTGCTTTGCATCCCATCTAAATCTCAGTTTGTATTTCTAATATGGTGTGGATATCCATGTGTCAGTGTGATCTTCCCATTGCCAAAATGTTGGTTTCTGGATGTGGATCGGTACTTTTCCTGTTTTTCCCTAGTCATCCCCAAGCTTTCATGATTTTCTTGGCTAGATTAATAATGTAGAGATGGTGTGTGGAGAATGGTAGCACAAATTGCCACCTGTGTGAAAAATACACACAGGCCTTACCCACAGGTGCATCCATGCAGTGCTTCCTGTAAACACCCTGTGCATTTCTTATTAGATCAATTGATTTACTATCATTTATGTAGAACTGGAGCCTTGGGCTATTTGTTCTGGCTATGAGTGATTTGTTTTACTCACATAGTCTCAAAAGGATGACACTTAAGTGAGAGTATAGCTTTATCATTTTAATATCTTAAACTAAACTCAAAAAGTGATAGGAAGGGTGGCAATTACTTTTGTTCTGCCCAGTGGTTTAAGAAAATGTCATTTGTGCTGTGAGGACACCACAGTCCCAAGGTATTTCCTGCTCATTAAAGTTCCTTCACCTTTACCACGCTGCCTTTTGTAAATAAAGCGCTGTGTTGTCTGAATGTTTTGCAGGACACATAGTAACAAGAGGAGGAGGAGGAAATAGAAGTCACATTTTGATTGCAGTTCACTGGTTTTATCTTGGGTGGGGGCTGACTTGAGGGTGTCTTAAGGCTGGCTAAACCCACTGATCTTTGTTCTGCTAGTGTTTGCATGGGCAGAGGGACACAATCCAGTTAACAGCCAACTTGCAAAAGCACGTTGAAATCTGTCAATATGGTTCTGTGAAGATACTGTTATGGTGTTTGTATAAAAGAAAGGGGCTAGGATTGTGACAGCCCAGACTTCCTTGGCTTCCACCTACTATGTTCAGCTCCTGTGCTCCAGGCTGGTTGCCTCTCAGATTCACTCTAGCATACAAGGGAGCTACAATTTTGAAACAAATTTTGAGGCTACCAGCTTCTTCTGGTGGGTATTTTGTGTAAAAATTCAGTGAGCCTCATTTTTTTTTTCCATAACAGTTTCCAGGACTTTTATTTTTGCAAAGAGAAAGTTTCTAATCATGAAGAGGGATCTTCAAATTAACTATCGGATTTTGATGATGGTAATTCCTTGCAGAAAGAGAGTGTTGGTCTTGTGTGTCCTGTGGTATTTGGCATAGTATCACTCAGTGTCTTTACACTGTTTTTATTGTATACTTTGTAACTGAAAGACAAGGATTCTATGTTAACACACTTGGAATAGTTTTGTTCTATTTCCCCCAAGTTTTAGAAAACACATGATGTACTGTTTTGTGATTATTTAAAAAGATCCTTTTATATTTTTGATAGGACTGACACAAAAGAGTCTTGTTTTCTCTCTGAACTCGTATGTTAGAGGAAATTATAGAAGCTGCTTCCTATGCAAACAGAAATTTGCAGAGAAAACCATTATCATTTTGCCATTGTGTCATTCCACCTCCAATATCAACTATTTTCACCTTCACAGCTAGCAGCCACTCCTGGGTAACAAAAGATGTGCTTCTAAATTTCTGCATCTTTATAAAAGTCATAATTTAATTATTGAAATTAAATTAGTCAGGTGGGTTTTTCTGGATCTAAGTAGGCTGGCTAAAAAGTGTACTGTCTATTTCCTTATATGTTACTGGTTTTTCTGAAAATAAGGGATGACTTAATATCTCCATTGATGTTAATTCATGCTCTGAAAATGCAAACACTATTTAGAGTTAAGATTACCCAGAGAAAATGGTATGCAATATGTGTTACCACAGCTGGTGTGTATTATTTCATTAACTTGTTCTTTTCTGGTTAACTTTATCCTTGAGTAACACTTTGACTTCAGAGAAGATGGTCTGGGAACCAGTTGCTTTTGGTGCTGTAGCTTCTTAGCTACTTGAATGAGTATCTGTGCAGTTACACTGCTGAGTAGATGCTGCAGGAGTTCCTGCTAATGCCCCAAAGTCTCTTCCTCTGATGTAGCAGAAATGTCATCTGATTTTGCCAGTAGTAGCTTAGTGCTTAAACTTTGTGGGGGGAGCAAAAAGTGTGCCGCAGCAACAAGGAGCTGATGATTTGCTCTGTCCTGATTGTCTAGATGGATTCTTCTTCTCCAAAGCTAAGGTCATTTTATGGAATTTGTATTACTTACTGACAGTATTACATTCACTCTGTGGTTCTTGGCACTACCAATAGGAAGGAATCTCATCCAATAAAAGTCCTGATATTAGTATTTAAAAATTTGCTTTAATTTCACCATTAAGTTTTCTTGATAAGGAAACAAGCCAGTCTAAAGAGTTTTTGCTTTATCTTGGTCATGTTGTAGTTCATGTTGTCAGTAAATGTATTTGACCATGTGTATGATCGTCGTTACAATTACAAAAGTTTCTGCCTGATATGTTGCTGGCCATTGATGAGTTCTAAAACTTCAATGCATTCAGCTCTTAACCAGGCTGAATTTGTGGCACTAAAATCTTTAGTTTACATCTAAGTGTCATGTGATTATGCAAAACTTGAATAATTTTATTCCATGTGACCTTGTGATTTTTTTTCCTCCATTTACATTAATTAGGAAGTAGAATGTTTATTGAAAATTCTTACTGGTGGCAGGTCATGATAAGCAAAATAAAATTTTACACTTTAAAACCTAGGCATTAAGCATATATAATTCTGTCTCTAAAAGAAAGATTCTAGTCTTGTTTCTTTCACTTTAGAGAAGGTTTCCTTCTTTTGGGGATTTTGGTAGTGTTGTTTTGGGTTTTTTTAGGGGTTTTTTTTTGGTTTTTTTTTTCCAGTATAGGGAAAAAATTTTCTCTAATGTATCACTGTTAGTTGAGGTTGGGTCAAATTAATTCATATGTTTGGGGCAAGTATTTTCTTTAGTAGTTTTGATCTTATCCCACTTATTCTTAAAGCAGCAAAGAAAATTTTATGACTGCTAGATTAATATGGCACTTTTGCTAAAGTTAGGCTATCACTTATTACTGCTTTTACTTTAGATTCTTGGTTTCTCTGAGACACACCTTCTCCAGCTCTCTCTGTGTACCTTGTCCCTGGCATGTGAAATCACATGCTTTTACAGTGACAGGGTGCAAAGGTCATTCTTAGCATGGTTCCAGTGTCAGGGGTACAAATCCATTTCCTATGGGAAGTGTCAGAGGAAATTTGCAAGAGATGGAAGATGGTAAATTAAGTAATTTTGGCAAAGCTACAAGGATTTCATCTTGGTATGATGATCGTTGTTTTTAGTAACACCCTCCACACCCTCCTAAAAGCTTGTGGAAGAATTTTCATTACCTGTCAGAGAAGCAGGGTCAAACTGCACATTTGTATTAAGCATAATAACTTACCACAGGGGCTTGGGGTCTTTTGTGTAGGTGTGTTTGTAAAACACAGTGCAGAAGACCTACATTGCTACTACCTGATGTCCCTTCTCAGAGTATTCCCATCAGACAGGAATATTTGAAGTCTATAAGCGTGCTGCTTGGTGACATTTTCAGACTCACTATTTCAACATTGACAAATAAGCCAGATTCGCTTCTTTCTCTTTGCTTTAGTGTCTGTCTCATACCATATTTTTCCGTGCCAGGCACTTAAAGACCTAGGTGCTATTTTCCGTGCTGCTTCTTTATCGTTGAGAGAAAAGCAGCCTCTACTGAAAGACCATTTCCCAGGTGGTGTGTCAAGATTTGAGAAAGCTTAGACATCTGAATGGGGATAGATTCATCACCTGGTAGGCATTGACTTTAATAGCTATGAGCCAAAATTGTCATGTCTGTCTGGTAGGAAGAAGGCATTTCTAAGCCTTCTAATTTTGCTCTCATTAATGGAGATAAGCACGCTAATTGATTCACTGATGCCCTCATGATACTAAAGCAGTTCATATTTGCTGCTCAGTTTCTAAAGAAAGCCAAACTATTTGAGGGCATTAACTGTAGCTTTTTCTAGATATCAAGAGAGAATGTTTTCTTTATTTTGCTTCACTTTTTTTATAGTATGCTTTTGAAATGTGTGTTTATTTCCTGGTTGTGAGGGTTGTAAATATACTTTTTTCCCTTTCAATTACTTTCCTGGTGAGAAAATAATTTACAGTAGTATTGGGTACTTGTGTATATTACCTTGAAAACCTATTTGAGAAAAGTATGTTGTCATTAGCATATGAAATATCTCTGCAAAGAAATGGAGGCACAACTGTGATTTGTGAAGGTGATTTAAAAATTCAGTGGAAAAGCAGTTTCTAGGATCCAGTTTTTGTTTGTACTCCTTCCAATTAGTGTTTTTTTTTCTTCAAAGTTTTTTGAAATGTTTATTGTGGAAATTCCTGAAGGTGTAGGTGGCTTGTAACTTCTGTGTGTTTAAGAGCTTTATTTATTTGTCTAAATTTCCAGCATACTGTTTGGGTACCTTTTTAATCTTATTTCTGTGAACTTGTTCCTGGGATGTCCTCTTTCCTCCCTTTCCTCTACCTTCAGCATTGTACAACTTGAAGCAGTGGCAATTGTTTTATTTCTCAGAAGGGAAGTGCTCTTTGCTGCAGTGGTCAGGTGGATGCTTGCCAGAATTGTATTTTGAGCAACTGTTTATGTGTGTTGAACTTGGACCTCCATAAAAATTAATCTTCTTGTAACTCATGCAGTGGTTTTTTGTACCTCACCTTTTCAAAATCTTTCCTGCAGCCCTGTGATGTGCATGCCACTGACATTTCAGAGAAATTTTCCTGGAATGTCTTAATGTCTTACATAAATTGAAATAAATCTTGTCTCATATTTCCTGTTTATGGAATAGATTTGCAGTGTCTCTTGCTGCGTGTTAGGGTTTAGCGTGAGTGGACTTTGAGGAGTACTGATGGTTGTGGTGTTGGAGCAAGTAGCTGTCAGGCTGCAAAATTCAGATCATTGCTACATTAGAAACTTAACCCATAAAACTTGGTATGCTTTCAGGAAGTCAAATATTATGTCAACAGAGATAACCAGAAACTCTTTGATTATTATCTATAACTAATGCTGGGAGTTACCTCCTGGAAAGCTATATCTGCGTAGGTATTGCTCAAAAAAGTTTTAATTGAAGATTGAGGCATGTTCTCTTACACCTTGTACTTAATCATCAATTAAGGTGAAAAAGACAGTATGTGTAGGCAGTTAATAATACTGTCACTTCTGTGGATCAGGAAATTCCCCCTTCCTACCCCTCCTTTTTTTCTGCCTGGTGCTTCTGAGTATCTGCTTCCTGCCTGTTCCCACTAGCACTCTAAACTGCCCTTTGAGGAATTGATTTTAAAGCAAGTGTGCCGGGTAAAAGTCAGCTTTCCATCAAGAATGGATACTCTGCATTTTTTGTTAACTTTGCTTTGGTGTTTACTGCTTAAGAACTTCTGAGTGCGTTCTGCAGGGTGCCCAGAGGTTGGTTAGTGGTCAGTCTGTGGTAGCAGCAGCAGCAACTTAGTCATGACATACCAGAGGAGAAATGTGGAATTTTTCTTTTTTATGTAGTACTGTAACAGAAAAATTCAAGAACTACTCATAATAGCTTATTTGCAGATAGCAACTATTTCTGAGGCACAATGTAATTTATGCAGTACATAATGCTTTGCATCAGAAGTTATTTATGGGGCAGTTTGTTTAATAAGGATATTTCTGAGTGATTTTACTGTCTCGTTATAATTTACATTTACTTTGTGTTTCATTTGAGCAGACACATTTTGTACAAATTGCTGTGATTTGTCTTTTTGCTCTGTCATGTTCAAATGACAAAAGCTCTTCAAGTGTCCCAAGGTGGCTATTTATGATATACCAGGAATAGTGGAATTGAGTTGGCATCAGGTCTCTCAGAATTCTTCAGAGAAAGTATGGCAAGGGTTGGAGTTTGCCTTCCATGGCCTTCTGCCATAGCCAGCTCTTGTGCATACTTTCTGGACGAGGGGAGGGATTAACTATTCCTCTGCTCTGCTGTTGCACATTTAATATTCCTAAAATGACAATGATTTAGGGTTCCTATTGTTGATGTAGTACAGCAGGGCTTTAGAAACTTGCCTCCTTTCTTTTACAGGTGTGAAAGGTCACCAATTAATTGGTGCTCTGGCGTGGTAGGCTTACTAAAATGAGTTTTTCTTACTGGCCTGTGGGCAGTGGAATTTGGGGTTTTAGTCCAGTCTTGGCTTCATTAGCACATGGATAGAAAAGAGTAACTTTTACGAATTCTTTGATTGTTTAAAGAGAGCTGTCTTGAAAAAAAAAATTAGACCTCAGCCCGACCACATGACATCTGAAATAAAGGGCAGTCATTCACACCTGTGTAAAATCAAAGACAGAACAGTAGTGGGTTTTAAAATTTGTTTTGTTTCATTTATTTGTATAGAACAGTGACATCTGAATGAAGTGCAAGCTAGTACAAAACCAGATCCTACATCAGTATTTGTTCTGGAAAGCTGCAATAGCTCATTTGTGGTTTTCCTGCTTGCAAATAATGTAGTTAGCCCACCTCCTGCTGAATGTTTTTATTAATTTTATGATTCTGCTGATGAATGTCTCTGCTTCTCTGAACTATATTAAGGAAGAATACAGAGCAAGTTACTTGGTGATTTCTTGAGTAAAATCCCCAGTTGCAAAGAAGAATTTAGTGTTCTAGAGACTCGAGTCTTTTTCCCTTTCTCTTCTCAATTCTATGTAACAGAGGAAGCTTTATTTTATGTAGGTTAGTATAATAAGTCACTTCCATTTTGTGAGCTCGGTATTGTAATAAGTGCGCTGCAGATTAAATGGAGAGTAATTCCTTTACTCATCCCTTTGAAAGCTTTTCCCCTCTTGCTTGTGCCTTTAACTGCTGACTGTGACTGAAGGACAACACACAAGAATCTCCAAGACTTTGTTAGCGCAGTCAACCTCTTTGTTTTAAGGTATTTTTCTGCACCAATCATCATGATAATTTTCCTGTGAGTTGGTTTAATTCCTCAAAAATGTTACTGCAGATGTTTGTACTGGAAGGAATGTTGCTTTCTTGTGATTTCATTAACTGCATAGAGTGCCTAATTTTGCGGCTTATGGGCTGATTAGTTAAGATTTAGAAACTTGAAGTAATATTTTTTAAATGTTGCTTAGAGTGTTGGGAAAAAGGCAAATACAAGAAAAATCGAAGTGATTATTTTTATTTCCTTTTTCTTTCAAGCCTAGTAGCTTCAGGAAGGAAGCTTTACCATGAGAAGAGATGTTGATGTGCTGCCATTGCAGTGCTTCTGCAGAGCACTGACCTTCTGGTCATGTTGAGGGCACTGGCCGCTGTTTAGCTCCTGCACAAGCACAGAACAAATAAATGGTGGCTCAGAGCTGCCTTCCCATGTTTGCTGAGAGTTCTGACTCATCCTTAAACTTAGCATTTTGTCCTGAACTAACCATGAACCCTAAAGCCTCTGTTCCCCTTAGCAGGCCCTATCTTGGTTTTGACTGGTTTCAAGCTGATGATAGGACAGGTGGGACCAAGTCTTGCTTATCTAATTCTCAGAAGTATTACAAGTGTGTTGTACATTGAATATGAGTTGAGTAATGTACGAGGATTGTCTTTGAGCTATTTAGCCTGGGATACTGTTTCACCTGAATTTGAGGAGTTTCTGTCATACATGAGAGCATCTCCACTGCATAGCACATGTCTCCATCTCAGGCATCTCTTTTAACATCAGAAGCCAGTCCTACTGGTCATTTGGAAAAGCAAATAATGACTATGTTCTGCTTTTTTATTTTGTTTTCTGCTGAGGTTTTGAATCCTTCCACACTCACTGGATGTTGAGCACTTTTTGTGCTACTTTCGGTAATAAAAATTTACAGTCTAGTTTGACATCTGCACGCCTGCAGGGAATGAACTGATTGTTGGGTGAAGTATGTCTGCAGTTGCAGCAAAACTGACTTAAGAAGTGAGGAAGATGTACTGTGTAACTGTACCTTGTTGAGTGGACAGGAGATTTTTATTTATTGCTTTTCCAGAAATGCAATACCAGATTTTAATGGCGTAAGAACGGAGCAAGGAATGGTGGTATTGATGTTATGAAGAAATTTACATTATGTTCTTTGTGTATCTGTAAAGGAATTTGGTTGCATAATGCTTGAGCTAATTCTGGGTTTGCTTGAAAGCTCAGAGAATTCCTCCTAGTCTGAAACAAAGGATATGTGAATATCATGTATAGTTTTAGCCAAAATAGCTGTAGCTGTATGATGGTGACTTTTCCCTGCCTGTTCCCCCCTGTGACCGGTTTCGCATATCCCATAGAACAGTAGGGCTCTGGAAACTAATTCATATTTTGTTGGGGACTAAGCTGTCAAAGTAAGCAGTTACATAGTGGATAAATTTGTGGTTTGATGGAAAGGAAAATGTTTGGGTTTTTTTTTTTTTACAAGGGAATTGAATGATGCTATGGAGAATTTTATTCTCTTGCTGGCTGCTACAGTGTTTTGGGGGTTTTTTGGGGTTTTTTTTTTGTTGTGTTTATTTTTCTAATGTAATGCTGGATATTAACCACATATTTTATATGTAGCCAGTATTTTGCATTCATCACCATATGGATCAGTTAGTTGACTTCCTGTGGTTTGATATGAAGAGATACTGAGAACTCTCAGCTGTCCCTGAAATCAGTTGGAGCTCTGTTTTAAACTCTAAAGCTCTATATAATGCTATGTGCTCTATAAAGTTCGTATTTGGATTTCTAAAATTACCAGCTAATATTGGATGACTAACTGTTCCCTTAATTTATCATGTGCAAATTCCTGTTCTCATAAAGGCCATAAGATCACTGCGCTTCAAGGTTTGTTTGAAAGGCAGTGTATTCAGGATCTTGCCATAGAATACATTTAACAGTTTTTGTGAGAAATCACAAGTCTTGTTGCACAATAAATAAGATGGACTGTTTTCAGGAACTGCCTGAATATATCTTATCTGAATAATGGAAGAGTTGCAGACTGTCATCATTTGTCTGTCTGTGCTCTCCAGTTTGTCACAAACTTTCCTTCAGCATTGATGTCTTATCTCATTCTTGTTGTTTTGTTGGTTTTTTTTTCTTTCACACATATTTGCCAGTGCCAGTTTCATTCCAATGAATTGTCTTTTAGTTCTGTTTTAACTGAACATTCTGCTAATTGCACATTATAAGGCATGTACATTTACTTCATTTGTTGTTGCAGCTGTAGTTGATCTGAACATAGTTGATACTGTTTTGGAAGACAACTTCTGTTTTGGAAGAGATGAGTAGAATTTTTCTGAATTAAAATGAGGTGTGATGGAGCTACTGGTAGATGTGGAAAGGGAGAAATCCATGTAAAAGAAGTGGTGACAAGTTGCATTTGGCTTTGTCTCAGTGTCACAGTTTGTAGAAAGCGAAGGAGGGGGCGTGCCTGTGCTTAAAATAAGATCGTCTGTGTGTTAAAGAAGAGTGCTTTAGAGCACATGCTCAGGATTCCTGTAGATTCAGTGAGAGTGTGTAAATGTCTGCCTGAATTAGAGACTTTCTGGCATGTGCTTTCTCAGCCTTTAGGGGAATCGCTATTCAGCTTTTGTGTGGTGCACCTGTCAGTTTGCCTCATCTAAGGTTTGGGTTTGATGTTGCTGTAGCTTGAACACACAAAGGTGACTCTAAAGCCATAGTTCAAAGTATTTTTTTTTCTTGTTCATTTGGGGGAGGGTTTATTGCAGGGAAGCTACAGCCGTACCATGTTTCAATGTTTAAATGTACCTCAGCCAGTAGGGAAGGCAGTATTTCAGTTCCAGCTCCAGTCACTTGTGGCTAGACCACAGCATCCAGGCTCTGAGATAAAGGACATTCTGTATTGCTTTTGCTTCACCATTTTTGGGAAAAGAGCGCTATGTTTTCTTTCTCCTGTGGTCGGCTTTGTAGTAGGAACATACTTTTCTGAATGTTAAATTAAGAAGCAGCATAACACCAATTGTCTTTCCAAAATCCAAAGTTTTGCTTTCTGTTCTTTCCTCTTTTAAACCTAACTGCTGCAGAAGGAAGACAAGGCAAGCTGCTTTTCAGTTAATCATACATTTAAAGATGCACCACTGTTGTTTTGCTTTGTATGTGGTATAGGAAGATCTTTTCTTTCGACAGAGATGTGGGCATTTTGAGCCCTTTTTCTCTGTCTTGGTGAATGCACTTCTAGCCCTGGTGCATTTGCTTGGATTCACAGTGTGCAGCATAGGGAAAGAAAGCCTTCAACAGAGGTAATACAGGTTATGCTTTAAACAGTATTCCCATGCCACTCTTCATCAGCACTGTCTTATTTCAAGTTTTCTTTGCCCCTGGTGAGTCATAACTGTTGTCTTTTTCAGACCCTGAACTTGGAAACTTGTTCATCCTTCACCTTGCACTAGATTTGAGATCTTTTTGGGTAAAAACTTTATTTTAAGCACATTAAGAAAAGACAGAGCCTTAATGCCAGTGTTGGATACTCTATCCATGAAGTTCTGGCAGTCTGTTTGTATTCAGTGTGGAGGTAGTGCTGTCCCTGGAGACATACAGGTGGTTATGGTGTAATTACAGAGGTGGCAAAAAGGTGACTGGACTTGCTTAATTTGTGCAGAATTATGCAAATCACGTAGATGTGGGTAGGGAAACTCAAGACTGGTTTTATGGCTAAATTAATATGATTTTTCTATTCATGTTTTCTGACTACTTTCTTAAAAGTAGTCTGGAACCTGGAAAAGCAGTACTTCCATTCAGTCAGACAGTAGATCTTCAGGGTAATAGGGAAATTGTCTGCAGGACCTTCTTAATGGTGGTCTTTGAATTTTGAGGGGCTAATTTTTTCCATATCGAGGTTATCTAATATGGAAGGGAATTGGTACAGCCTTCCATTTTATTTCTGCAGTGTTTTGTGGCAGTATCAGTCCCTAAGTTTCATTCTAATTGTGTTCCTGACAGTTACTATCTCCATTCTTTAGCTGCAGAATGTGGGTGGCAGTTGATATGAGCTTCTCAGGAGTTGTGAGACTTCCTTAGTCTCAGCTGTAGTATGTGATGGGCTTTGGAGAATTTATGTATGTGTACTATTGAAAGCCATAAACTTAAGTATTTGACATGTGTCTCTGTCCTACCTTTCTCTGTTGATAGCCTTGGAGGCACAAAGGATGTTTAGAACCAGTGAGTTTGTGGAGTTATCAGTGAGTGATGTTCAGAGAAAAAAGGGAGAGGCCAGGTCATGGCCTCCGTACCCCATATCCATGGGGGAATTAAACAAGATGTATATGGAAGGACTAGTCTTGTATTGTGCATCAGAGATGTTTATTTTAACCTGCACAAAAGGCACCTTTTAATCAGAGGTTTATAGGAAATGTTGCTGCCTCCTTAGCTCTGTGAGAAGGATCTAACCTATAAATACACCCATGCCTACCACTCTGAGTGAAGGTATTTAGACTATCTGTATTTTGGTTATGAGGTTTGAGGTTTTTTTTCTGGCTATGAGCCCATTTCTCTTAAATATGAGAAGTGAAACAGGGACAGAACCAAAAAAGAATCTGAAATGGTTCAAGTATCTTGGCACATCTTTTAGGGGATAGTCTGTGTCATGTTCTGATGTGTGCAGTTGAAGTCAAAGTTTGTAACTACTGTGAACTTCCTAACTGATTTTTATTTGTGGGAAAAGAATAAAGCTTGTACTGAAAAGAATCCTTGAAAATTTCTGTTCTTAAGAACAAAAAGCAAAATCTTCCTGATCGTACTTTGCTTTTATCAAAGAGCTGTCTGAGGTATTCACATAATTTTTGACTTCTCCTGAAGTAAGGGCAAATTTGGAGCCTTTCTTCTATGGTGTCTTCACTGTTGATCTCATGCAGCTGTAACAATTTGATGCAGTAATATTTTGATATTTTCTAACCAAAATATTTGTTTTAAGGAGTACCTATGAAATTTGATTATTTCAAATTCTAAAGATACAGAGTTTTTGAAAAATAATGGAAAAGTCAATTGCCATGTGATAGAGAAGAGGTGATAAACGGTTTTTTGGATGGAATTTATTCTAGCTCTTGTCTACATGCAAAAGGCAGTTACTTCACTAGACTTCTGTAGGACTTCCGGATTTAACAAGTAATGAGTCATTGCCTAATTCATAACATTTACAAGTCACTCTGCATGTTCAGATATGACTGCAGTATCATATAGGTTTCGTTAACTAAATGGAACTTTAAAAATTGTTTCTAAAATAAATTGCTATTTTCTAGCAGCTCTAACAAAAGACAGATGGCTTTTCTGTTACGTATAGCCACTTTCTAATGAAGCAGTTGATGAAATTGATTTTCTAATAGTTTTTATTTAGAAACCTTTTGGGCATGTAAAGATAGATGGATAGTTGTGTGAGAGCAAAGCATGGGCCAATATAAAAGTCAAGTGCTTAAATGTGAAAAATAGATGTTATTAAATTAGACTTTATTGAGTAATGGCTGCTGTTCATTCAGGTAAAATGGAATTTTCACGCTTTTAAAATATAGATGTACAATTAAATCAGTCAGCTGGGTTTTCTTATATGTTTTCGTGTTTCATTATTTCTGAAGGATTGCAGTAAAAAATTCTGTAAAGAATTTTTGTGAATTAAAATCTGGATCATTTATAAATATATTTTGGTATTGGAAATTGAGTTGTGGATAAAAAACTGGAGAAAGATGTTGGAATGATAAAAGTAGGTGCTATTTTTAGTTCAGAAAAGCTGCTCCATGTGGTGAAATTTAACTCCAAATGCTCCATGTTCCTGATCAATTCCTTTTCAGGAAGGCATGGCCATGCTTAATTTAGTTTCTGGAGTTATTCTTGCATTGTGAATGGGATGCTGGAGGTACAGCTTTCCATAAACAGATTGCAGCTAAGTGGAATTTGATGGTGGGGGTCCAGATAGGAAGTAATTGTTTTAGGTTTCACTCACTTGGGTTCATTTTACTGAGTGTTCTTGGTTTTGGAAGCCTGGCCCACAGCATCAATAGATAGTATTGAATAAATGGCTATTTTCAAAGAGAGAAAAGAGTGGAGTTTTTTGGTGGCAGTGTGATGTTTGATGAGCCTAATGTAAAGGAAACTGAAGTGCCTGCCCACTGACCTTATTTTCTAAATCAAAACTAATGCTAATGTAAGGTCAATAAATACACCAAATGGCTGGGCTTTCTTTCACAAATCCTGTTTGCATATTGTGATGGATTCGTGTTTTTACACTGCAGTATGGTAAAGCCTTTATTTCAATTCTCTGCTATTTACTGTATATATTACAAAGGGCTCATGGTGGTGTGCTCCCCATGGCAGGGCAATCCCAGCACCTCCTCCCTTCTTCCTTCCCTGACCCAGGTGCTGGAAGGGCTGTTCCTCTCTTCCCCTCCCCCACTTCTCTCTGAAGTTGTGTTTTGCCGTTCTGTTGCACACTTCCCCTCAGGTGCCACCACCATTGTGGCTGAGGGGCTGCCAACCCCCTCACAGGCAACCAGTGCTCCATAATAGGTGAAAATGGTAAGGAGTGTTCAAAAATCTGGGTTAAAGTTGGTTTTGTTACATTGGATTAATGATCCCTTCATAAATTTATAATTAGGCAAGTAGAAGAGTGCAGGTCAAGACGACTAGCAGTGAAATTACCTGGTGTTAAATTATCTGCGTTCCCCACAGCCCTGTTTCTTGGCCTGCAGTGCAGCAAAACCAGAATTGTAATTTGATGTAGAATTGTAACAAAAAATTAACTTACTAATTCAAGCAACTGGAAGATTTTTTTCCTCCCCTGTCTCCTTATGATACATTGCACTTTTAGTTGAAAATTGTTTATCTGTTGTGGAATCAACTTTGAACCTCTAGGTCTTAGAACTTTATGAACCTTACGTCATTGCATATCAAGATTAAAGTTTATCATCGTTCCTTTCAGTCTGACAGAGTGAGAGTTTGAAAGTTAATTTTTAGGGCCACATGTTCCCACACTCAGCTGAAATCCATCCAGTACAAAGGTTTGGTGTTCAGTCAAGGCCCTAATGTCCTTCTGTTGACTTTGCTGTCCTTGCAGCCTTTCTGCAGGGGGAATTTACCCCAGAGCTGGTAGTTACCAAACACTGACCCTGCTCCACCTGCACATTCAAACAATCTGCCACTGTCACCTCCAATTCTGCAAGCACAGGCCAGTCCTGGAGACGAGGCTTCCCCAGCTCTTGATGCTTGGATCGATTTGTTATATCCAGTTACGCTCTCAAATGCACCTGTCTGGTCCCTGCTGCTGGCAGAGCCAGCGTCTGGAGGACTGCTTTGCTATGCACTGCATTTGTGTCAAGCAATACAACTGGTAGTCTTCAGAGGCTGTCTTCTGTCTGGCCCAAGCAGCACCTGATTATTGTGAATGTGAGCAGTCATTAAGTATGGAGCCATTTTCATCCTCTGCATCCCTTTCTGGGTGTCCTGCTGATGAACAGCAACAGCAGAGGAAATATTAAGCCAACCACACTACCTCTAGGACCATTTGCATGTTTGTCAGACCTTTTTTTCCTGACTGTTACCCAGATTTAAATAGTTTTTCTAACCTGGTATATATGGGAGAGAAATAACTTAAAATTTAGAATGGTATGTGTGGATTTTTCATTAGCTTTCTATTTTTCAGGCCTGTGAGGGAATTTTCCATGTGTCCAATTTTAGACCAAAGAATAGTTTTGATAGGTGTTAAGTAACTACCAGACCATTTCATGTTTTTCTGTGAAGTATGTCAGCTGCATTAAAATCCCCTTGGGGACGATTTTTGGCATGTGAACTCTGTTACTGGTTTGCCCACAAATTAGTCAAAATTAGCTTGCAGTGGCTGTGGTAGAAGTTAGTCTGTTTTCATTGGGAGCAAAGTACATAGACTATGAAACAACAACAACCACAAAATTCTCCTTCCCTCCTTCTGCTCAATAAATGACTTTTAAACTTTATCTATTTTAAATGAGGAAATGTTAAAAATGGATGTGAAAAGCTTCTAGACTTACACATTAGTTAGCAATCCTCACTTTATGATGTATGCAAAATTTGTATGCTCAGAAAGCCAAACGTACCTTTCCACCACTGGTCTTAAGAGATAAAGTAGTATTCTGGAATTGTTAATTATAAAAAAGAGTTTTCTGTATTTACTGGAATCATTTTTTTGAAATACAAATTAGCACTTGGTCTGACAACTGCTGTGTTCACAAAAACCCTGCTGAGGAAAAGCCTGCAGAACAATTTCTTCTAGTACGATTGTTTTTAAGTAATCCCTGTCAATATTAGACATCCAAAATGTGAGAGCTATGCCATGATCTGAAACAGCAGTCAGGTGTAGTTTCTAGCACAGAGTCATCTTCAGATATTCTTGTATCCTGTTAACATAGAAGATTAAGAGATTTTTTTCTTCTGCAGTGGTTGGTTTTGTGGTCACTGGGAAGAGCAAGAAGAGGTCCCAAGTCAGAAATTAAAAGAAATTGGTTCAAGAAAGGTGTAAATGAGCATCAATTGGTGGCTGCCTTTATTCACATTCTGAAGTGCTTTCCTGAGTGTGAGGATGTACTTACCGCATGCTTTCCTGAATCTGGGTCGAGGCTCCTACTGCTCTTAGAATTTGGGCTAAGATAAGCTCTTCAATTGGGATTCATGGCAAAGTTTATAGCTATTACCCAGAAAGTATATTAACAATAGAGAAATTTAGGTGCTTTCTCTTTTTAATAATACAAAAAGACAAGGTAAACAGTGGTAAATTTGAGGTTTGATTGAAACAGGAAAACAACTGTAATAGAGAATTCAGGGAGAGTTTCAAGGGGAGCAGGAAGGGAGGTTGTTTCAGGGCACTAGCATGCCTTTTTCTACATCCACACAGTCTTATCCAAACTGAAATCTATATTTCATTTAGCAGACTTTAATGTACAAAACTGATTTTTCATGGTAGCCAAATGTCATCCTGCTGAGACCTGAGTTGGTAAGAGAACACAGTAGTTTAGATATGTATATGGGCTGCTCTCAAGGACTTAATTGAGTTTAGCAGGATAATTACAGAATACTCCTGTAGAGAATGTGAAGTCTTGTATGTGTTCCTTACTTAAATGATAAAAAAGAATCTCTACCATTAGATAAATTTTATTTCATTCTGGTTGTTGTGGGATTTTGTTAATCCTTTTTCATTTTCTTTGACTTGTAGAAATTAGAAATGGCAAAAGTCTGTTAGGATTAGGTCATCCAGCACATTTCCTTGCCAGTGAGGGATTTTCAGTGGTTTTTTTCTGCCTCTTATTTTCTGAAGTTCCTTATTGTATCCTAACCTAATTAATGTTCTTGCCAAAGGGAAGCTGGATAAGGACTTCTTTTGGAGCCTGTTAAGGAATTTTAGTGAATCAGAGCACTGTAACATCATACCAGATCAATGTCATCTAGTCTGGGTTTGGATAAAATACATTGTGTATTATACACAAATACATTGTGATATTTAATATTCATGTTGTTGAAGGCAGTGCTACAGATTAGGTGCAAGTATTGTCTTTATATAGTTAACATAAATAAATTTCCGATAAAAAATTATGTTGGCATGTTATCTTTGCTTAACCCTTTACCTGTAGTCAGTACCTGTCATTTGAAAACTTCATCTGTCTGTACTAATGGGTTTTCTCTGGGTGATAACTAATATAACAAAATGTAAACAAATCTACAGGTAGTTTCGATACTAAGGGGAAAAAAAATGCACAGACACACATATGTCATGTTGAAATTGAGCAGGGATTTTAAGTACACTTGGAAGTGTTGTCTTGTACGGAATGCATCTGGTATGGACTTTAACTGTCTATTCCAGGTAATGAGCTGTGAAATTGAATGGGACTGTTTAGGCTGATTTACTGTGTGAGTTGCAGAGGCAGAACTATTTTTAACTCTTCATTTACTGTAAGCAAAATTGCCTATTTGCTGTTTATTTCAGGGATCTTATTTCTTTAAGGCAATAAATAGCATGAGTTCAACAGTAGGAATATTGTTGCAAAAAATAAGGTGCTAGTGTTTATTTGAGTGACTAGTAGTGTGTGTTTTATGGAGAGGTGGAAGGAGTCAATCCAATGACATTTCTACTAGAGGCTTGTTTATTGATTTTTGTTAAAATTAGGTTTTGGTAACACAGCAGTTTTTGTATGCCACTGTGTAAGTGCTATTCTTATGCTGTGTTTTAGATACTTCTAGCTACTCAAATGTCTTCAGATTGGTCTTTTCAGATACCTATTTGCAGCCCTGTGTAGGTTGCATACTAATACATGAGATAACTGGAAAATATTTCTGTATTCTGTTTCTCCTCTCTCCTGCCTCTTTCATTTTTGCATTATATCTTATGTGGTAATTGCGAACAGGCCGAAGATATCTGCAGTGTATTGGTCTTGATTTGTCTTTTGTTTGAAATCTGTTTTCATAATTATTGAGTGAACCCATGTTTTTATGGCTGATTCATGTATGCTGCTAATTTGATATTAGCTAGTATTACTTTACTATTACTATTTGTATAGATCAAATCAGATCTTCAGGCTGCAAGTGTACGACTTATGTAATTTCTGTTTATTTGAAGTGCATGCATCTTATCACTTAGAATTGAAAATGCACTTAGAACTGAAATGCACCTGATGTTACACCTCATGGCAAAAGTCACTTCTGGCAGAAATAAAGCACAGCTGCTGTATTACCACATAGTCATTGCTCATCCGCAATTGTTCTTCTAATCTCTGCGGTTTTCCGCTTTCACTAAACCTAAGCGTTCTTTGTAGAAACTCGTGGATTATTTGTGACTGATGACATCACTGAGACTTGCTAAATTTTTTTTGTACTGGTTGACAGATGGGTAAGTTCCTCTTGGTTTCCACCTTCTTTGTCATAGGAAGTCACATTAAATTGATTATGTGACTGAAGAGTAACAATACAACCACAGGAAATCCTGTGGCTGAAACCAGTTTTGTTCTCTGCTTTTTTTTGATAATAGGTTTGTATTTGCAGAATACTTTCTATGATTTAGGACTGCATTGGACTTTGACTTTGAAAAGGTGATGCTATTTGCAACGTACGAAAAAAACCAGCTAACTTTTTTTGAGCTGAGGCATCTATTGAAAAAAAATTCAAGAGTAAATAATACTGCTGAGAGTTAGTGGGTGAAAATTTGGCAGCATAAAGCACTTCAAACAAAATGAAAGTGAAGTGTCAAATGCAAACACACGCTAAGGAAAAAGAGATACAGGATGTGTATGCTACATTTAGAGGCTTTAAAAGGTAAGAGATGCATGAAGGCATGTAGGACTTCTTGCTTGGTGTTCCATGAGCTGGAGCAGTGATCTGGTTCAGCTGCACAAGCCCTCCTGCTTGTATGAAGTAAGGCTGTGTCAGGAAAGCGTAATCATCCTGAGAACACAGCACATTTAAATTGATCTAAACAAGTCTGCACTTTCATTCTTGGTGAAGAGTAGTTTATACCTTGTTTTCAAGCCTTTACTTCCAAGATGTAGCAATATGTAAGTTACTAATTAATTTTTGGTTGGCATCTGTGACATTTAGGCACAATAATAACATTGTTGGATGTCAGTCTCTTGAAAAAAGAAAGGGAAATAATGGGAAGGTGTGTCTTCGGATATAATGCAGATTATTTCCCCCTCCATCCCCCTTTTAATTTGAAAATACTTCAAAGGACTTTATTAGCATGTTAAGTAAACCTAGAGAAAGACTGATTTCAACAGAATGAATTTGCTTTATTGCTTACACATGCATTTATGTTAGACCTTGGTTAATTTATAAGTATGGGAAATAAATCTATCCCTGAGATAAGAAGTCCAAAGGAAGGATAAAATGTTTCAAAAACATCTCTCCTCTCCTAGTGGAGAATGTGCATGGTGTTATCCTGACAGGTTCTATGAAAGACAAGCTGTTGGTATTTCCAGACTGAGGCATGCTTGACTGGCAGAAGGGAAAAGCGGCTGGAAAACCAGCCAGGATAAGGAAGAAGGGACAGGAAATGCTGAGCACCCCCCAAAGTATTGATATCCTTGAAGTCCTTAACTCCTGTGTTCTGAGTGACAGTTATTCATCCAGTAGTGCTTGTATTTGTGTGCTCACTGCATCTGTGCAGCCTTGGAGATTTTGTGTCACTGTCCTGGGTCTGCATCTGGGGCAGGTGTTGGTCCCTGGCTGCAGCAGCGTTCTTCCGTATTGTTTGCTAGAATATACCTCCACAGTCCCCTCAGGCCCTGTGTCTCTTGGAAGGTTGGGTGGAGACTTAAACAAAGAGGAGAAGGAGGCAGCACCAACAGGTACAAATTGGGGTAGCGATACTAGGCATGGAAGTTTGTGGAAGTTGATTTAATAGGAATTTCAGTTTCCTTTTAATTTAAATTCTGTTCCTGTAATTATTTCTCTCTCTCGTAGAGGCCAGTACGTGTACAGAGTCTCTTGGAATGAGTAGCAATAGAATTGAAAAAAAGTAGTAGTTGAAGGATGATTGAAAATGACTTTGCAGAATCTGGACTGCATTCACTTAATTTCCTTCCCTGCTTGAAGCATCAAGAGCATTTTGTGATATAATAATTTTTGTTGTCATTAGTAGTAAATTTGGGGAAGAGGCCTGCTGTTTGCAAAGGGATTTATGAAGACCAATTATCTGGCTCAGAAGTCTGAGCCAGAGGTGAAAAGGTGTGTGGCTGTGCTAATCTGCTTGGGTCATTAGAGAGTGTCCATGAAATTTATCTAGAAGAGTAGTCTAGATTTGGGGTTTGGGGGAGAATTTCTTCTTTGAACTTGCTTCACAGCAACAAGTAGGGTTATTTTTTGACATTGCACTTCATCAATATTTTTATGCAGTCTTCTGTGGAAAATCAAAAGGTTGGAAGGGAGAGCAAAAATTTATATTTGATTCTATGCAGTTCTAGGTGACAAAATAGCTAAATTAATTCCTGTCATCCAGCATAGTTTAAAGCTTTGGAGAATTATCTGCTCTTTGTGTAAAGTAATTCAGAGAAGTTTTAAAACTATCCTCATTTAATTATAAAATATATTGTGTGATCATACAAGGAGTTAAATGTAACAAAGTTAAAAAAAAAAAAAACCAAACCAAAACCATGTTGACCATAGTGACTTTTAAAGAAGATGACAGAGCATGAGCCTTGTGAGATTTGGAAATGGATGAAACTGAGTCCGGTTTATGTCAGCTGGAGATCTGGCTCAATATTTAAACTGAATTTATTTTTCTGTTTCTTCTAATGCACATAGAAGCAATAACACTGTACGAGTGTTGTGGGGGTAAAAACACCCAGACTCCAGAACAGTACCTCTTCTCTCAATCTCCTCCTTTCCCCTCTCCTTCAAGGATATTTAAGGATTTACTAGTTAGTGAGAAGAAATGTTCAGTAAGATCTTCCAGTCTATATCATCCTTTTGAAATGGCCTCATTAACTGGTTTGTCACCTAGAACAGCAAGAATGAATATCTACATTGTGTTTCTCACACCTTTTAATTGCTGTGACCCACCCCAAATTTTTACACCATTGGAAACCTATAGCGGCATGAGAAACTACGAAGTTGTGCAATTCTTTTCCTCACATGTATATCAGAAACAAAGATATTACTAGAACTGGATTAGGTCTAAACACTTAATTTGTATTCAAAGAGGAAACGCCTTTTTTCTCATAGCCGTTGTGGGTTGGGTGGAATTGGATGAAAGGAGTAGAAGTAAAACTCTGGTGGAAGGAAGAGAAATAATTTCTTGGCGGGACAGAGTGTCTGTCTGTAGCAGTTCTGCAGAAGATGTTAATAAACCATGGATGTGGGCGTGGAGAGCAGGCAGAGCAAATAGTGAGCAATTCTTGCCTATGCATGGGATGAGGCTTGATCTAAATTCCTAAACCACATTTACTAATTTCTTCCAATATGCTACATGAGTGAGTGTTTCGAAAAGTGTATCCAAACAATCTGAAAATAAGTTTATTCACATATATGCTACAAATTGTGAGAAGAGCATAAACAGAAGGTACCCAAAATCACGAGAAACTTTATTCAGCACTCTTTAGGATAAAATATTTTGGGAGTATTTAGTAGAGAAGAATATTTTGGATCAAGAGACTGAGGTCATGTTGACTTCATATATTAATGAAGTTGTTAAATGTGCCTTTTTCTTCTTCAGTGTGATCTTCGTAAGTGGGCTGAAGGCCTGCAGTACCGCTGTAGCTTTAAAGCAAGCTTTTCATCTTTGTTTTTAAGCTAAATTTTAGCCTAAACTCAAATGAAGTGAGTGTTGCATTTGTGCAGTAGTGAAAGATGAAAGAAATTTTTTTTCAAACGCAGTTTGAGAAATTGCCTTTGGTTTTGATTGTTCATGCATGTACTACAGAACCTTAATTCACCTGATCAAATTGAAGTAGCTGAAGCACCTCAGTGTGAAAATAATGCTGGTTTAAAAATATCTCGGGATAGTGCTTACACATGGAAAAATTGAAGCTGTAGAAAATATGAAACTATGGCAGTGTGAACAGTTTTCCTTGTAACAAATACACAGTGGCAATTTCTAAAAGTATAAGATTTTAATAAAAAAAATTTACAACCTGCTGTTAATACTATGTGTCCCTTAGTGTTCTGTTCAAAGATGCTGATTTTCTTTGTGTGTGTGTGATTAGTCTAAAACTTAGGTGATGAAAAATGTTCAGTAATTTTGTGGAGATAGTTTGCTTTAAAACATTCAACCAAGACAGGTAGTTTTTTAAGCAAGCAGCTAATTTTCCTTCTAGGCTTAGCATTGAGTGTAAGCCTGTTGGTGGCATGGGATGCAAATAATTAGCAAATCACTAGTATATAGGATACATAGTAAATTGTATATTATTAGTAACAAATTTAGTATATGTCTTGTAATGAAAAAGCAACTTGCTTTCTTCAGGGACATGTAATCTGTTCTGTTGAAAGCATGGCTTCAGCTGATTTACCAGAAGCACCTAAGGCTTAAGGATTTTAATTTCCAGGAGGAAACACTTTCTATTTATATTACCTTAAGGAGTAGAGCATGTGAGATTATGTGGAATCAAGCATATTTCCAATATTAAGTAATATTTAGTGGTGTTAATGTTTTGATATTTTTTTAAACTTTTTTTTCCCCCCAAGTTGTGTCTCGGAAAGTCAATATTGAAAATCAGCTTGGTGAAGGACAGGTTCATGTTGGAAACATTCTTTCTAAGTGGTGTAAATCTGTAGGTAGTGCCAGGACTTGTGCAGGAAAGTAGTATCTAATTATGCAACACACAGCTCATAATGAAATCACATGACTAAGCCCCTGCAGAATCTGTAGGTTGTATTTATTTTAATTCATTGAATTCAATTACTCATCGAATTCTATGTAAATATAGGTATACTCTATTCATACATATATGTATGTGTGTAGGTGTGAATATAGACACATACATACACACAGATAAATATATATATATGTATTTATATATTGAAAAAGCCATCTACATGCTTTATACTTGATCCTGGTTAAAATTTTAAGACAGTTCCACCAATTTCTGATACCATCCAAAAATGTTTTAAACTCTTAGTTCCCAGCAAGAATTAAGATTTTTCTCTGCTTGTTACATGGACAAATCCAATAATTTTTTCAGTGATTTATTACTGGATATGTTGTGCAAGTTACATTATAAAAAAATTTTTGTTATCTTTTTGATGTCTGATATAAAGGCCACTGGAAAAGCTTCAGAAAGCTTTTAAGATGACGTTATTACTAAACTCAGAGGAAAATATTATTATCATATCAGATTATTAAACCTTAATGTAAGGTGCTTATGGTATTTTGTTTTCTACATTTTTGCATATGAATAAAAATAGTTGTTCAAGCGTTTTAACTGTGAAGTCAGTTCTTTTTTTGGGGCACAACATCATCGTTGTAATATGTACATATTTTAATGCCTGAATTCTAGAAATGGAAACATAAAATTGATATAGTGTAAAAAACAGATGAATACTAAAGAAGGTCTTGCACAGATGCACATGCTTGACAGAAATTATAAAATTATTTTAATACCAGTATAAAATGGAATATGTATTTTAATGTTCAATGCTGTGCATCAAGTAAGATGAACAAGCTCTCAGAGGGAAGGGGAAGGCATTAGAGATAAAACACAAGAGTAGTGTGCACATAATTTTTTCTTGCTGAGAAAGTTTTCATTTAAAAGAAGTATCACTGCCTGAAATGATATATTGGTATAAATGTCTACACTGCTCAGAATGTGTTATTTTAGAATTTTTTACCTGAATTTTTGCCCATGTACATTTTTTAAGGTATAGAATTCTGCATGGCATTTTTTCCTGCCAAGTTTTCATAAATATTAACTGCTCTGAATGTTAAAAGAGCAGTATTTATCAACTGTTGGCAAATCTACCTAATGATCCCTTCTTTTGTCTCAAGTATTCAAGTCTGTTTCAAATAATACCATTTTGAGGCTTTGCAACTCTTACATGTTTGAACATTTTTCATTCTATAAACATAACTCAAGTCCTTGTGTATGGGGATACTCAGGAAACCAAACCTCTTTGCTCCAGAAATATTTGGTTTTGTTTGCTCATATCATGGTCGTATTATGCAGCTAAATGTGCTATCATGGAAACTTTATACTTGGGTTTGCTCTAATGTAGCTTGTGAACTCTTCTTATAGATGTCCCAGTCTAAGATGAGATGAGTTTGATGTTTGCAAACAAAGAGAAGGATTGTCATTTGTTTTTTGCAGTCATCAGTTGAATCAGAGTTTAAAACACAAGGTGAAGATGGTTGGATGTTGTAGATTTTTTGTTTCCTGGATGAAGCTATAGGCTGTAGCACTCAGTAGTAATGTGATGGCTGCCCAGCACTTCTGGAAATAAAATGTTGTGCTGTTTCAGTCCTTGATTCTGCCAGTGCAACTACTTTTATATGTGGGTTCCTATTAAAGTCCTGTGATAGCTGCCAGGCAAGTCATCCTGCTGGATCAGCTGGGAGATTGTTTGCCCCACTGGTATTGCTGAGGTACGAGATTTAGAAGTCAGGAGAACAGCCTGAGGAAGAGTAGCAGGAGGCAGGTAAAATGTTTTCTTTTGGGTCTTGCATAGGGCTGCCACTCCAGCAGTGACTGAGCCAAGGAATGGTTCCTTTGTGTTTTATAGCCTTGTGCCATTTTTATTAGTTTTTTTTTCCTCCTTTGTTTCTCTGCTTTGTGAGAAACAAGCAGGTACTGCCTTTTGGGAAACTCTTGATTTGTCATTCTTTCACTTTGGCATTTTATTTGCCATTAATATTGTTTTGTACCATATTAGTGTTACTTAATTTGTGCTTTATCTGCAAGAAGTTCAGTTGTTTGCAGATACTGGGGCTAGTTAGTTATGTAATACATAGTAATTGCAAGAGGGCAGTGTTCAGGTGAGACGACTTTCTGAGGCTTATCTCAAATTTTATTTAAGGTTATGAGGCCTTCTTTGATATACAGCTAAGAACATATAGGATTTTTTTAAAAAGTAAAATCTCCAGACTTAATATAAAGATATAAAGATATAAAATCTTCAGCACTATGTGAACTTTTGTAGCCCATTCAGTGATAACTGGATTTCACAATCATGCATGTTTGGAACATGGGTATGTCCTTTACACTGTCTGAAAAATGAATGCACTGAGCATACAATAGTGACAAGAAGATCCACTTGCTGAACTTTGTTTCTTTCTTGTTGAGACCATACAGTACTGTCTAAAGTGGACAGTTTTTGTGACCATTGGGTGTCCTTGTTGAAGAACTGAGGATCTGTTTCACTGTCGACCCAATGGCTGGTGGAGCCTTTGAAAAGTAATGCCCATTATGGTCTGCAGGAGCAGCAATCATCTCTAATTTTATACCAGCTGACCATTTCTTAAAAGACTGCAGCTGTTATTTACTCAGAGCTCTGTAGCTAATTAGATTTTTTTTGTCTGCTGCAGAGCTAATGAATGATTTTTCCTTCTTACTGGGTACAATACATGCATAAATTATAATTTCAAATGATACATTACTTGAGGCCTTTTAAAGGAGTATGTTACTGAGGTACTAAGTATAATTGAAATGAGATATCAAATGTAATGTGCTTAATGCTGATTTCCTTTAGTAATAATCATGTTTTGTCTCGGTTTGTTAAAATCTTGTTTGTAAACCAAGCAAATGGTATGGCCACCATGCACAGGTCATATTGCTTGAAGGTCATTTAGGCATCCTAACAGCAGCACTGAAATTTGTGTTACAGAGTAAATTCCTCTGTAGGACAGGTTTCAGCTGAGAATCAATTATATCCTGAGTTATCGGATTCTGTATCAGTGATCTTTTGAGGTAGCTGGAACAGCTTTTAGGTAGAGCTTTACTAGTCCTGTAAAAGTGATACTGACAGATCAGTGCAAAACTGAATCTCCTGAGCTGGATTCCAGTGTTGTGCAGCTCATTTTTTTCACATTTCCTCATTAGCATAGATGCTAACGAAGCTAATCAGTATTCGAAGAGGAAATTGAAAGGAAAGTGGATACTAGGCGCAAAGAAAGCATGGGATGTTTTGGTTAATACAGATGATGTTTAAACTGTAGTTGAGCATTAATGTCAGATGGAAAGAACATATTTCTGAACATAATTATTTCAAATGTTCTTGGTTTGTTTCAATTTTAGGGCAAAAATGTTGTACGTAGTAGTTTATTACAAAACAATTGTAGTATTTTCCTGGTATCAGTTACAGTGGATAGGCTGTAGACAGTTTAAACAATGTTGTGGCTTCATTATTTTGGTTTCCTGACCTGTTTGGTTTTTGTTGGGGCTTTTTTGTCTTGATTCTGAGCACTTCCATGGGGGATCACTTCTGGAGACATTGCACCAAATACTTATGCTGTTGTGTGGAGTGGCATTGTTTTTCTGCTGTGCTACCATTATCAATATGCATTAACAAAGCATTGTGAGGTTAAAGCATTAAATGGGTGTGGGGGAAAGCTTCAGTGTTTTGCAAAGCCATGCATTTGAGCAGTATTTAATGAATATTAAAGTAATGACAGTAAATTGAATGTCTCATTAGAGTTTCTGAATATTTATGGGATAATATAAACAATATTTGGTATCCTTTAGTAGTAACTTTCTATCTTTTTTACTTACAAAGAATTTCTATTGGAGCTGTGGACTTTAGTACAGAACATTTAAGTTTGTGATATCCATGAGTTTCTTTCAGTTACTTGTGAACTTTTGCACTGCCCACAATCCAGAGGCCAAAAAGTAGTGTGCCTTAAAAAACTTGTCTCGCCAGCAGATGGAAGCAAGAGGGGAAGAGAATTTGTGTATGTCTTTTCTTTCCTTCAAGAATTTTTGTTCATGACTAAAATAAAAATAAATCAAGGAATGTTTGTAAGGGCAATCCCCAGCACCATTTGTGAGTACTCAGAGCATTCTAAATAGGAGTAAAGTGCTAAGTATTGAATTTTTGTCCTCTATTTTGACTCAAACAACTGGAATTACTCTGTATTTGGAAATACTATTCACATATTGCTTAGCTTGAGGTATTGGCTAGTATTTTCTTGTATTTTCACAGACAAGGATGATACTCTCATAACTACTCCTGAAATGTGTGAATGGATATTTTTTATTTGTATGTTTTTAAATCCTCTGACAGAAGGCCAGCAAACATAGAAGTTACAACATTTTTGAAGTTCTAGAAAATATTCCCCACTGAATCCCCAAATTTAACATATCTGCTCTGTGTGTATATTCTCTAGAGCAGCTAATCTTGTGCATGCTTAGCACCAGCTTGGCATAGTCAAATGTGGTATCTGTGTCTTGATTATGGAATCTGATTATAGGGCTTTGAGTGGCAGAAAGATCCTCTCATGCTCATTGGTGGTCAGGACAACTATACCATTGTGGTTTCTTTGCTGTTCATGTTTTTTATGTTAATTCATTTGTTAGCACTTAATTAAGCACTTCCTTTGGAGGGTAGGAAATACATTTAACAAGCCCAGTACCCACCAGTGGGTGAATGTACCTGATCTGTCTGCAGGTTTTGTTCACATGGGTAAGGATCCCAGAGGAAAGTTGTGCCAGGAAATATTCCGCCTTCCAACTGTAATTGAATGGGCTTGAACAACAAGCTGAGGCAGCTGGGTCCTGTTTTGGTCTTGATTTGTAGGGACCCAAGGGATTGGGAGAGTGGGAAAGAAATCCTGTGCCAGTTGAGTGAGTTCAAATGAGGAAAAGAGAGCTTTGCTCCCTCGACTGCTCTGCATTTCAACTATTAATACAGCAATAAAGCCTATTCAAAAAGAGTTCTGTGTTCTTTGTGTTTTTTTGAAAGAAGGCTTGTGTGCTTAGCTATTGTGTCTTTTTTGAAATTTAATGTCTTATCACATGAGACAGAATTTTCCAGGTCAACCACCCAACTTTAATCATGAGATCTCGTGGAGTGCAGGAAGGAAGCTGAGAAGTCCTCACAATAACCAAGGAATAACATCCTATTGGAAGTGTTCTTTCATGGCTTCATTCATATTATAATTAAGAAACCCCAGGAAACAAGTAGTTAAAGCAACTTTTTGAGCAGTTTAAGTCCTTGATGTATCTGTATTTAAAATGAGTTTTCTGGGGTCTTGAGGTATAAACCAGAGCTTTCCCATATTCATTTTAAACATTGCTCAGTTGTGATCGTGTACTTCTGATCACTATAGGAAGGTCAAGTTGCTGTTTTCAGGGAGAACACTAAATCAAATTTTTGCAGTTTACATTGCAAACGTTAACTGTTTAGTTAAACTTTTTATTTGCCTCAGGTTGACAGTAAATAGCTGTTTCTCCTGGCTGAATCAGACTGTTTTATAAAATGGGTGTTTAAATTAGTTTGTTCAAATCTAGCTAATAATATGATTGTCAAATGAAAATATTGTGAGGGTAGAAGTATGACAAAAGCTATATTTGCATAGTGATCAATCATGTATATTAAGTAAGAATGAGAAGTATGCAGAAATTTGTGAAGGACTTGCCTATTTTTGAAAACAGCTACAAAGATGGAACAGATCATAGAATCTTAGAGTAGTTGAGTTGTAAGGGACCTTAAAGATCACCTTATTTCAAAGCCCCAGCATGGAAAGTGCCTTTGACTAGACCAGATTGCTCAGAGCCCCATCCCATGTGAGTGTCAGGAGAAAACAGTGTTCTGAAAGATACAGAAGAGGATCCTGTGCTACCAGATTCGTCCTAGCAGAGCATCTTCACTAGAGTTAGTGGGGAATGTGCTCTGTGCTCTGCTGTGGTGACTTGTGGTGGCTCAATGACTTCTGCTACTGCATTTATGTATTACTGCATCATTGTGTGCAGTGTACACCAACCCTGAGTTCAGACACACAGACCTAGGAAGCTAAATTCACTTTTATTTATATGCTGACTCGAATACCTGGTGTATACAGACAGCTGAATGTAGACTATCAGGTTGAATTTCTGGCAGCTCCTGGCTTTTCTTACATGATTGTGTACCTTCGTGGCCTGGGCTGGTCTGGTGTTGTAGATCAGAAATCCAAATGGCTCTGGTTTGTAAACTGCTGTAGTGATTTCCTAGCAGGTATCCTCCAAATTTACATGGGACAAAAATAGATGTTCTGGCTCATCAGTATAGCACTATCTTAATAGCCAGCTGATTTGATGCTTTTCATTAAATAGTAACTTCATTTATTTACCAAACTTGATGATGTCTCCATGTGTTTGTGGTATGTTGTCTTTTGGTTATTTGAATGTGTAGAGTTCTGAACAACTCTTGCATATGTAATTGTGTTCCTGCAGGTATGAGTTGTAGGCTATCTCAGATGCAAAATAACATCTTAGCTAAAGAGTGTTTTCCAGTTGTTGTCTTGTGTAATACTTAATGTGCTCAGAAATTATTATTTTATGTGGGTATTGCCGCTGTTATGAAGTTTGGGTTTGTTGTCATTAACTTCTCTTAGGCCAAAAGAGAAGTTCTAGAGAAGTGGAGAGTATGCAACATTTCTTCCAAATAAAATTTCACTTGATGGCAGCTCATTCTATACAAGGAAGTAAAAAAAAAAATTAGGTATTAGCTTCTTCTGAAGATATATTAAATTCTGCCATCTTTATTTTAGAGTGACACTGGCCATAAAATATGATGGTCTTTTTACTGCCTCCAGATCAAGAAAAGTATATGATTTGTATTATATTTAAGTTTTTCCTAGAATGGAATAGCAGAATTTAATAGACAGAAAAAGCTACAGTTTTTCACATTTCCCATAGAAGAATGGTTAACTCCTTAGTGCAGGCTCCTTTCTTTTTTCCTTTTTTTTTTTTTCTGGACCTAAGTTCTGGAGTGTTGCTTGCAGGCAGTACTGGGAAAAGATGGTTTAGATAATGTCTAAGTGTTCTTTTAGGGGCAATCTCACTGTTGTCAAGTTTGGTTTGAAACTTTGAAAGAGAAAGGGGATGCTACTGCTGCGAGGGCAATTTTTTCGGAGTATTTTGGAAGTGACATATATCACATTGGAGGTGATACTTGCTTTATTTCACCCTTTGTAGAAGAGGAGCTCCATAATGTCAAGGTTGCAGCTGGAGAGAGCACCCTGGGAGGTATTTTTTTGCGGTGAGAAGGTTTACAGCATGTGCATTTAGGTATTTTAGCTGTATATTTGAGATTAGAGGAGAGTAATTTTTAAAAAACAATTGAAATAGTGTTTCATCTTTACTTTTTGATAACTTTTGTTTATAACCAGTACTAAAAGCATTTATATTGCTATAGTGTAGTAACAGGAGTGCTAGCACTTTATTTATATTTGTACATAACTTTGCATATTATCTCTCTTCATGGCAACATAATAAAGATAAATGGATATCTGATTATCTTTTGTACCTTTAATGGTTAAATTGATACTTTTAAATTGATTATTTCTTTTGAGTCTCTCCTGTGATCTCTGCAATGAGTTATGGATTAAAACATTAAAAAATAAATCAAGATTTAAGTAAATTAAATCCTAATTGATGGATTGACTATCCTGAATGTTTGGTAACATGCTTAGAAAGCCATAAAACATAGTTAGTATATATTTAATTTGAGACTGATTCTAGACTGGTGGCTTTTTAAATGCGTATCATTGGAGTAAATGGGAATGTGACAAGTAGCTATTTTTAATTAATTGTGTTGTGAAGAAGGTACTGCTATTTTAGAAGTGGAGCTGGAAGCAAGGAAATGGTTATGACCTTTTAAAACATAACAGAATTTGAAAGCTGTGTTTGCTGTGTGTGCACATAATGATATAAATAGCAGCAGCCTGTGTGGGGCTGGAGGGCAGGAGAGCAGGGCGGTCACAGATTTGCCACCTTGGTTGCTATCCAGCCTTCTTCTGTTTTGCACAGCTCCTTTTGCACTTCTAAATAGAAAATAAGGTGACCCTGAAAAGGAGAGAGTAGCAGAAGCCCGCTGCTTAAAAGGGAAGAAGGTGGCAAGCAAATGAAGAAATGGAATCTTCTTTTAGGAGGCTTTCCTATTCCCTTTGGAAGGAAATACAGCCAATTATGTCATCAAAAGTCTTCTATTATCGTTGATTAAATAAATTCTATAGTGTCTTTAGCTATTTAGCTTTCAAAATAGAGTGAAATGTTCTTGTTTCATGAATGAAAGGACATGTTTATGCTGGTCTGTGTGTTACATGAGAAAATTTAAGAAGAAATCCCATTTTTTACATAATGAACTCAACAAGACCGCATGTGTCTTGTCATAGATGGATAATTTTTTGCAGTGGGAAATTTTTTTTTCTTCCCATTTATTGTATCTTTGTTTTACCTTGTGATTTTGTGCCAATGAATAATTCAGTTGGTTGAATATACTCCTGATTTCAGGAAAATAGTATAATTACATTGTTACTCAACACACATATGTGTGTTAAAGTCTTTCTCCTCAGCGAGGCAGAAATACATAAGATTTCCCTTATAACATAGGTTTGCTGTTCGGTGTCATGAGGTAATTTTAAAATGCAAAACATCTGGACTTTTTCTATTGAAATTGCTCCGTTATCTATTTACTTAAATATATTAATCATCCACTTATTTCAGTATGTTATTTTCATAATTCAAAATGTGCTCTTGAAATGACAGTTCAAAATTTGCGTACAGGCTGTGCTTAACTACATGTATGGGGTTCTGTTGAGAATATCAGGTGAGAACTGAATGTTGGCTGCCACCCTGCTCTCAGCTTCTGAGAAATTCAGATGTGTTATCTTGACAACAAATTTGTGTGCCAGTGCCTGTGTATATATGGCATTTGAAGTATTTCTCAAATATAACTGGCCAGGAAATAATTCTTTTCCCCATGTGTGAGTTGATAAGTGGCTGCTTGCAGCTTTGAAGAAGCACAAAATGTTTGTTTCTTGGATCAGTGAGAGAAATTACTGTTCATGGGGCAAAAATTTGTTTTCTCTGTCACATGTACTTCAGGACTTGTGGAATGGGGAACAAAGCATGACTTCCTTTTCCTGGGGGCACAGAAGCAGGATTCAGGGGAGATTTTTATCTGCTGCCTGTATTAGATAAGGAAAGAATCGAGGAAACAAATCACCACATAAACCTGCACAACTCCAGTAAGTCATGGTAATGTTTCTTTCTCTCTCCCCAGTTTTATGTAGTGGGAAAAATGGCAGATCATGCAGATTACATGTGGAAATGCCCTTGAAGGCATCCTGGTGGCATCAGTCATGAGTGCTTCCTTTAAACCTCTTTTGCACTTTATCAAATCTGCAATGATCCCAGTGTTTCAAAGCGGGAAGTTGGAGTTTAGTTCCTTAAAATAAGTTTTTCAAAAAAACTCAACAAAACAGTAAAAGAAACAAACCCAGAAGACATTTTTATGGTCTCTGAGGAGAAACTGTGCATAAGGATACGTTCACAGTGTTCCTGCCATGATGTACTTTCTCTTAGAGTGCAGATAGTGAATACAGTGTACAAGACTTCATGCATGAGGAAGGTGGTTCTTTTTCCTTTGATGGCTTTTATGTACGCAGCTTCACAGATTCTAGCCATCACATAGAGGGATATTTTCTTTTTGTTCACTTAAGTTTTGCTTTGGTTAATTTAATTTATTTAGTATTCTCTAATGTACTGGTCAGTTTTTGGAATGAAATGAAATTTAGTGCTAGTAATTAGGAAATTCTTTTATGTGATGTCTGGGCAGTTATGTTTAAATTTTTAAAAAATCTGTAATCTTTGGTATTTAAATCAGTCATATTTTCAGATATAGTTCATAATCTTTTAAGAAAACATATAACTTACGGACTTGTTTTAAATCTAAAAAAGAGAACACTAAGTCGATAGTAAAATTATTTCTTTCAGATACAGTGAGCTTGCTTGCAGTTGTACAGACAGTCAAACTTGCAATGTCCCTTGTTGCTTTACAGCCCCAAGGATGTAGTCTGACTTACTTGTCTTATATTCTTCTAAAAGCTGGACACAGCATAGCATGGGATCTTGGTTGTTAGTTGTGATCCTGTTGTCTTTGGAACCTTCTGCTTACCTTTCTAACTTCCAGCTAAACCAGTATTTAAAGAAACCCCGCCAAGTTGTAAAATCTGGTATTTTTCTTCCAGTTCATCTCTGTTGCAGCTTTGCAGCCAGTGAGGTGCATTTCCCACCTGGTGTGGGAACACAGGGATGGTGTCTGCTGAAGAGAACAAGCAGTTGTAACACTGGGCACAGAAGAATTTTTTCATGTTTTGTCAGCACATCAGGGCTGCTGTTGTCTGCTGGGTTTGGGACCAGGTGTTGGAATACATTGGTAGGGTGTTGGTTTTCTTTAATTTCTTCTGATGATGCTCTCTTATCTCCAGAGGCTAGGCCGCAAGAATTTGAATGAGTCTATACTTCGTGACCACAGTACAGGCTGAGGGAATGAAGTCTATTTAGAGTGCTTCAAAATTGCCTTCACTGTGCTTGGGTTCAGCTGGGACCTTAAAAATAAGAGGACTTCCTTGACTGCTGCCTTCATCTTTAGGTCTGCTGAGATATCTGTTGTTTTGTTGTGGGTTTTTTTATTTCCTAATTACTTTTCTAGCATAGGATTCTGTACCTTATATATAAATATCATCATCTGGCTATGTAATTATATAGATCCATAGGAATTCAGGTACTTGTAGGAGAGAAAGGAACATTTTGGAAGAAGGCTTTGGAGTTTTTTCTTATTAGAAAAATACATACATACTGTTTAAAGGATGTCAAACACCACCATCTCTGCAGCTGAGGTGCCCTTGATTTTCACCTTCCCTATCAGCCCCTCCTTGGTGAGAAAAAGGTTTTGGTTGCTGGCTGGGGTTAAGCCACAACACCATCATTAGCAATTCTTGGCTCCTCTGTCACTTGGAGAAGGAAGTTATCAGCTCATTCCAGCATCCTCCTGGGTTGCTTATACTCTGCTGTGTTGTCCCTCCAATAGATATCAGGGTGGTTTCAAGCTACTCCCTTCATCTCTCATAGAAAACAGATGATACCACTCAAGAAAACATCTGAATTTGAATATTTTTTTACTCCCTTTGCAATCCTTTTTGTTGAAATTAGTTAGGAGGTATGGAAATGGTCTAAGAAACTTGGTGTTACCTACAGGCATGCCCTTCCTATGGAAATTTCCATTTAGCGGAATATATATATATATTTGTATGGAATATATTTATTTATGTATGTATATGTGGGTACACATGCTCATATATATATATGTATGTATAAAAATAAGTTTTTAATAGGTCAGTTAACACAGACTGTGTCCTCTTATCTACGGACAGTCATGGAAAAGGGATAGATGGAGGAGCAGGCTTGGTTCACTTACTTACCTGTATTATAATTTCCTTGTCACTGTTCCTTCCTTTTGAGTGCAGGAGCCTGTTAGTATACTGGGGTTCAGCTCCCTGTAAGCAAATTTCAGCCCACCCACTATTCTTCACCGTATATGGTTGGAAGTTAATAGGTTGACTTTCAGCTGGAGAGTGTACATTCTTTAGTCCCCTGGTAATTGGACTGCTAATTTCAGTAATCTGTTGACATCCTGCAGTGGCACTCATCTGTCAGGCTTGAATTCTGCCGCTGCACTTTCAGGCAGTAGGACAGATATATTCAGGAGGTGGATTTGGGTGTGGAATTCAGATTTTACGAAAATGAAAAGTCCTTTTTTTTGGTTCATTTTAGATCTTCTGAAGCTATGTTCATTCTCTGTGTGTTCTTGACTAGAATATCTAATGAGTTAGAAATTATTTTCCTAACTTCCTCAAGCCCTTGGGAGTAAATTTCATTAGGCCTTGCTGACTGAAGTGTATCTAATGCATTTTCTCGTTTATTTCATCTTTTTATTAGCATCAGCAGAGGTATTTGTGATTTAGTTGAGCCCAAAAAGCTGAAATGCCTTTATCTGTAGGAATGTCACTCAGATGAAGCTCATTGGTCAGTGCATTGTGGGAAACCTGCTCTGCCCTTATTTCAGACAGCAAGTATTTGTCAGTCCAGTAACTTTCTTAAATATTGAATTCACATTTGTTCTAAAATATACTTAAATAGTTGTAACTGAGGAAAACACTGCAGCGTGAGTAGCTCGTAACAGATGGAGCCTGGGAAAGTTGTACTGCCAAGCTGGTAAGAGAGAGGAGAAGCTAAAGCAAGTGTTGTCTGTTTCAATGACTAGCAACCCAAGTTACTCACAGTCACAGTTTCTCCAGCTCAAGCTGGATTGTTCTTGAGATCTAGAAAAATATTAAGGGAAAGGCATCTATTTGTCCTGAGGTTTGTAAAGAACTACTTTAACACAGTATAGATGACAAGTTAATCTCTGCAGGTTTTATACTTACTGTGATTTTATTGGTGCTACCATCTTTGGGCATGAATTAAATCAAGTGCTGGTATTGGGTTAAAACAAAGGCATTTTCCATTCTTTCTCACACAGAAGTATTTGATTTAAGTTAGCTTAAGTTAGTTGTGTTGAGCCAGACATTCTGTTGATGTTTGAAATAGTACTGAGAGGTTCATTATTTGAAATTTATAAGGGAGCAAGCAGTAAGATTTATCTCTGTGATGAGTATCGGTGCTTTGTGGATTAACACATAGAGGAGAAGCACTGTACCATGGCTGTTGCAGAAAGCACAGGGAGGGGACAAAAACTCCCAGCTGGGAAAAACTCATAATGACTTCAACATGCAGTACTTGACTCCAGTGGAAATAACTTTTGCAAAGCTTTTAGAAGTCATCTGAGAAAGCTTGAGTTTTGGATGAGTTTTGATATTGAGGATCCCAGCAACTTCATTGTACGTTACGTGGGTAAGTTGATGTTTGATGAAAAGGTATGAGAGGTGTACTTGGAAATACTCAGAAACAATAGGAAAGTAATTTCATTTTAAATTTAGCTCCAGGAAGCTTCACAGAAGCAAGACATGAAGAAGTTAACATGCACAACTAAACTCACTTTCAATATGTGATTTTTTTCATGTATGAAATTCAAATTATTTTATCATTAGAAGGTGAGACCTTTGCAGTTAAATGTATATAAATAGCTGCTTTATTAAATCAGGAAAAAATCACAATTAAAAGCAAGAAAATTAATGTGTTGAACATTTCTTATAATCTGTCATATTAAGATGCTCCCTGACATCATAGTTTTGTCTATCCCTTTGTGTAAATTAAGTAAAAATTGTAATGAGATACTAACAAATAAAGGCAGTTGAGGATGTTGTGTATATTCATTACTCCCTTTTTATGGACTTGGACATCTTTCTAGTATACAAGGGGGAATACTTGATTCTCTTTCTCTGAAGTGTCCTTTCTTTTCCTTTCTTTTGTAGTGAGCCTTTGTGTACACAAGTATATTTCACAGCTCTGCAATTCTCTGGTGTCTGCAGTTGGTACTTTGCATGGGAGTTCACAGTTATGCAGTCACAGGTGTCTGGTTGATTTCAGTAGAAGTTAAATGTTTGCATTCTTCTGAGGATTTGGGCCCAAGACATATTTTAAACCCATTGCAGTAATTTCTAAAATTGTGTATTAAATTATTTTCTTATTTCCAGAAGTACTCTGTGGATATCAGGTTTCTAGAAAAAAAATTCTCAGCTTTGTAGAGTGAGATCTCACTTTCCTGTTAATCATCTTTTTTATATCTGTATGTCAGAAGAAATAGTAAATCAAAACAGTTGTGCAACCCTTGGAGCTGCCCGAACTTTATGCAAAATATTTGTGTATTTATGTATTTGCTAGAAGATGCGGAGGGAGTACTCAGTATTCATGCAGTTGTATCTGCTGTTTCCCCTAAGAGTCTGGGCACAGACTCTTGTTAAAAAAAAAAAAAAACAAAAACAAAAAAAAAAAAACCCCATAAAACCAAAAAAACCCCAAAAAACAGAAAAGAGGAAAAGAACAAACCCTCAGAAGCAATTCTGTGAGCAGAAGTGAGTCATAAAACTTGATTTTTTTGTTAGTGGTGCCTTGTGCTTGACTGGAGTCCCTGGATTAAAGGATTTGTCACAATTACAGCACCTGTGTGGGCAGATGTCTGCTCCCACCCCTGTGGCTGATTCCCAGGGTGTTCCCTTGGAATTAGGGAGCAAGGGGGGCTGCTGTTTGTAGGCTGTGTGGGTTTAGGAGACTCTCCTGCCACCCACCTACCTTTGCAGAGCGTGCAGAGATTGAATTGTTTTTGCAACATCTTTCACTGAGTCACATCTGATTCAAGTCAGGTGAAGGGCACAAGGTATGAGGACCCCTGGATGCAGACACACATGCTGTGACTGCAGGAGTGACACTTCTTTCCAGTCTGTGTCACCTTCCTGAGAGCAAGTCAGGTATATTTATGTCTAACAGATTTTATTGGTGGTGATGATGCTTAGTCAAAATTATTAATTTAATTATAAACCCACATCTGTCTGAGAGCAGTTGTAAATCTAGAAGATGAAACCCAAATGTTTCTAAATACTACCTCTGTTACAAGTCTTTGTAAGGACTGCATTCTCCCCTTCTGGTTTGTTTGCTTTTTATGGAATGTGTACACAATGGCTATTGTGTACTGGTAAACACCAGCCTTCCATTTGCTGCTGGATATAAAATTTTTAATTTATATGCCATCATTATTTGAAAAATAACAAGAGAATAATCCCAAAATACCCTATTGTATGAAAGAGTCCTTTCCATTTTGGCAGCTAGATAAGCAGCCCATTTCCTCTGAATGAATATTTCTAAAGTAGTTTACAGTAGTTACCATATCTGGAGTGAATTCAGGTTTTCCAGGTGTGTGGTTTTTACTGTACAGATGGTTTTTGAATGCACTTCGAGATAAACTGATAATATTGAAACAGTCAGTTGCATATTACATTTTTAGGATAAATAGAGATTTGGGTGGAAAGAAATACTAATATTGAGTAGAAAGCTGGCAATATATAGATAGGAATGATGTCAATTCTGGATGAGTTCAGTCAAGAGTTGTTGGGGGAAATCCATTTGGAATTCTTGCATATATTGCATTTGAATGCTCATTTTCCACTTGTATTTGACATTAGTTTCAGAAATCAGTTTTATTTACTAAAGAGCAACTTAACTTTTTTTGTTGTTTTGTTTGGGTTTTTTTAAATGGGCAATGTTGTGAAACCAAGCTAAACTAATAGGAATGTTTTGTGGTAAATTCTGAGTAAATACAGACTAACAATCTAAAAATAGGTGTTAACGAGGGCAGGAGTTGCCACACATTACTAAGGATTTGCAATCAGAAGAAAAACCCCATAGTTCAGACTGTGGGAAGGGAAATCTACACTTCTCATGTTTTTTGTAATAGATAGAGAGTGTACTGGGTTATAATGCAAGTAATCTAGCTTTGACCTTGGACTAGACCCAGTTGCCAAAAAGGGTGTAAAAGTATTGTTTTCATATGGAAGAGTATTAAAAATTCACAGAATTTGGAGAAAGTTTTGACCATCTTTCACATTGTTGTTAAGCTTTCACTCCTTTATTAAGTTGCTCAAGTTGAAAGGAAGTAGAGATGTCATGAGCAGCTGTTTGAACTGAGGACTCTTGCTGAGCAGGGAAAGATGATGAAATAATTAAAGAAATGGGTTTTGTCATATCATGTGGAACATGAATTATCCATACCAAAAATAAACATTTGTTAGCTTACATTTTACTGTGAACTACTTCTTAATTTGCTCCTTTGTGGTCTGTGGAACAAGACATTTGTAAAAATTTGAGCTATGAATTCTCATCCCTGCAAGTGCTTTTTTCATAGACCAAACCTCCTATAAGCTAATTTCAGAGTGAACAGTAATGAATTTCTAGCATTCATTTTACTTATGATTTAATTATGATTTATATATGAAAAATATCTTATTCCCAGGAATCTATTTTTATTTTAGTGCAATTTCCATTTTGAGTACTTTTATGAAGTCTCCAGATTGATAATTTTTTAAAATTATACGCACTAACTAAAATTTTTGAGTGTTACCTTCTTCTGAAGTGAGGTTGAAATCATTCTCTCCTTAAAAATGCTGCTGTTTTATAGAAATTAAAGAATTTGTTTTCTGCACTCTTCTGAAAATACATCTAAGTTCTGTATTATCCCATTTCTTATCTCAAACTTGTTTGTATGTGCTATGTCTTGCCATGACTTTTCCTTTTAAGTTTCTAGTAAACAAGACTTTTGAGATAAAACTTGGGTAAAAGCATTCAAAGAATTTTCAGAACTCAGTGGATATTTTATGTGTTTAGGATCACAATTTGCAAAACATTTATTCTCCACTATATCAGATTCATATAAGAACATGTTTCCTGTCTGTATTTAGAGAAAAAAGCTTACAAAATTTTGAAAATATGTCTAGAATTTGAAGATGAAGAACAGTTTGTATTGAGCCTAATTGTTCTTTTTGGTTAGTTTATAGTTTGAAACTGAACCAATCAATCTTTTACTGGAAGATTGTTAATTTCACTTGTGACCTCCTCTTTTGATCTGAAGTTGATAAGTAAAACCAAGTAATTGTATCTTCTTATAAAACTACTCAAAGATGACTCTTCATGCAGGCTCATTTGCAGTCTTGCAAATATGTGCACGTAAGAGTTCATGGTTTTTAGGTCTCTCTTATTTCTGACTTGTCATTGACAGGGATACTGAAATAAGTCAAGTGCTCAGTAGCACAAAAGTCAGTTCGGGTGCATTGTTAGTTAATCCTTTCACTTGATTCATTAGGAATTTTAAAGGGACAATTTGAAACAATATGCCCTGAAAGGGTGATTTGAAAGCACTTTATGTGTAGGTAGCATAAGCATTAAGGATGCCTAAAACCAAGATACCTACTAAAAATTAAGCACATGTTTCTCTTTGGTTTCATAAACAATAAATCCATCCTATAGGTTCCAAAATTATTCTTTACTGCAACCTTGGTGATACATAGAAGGTATGGATCAAAGCAGTCTCTTGACACCTGCATGTCTGCTCACAGACAAATGTGGTTTATGTAGGAACTTCCTACTGACAGAAAATGTTTACTGTGGGTTGGTTACAGGTATTTGGAAAGGTATTTGTCTTCTCTGCAGTAGTGACAGGTTTTAGTGATTCAACTGTATTGAAGGTAAAATTACCGAAATTGCCATGAGGTGAAGTGCGGTCAAAATAAAAATATCTTAATCAGCATTATTTTACAGTGATCACTTAATCAGGAAGAAAGTGAAGATGATTGTAGCTGAGAAATAGAGTGCCGGATCTGGTGCACAGTTAGGTACTTAAGCTTTATGATATGGTCTTTATTCTCAAGTGGGCCAAATCAAGTTTATTATAGGCAATTTACATCCTAATGGTACTGAACTTTCAAATGATTAATTATTTTTTTATTTTAGTTGCATTCTTTTTAAGGTAACTCCAGAAGAGTGCTGAAGTTCTAGGATCTTTGGAGACCTTTAAGGAATGTGGTTTCTTTAATAAAGGGCTGCTGTTGAGGACATAACTCCCTGAAATGTCACAAAACTAAGAACAGTTCTTGAAACATGACTTAAGGAAAAAAACTACTGTAATTCAAAGTTGTGTCAATGCAAAAGAACCAGCCAGTAATGTACCTGTTCAATTGGATTACCCAGCTTACAAGGAGTAAGCAAATGAGTAGCTTGTAGTACTCAGAGTACAAATAGTACAGGGTGATGGCATTTAAAATGGCGTGAGCTGTGGGTGGAAGAGGAGCTTAAGCTGTCCAGGTGGAACCATTTCTGTGGACATAGGGAAGGTGTTTCTTTTTCTTTTGTGACTGGGAACTTGCAATTTCAATAAAAAGCAGTTGTGGAGATGAATCTTACTTTAATGTAGGGAAAATTCCTTCTCACAACACCAAGTTCCTACTCAGTATAGTTTTTAATATTTCCATTTGACATACATTATGTTGAAGTAGGTTTTGCTTTTCTGATTTTTAATTTTGTTTTAATATTTGAAATTCAGTTTAATGTAACGAATGCAGGACTTCATATAACATTTTCATTTCAAATGTTGTCTATAAGGGCCGAAATAGGAGTGTAATTGTGTGCATTTGTACAAGTTCTCTAGCTCTGCTTGGGGCTTTTGAGCTGTGTTGCCATGCCAATACCAACAAGCGTCAGTGATACCTGCAGGATATGAAGTGCTTTATGGGGAGGTTTATGCCATGCCCTTAAAGAGGAAACAAGGTGCGTCGGTACATATGTTCATACTGCCAGTGACATTCTGAAGAGGAATTTGCCTGCTGTTTTGGGTTTGGCTGCATTAGTGTCCTTCTGCTGAGGCCCTTGCAGCTTGGTGGGAACTGTCTGCAGGAATGTGCAGAGAATTTAGGGGGAAAAGCACCATAGTGAAGGAGTGAGACAGAACTCAAAAGATTTGTGTGCTGCATTTTGACAAGTTCTAGGTCTAAGTGTTGGCTAAGGGTATATGGCTACGCAAATGAGTAGTCTTAGAGAAGGAAAGTTTATGGAGAGTCTGCTCATTCCCCTTCTCACAAGGATTAGAGCGTATCATTTAACTAATCAAGGAAGATTTAAAGTACTTTGTTTTACAGAGCTTTTACAGCTTTATTTTCCTCCTCACAAGGAAAGATGTGCTCTTTTAGTTGTTCATGTAAGATGTAATGAGACTCTGTGTCAGCAAAAACATCAAATGTCTGACCTCAGTATATTTGCTTTATATAGATATTTTCTTTGAATTAAAATTCTGCGGTGAAAGGGAGTCAAGGGAATGGAGTGTAAGACAGTGTCCCTTGAAATCCTTCTTTCTGTAGCTTCAGAAACAGACTTCTGCAGTGCTGTAAAATACGTGGAAAGCTGAGCAGGGGACTCAGTGGTCTAAAGTTGCTGGCTTTCTTCTGGTAAAACATTTCTGTGTTAGTACAACATGCACCAGAATTTCTAGAGAGGATTAATTTCTGTATTTTAGTTGAGAGAATTATTGGAATTGTAAATCAAACACATGTTGAATAATTCTTTAATGAGGGCTGCAAAAACACAAAGGAAACGATGAAATTATTGATACTTCCACAACTGCTTTGAGAGAGTACATGTTTCAGGCCTTAGTTGTGGTTATAACAGTAGCTGGTCTTCAGAGTGCTGTTAATTGATACATTCTTCCTCCTCTTTCCCTTTTTTTTCCCACTCCCTCAATGAAGTGTGGTTGCATGCTCTGTATATTGTGCAATCTTTGATTTTATTCTCTGATACTCATCAACACAAAGTGTTCCACAAACAGCTCTTTTTCCAGAGTCTGGCCAGTCTAGAAGGTGTTATATCTGCTTTACATAATAAAAGTAATGTTTCAAAGAACTAAGTATTCTCCTTAAAATATTCATTTTTGATGCCTGATTTATTTTCATTTGTCAGATAATTTAGTAATTCTAAACACAAGTATGATTGATTTTGTTTATAGCTGAAACCTCCAGCATTTTTTGGCAGTCAAATACCAGCATACTGAGTTATTTGTCAGTCGCTGGGGAATGTGAAGTTTAAGCTTGACTCTCGGAAGTGTGATTTTAATTTACTTATTTCCCGCTCTGGGATAGCATAAGGGACAGAGTCAAAGCATCATTCTGCTTTAGAAGATGTAAGGCCACCTTCCTCCTTCTCTTTTGTTTTGGCCTTTCAAGGTTTTTAAATATCACAAAACTTTCTTCCTGTCTGCTCTTGATTTGCTCCCAGTGTTTCCACCCCCTTTAATAGGTGGAACAGGAGTCTTGTAGCACAGCCGTTAAGTCTTTCTTTGGAATTCCAATCCACAGAAGGATTAATTATAGTTCAGTATTTGACTTTGCTGCTAGTATAATAATATTTAAACACAGGGTGGTTTACTGAAATTCTTGGGACAAGAAAGAATTGGTAATATTAAAAAAATAATGACTATATCTTGATGTAGTGTGGAAGTGTTGTCCAGATCTGCAGTGGGTATTTTGTGAATGCAGGGATTATTTTTCGTCTGAATCTGGGGAAGGAAAAGACAGAACTACTCTAGTATGTTTGGGAAAGGTATTTTATTTTTCTCCCTGATTTTAAAGTTCCTGTTGAAGAATATTTTGTGGTAGCTGTAACCAAAGATGTCTGGATGGTCTCTACTTGACCTTGATGCGAACCCAGTAAGATCCAGAATATTGTGTCTGTCTATACCATAGTACAGGAATTTGTGGACATGCTTTTCATTCCTGGAAAATGGCAGATTCTTAACTTGTACTTAGAGATGTTGGCACTTAACTGTTCTTCAAGGGAAACATGTTAAAAATGTTTGGAGGGAGTGAAAACTGAATCTTAGCTGTTAAAACTGAGAAGGATATTTGTGGCTTTTTTGTTTTTCATGTTGACTGATGTTCTGTAATTCAGCTGCTATCGCTGTTGACTCCAGTATTTCACCCTGATTTCCTCCGGAGAGTTGGCAGAAACTGCAGCAAAGCCTTCTTGGCTGTTCTGCCAACCTCAGGTGGGTGGAGAGGAGATATGTCTTTTCCATCTCCTCAAACTATTTTTTAAGCAGCTCGGCCTTGCTCCTTGTCAATTACTTCCCCTTAGTTTCGAGAAATACTGTTTATTTTGGGAGTGGTTGTCTCTCACACCTCCTTTCTGGAGTTTTTTGAATGCTTTGATTATGGTCTGTCTTAACTCAAAAACACTATTTACATATTTTATAATCACAGCTAATGGAAGCCAGTGGAAAATAAATACTTTAGATTTGGATCAAGCCTGTCAAGTAGGAACACTTGCTAAGTTCCTTTCAGGAAATTTTAAAACTGCAGAACACTTTTAAAAAACAGAGCTGTCAATATATTAATCTGTTTTGGGTTTGAGGTGGTTAAATTTTGGGGATTTTTTTCTTCAAAGATAGCACTAGGAAGAATTAGAGAGCCTTCTGGTATTTAGTTAAATGACAATCTCTTAGTTTATTTGTTTTTTTTCACATTTACATGGGGAAGCTCTGTATGTATTTTAATAGCTACTGAAGCAAAGGGGATTTTGTCTTGAAATGGCAAGTGACTGGTTTCCAATGGTGATTGTTTTCTTTCCCAATCAGTTTCCTTCAGAATGAACTTTTCACCATTGTTGTTGGCAATTCTAGTGGATGCAGTTTTTAATTTCTATACCTTTGGCTTGACGTGATATTTTACTTTGAACAGTGCAGTGGGCAGAAGGCTGGATTTGCTGTGGGATGCCTGGGTCACTGAAGAAGCATGTTTTGTAATTTGGGTAAGATACCCATATCTTACTGCAACTGTCAGTCAAGGGTACAGTCTTAGCAGAGTTAGCAAGCTTGATTTATCCAAAAGCAAATACAGCATCAGCGAGACACCAGGAGGAATTCCTGAATGCTGTCCTTTTATGTTTTGTTTTCTATTTAAATTGGTTGTGGAGACACATTACTAATTGCTGCTCCAGGTCTGCTGCACTTTCTTTAACAGTCAACATGGTCTTCATCTCACTTGGGTTTGATTTCAACCCATGCCTGCAGCAGCCCTGATTCCCTTCCGTGCTGTGCTGGGGAGGGGAAGGGGCACTGGCAGGTGAGGGAGAAGCAGGAACCTGTGAGCAGGTTAGCCTGGGAAAAAATCTGAATTCTGGGGCTAGCCCTGCCCAGGCTCTGCAGACAGAAACTTGGAGCTGAAGGGAGAGTGAGCAAGGCAGGAAGGAGCATGAGACTAACTTCACAAATAAAGCATCCAGTACAGCTGTTTTACTATTTTGATGCCATTTGCTGTAATCCTAATACTAAACTGCATTGGGCTATCAACCGTGTCGCTGCTATCCCTGTGTCAGCTCTTTGGAAGGTGTGGACTTGTATCTCCAAGAGTTTAAAAGACAACCCTCTTAGTTATTAAATAGCCTGTAAGTGATGCTAATAACTGCTTATCTGCTGTAAATATGATATACAGACTGTTGAAGCTCAATGTCACTACTGCAGAGCCCATTGTTTTGCCTCTCTTCTGCTGGATGGTCATTGTAATTATAATAAAATCCTGCTTTTCCAGGGCCAGGGGGTAGAACATATGTTCCTCTGCATGCCTGGCTTGGCAACTAGTCTCCTCTGGAGTGTTTTTCTATGCGTTTAGCATGTTACTTCTGATGGAGTTCTGGTTAAATTTCAACCGGAAAAATAATCTAAATTTCTAGTATTCTCCTTTTCCTGAATTTTATTGTTTGTATACATTATAGGCATAAATGGAATGAATGGCTAGAGCATGAAATGTAGGGAAAGACCCATAGAAACTTAAATTGAAAGACTAGTCCATGGCAGGTTCATCTTGTTTAAAAATGCAGCTTAGCTTACTCCATCAGTACACTGGTCGACCAGAGGGCAAATAGGGAGATAGTTTTTCCTTGCCATGTGTAATTGATTGAATAAGTGCAAGGAATCTTGCCAAGAGGGTGGTAGCACAGTTTTCCCAGGCAGGGTGAGATCAGAAGTACTGGCCAGGTGAAGGGCCAAGTGTTTTCACAGAACAGATTTTGTAGGCCATGTCTTATCCCTCCATCTCCTCCACAGAGATTGATAACGTAGAACATTTTTCAGAGCAGCTGTCTCCATGAACATTGTGTATGACTTTTCAACATGTGGTCATAGAGAACATATTGGAAAGTTTTATATAATGAACTTCTAGTTCTTGCTGAGTTGAAAACCAGCAGGAGGAGGCAGCGGCCAGGCTGCCCACACTTGTGCCTTGTTTGGAGGAGGAAGAGTTCTCTTTGGCACAGCAAACTGCTGCTCCCTAATCTGTATCACACATGGCTACCAACTTTGAATAGGGATTTGTGTGTGGAAAAAACAGCTATGCCCCTGTGTATTTCTGTAGGCTGAATGCAGCACCAAAGGAAATGCCCATACTGCCTCTTGCTCTCAAAAATCTGCAAAAAAAGCGTGTCACTCTCATATCAACCATTGAAGAAAACTGCAGCTCCTGCAGAAAAAGAGCGTGTTGTTTTCTGTTAACTTCGTGCTGATCCTCTTTAGAGGACAGTGGTGTAAATGAGGGCTGTGTTCCTGCAAATCAGCTTTTCAGGGACCCCCTTGGAACACACTATTTTGAAAAACTTTCCCTGGCCTGTTTGCTCTGTCTATAAGGCTTGTAGACACTTCCAAACTGGTTGCAAAAGGTCTGCCTGTTAACCTCCTAGTCTGGAAAGCTGCATGGATGAAATGCTGTCTGAAGAGAAGCCTTCCAAGACCCCAGGCCAGGCCAAGTTTTCTATACTTAACATTGCTGTTGCCACAAGAGCAGCAGATGTTTGCACAGCAGACAAACAACGTTGATGATAAAGCAAATTGACCTTTTTTGGAACAAGCTATTTGGAGCACATTCCTAGGGCAATTCTGGCTTTTTTTCTTTCCTCTTTTTTTTTTTTAATGATTTTTTGTTTGTTTGTTTTGGTTTGTCTTTGTTTTGGTTTTTTTGTTTGTTTTTTTTCCTGGGGGTCTATCTTTCTTTTAAAAGCTGCTTGGCTCTACGTTAACATCTCTACTAGAGGTGATAAAAAAGTTACAGAGGAGGGAGGTTTTACAAACTTTTCCACTAATGCTGATGCTACAAATCATTTAACCTACTCCAAACCTATTTTTGTCATCTTTATTTTACTGAAGTAGTTATAGTGATGTTTATTTTTCCAGAGTCCCTATGGGAACCCTGGAAGATTTCAGAATGTAATAATTAAAGAATGACAGGCCTTTCCTTGCAGTATAAAGTGAGGAAGAGCTTTGTGGTTTAAACAGCTATGCTGTTGCTTGTTAGCAAGAAATGCTGCCTTGTACTCTAGCCAGGCCTATAATGGTCAAAAAATGTTGAAGTTGAAAACTACATGTTTGTTTTCTATCAGTTGTTTTTCAAGTTAAAAGGCTCTAGTGGCTTGTTTTAATTTGTTCAGTAGTATTCATCAGTAGTATTAATATTTGTATTCAGTCACTTAGTGTAGCACAGCTCAGGCTGTCCAAGTAAGGCAGCACATTTTCTTATTACTTTTTCTGCTGCAAAGACCTTTCTTTTAAGGAACAAAAGATTATTGAATGTTTAGAGAATCTCTGTGAACTTGAGTAATATGCTTTTTGTTTTAATTTGCATTTTAGCAGTACTTAAAATGTAATATTAAATCTGTATTTTAAATTTGCAATTCTGTATTTTGAATAAAGTTATTATGAATGCTAAGCAAAACTAGCACTACAGTGAAAAGCTGTGTTACATGGCTGCATCATTATTATTTGGACCTAATGCTGGGTTTTTTTAAGTCATAAGCTGATGTTCTTGTAGTTGGAACAGATGTAATTCTTGGGAGAGGATTGATTCCTGGTGTCTGATAAATTTCAGAAAAAAGAAACCAGGTTCAGACTTTGGAACCACTGATATTTTTTAAGGGTTTCATTTATTGTAACCACAAATGTTCGTAGAGCTGTGCTGTAAACAAATCTCTGCATTTTTTATCGTTCAGATGTAAGGACTTGGATGAAAACATTTTCTGGGGGTTTTTAGATATCAAAACTATAGGTAGCTTGTGTCTTGACTCAGTTTATAAGATTACTTTGCTGAACAGAAGTCAGTAGGCTTTTGGACAAGGATGCTGTAGTGCCTTGAAGGGCTTCATGATTAATATTACAGTTCAAAATGAAATTACAGGGTTTTATTAGGATTATTTCATAACATTATAGACACAAAATCCTGAATTCTAGGAGAACCCAAATTTGGTTTCTTACATGTGTCTAGGTCTATTTAATTTGGTTCTTACTTAGGGTCACTTGCTGTTAGAGCTTTGAAAACAGTTCCCCATTTCTGTTTAGAAATGTTACTCTGAACAAATTGTTCTGCAATACAATGCCTGTTACGACTCTTCCCTGCAAATAAAGCTGCACTGATTCCATCACCCTGTAGAGAGAGAAATGGACACAGATGGGCCCCTACCCTGAAAACATAAGCTAATAAGGTTTTTATGGGCCTTGTAAAATGGCTGCTCTACAATGTGCTTTTTCAGGGTTTTTGTGATTTAGGAATGTGATGGTCAGTGCCTTGTCTGTTGTAAAAATACTGTCCCCTTTTCATAGATGCAAAACTGGGTGAAGTATCTCAGGTTGCTTGTTTGGAATCATTGAGCTAGACTGCCTTTGAGCCAGAAACTGAATTTGTATTTCTGAGACCCATCCCAGTCCTGATTATACAACTTTCTCACATGATCCATATTTACTGAAGTATCTCTTTTAGTAATAGGATTTCATTTGTGTCAAATATTGAACATGCCTTTAAAACCATAATTTTATGAAGAACTACTTTTCCTGCTAAATGCTTCAAGTTTTAATTTTTTTACTAAGGGTTGTACTGTGTATGTTTTGATGAAGAGTTGTCAGTAACTTGGATGTTTTGCATGCATGCAGAGAGAAACTATTAATGAACCAGGACTGTTTAATTGTAGTGCTAAATGGGGCTGAAGGAGAGTGCTCCTGAGACTGTATTACTGCAAATAATGCTGGAGTTTCACCTGTCTGAAATACAGTACATTATTTTGCTTACTGCTTTCAAATATATTTAAAAAAGAGAGGGAAAAGAAGAGGAAAATTAGGCTTAACGTGGAAATACATTTTTTTTTCCACTGAATGTGCTAATAATGTCTTGAGAGCAACTTCTCTTCCTTCCAAAAACCAATAATTGACTGTTAAGTGTTCCCTATGTTGAAGAAGTAGTTTTCAAAAACATTGCATAACACATTGTGTAGGCCAATATTACCCTTCCACTTACCACTCATCACCATTTTAATTTTTCACTGAATACAGTATTGTTTGGCTGATGGGGCAAATAAATAAGCATTGTCCAAAGTGAACTCATTGCATTATACTCTGCTTTTGCAAGCAGAGTTATATAGCACAGATGCAGTGGATGTCTGTGAACTCAAAAGTCTTGGAAAAATATAGGCAGCTTGACTCTGCTTTTTTTCAAATAAAAGAAAGCAAAAGCAGGTTTACTTCGCAAACCTTTTTCTCATAGGTATTTTGACTTAGTTCTTACTTCATTATTTCTAGCTTTAAACTTAATTATATTCCTTTGGGACATACAAGTATATAAGCAAAATGATCCCTTGTTTTTAGGCCTCTGATTGCATCTCTTTTATGTTACTGTTACCTTGTTTTTGATTTTTTGCCTGGGTTTTTTGGGTTTAAATAGTTCTTTTTCACTCCTTTGTTTCAGCCAAACCTTTTACGTCTAAAGTGAAACAGATGCGACTACATAAAGAAGATTTTGAGATTCTGAAGGTGATTGGTCGAGGAGCCTTTGGGGAGGTATGTGTGAAGAGGCGGATGGGTTTGGATAATTATCTTGCAAACCTGCAGCACTGAGGAGAAACAGTTAATAACAATACACTGATACAAAGGTTTTTGTTATTTTACCATAATGGATATTATAGGCCCACCTAATACATGATGCAAGTACATCTTGTTTTATACGTTCTTTGACAGTTCTTTTTAAGTCTTGTGAATTTTGAGAGTAGGCAGCCTGACATGGATTAAAAGACCATGTTTTAACTCTTTGAGGATAAATAATTTGCTTGACTATTTACAGTCAGGAGGTGGAGGCCAGTGTGTAACTGATGGTATAGAGACCTAATAATTGCTAAGTTTCCTAATAGCTATATAGCCTGAAAGTAGTTTTCAGCAGCTTAAATAGCCAAATATTGGCACTGACATGCCAACAACACAGAGAAATGTCTTTTCCTGTCATTTAGTTTCCTATTTTAATGAATATTTTTCCTGTATTTCTCCTAAGGACTTCACCAGATGTTATTTTCTTTTTCAGTAGTTACCCACTATCAAACTGTACAATTTTTTGCTGCTTCTGATTAAGTTCTAATTTGAAGTTGCCAGACAAGTCTGTTGATCTCTATGAAACTTCAAAATGTTAGCTTTCTGCCCCGTTTCTCTTAATTCTTTTGGGTGCATGAGTTTTGTTTTTCATGCAGTACAATGAAGGAAGAGCAATCTAATGTACAACAGTGCCTTGAGTTTGTCATAGACAAATATACTGCAGCTCTGGGTAGTGTGTAAAGCTGCTGCAGGAGGTTCTCCACAGTGCTTGAAAATACACATGAACTTATACCTGAAGAATAAGAAAAACGATTTTTTGATCAAAGTCTTCATTGCCTTCGGAAATGGAAGTTCCTTTGATAGGAGAGGATTTGTGGAGGCTCTGGCGTGTGACAGAGAAGAGTTGTTCTCAGATTCACTTACATGCTTGCATCTTGAGTGAAAAATCGGTCTTTGCTAGTCTGTGATTATAGAAGAGCAGACTCCTGTAGGTAGCATGTAAGGAAGAGGAATTTTTACTGTAGTGTGTGCCACTACTATGTGCAAATATAATCATTGGGCAGATTTAAAAATAACAGAAAAAAGTTTTATTTATTTGGCTGCTTTATCACTCTTGGTTCTGCTCCATCTGGAGTAAAGCTTCTTTATAAAGGAGACTGGTGGCTGAAGTTAGGCACAGATAATTTCTCTAGTCTAAGCCTCTGCCACAGAGAATGTTGCAATCTCCATTTTGATGTAAACACTTCTGCTTAAAAAGATTAGCCTTGGTCAGTGCTACCATAGGAGTTGCAGCTGAGTTCATGTACAGATTGTGTTAAGTATGAGAAAAATTGCTGATGTTGGTGCCTCCTTGTCAGAAGGATCATACATGAAACTTGCCTTGTGTTGTGTTTTTAAGAGAAGTAATTTTTGTCTGCTAAATCAGCAAGGAACTCCACAGCAGCTAAACCGCAAAGCAACTGTAGTTCTTTCTCAGGAAGTTCTTTGTGGTGAATCATCCCATGAACAGTGAGAATGTAACTTTCCCCATCCTCTTCTGGGGACAATCTGTGTAGTTGGTTAGTTCTTCTTGTCTAGGAACAGGGTTTCTTTCTAATTCCTTATCTGAGGAAGATAGCATGATTCTTTTAATTGTCAAAATCTTCAGTCAGGGGAAAACTGAAGTTCTTTCAGTGGAGATATTTGGGTTTTTACATTCTTAAAGTAGGACTTAATAAATATCCGGAAGGGTATATGTCTTGCTAGTTTAGTAAGAAGTTCTGTATGAAATTGGTAATTTTCCTGTAAAATGACCAGTAAATATCTGAACAAGACTGGAAAAAGGACCACCAAATTTTACTGCTATTTAAACTACAAAAAACTATTAATATTAAATTGCACAATACTTGTATTTCCTGAGACAGATTAAGAAATCTGAAAGAATGTATTTTCTTTCCAGCAAACTATAAATGAGACCAAGGTTGCTCTAGGTTACTGGGAGGGGTAATTTTTGTCTCCTGAATCAACATAATTCTAAAATTCTGTAGACTACAAAGTTAGTGCAAGTTTTCTTTGGCACAGTCTCAGACTTGTTCTTATTTTGATTTTACGCTACTCAATTTCTTCAATTTGCATAGTCAAGAAAAATTTCTCTTTTTCTTTTTATAAGTTTAATGCAGACAAAAAGTAGTTTA
>VRYO01002297.1:4337066-4369551 GCA_009812075.1 Sialia sialis
CACCTGAATATAAGCTGCACTACTGTGGTAGGCTGGATTCTTCAGTGAAAAAGGTGTGGCTCATAATCGTGAATTTACTGTACTTATAACTGTATGAGTTCATTGTTCCTAGTTTTGTTTTTACCCCTACCCTTTTTTCTGCCATCTGAGAAGGCTTCCTTTTTGTCAAATTATTCACATGCCCCTTCCATCTGCATGCATACATTTACTTATTTACAATTATATATAAGAGTGCTGTCTTTAGAAAACACAGATGTTTTGCTTGGGGGAGGAGCAGGATTATCATGGTAAAATTAATAATGTGGGCTTCAAGTGTTTCTTTGTGCTGGCTTTGAGCAGCAGGGTTTGAAAAGCCTCAAAACAAAGACTAAACTTGGGAGCTGAAAAATGCTTCTAGGAAAGGTGAAGCAACTGGGCAACAGCTCTAAGTGGTATCCCTCCACAGTATAAAAGTGCAGCGTAGTGAAAGTTCTGTCGAATACCAAAATTTTCAGTTGATTCTATTACATCTTTTTAAAAAATAGCTGTGCATGCTTATGATAGCAAATACTAGGTTGTTAGTTGTTGATATTTTGAAGATGATGGATTTTGTAGCTTGAGAATGAACTAGTTACTCCTGAGTTTTGTCATAATTACGAACAGTAACATTCTTTCTTGTCTGCTTGTTCTTGCTGGAGAAGAAAACCAGTGCTGAATCTTCTTTTCTACTTTTATTGTTCATTTTTCTTTTTCTCTTTATTTCACCTTCAATATCTTCTGTTCTTGTTTTTTTTCTGTATAAGGCTATTGCTTTTTAAGCAAAGGGAAAGTGCAGACAAATACTATAGAGTGTGTGACAAAAAGGCGTATGCCAAACTAGACTGCTGTTTGTGGGAAATATGGAAAATGGTTGGAAGATTGGGGAAAAAAATTTAATATCTGACTAAACCCAAGATGTTTACATCAGCACATATCAGTCTTTTTATTTTTTGGGCTGCTCACAGGAAAATAAAATTTTAAAAAAATCCCCTACCTCTAAAAAGTCTCATTTTAAGAAGTTCCAGTAGCAAGACACTTCAGGATCACTAGGACAGGAACGATTACTTTTTCTTCGATCTTGACAGCTTTGCTGGGGAAGCGAAAAGATCAAAACAAAACTTGTGTGTATTTGTGCCTTTGTGTAGGTAGTAAATACTCTCTGTGTATGTAAACACTGCCTGGGTTTGTAATCATGATTTAGAAAATTTTTTTGTTACAATTAGAAACAACATCAGTGTTGTATTTTACTTTCACAGTCTTGGAATAAGCATTTTAGAATTTACTTTTATAAAACACCGAGACACCCCCAAAAATATGCTGTGATTGCAGAAAGGTGATGATGTCTGTGGTCTTTTGTGTGTGGTGGTTATTCATATGGAATAACATTAATACCTTTCACAGACTGAAAGCTTCAGACTAACTGTAAACACAGCTGGTAAACATGAGTCTATTTTTCTTCTTTAGTCACTCTTCAATGCTGTTACCCATTTGCAGAGGGTACCAAGTCCTTGTTGAGGCCACAGAAGGCCTGTGTTCCAAATCTTCATCAAAGACAGTGCCATAGCTCCTGCAGTTGTGGCCAAGTGGATGCTGAATAGGAGACTGGAAATTCAGGCAGCTGTGCAGTTTTACTGTGTCTTTCAATAACCAAGTCCTTTGCAGAATAACATAGCCTTGCACTGAGCAGGCTACAGGCAAGAAATGAAATTTGCCTTGAAATGCTTGTATTGTCTTATGCCTCTGGCTGCCTGTACTCCAGTGGTTAATGGTGGGGGGAAAAAAACTCACTTTCTATGCTGGGCACAGGAGCTACTCCGTTTTAGTCGCAGCTGCCTTTTAATTTTTCCCTCCATGAGTCCCAAACCCTTAAAGGTCTTTGGGGCACAATTACATTGTAGCTTCATACTTATTTCGGATACAGTTGGAATACTGGCTAGGTGCACTGTTAAGGCTTTCTCCTCCTGCCATTTCTCATTAGCAATTGATACAGATAATGACTTTCCAGAGCTTCTAACTAGGATTTAGCTGGTAAAGCAGAAGAATAATCAAGATCAAATCCATACCCTGGGCTGTGTATCACTGCAGAGGATTCACCTTTCCCTCAAAAAAAATTGTGGTTCTTGGTCTTGGATTACCATAACAAAGCAAACATTCCTTATGAATTAAAATTATTATATCACAGGCTAAAGTAATAATCCATTTTTGTTTTTCAAATCTCCGAGTTTCTTAATGGATTTTAAATCTCAACTTGAACCTTATATGAGGTAACCTTTAAAAAATTCAGTCCATAAACCAGTTTAAACAAATAAATGTAGTGCCTTTCTGTCTTATCTCCTCTGTTTATCTCTTGCCACTCCCTCCCCCTGCAATTCCAGCAGGCAGCAGTGTCAAGAGCAGGGCTGATAATGCATGGGAAGTGACAGCTGCTTGGTCTGTGGATCTATACCTAGGCAAGAGTCACACTGTGAGATACATGTTGCTTTAGACATCAGATATTGCAATCCTTCAACCTGTGCTTTTGCCTAGTTTGTGAAGCTGTTGCAGCTCATGACACATTTGAAGATGATTGAAAGCAGTTTGCATGACACTTTCTTCAAACTGTCTGATCCAGTATTTTCTTCCCTGTTATCACTGTCTTCACGCATTGCTGTTTTACTGATTATGAAAGAGGTGAAAGAAATGTAGGATTCAACCTTCGTGGGTTTTTTTTGTCACTGGCCTGCAGGATGAAGATGATGATAATCTGTGTGACAGCATGTTGGTTTGTAACCAGATGCACACAGAAATAAACTTCTATCTGCTTTAGTTTTAAGATTGCTTTGAAAGGGAAAGGGCAGAACAGGATAGTTGGAGAATGGTTGTTAAAATGTAGTGATTATTGAACTTTTCTATGGGATGATAATACTGGTCTAGTTCTGATCAGCAGCTTTGAGTTTGTGGCACTTTCATACCCATTTTGGGTAGCTTTCCATACCCAGAGAAGCCTGAACTGTGAAAACAAGTTTGTGTAAACTTCTTCCCTCCCTCTTTCCTAAAAGTATTCTATGTTAGCTTATATTATAGCTAAACAAAACTAATATTCTCAGAAAAGGATGGTGTCAATGAACTTTGTTAATTTATTATTACAGAGGCCTATGGCATCTACTGTTTCAGAAGCTATGAGGGGAGGAGGGGAAGCTGGGCAGGATTGTTTTGTGAAGTTTTACTTCTCTAGAAATTGTGCATTTCATTATTTCCCTGCTGCTTACAACAGACATGATCAAGAGCTCTTGAACTTAAGGTGGAAAAATGTGAAGTAATTCCATCTGAAGATGATCTAGTTCATTATTTGAAATGAGAGTGGAAGTTGTTTTATGGCAAAACCTACAGTTTTTGTGTCTGAAACCAAAACTACATTTTTAAACTTGATTTGGAATCTGATACACTTACTTTTTTGTGAGGGCTCTGAGATTAAATTGTTCTGTATCACTGAAGTGCAGGAGTATCAAGCACAGAGCCAAAGAGAGCTTCATGAAACTGTGATAGAGCAAGAAGTGTGGTGGTCAGAAATGCCAGTTTTCATTGACAGTCACCAAGAAAAAATGATACATAGCGAAAGTGTGATAGGTAACAAAAGTTTACAATAGACTTGGAATTTTCCTGTATTATTGAGGTGTTTTCTGTCTTGATGGTGTGGTACTGTGTGCATAGTAAAAATGTGTCCACAGCAGTCTGGAAAAAAACTCCAAAGCTGCAAGGTTACATAAAACTGAAAACAATATTCATTTGCTTGTTTTAACTTATTTTTCATTTCTCTTTTCCAGGTTGCAGTAGTAAAATTGAAAAATGCAGATAAGGTTTTTGCCATGAAGATACTTAATAAGTGGGAGATGCTGAAGAGAGCTGAAGTAAGATTACAGTAATGTTTTCCATGGTTTTGTCTCCTCTTACTCTGCAGCATTGTCATTGCTGTGTCCACAAGTCTCCATGTTGATTAGAGGGATGGAGGAAGTGCTTCACTATTTACTGACAATATAAAAATGAATATTAAATACACTTGAAGCAATTAATCAGAAGGGTTTAAATGGCCTGGAATCTTGACCTCTGTGGGGCTGTATGTTTTTGGCATTAGGCCTTTTCTGTAATTGCCCAAGAATTACCAACTGCAGAACTAATCTTTTAATGCATTTGATCCAGTTGTCAGTGTAGTCTTCAGCAAGTATTTTTCATGCTGGAAGGTAGTTACTGAGCTGTAAGAAGGTAATTGCTGAGCTATAGCTCATCAGGCCTATTAGTTTATCAGTAGTTAGAACTTAGTAAAGGCCCAATGAGTAGATTGAAAAATCAGAAAGATAAAAGTTTCAAACTAATTAGAGTGCATGTTTCCTAAAAATGTTCATCTGCAAAAATATGTGATGAAAAGTTATAACTGGAGTCCATTTTGTGTCTGGAACAGCTCTTTTACCAGTCTTGCTTTTGCCTTAGCTGCCTACTTTCATTATACAGCTCTGCTCTTCATAAAGTCCTTGATATATTTCCCCTGGATTCCTTTGAAAGGAAGCTTATAAAATGCAGCCTGCACCTGAATACTTGTGTATTAATTTTAGGTGGAACATTTATCTAAATCTCTAATTTGCTTTGAAATACTTCATCTATGCATACTAAAAATATGCTCATAAATATCTAGTTTTATATCTGAGCCCTCAACTTTGCTGCTCTCAGGCTGTCTTGCTGTTCAACTGCTTCCAAGTTTATTCTGATTTCCACATTTATGTTTTAATTACATCTTGGTAGGAAGTGAGATCAATGGGAAACCATCACACTTAAAAAAAAAAAAAAGTATTCAGACAAATTAAAGCCAATTTCTGATGTGTGCACATCCTGTCTCTTTTAATGAAAATGTTATCACATTAAAAAGCATAAATGGCTTGCAGATTGTGGTTAGATGTGCACAGTGTGTTTCCTTTTTATCCAGAAATTATTCAGATACTGAGCAATCTGGCAGTAGTCTTGATACAAAGAGATATTTCTCTCCAAGACAAATGTCATTACTGTAAGTTTTATTATTTCAGTGAAAAAGGAAAGACCAGGAATAAAGCTCCACTCTGTTTTTAAATGTACGCTTTTAAAGTGAGTTTGAAAACTGTTTCTTTTCATTAACATACAGTTATAAATAGGTTTCAAAAATTTTTCTCTATGCAAGGTATTAAAAATATTCTTCCCATGAGTCCAGTTGAATTTCTCAAAGTCTGAACGGTTAGCCTGAAAAGAATTACAGCTATGTTTTTCCATGTATTTGTAACCCTTGGGTATATAGTGGAAAGAACCATCTGGAGTGAAAATGCATTATAAAGCTTGACCTTCAGCAACTGTAACCTGTCATTTTTAGACATTCATGAATTCTCTTCCTACTGATGATGGGGAGAGTGACCCATTTTGGCTCTGTTAGCAGTGTACTGCGCTTACACTGAGATACAGAGGAAAATTGTGCAGTCCAAAAGCACAAGACAAGAATATAGATAGATCTGTATGTTCATATATCTTTGTATCCACAGTGTGGGAAGTGGGAGTCATTTGTAAAAGGAAAAAGGGAGGATGGACTCAAAAGAGACTTGAGAATGCCAGATTAATGTTGATGACTGCAAGCTCTGAGAGCAAAAACTTAGTTATGATAAAACTTACTATTACACGTTATTATACAGGTTGCAAAGTCAGTGTTCTTTCTTGTATAATACAGAGCATAAATTTTACAAATACTTGCAGCTGTTGAGATGGGATGTAGAACTGGGAACATTACTGATACAAGGAGTATCTGAAAGTGTGTGACATCTTGCTGTTACAGTTGCAGACCTGTTACCCTGAGCGTTGACAGTCACTTAGAATTACATTAGAGTTACTTAGAGTGGGCTGCACTGGTGCCAGATGGGGCTCAGGAGAGACCAGGACAAATATTGTGCAGCATGGAAGCAGTCAGCACCCCCAGCAGGTGCTGAGTATGAGCACCCAACATGTCAAATTCTTTGCTGATTGAAGGCCACCATGATAACAGGAGAGATATGACCAGAGCACTGAGTTGGCTTTGCTGTGAGAGTTGGATCAGGTGACCTCTGGAAGCCTCTGCCAACAGTTCAAGGGTACTACCTGGGAAAGATGAAATGTAATGCTGGAATAATGGAAGGCACAAAAAAAGGCTTTAGTTTTAAAAAGCCTGATTGAGCGATGTTAAAGTAATTAAAAGAAACACTGCGACTATCTCTTTTTGTTGTTGTTGGATTTTTTTTTTTACCACTTCAACTCTGGCTGTTGCTGTCTCAGCTGTGACCTACTGTGATAGTAGCTGTTGCTTCAGCTCTAGGCATGCTGCCCAGAGGTGGGTGTCTGGAGTGCTCAAGGAATGCAGAGTCTTTTGTCAAATTATGGCAAAAACAAGTGGAATTATATAAACTCTCCGGTGACTAATTGTATGAATTGTGTCATAACAAGTAGAGAAACTACCTGTTATTTGTCATTGTGAAAGCAAGAGTTTATAGGTATTTCTCTCTGAAATATGACAAGAGTTTACAAACAAGGAAGGAAAAAAGCCAAGCTGAAGCATGGAACAGCTTTTCTTCCTTCTGAAGATGATCCATGCTCATTCTCCTACCCCAAATCTATTTTTCATTTAATAACCTTAAAATGTATTTGTTTTAAGTATGTCTATTTTCTCGGATTTCACTGATTTATCTCCTGCATGGTGCAATGATTAAAATATGTCATCTTAATTTTTCCTGGTCTGCATAGTTCTTACTCTCTATATTCACCAAAAAAATGGACTTGTGATGGTTTATTTGCTTGGAGGAGGGAATTACTTGCTGCTCTGTTTTTGCTGCATGTATTCTTGTACATTATGTCAATCTCAAATGATATTTCACTTTTCAGTCTTCACTGTCTAAATCTCATGGCCATCAAAAGCCATGCCAGAATTCTGCTATTTTCCTATTGGATTTGGAAATCAAACTGAAAAACTAAAAGCCAAAGGTTTGAATTTGTTTAAACGTAACTGTCTCAAAAGATGGAAGAGAGGGAGCAGGGTTCAAAATGATGAAACATCTTCGTGAAGAGCAGAGTGTGCTGGAATTGGACATGGTCTGTGTTTTTCTCAAGCTCTCCATCTACCTTCTCAATAGAGCCTGTACAATATTATTCTTTCCTTTGCACCATCTTTTAGATCTTTTTTTTCCTGAACAAAACTGTGTTGGCTTTGTTACTTGGTACCTTTTGTTTTCTTGTGATATTCACTTCAGAACCCACTCCCTTCAAAATGTTTATGGGATTTCTTTGCTACAGTTTCTTTTTGGCTATTCATCTGTTTGGGCATTTTTGTCTGTCATTCTGCAAAGTTGTTTCTGCTGAGGTATTTTTTTCACTAAGGGCAGGTTGCAAGACCTTCATTGGATTAAACCCTTGCTGCTTTGCAGTTGGTTATTTTCTTCACGTTTATTCTTCTTTTGTTTCATAAAAACCTGTGTTCCACAATTAAAACGTTTGCTGGCAGTTCTTGTTCCTCCTCTGTTCCACTTGATATAGAGGCACCTCCTGTTTTCTTTCCAGTGTATTGAGGGGAAACCTCTTGGAATGTCTGATCAACTGCTTATATCTGGCAAGAGCAATAGTTGCTTCTCCCCGCTTTTCTTGAGAAAGGGGTGTGGAAAAAGCGGTTAATGATTTTTAAGTGATGACTACGTGGAGCTATTGGCAGCTGCTTTCAAATGAAGAGAATCTTGTATGAAAACTCAAGTATAAAATTAAGCTAACAGCATGATGAGATAAAGCAACACATGACTCCAGATTTCAGCTCTCTGACTCCTTGTACAGTTACAATAATCTAATGACATTATCAATAGTTTTGCTTAATCATACTTTTCTGTTTTGTCATTATTGATACATCAAGATTTTGACATTTTAGACAATTTATCCCTTTCCCTCACTGAACAGTACAGAAAAGTTCAACTGTTTAAATTTGAAGAAGGTGGCCTCTTCTCATACCTATTTTTTTTTTAGATTTTTGTCATGTTTTTGAAATTTATGGATTATTTTTATTTGTTGTTTTTATTATGTATATTACTTTTAATGTATATTTATATTCATGAAAAGTATTTTGACTTTTTAACTGAGTGTTTTGGCTTTTTTCCCCCCCCAAATATAATGTCAGAACACAATCAACTTGCTGAATGTTTTTCTTTACATATTTTACCTAAAGCCTATAATTATTTTTCTCCCCTTCAGACAGCCTGTTTTCGAGAAGAGAGAGATGTGTTAGTGAATGGAGATAACCAGTGGATCACAACATTACATTATGCATTCCAGGATGAAAACTATTTAGTGAGTATTGCTTTTGTATACATATATTCCTATATCTGTGTGGAAGTGCAGAGTCTTGGTTTTGGTTTTAAATTTTGTGTTCTGGGCCTTACAGACCATGTGAGGATCTGTAATTTTTCCATAAAATTGTGAAGGGTGGAGACTGGTCAGAAACTTTGAAGTTTTGTTATAAATACCTCGGGAAGGCAGTTTTGTTTCCTAAATCATTTTGCATTTGTTGACAAACCTTGGTCTATCTCCAGATTCTTTCTTATAATTCCAGTTTAATTTGATTAATAAAATTAAAAGTACACTTACTAACATAGATTTTCTATTTTACTTCATTTTTTTTATGATTAGCTGTGCTGATTACTGTTCTACAGAGAGAGATTGAGAGTAGCCCTGTTTGGAAACAACTAACTATTTTGAGGACTTAAACTCATTAAGCTGTCACAAAACAATAAAACATTATTACAGCATGGAAGAATGACACTAAATGCTCATAAATAAGAGTTGGAAGCTGCAGTTGTAGATTAAAGTGTCTTTTTTATGTTATTTAATTTTTGAGTATTTTGAATGACTCACAAAAAGAAACTAATAGGTGGCAAAGTGGCCAATTTTCTATTAAATCTTTCCCACTTCAAAAATGTTTTGATTGTTATACAGTGTCAGTAATATTTATGCCTGAAAAAGCAAACTATTATACATTGATGACTTTTGATTATTTGGATTTTATTGCCTGTGCTTTGGATTCTCTATCATTAGTACAGTAATCTCACGATTATAAGCCACACCTTTTTCGTTGAAGAATCCAGCCTACCCCAGTAGTGTGGCTAATCATCAGGTGCGGCTTATCTATGGAAAAATCCCAACGAAATGCCAACCCGGAAGTGAGAGCCGGCCAGGGAGGGCGCCTGGGGCTGCCTTTAAAGGCTTTGCTGAACTATGAAAACGGTTGCAACTTGAGCACCTGACACCAAACCCCGTGCTGGCTGATTCTGTTACTAACTCGTTACTTTGTCGCACATGGATTCTTGCTTTAAAAAAAGAAAAAAAAGGCGGCTTATATATGGACAAATCCTGTGGGCTACCGAGATGTGCGGCTTATAATCAGGTGCAGCTTATAATTATGAAATTACTGTACTTGTAATTTTTTATTGTTTTTTTAAAATCTGCTACACAGTCATAGTTATTTTTTCTTCTCAGTCTGTCCGGTACAAAGTGCTATACATGGAACTTGCAGACTTGCAGTGTTTTTGCCATTACATTGCACTTTCTTCTGTCAGTTCAGATGCCTGGGTATCCATGGATTTTGGTTTGATTTGTTTAGAAACTGGGTTTTCATTTTTAAATCTAACTGTTGGCATAAATACCTCATAGCCAGCTTCCTGCTTTGTAAATGTGGACATAAAAAATAATCTCATGTATTGTGTAATTCTGATCTTATCATTAATAACATTTCAATGAAAATATTATATATTCCAGAATAGCCGGCTAGAATTTGTTTTATTCTTGCCAGTTTCCTTGTTTTCACTAAGCGCAGAGCAGTTTCTGTTCTTCATCTTTGATAGTATGCTGACAGGAGCTAGCTTTGCAGCCTGCTGGGCAAAATATCAGTGATACTGGGAGTTTGTATGATCACTAGTTCTCCATATGCTTTTTTATTAAAATCATGTGTAACACAAGGGGCCTTTAAAAAAAAAAAAACTGTGTAGATTGAGCAGTAGATGTGGTTGTGCAGTGACTTGCCTTGAGATGGACATCAACAAACTGGAGAAAGTAAAATCTCATGAATTTCCACAAAGGAAAAGGCAATACCCTGCACCTGGAATGGAACAGAAGAAACCCAATACATGCTGGGGGCCAGGTGATTGGAAAGCAGCTTTACATGAGGTCCTGGAGGGTAACAAGCTTAACCAAGGCATCACATGAGCCAGCAATGCACTCTTGCAGTAAAATAGGCCATGATTATTTTGGGCTGTGGGGAAGAGTGTTGCCAGCAGGTCAGGGGAGGTCCTTCGTTTCTGCTCAGCCCTGCCCCAGTTGTGCCTGAAGTGCTGTGTCCAGGTCTGAGCTCCCTAGGGCAAAAGAGAGATAGAACTACTGGAGCAAGGCCAGAAAGATGATTGAGACGCTGGGTCATCCTTCCTGTACAGAGATACTCAAACTCCAGCTGGAGACAGCCATCATTAGCCTTTTCTAGCTGACCCTATTTGAGCAGATGAGGTCTGAAAAGTTCCCTTCCACAAAATAAATCCATGATTTAGGATTAAATGCCTGTGTTAAGGTTCCGCTGGATACTAGAATTTGGAGTTCTTCAATCTATGCTTTTTCTCTCTCGGAAAGATGGTGATGTCATACAGTAGTATTTTGAGAAGTACAGTAATTTCACGATTATAAGCCGTACATTTTTCATTGAAGAATCCAGCCTACCCCAGTAATGCAGCTTATATATGGACAAATCCCAGTGAAATGCCAACCTGGAAGTAAGAGCCGGCTGGGGAGGGCGCCTGGGGCTGCCTTTAAAGGCTTCACTGGTCTATGAAAACTGTTTGCACCTGACACCAAACCCCGCGCTGGCGCGATTCTGTTACTAACCCGTTACTTTGTCGCACGTGGATCCTCGCTTTAAAAAAACACAAAACCATAAAAAAATGCAGCTTATATTCAGGTGCAGCTTATATATGGACAAATCCCGTGCTCTACCCGGCTACCTGGATGTGCGGCTTATAATCAGGTGCGTCTTATAATTGTGAAATTACTGTATTTGAGACTTGGATAGATCTGGATGATTGTGTACATTTAAAAAGTATTTAAGTATTTTTTAAAGCTTTAGGAAATCTGTATTTTTATAAGGATGTGGATATTTGACATTGGATATTTGACACTGGATATTTGACAGAATTTTTTAATGTAAAATTTAGTTTTTGGATTTAACTGTTACTCCTACGCATGTATTTAGCTTCATTTGCATGGCTTAATACAATTGAAGTGTTGGCGTATTCAACGAGTTGAAGGTTTCTGTGTTGTAAGGCTATTATGTTGCTCTTACAAACATAGGAGGTGCAGGAACTTCTGTTTTAAGAGCCAGAATTCCATTATTTTGCCATATCCAGTAGCTGAATTGCAGAGCTTTTAAAAATGCTGAAGAATGAGTGCAGAGATCCTGCATCAGTTAGGAGAATCTGAAGAGGGTTTTTTTTTAAATACTTTCAAAGGAATAAATTTAGCTCTTAGAGATGTCTGTAAAATGCATTGCTTAATAATCAATATCTGAAGTTCCAAAGGTTTAACGCATTTTCTAAAACTGTAAAACACAAGAAAATAATACAATCAGCCTTGTTCCAGAAGGAGTGTAGGAGCACCACTGAATAGAAGATACTTGTCTTCTACAGAGATTGTGGGCATAATTTAAGAACCTTATTATTTCCATCACAAAGTGACAGATGAAAATTTGACTATCAACACATTTAAAATTTTGTGCAAATGCCTTTCGTGCTTTCTTATGTATGCACTTGGAATCCATGAGGATGTCCATGTTTTTCTCTACTAAGCTGTTAAAATCTTTGTTCATCACCTTTATTGTTATGGAAAATAGGAGGTAAAAGAAACAGGTGTAAGATTTCTGCCTGCCCTTCATCTTCTGTAGAGTGCCATAATTTTGCTGATTTTTTTTCTTCATATTTCAATGTTTTTTTCTGAAAATAGGAAAGGCAAACATATTAGGGGAATTAATATAAGTAGTCCCTTTAGGTTGCATATTCAGAATTTTAAAGAAATAAATTGAGGTATACATTATTACATTTTCAATATTTTTTAAATTTATGGTCTTCTTAAGAGTCACTGCTTCAAATGCAGATAGGCTGCCATCCTGGATACAGACTGGAGCTCTGAGCAAAAACTTTCAGATAGTCTAGTGGAAATTTATTCTCAGGGATGTGATTTGATTCTTGGGGCTGTCCTGTGAAGGGCAAGGAGTTGGACTTCAATGGTCCTTGTGGGTCCTTTCCAGCCCAGGATACTCTGATTCTAATTAACCTGTCCACAATGATGTTTGAATGTAATGTCTTAGCTGTGCATGTTAAATTAGAGTGTTTATACAGTAATTTCACAATTATAAGCCACACCTGATTATAAGCCGCACATCCAGGTAGCCAGGTAGAGCATGGGATTTGTCCATATATAAGCTGTACCCGAATATAAGCCCTTTTTTTTTTTTCTTCTTTTAAAGCAAGGATCCATGTGTGACAAAGTAACAAGTTAGTAACAGAATTGCGGGGGTTTGGTGTCAGGCGCTCAAGTTGCAACAGTTTTCATAGACCAGTGAAGCCTTTAAAGGCAGCCCCAGGCACCCTCCCCTGCCGGCTCTCACTTCCGGGTTGGCATTTCACTGGGATTTGTCCATAGATAAGCTGCACCTGAATATAAGCCGCACTACTGGGGTAGGCTGGATTCTTCAATAAAAAAGGTGTGGCTTATAATGGTGAAATTAGTTTGTTAGCTATAATTAGTTTAATTTTTTTTCTTTCCCCCATTTGCCCTTTCAGGCACTATTTCATAATTAAAAAGAAACTAAACTAAGCTAAAATATATTAATCTTGAGTTTCACACTTACTTTTCAATTTTCCAGCCATTTTAACTATGTTGCTAAAAGAACTGGCATTTTATTCTGTAAATACAGTAAAATGCAGAAAGGCTCTGATTTCTTTTAAGTCTTTGCATCCACTTTCATGGCTGGCAAGTTTTATGGTTCAGTAATACATAAGAAATCAATATTTTTCTCCATCCTTTCAACTAGAGAAGATGACATGTTGTATTTTATGTTGCCAGGTCCTGCCTGTATCATGTGTAAAGTCAGCAGTTTCTGGAATTATGCTGTGGGTCTCTGGAAGTCTCTCAGAGTTTGCCTTAATCTGAATAGTGTAAAAACTTTTTTTTCCAAAGTAATTAGTTTAATAGGAAAAGAAGATGGTAGAAAAAAGGGAAGGGAAAGCTTTGGAAATTAGGGCAGTGTAAATGAGATTACAGATTAACACACTTTTTTCATTTTTATACATCTGTACTTTAATCCTTTACTGCTTTAGCATTCTAACAAAGAACATTGTTTTCATAAGGGAATCCAAAGAATTTAAATATTTCATATTTGGTGATGAGACTGTGGATGAAGTTGATACTGTTTTGTCATGAGGCTTACTGTATTTGGGGAGGTATAAATATGAAAAATATTCAGGTTGGCTAAAGGTTGAACTGACTACTGTTTTCAGAGCAGCCAAGCATCTTGGTTAGTTGTTTTTTATGCCCATAATAACTTTTGCAGTGAAATAATTTTTATGCTTCGTAGATTATTTTGTCTTTTATTCACTCAATAAATTGTCTTTTTCCCCCTGCCCCACTCTGTTCTCTTATCGTTCCCACTCCACAGTACCTGGTTATGGATTACTATGTTGGAGGAGACTTGCTTACATTACTCAGCAAGTTTGAGGACAGACTCCCTGAAGATATGGCTCGTTTTTATTTGGCTGAAATGGTGATAGCCATCGATTCAGTTCATCAGTTGCATTATGTTCACAGGTAAGTAATTAGAGCTCCAAATTCCTCTTGGAGTTATGGAGAGTCACTTGATGGAGTGAAATTAGTTCCTTTTAGAAGATTTTAAGTTGGTAACAAGTGCTTGCTGTGGTAGTGAGCATGATAGAACCAATCTCTGTATATTGTGGTTAATAGAGCTGTTGCTAAACTTGTACGTATGGTCAGAGGCATGAATGAGCCTCCAAATGAATGTCATGAACCTTGCTGTGTTCACACACTGTTGTGTTTGAGAGTTAATGATCCATAATTTATAAAAGCAAAACTAGAAACCTGTTTGTGAAATGTGATCAACTTTGAACAGGTTTAGTGAAAGGTCAAATTCTGTTTCTTCATTAATCTGTTTTGAGTTATACTGAAGCTGAAAACACACTACTGTCTGCTTTGAATTTTTTTTTCAGCATTTTATTATGGACTTAAGGATACTGTCTTTAAAATAAAATGAGGGCATTTAAATGAATGGTACCACAATACTTAGATTAGGGGTACTTATCTTTACCTTAGTGTGTATGTATGTATATATATACACACAAAGTACTGTGTTCATAGGAAAATATTAAATCTTTTATGCCTAGATTTTTTGGAGACCATGATTGATTTTTTTCCATGGGACTAACACTATCTTTTGGTTGATGTATCATGCTCTGCTGAACTTCATGGTAATTCTTGTGTGCAGAGAAAAAGGTTATCTTACAAGAGGCAGAATCTTCAAATGCATTCGACAGATGTACTTGACTCTGACAGAAGTCAGGAGGAAAACTCTCTGTTCTTTTAGCTGAATCATGAAGTTGGCAGAATGAGCTTGTTTGATACATCCATCTATCACCCTTAATTAGAGTCTGTACTAACCATGCCTCCTTTTTCTGTTCCCACTTGGCTGCTTCACTGCAAAAAAGATGTGTATGAGGAGGGAGAGGGTATTAGGGGATTTTTTTTGTCCAAGAGGTGTATTGTGGTTGGTTTTGGTGTTTTACTGGGTTGTGTTTTATTTAATTTGCAGTTCTGGCTTCTTGTGAGAGAGCTCTAGGTGTGGTGGTGCTAAACTGCAAATCACTTCTCTGGAATATATTGAAGTCTGCTGGTTTTGCTGAAGAACTATGTCTACATGCTAGAGAGAGCTTTATTTTCTTATGGAAAAACCCAGAGTATTTTCCTTGATTTTTGAAGATTAGAACTGTGTTATTTCTGTGTATTCTTTTGTTTTGATTTGTTTTTTGTTGGGTACTTAATGTGACGGGTTTTTGCATTCAATTTAATTTGGACCTAATTTTAAAATGTGATTGTGGGTAAGCTGGTGAGACACCGTCTACTGTTGCCAGGTCTTTTACCCAGTAAATCTGCATATGGAGTAGTAATTCTTTTCAGAAGAACATATTCCTCCTACCTTTTCCTCCAAACATATCAAAATCTTTGTATTTCTGTACTGGTAGTATGTAATGTGCAACAGATGTGATGTTTCCATCCTCAAACAGTAGTGTCTCCAAGATGAAATAGGTGCTGGTGTAAAATTTGAGATTAAAATAATAGCATTGCAGTGAAAACAATATGCTAATTATTATGCTTGTATCTTTATTAATGTTAATTTATAACAACAACAACAACAAAAACCCCTATGCATGCTCAAATCTTTGTTGTTTGATTTGTGGCATTGCCAGTGAGCTTCATGTTCATAAAGTTCTAAATGCCACTTTGGCATTTTATCATTAGTGCTGCTGTAATGGAATGCCTGTTTATAAAGGCATGTTTGGCAAGATTAAAAATGTAAAGAGCACTTGAGTATATGTTAAATGATCGGCCTTTGAAATGAGACCTGTTTCACTGTTAGTTTTATTAAGATGTTTGCAACTGGTAAAGCAAAAGAAAGGAAAAGAAAACATATAATCTAAATGCCACTAATGCTCTTTTCCTGAAGGCTTAACCATGGTGGCCACATCCTCTTTTGGGAGTGCCTTGCACATAGCAAAGTGAGTAGGAGAAGAAGGAGGAAATAGTTCTAAAAGGTGGATTAATGTAGCAGCTGCAGTAATGGTATTTCAGATGAATAGCCAATGTGCATCAGGATTTGATCTGGGTTGTTGCTACTGAACTAGAAACCATGCTTTAGGCATGTTTTGGTCAAGGTTCTATTCACACAGTAAGATAGCAGATTGCTTTGTTTTGTTTCCTTTTAGTGCCCCAGTTCTTTCAGGATAGATTTTCACATTAACCATTCATAGTGGTGTACTTTGATGATAATTTTTTGGCTTTCTGTGAATGTTTTTGTACTTTTTAAAAACGGTATTTCTGCTTTCTTCTAAGTGTGTCACTCCTCATGTGCCTTTCTAGCATCAATCACTTTTTAGTTGTCAATTAGTTTTGTTTGGGAGTGATGCTGATTGCAGTGGCTGTTTGTGTGCCAATCACTCTGATGTAAAATGCAAGACACTTTCCTTTCCTAAAGCACGCTGGCCAAGATTCTGAAATGTCAAATATAAACAACCTCAGCATTACTTAAATGACTGTATTTCAGGTTTTCAGTTCCAGATTTGAATGCTATGTCTGCACTAGCATTGTGGGATTGCAGGATGAATTTATAGATGGAAGGAGATCAAAATCTAGGTATTAATAAAATTGTGCGGATAAATTGCATGGTATTTTGAAGCTATCTCCTGATACCTAATGAAATTAAGAAAAAGAAAAATTGTTTGCTAGTTATAACAAATATGCTACCATTTTTGAGGTTATTCTTAATATTTTCTCAGGTTGTGTCTCCTTTTTAGTGTCAACAAATACGTGATCCAGTATTTTTGAGATACTATCAGTCAGAACAGAAATCTTGGATAATTTTTCATTTCTGACTAAATTTCTGTGAACAAATCTTGTGGTATTTTACCTGATAGCTAAGTGATGACTCAGAAGGTAAACAAAATGGCCTTTTCTTTAGTGTCTTAGCTTTTGCCATTGGTAGGAATGCACTGGCACTACCAAATGATGTTGACAGCTCCAAGGCTAGCTTTTGAAGAGGAGCTTTAGCTAAGTTAAATATAGGTGCAGCTGTTCAAAATGAGAAAAAAAGTACATATTTTTGTCTCTCACAAATGCACAATTTTGTTGGGAAGATCATACCTAACCCTGATATTTTCAATTATAATTTGTACCAATGAAGTGAGGCCTGCTTTTAGGCCAAGGTTAAATACTGTCTTGTGCTAGTTTTCTGCAAGTGATATCATACAGGGTAAGGTTTCCCATTTATTAGGAATCAATAACAATTTGTCTTTTAGTTTTGTGTATTTTTAACACCTTTCTTTTAGGTTTTTTTCCTCCTCTGAAAAAATCTCTACATGCATTAATATTAATTTTAGCTTCGAGGTTGTGTTGTTATTTAATTCCTCATGGCATATGTTAAAAGTTTATATTTGCATGCATTATCAAATATCCAGGTGTGGACTGCAGTAAAACTCTTCTCATTTTAAGCTAGGTAGCTACACTTTCTTTAATGTATGTTGTGTTACCTCAAACACATAAAAATTGGTTTTTCCTACAATACCTTTATGATTTTATTGATGAACCAGGTTTCCTCTCAGTTTTAGGTAAAGTAGAAATTCATGGTTTCGGCTAAATTATTTAGCGCAAAAAAAAAAAAAAGACTGGAGAAGGCTTCCATGGGAGAAAATTCTCCCTCAGAATTGCAGAAGATGCTGTCTGGCTAAGAGCTCATCCTGGGCACACTCCGTGTGCTACTGGTGGCTTTGCACACCCCTGCACTGTCTGTGCTGCTGCCTTTTGCACTGTGTTGTGGGGAAGCCCCTTGTAAGGGTGTATCTTAGGCTGTCTCTGTCCTAAATTTAATTTGGGGCATTACATCTTCTTGAAAAGCAGAGAATTGTGAGTATTAATGTGCTTAAATAATTTTTATTTTGACTTTCTTTCCTCCACCTATTTATTCTCTGCAGGGCTGCACAGTGATTTAGGGCAGAGCCAATTAGGGCAGAGCCAATTTGCAGTCAGGGAGTGTTCAACATTTAGGCTCATGATCCTCCAGACCACTGCAAAAATATTAATTTAAAATAGTTTTAATATATTGGCACTCACCCACAGTAAACAGTCATCTTATTCTATTGAATGGTAAAATAATCCTTAGTTACTTTCTTAGTAAGAAAATATTTTGGAAAGATTATGAAACACCTGCGTTAATTACTATTTTTGTTGGTTATGTATATGGGAGGATAGTTAAGACTACAAGGTAAACTCTTTAAGTTGCATACATGTCAGGTGTTGTCTTTTGCATGTGAAAAAACAGGCATGCAAGTGTAAACGCACCCACTTCCAGAAAGCATGTGAGATTACAGTTACCTCCATCAGGGTTTCTGGATTTCTGGTTGCTGCTGTCTTTATTTAGCATTCTAAAGCATCCGATACCTTTTTCTTTTTCCTTTTCTTTTGATTTTCTCCATCAGCTTCTGAAATTCAAGCTGAGCTTCACTGGAACATTTGAGTTCTTAAAATGTAGAGCAGCAGAATTCTCTAAGGAAGTGACATCCTTTCTGAGAAATACTGAACATAAGGGAATAAATCCATTAGAGACATAAAAGAACTGTCTATTCCCTCTCAAGCCAGCCTCTTTGCTTTTAATGAGAAGATACTATTTGTCCTCACTAGAAATCATCTTACAGACATCGCTGAAATACTTACTGTCAGCAGGCAGCTGAAATCTGGAATCCTTTGTAGGATGCATTTCACTTTCAACTATAAGTTTCAGTGCCAGTGTATCCATTTTTGACTTGCTGAATAAGTGGTTTTCTGTCTTCTGTGTGTATCCCATCTTTACTGATCATTAATTTCCCTAAGTGGAAAATTTAGGGGTGGAAGGCCCATCTTGGGAGTTCGGCTGCATTGCGCAGTGTGTCTGAGTTGAGTTGGCACAAGGGTGAGCCAAGTGCTCTGGCCTTTGGTAAAGTGAACCCTCATTGTGGGTTTGAAAGAAAGCAACGTTGTATTTTAAGTGTTTACCAAACTTTGCAAGAAACATAATGTGGAATGCACACATGAAGATGTCCTTACAAAGTGCTGAGAGTGAAGGAAATGGCTAGAAAAATAAGGAAAAAATAACATCGGATTATTTTGATAGTTACTGAAAATGTATTGCTTTGAAATGTGGCATGGTTTAGTTTTACATGGAAAACTGCAGGACAGAAAGTTATTTTAGTGAGTGCTTGGTAAGGCAGTGCTTCCTTACGAGGTATTCTGTGACAAAGGTAGGAGAGCTCTGTGGGTTGTTTCCGCTCCATTTTTCCACTGAGGAGGGGCTGGATACAGAGGGTATCTGGGCCTTCATTCTGCCCTGTGACCTCGCATGGTATAAATGCTGGCAGCTGCTCTCAAAGTGTGCCCTGGGGGTGGCACCTGACCTGCACTGTGGGCTGCATGAGGTTAATGCTGTTTGACTACAATTCATGGATAGGATTTCCAAAGGAGCCTGCCATGACCTAGAAATATTTTGAAATAGAAGGCGTACAGATGCTTAGAGTGCCAGGAGCTAGTGGATCACACTGGCTGTACATCACGGAGAAGGCAAATGGTTTCTTAGAGTGTCTCATGGGAGAGTTAATTTGAGTGAAAGTGGTGTGGTGGGTGACTGAGCTGGTGTAGACCTATATGTGTATATATATATATATCTATGTATATTCTGTGTTATTCGAGCAGAAGGAGTTGAAAAACCCTAAATCCAGCCCCTTAAGCGATAGTAGCCCTAAGTAGTCCTTTCTGGAGAGGTGCCTTTACAAATGTATCTTTGGACCTTTTTTCTCCCATTGTTCTTCTCTCCCCAAGCTCCAGGCATTCCTTCTTTGCTGAAACAAAGGCTTATGGCGCTGTGCAGGAAACTGAAGTGGCCAGGCCAAGTGAGAAGTAACTTCATATTTGAACTAACCTGAGTCAATTCTTCAATCTTACAGAGAGTAGTAGGAAGTAGCTTTAATCCAGTCTTGGGCATAAAAACATTGTTCATTACATTGTGCCTATTTCTCCCCGATATTCCTAGAGTGCTAGTTGGGATATCTGGCAATGTGATTTTAAAGAAGAGGGGGCATGAGAAATAGCTCTAGTAACATAAATGTGTGATATCCTCAGCTTACAGTAAAACCTTCCCCTTTAATGTTTGACCTCCTAAAAAGGAGGTTGTTGATCATTGTCAGCTGAGGAAGGTCAGCAACATAAGGACTGCACCCCTCCTTTCTTTCTGTGTCCCTACCTGTCCTTTAGCTGGTACTAGTTCTCCTTTACTAGGAAAGAGACTCAGGAAAAGGAGTGCAGCTTCTGGGTGTGATTACTTGAAGGGCAGATGGATGTGAGCACTCTGCCAGAGGGTGTGTAATCTCCCTTAGGTAAGAAATGGTTGTGGTTGTTATAAAACAGAAGTGTTTAACCCCCCCAAAAAGTAAAAATGGAAGAGAGAGACAAGAAATAGAGTTAGATTGGAAAGAGTACTTTTTAACTCTTAAGGGGAAAATTATTAATGACTGAAGTTTTCTATAGTAAAACATGTGGTCTTCCCTGCCAATAATGGTTAAAGCAACACTCAGAGGATGCTAAATGTGATAGAACTTTCCAAGAGCTCCTGCTGTCTCTGGCATAAAGATTGATTTGACTTCTTTGGTGTTTGCAGAAGAAAGGTCCATGTTAGAACAGTCACAGCTCTGAAATGAGATGTTTCAATGTGTAATGAAATTGGAGGTGTTCAGAGAATTTAATAACTTCTTTTGAGGACAAAACATTCCCATTTGCGAGCTGCTTTAAGTTAAGCTGTAATTTTACACTCATTTTCTTCTGATAATTTCAAACCTCGAAATACTTTTTCCTACCACTTTCTTTGATATCCAAAATCAACATCAGGAAAGTAGGACTAAAACATTTTCCTTATTTCTGAATTTTTTCTCTCAGTGACTGCAGCTCTGAGGGTGTAATTAGCTGTTTGTTTGGTGACCAAGACAGAGTTGGTAATTAACTTTCACTGATGTTGTTGTTTATTAAATTCAGAATGATGCAGGCAGAAATAAGGATGGCAATTGTGTGATAGTCTTCATTATTTTCAAGTTGTTTTGTTGTGTGGAAACTATCTTCCTTGTGTTTTGTCTTCTGCAGACCTTCAATTTCATTATCATTTTGTAAACACAGTATTTATTTCCTAACTACCTTCTTTCATAGTGTCTCTGATTTTTATTTATGCATACCTTGTGTGTTCCTCAAGTTCCTTCTTGAAATGCCTTTATTTTATGTGCCCTTTGCTTCCTTTTTAGTATTTGAAATACAATTGAGTTTATATTATTAGATTACATAACATTAGAAGCTGCACTGAACAAATTCATTATCATTATCTTATTTTGGATGTCATGTAGATTTGTCATTGCCTAAATAAGCAATAATTACTTGTCTTTATAGATATTCCTGCAGTGTTCATATAAAACTGTAACACTGAGATGCTTGAATGTATTATAAGAAGTATTTTAAAACCTGGTTTCTTGCTAGATCATTCTTCTCAGTGAATATTTGATGGATTTGGAGTGAAAATATCTTATGTAGCTGAACTTTCAGATCTGACAAGTAGAAATTTGATGTTGGATTTCTGAGCTGAGGGGTTGTTGCCTCAACCACTGAATGTAGTACTTCCTATTTCTTCATAATAAATTAAGATAACCTTGCAAGATATCTTACTATAATAAGATATCAAGACAACTATCTGATTGCTGGATGGACAGTTAAGGAAGTATTGGTTCAAATCACCATGTCTGCATTGAAGCTGTTCTTCGGTAAACCTTTCCCTCTTGTATTTCCAGAAGAGCTGTTGTTGCATTGATAGAGGAGCCTTGTATTTCTTTTTAGTAACAGCAAAATATTCCTGGCTTTTGACTTCTTAAATGAGAAAAAAATAGGTCACTTAACATCCTGCAAATTAGAATACTGCTTACCAAGCAGATGCTTGCATGAGGTCAGGCTTGGTTCAGTTGTGGAAGGTTCCATGGTTGGGGTCAGGGAAGCAAGACCTTGTGGAGCTTTATCTGAAAAGTTGTATTAAAATCTTTATTGACTCAGGTGCCGCGATGTTTGTGCTGTTCAGTTTTTCTTTATTAGCTATTGCGGGGCAGCCTTTAGCATTTCCTCCTGCAGCAGGAAGCAGTGATGTTGCTGCCACTGTAACTTAGTGATTCTTAATCGGATACAGTGTGTGAAGTCCTGGAAAAAGGCATTAGAAAGGTACAAAGAGAAAACTGGCTTAGAGGAGAACCGAAAAAAGGGAGGAGGGGCTAAAATCGAATCTGATACAATTGTGGCAAAGTTATGTATTCTTCATATAGGAAATTGAACTGGCACAGAGAGGAATTTACTTTTATCTTAGTGCAGCTCCTGTAGAGTTCTGCTTAAGAGCTGAAAATTCAGCCCTTAAGTTCCTTTCCAAGATACTTTTTTTTAAAAGTAAAGATATGTTTGCTTTTTTTAAAAAATAAGTGTTGTGTCTTGTGCTTTATGTCAAAAGCAAATTATTTTTTACATGTGCAATTTGAATACAAAGGCTTTTCCAATAACAACTTATTCTTAATTAGTGTAATTTTAGTGTGTCTGAGCAAACAGTGTACACTCTTTATTTCTCTAACTATTTTTAAATATCTGACATGTTTTTCTGCCAAGATACTGCAAGTACTGGACATACTGGGATGCATTTAGACCAAATGCATTTCTTCCTTTTTAGCCTCTGGCTACAGTTCCTTCCTTAGTCTGTTTCTGTCAGGAGTTTTATGCCAATGTCACAGAGCTTATTATATTTGGATCATGCCTGTCAATATGGTTTGTTTGTTTTCTAACAACAAAAGCAAAAAACACATACTGAACTATTTATGTCATACGTCTGTCACTGCATGACACGGTAGAGAAACTGTAGACATATGATTCAAGCTTGGTCTGGTTTATTCCCTCGTGTTTCCCCTTTTGGTTGGAATAAAGATTATATTACATGTTGAACCTGCCCAAAAACATTCTGAATGCTTCATAGGATGAGAAACTTCAAGATATATTTTCATTTGTTTCCTTGATTTCTGTTCCATAACAACAAATGTATTGTTTCCATATTATTTCCTCAAATTATCTTTTATAATCTTTTTGTTTGATTTAAACATGTTAGGGACTTCTCAATTAATTGAGCTATTGTTTTCTCCTAAGATTCACTTTAAAAAGACAATTAAAATATTCCTTTGTTAAAGGATGAAAGTGTAGTTTTGATCTCTAGGGGAGTGATCTTCTGAAAAAAACATGCTCACAATCCTCCTCACATGCCAGAGATATAAACTGATTTAAAGCTAATTTTGTATATAAATATCTTTTTGTATTTATACAAGCTTCATTTTCAATATGCTTATTTATCTGTATGCTGCAGTAGTTTTAATTAACCAAAGAGAAATTGTTACCAGAGCTACTTTCATACTGATTGAGCTGGTACACCAAAATCTTTGTACAGCTGCATTTGCAGGGCTCGCTGAGTGACTGAAAAGAGGTGACTTTGCAGAGGGCCACACAGACACAGTGATAAGCAGAACCCATGAGAGCTTTACAAAGCTTTGCAAAACCAAACAAGGAAGAGCTCAAAGTTATCTCACAGTAATTCTTGACAATGAGGTGGTGAGTAGGGTCAACTGGGCATCCCATTTAGCTAAATTGGAGTTTTACACAGTCTGGGAATTAGAAGATAGCTTATCATATCCTCATTTAATATATTAAGAAAGTAGAGCATAGGCATAGTGAAAAATAAGCACAGCATGTAATTTCATGTGATGGGCATATTTTCAATTTTTATGGCTGTACAGTAAAGCTGTGGAGTTTGAGTTCAGGTTAATTTTGTCTCTGACATTGTAGGTGTAGTAACAGCCAAGCTAGGCCTGAGAGTAAGTGGAATTCTAAGATTATGAATTCTTCCGAAAAGGCAAGTAAGTCTGGGGACTGCAATAAATAAGGAAAAATAAGAAATCCACATGTTGTATTTCAAGGAATGGTTTTTGATCAGTGTTGCAAAATAGAAAAAAGAACTGTAGAAGATAATGTTTCTTTATGCATGCATCTTACTTTAAAGAGTCTAGTAGCGATGAAAAAGAGCTAAATTTCTTTACCACCATGTCTACTTGGTTTTGATCTGTTTCATACTATCAGCAGCAGTTACATTTTGGTGTATTTGGTAGCCTGATTGGGGTTTCTTTGTATGTAAGTCAAAATTTTAGGGATTTCTTTTACAGATAAGAACTTCTGAAATAGTGTTTCGTGGCAGTGTTGAGTATGGTCATTCTTCAAGTTGTTGTTTAATCTTAGAGTTGTCAGACAACTTGATAAAATTTTAATGTCAAGGATTGTAAATATTATATGAGATGACATTTTGGAAAGGACTTGTGTTTTAGCTGCAGTATTTCTCACTCTGCTAGAATATTTCTCCCAGCGAAACCAAGAGCCATGCTTGCATCACACTGTAAAGGTACAGATGTAAAATAATGATTTGGTGTACTCGCTTCCTTCTCTATCACTATCAATTGATAAGCTCTTGGGTGTGTAAGAAGTTTCTGTTCTTACACTCACCAGGAAGGTATTTACATTCTACACTGTAAGTTTATTACGATTTCTGTAAATATAGTCTTCAATTTAGTAATTTCTGTATGTTTGATAGTTCAGTCTTCCCTGCTGTTACTCCTGCTCTTTAGCTTTGTAGTATCTACACATTTTATGAGTGTGCATTTATTTTTGTGCCAGATTTTAAAGCAAAAATGTTAAATCAGTTTCAAAACTGATCCCAGAGGATTGGCAGTAATCATCTCCCTCTGATTTTATTGTCTCTTTCAGCACTATGCAGCCATCTCTCCTTTAGCCAGTTTATTATCCATATCTTTCCTAGTCATTTGTTCTTTCAGTGACACTTTCTGTCACATGAAAAAAATTAGAAATATTTTAATATGGAATTGTGTCTCAATCCATAATACTGTGACAAAAATTACCTGATCCTGGTGAATTGTGCATACAAAGGAATTCAGATTTTACTCCTAGTGTTTGTATGGCATAATGTGGTATGCCATGTAATCATTCTAAGTATTACACATTATATTTACAGAAAGGAAAGTTGTTCAGTGTCAGTATAGTCCACATGTTTTCTGTCTGATTAATTGCTACAGCTCCAAATAACATTCTTTCTACTCATCTGTGTCACAAAGCTGGTAATTCTTTTAACAATGTAAAATCCAAAAAAATGGTAGAAAATTTAAATAAGGAAAGTATGATTTACAGTGACGGTATTTGTCAATGGACTCAGAAAGAAGTAACTGTCAAGTCACAACTCTTAAACATTGAGTCAGCCTTTGCTTACCTTGTTTCTTTAAAGTGGTAGTTTCTGGAAAGTATTTGTCTGAGAGTCTGTATTACTAATGTCATGGTTGTTTTTGACAGTCAAGTGCTTAGGAGAGTTGTGAATGCTGAAATGTAAAATGTCATGATTGCCAGTTGAGTATTCTAAGAGGGATTAAATTGTCTCTTGCAAAAAAAAATTAATCAGAATCTGAATTGCAAGGATGTCATGGAAAATAATGCAATATTTTTGTGATATGGTATCTTGTTCAAAACCAGACCTTTCCATGCCTTCTCACATATTTAATTCCAGTTAAAGAAAACCGATTTATAATAAATGATGATGTTTGACCTTAACAGTCTGTGATAAATTTTAAAAAGACCGTACTCGAGAATTATTCCAGCTTCATTAGAAACACAAACACAGAAGCTGCTCAGGGTAGTTTCCCTGGTGAGAAAGTTCTGTTCTCCCGTTCTGCTTGTTCCATCATTTTTCTACATTTTTTGTGAATATACCAAAACTAAAAAATTTCTATCCCATAAATAAAAAAAAATATTTAGTAACTTCTGTACTCTGCCAGCAACTACATTACGCGAATGCAAAACAGATTGCTGATTTCCCTACTTACCTTATGAATGTGTTGCCAAAACCTTTCTGTTCATGCCTGCCAAAACTCTGCCCATCTCAATGTATTTGCCTTCCTTCCACCCAGTGTGCACTAAATTGAATGTGTGTATCTTAGTGTCTTGACAAGACTAACATGAAACCTCTAATACTGGAGTTTTTTTGAGGATATTATGTAGAGAAAAAAAATAAATCTTGATTTTCACTTTAGCATCAAATGTGTGTCTTCACGTTGCAGGTGCTGTTTTCTGTGGGTTAGGAAATGTTGTGCAATATTTTGGCTGTGCTTGTATGATTCAGATCAATAAGCATTCCAGAAACTTGTTTTGTCTCCATTATTGCCTCTCAGTTCCCTAATACCAGATCAGTGCATTGCAACATGTGTGTGGGTTATCATCAAAAGAATTTTCTAATCCGTTTGTTCTGGAGTGATGAAATAATAGAATCGTTCTGACAATATCAGGAAATTCCTGTTCTCACATGAGAGCAACATCTTGAACTGGATTTAAGTAGGTTCTGGTATCCTACTAGAAATTTTGACACAATTCTGGTGTAGTTCTTGGGTTCTGTTATGATTGCACTTCTCTGTAACTGGTTTGCTGGAAAACATTGCAGCAGTTACTGAAAAGCAAATGTACATTTAAAGTAAAAATGCAGCTCGTGTGAAATGCTTGAGATACACATGCTAGTGTGGGATTCATACTACAGGCTTTGACTTAATTTGTGTTTTATGGTAATGAGAATTCTTGGCTAAAAGTACCTGATGGTGAGATACTAGTTTGTACAACCTTGAAATAAAACCAGTAATGATCTTACTGAAATTGGTAATTGCATAATTAGCATAATATATTAAGTAGAAGAACTCTGAATACCTTATCTTCTGTGTGTTACTCTTTTGGTACATTTCTATTCTAATAGATCTTTCTGAACCATGTTTTTATTCCAGTCAACATTTATTGCATTCAAAGCTTGGCTCTGGGCAGGCAGTACTTAACCACTGTTATATAATTTTATATACTCCTTGGTTCCAAATCCATGGGAAGAAAGAAGGTAATTTATAAATACATTTTATACAGTGTTATGTTTATTAAAAGAACCAGCATTGAGTTGGCTATCAGTTTTGCAGGGCATTGGGCTTTCTTATCTTCACCGTGCTTTTGCCAAGGAGCAGATGATCCTTGTGGTCCTTTCCAACCTGATATGCTATGATCTATTTAGAGCAGGTCATCTCAAATTGAGTACTAAAAATTTGATATTTAAATAGCAGCCATTGCTTTCTGATGCTTCAACACAGAATCTGTGTCTTTGAATCTGTGAAAAAGAATAGTGTTAAGCACATGGGTAACTTTGCTGACTTAGGAAGCATTGTTTTCTCATAATGCTTTGGTAATGGTGTTGATAATGTCAAGAATCATGGAAAAAAGTCTCAATTTTTAAAAATAAACACTCTGCTGAAAGCCATTTTGTTGAGTTCAGGAAAGGGTCTCCTTGTTGGAGATGAGGTGCAGGCACCAAGATCTTTTGATTTCACACTTCTGAATAAATTTCAAACAAATAAAACTAGTTGGTTTGGGTTTTCTTTATTCAGACTTTTCTCTGATGCAGATCAGCTATAACACATGTCCAAAGAAAGTTTTTTATTAACTCCACCTGTGTATCATGTTAATAAATAATTTCTAGATGCAACAGGTCTACTTGCTAGTTTAAGTCAGAAATTGCTGTTCCTTGCTTTAAAACTTTTACTTTCCATTTATTTTCAGAAAGAAAAGCAATGCTTGAGTCTCAGCAAGACAAGAATGAGGAATTCATAATTCATCAATTCACATATCCTTCAGTTTTCTAAGACTTAATGTCAAAACCAGCTAGAACTGCTCGTTATGCATGTTCTGAAGTGCACCTTCTGTAACATTTCATATAGCCAAAGACTTACTGTCAGACTCCTTGTTAACCATCAGGTGCACCAGAGCCAGCTAATTCTACTTAAACAGGCAGGCAACAATGAGATTAACTGTAGGTTAAGTGACTCAAAATAGCAGCTTTGGTCCTCCAAGTGACCAGCAATTTAAATGGTGCGAAGACAAGACAGAAAATAAGCATGGGTTGAGGCACACAAAGAAGAGGAAGATAGGAGTGATTTCTGAGAGCTTGAGGAATGGTGTGTCTGTTGTACTTTTGAATATTCCTAAATAATTGTTTCTTCTAAAATAGTATTCTCTGACTTTGTTTTAAAATTGTGAATTCAGCCACAGCTTTCACTCAGTGGCTGCAGGTCTCCATTTGAATCTCTCTTTAATACAACACATGTAATTGAGGCACATCAGTCATTTTCTAAATCTCTAATAAGAAAATCAGCAGTGCTATGAGGGGTGTAGTTTCCTATTGTATGTTCTCTCATTTTAACTTCCTGATATGAATTCTGTTGTTGCATTCAGTGATAGCACTAAAAATGAAAAAGCTGGAATTCCTTTCCATAGTTGTCTCTGAGATGCAGGATGGTGGTTCACCTGGGTGCTTCAGCAAACTTGACTCTTCCTGAGCACAACTGGTTCTTACCACCTTCCCCTTCAGCTGTCTGCACACAGTGCCACTTTTCAGCATTTTCAAGACTCAAAACTTCTCTCTTTGACAAACTCCTCCTTTCTGCAGTTAATGGCTTTTGTATGAACATCAAATGTGAAAAAGCACGATAAAAAAAATAATAATAAATTGGTTGTTACTAAATAATCAACAGGCAGTCTAGGAGTTAGAAGCACATCTTTGCATCCTGCTGTTCACTGTTTTCTGTCCTTTCTGTTCTACTTCCATTCATGTTTATACTCTACAGCAAAGAAGGGTCAAGGAGCTGGTCTTTCTGAGGAGAAAACGCTCCCAGTGTGTAACATCTTGCTTGGTATCCCATGGTCAGATGAAGGATCAGAGCTTCAGTCTCTTACAGAATTCTCACTCAAATTCTCTCAGTCCAGAAAACAGATGGGTAGAAGAACCTCTGACAATAGGGTGATAAAATGAAAATCCAAACCCTCATTATATATATAGGCCATAAATCTGTAATTTTGAATGTAATTTTAGTGTCAAAAAGAAAGCACCATTTCCTGCCCCCAAACAACAAAATAAAAGAAAAAAAAAGTATTTTAAGATGTAAAAAACCTGTTTTTTGTTTCAGCACAGGAGACTTCTGGAGAGTCTCTTAATTCACCTTGCACTCCCCGGGACATGGTCAGAAACAAATCTCTACAATTTCACATAGATCTAGCTTAACACAAAGGAAAAGCTAATGCCAAATAACAGTGTACAATGTATCTTGCAGCACTCAGGGTAGGATTTCTGACAGAAATTGCTCTTTCCCCTGCTCCTCTATTGAGGGTTTGGGAAGGCTGGTTGTGTTTTGATGTGCCCAGCGTGGCCACTGCAGTGCAGTGCTTTGGGGCTGCCTTCCCACCAGGACTCTGAACTGAACAACAAGGCACAATGTTTACTTTTCACCCTTGAAAAAAGTACTCTGGAGTCCTGAGTGATACAGCAAATAAAAAAATCACATCGTGACAGAGGCGAGAGGATTTTTGTTTCTTCATTTCTTCTTTCCTTGTGGATTCGGAGCTGTTTATGTCCCTCTTCAGCTCCTTTTCAGTGCTCGGTTCTTCCACCCTGTGGGCTGTCCTCCCTCTGGAGGACTTGGTTGAGGATTTCGTGAGAGGGTCAGGATGTGATTTCTCACCTGGCTGTGGAATAGCACACAGGAAATGATGCAGTCCTGTCGCTTGTTTCTATAAGGAGCTCACTCTTTTTCTTGCTTCTTCCAGCCAGACTTTAATTCAGCCTATACCAATATTGTCAGATTGGTGGTTGACATGGAATGAATAATAACATGAAATAATCTAAATTTCCAATGAAATACAAATTTTCTTCTATTGCACATACGTAGGTGCTTTTGCTCTCCTTTTCCCTGTCCCTGAAGACAGTCACTTTGCATTTCTTGTGTTCAATGGCAATATCTTCTGCTGTATTTAACAACTTGTGAATAGAATTCCTTGAACACAGATTTGTTTTTCAGATAACTAAGAGGTAATAAATACGACAGTAAAGAGCATGTTCAAGCTGAGGGGAAGCAAGACAGATTGTCCTAAATTTAGTTCTATTATTTCAGGAGTAATAAGTTCTTTGCTCCTCACTGTTCTACTTTTTACTTACTCACTAGGAAGGAATCTTCTTTCCTATTAGCATTTAACCTCTGTACTGTGAATTTAGGGCACAGTTAAGTGGAAAGCAGATCTGGAAAAGCTATACTTTTTTCTGTTGTATTTGTTCTTTTCCCCCACCTCCCCTTTTTTTTTCTTGGAGCGGGGTAGATATTCTAAGCAACACCATCTTCCATTAAAAAAAAGAGGAATCTCAAGTATCTGCATAACTGCTGAATAAACCTTTATTGGGTGAAGGATGAAGAAAGCAAAGGTTCTGTGCAGCACATTAAAATGGCTGTATAGTAGTGTTGTTTTCAGAAACATTCTTCTTTTGCTGGGCAGTCTTTCAGAAAATATATGAAATCTAAAGCCCTAGTAGCCTAGGAGAAGAGCAGTAAAACATATAGGATATAGCACTGCTTCTTCACATATTGCAAGAGCCATGGCACATATTTGATGTATATATTTGTTGGCTTGGGATAGCATTAGTTTTCTTCTTCTTGTAAACTATTTTTTTTAGTGTCCAGGGTTTACTTGCAGCTTTGCATCTTATCTTTGTTCTGTTTTGCACATAACTCAGGAACCACAAACAATTCATCTAGATTCTTGTAATGAGCTCCCTATTCCTGAATATTTTACGTTCCTTAAAATATGTTCTACTTTCTTCTGTGTTTCTCCCTCTCCCTTTAATACATTTTTAATAGTTTTTTTTATTACCGATCAAATAAATGGATGGGGGAGAGGTAAGATCAACCTCATATTAAGACTGTATATCCTTCTTTTGGAAAAGCAAAAAGCATTAAATGATCTCAGAACTCAATTCTGCACAGACCTCCTTTGCCCTCACCTCCCATAATTCTCGGTGCATTTTTATCTGTGTATTTATTTCTGGACAAAGATAGAAAAGGACTAGTGAAGAGTTGCTGTGGGGTGCGGTTTGGACCCAGCAGAAACTTTCAAGTAATTTGCAACTAATAGCTTGCTTAAGCTCAGGGCACTTATAAATATCCCTGATAATTAAAATACATGTAGGTGTGCCCTATACAGGTATACATACAAAAACCTGTATAAGAATATATGTATTATAAATTTGTTAGATTGTCCAGACAGCTTCTGAGTGAACATTCTTCTGTGAATTGCTTTCTCTGTATCATCAGTGGATTTAAAAAAAATGAGTATGTGAAATGTTTTTTGGTTGTTATTATCAAAACCAGTGCAAATCCTCCGTTTATGTAGTCTTGTTTACTCTCAGAGTTTTTCAATGCCGTGAGCTGTTTCAGGGACTGTGTGTGATTGTACTGAAAAGCAAAGAGCAGAGACTGCTTATCTAAAATGAGAATCAAAAGGAAAGAAAACATTTATCTGTCAGGGTTTTTTAGCATAGGTGGTAATTTACAGTGCAACAGCTGAGCATATTCTGGATTCCTTGTTAGCCTCTTCTTTCAGGATTTCTTTGACAGATGGCACTCACAGATGGACATAACGTTCTTAAGGAGCTTACTCTTTCTACTCCCTTACCCGCCAGTAACTCATGATACTATTAGAAATCTAAAAGCTTTGACATGAATTAGCCTTACTTAGCAGACTTTAATTTTTTAATCTTTAGAATATGCTGCAGGGTAGCAGTGCTTGTGGAGTTCTTAATCTGTTTACTTAAGTTCTTAGAAGCCAAAATGGAATTCCAATAAAGTTGACATGGCAAAACATGGCAAATATACTGCCATTTTATTGCTTTTTAAATTGTCATGACGATATTTTCTATTCTGACCTTCTGGAGGAAAAATACAGAATGATGCAAAAGACTACAGTTTGACAACTCAGAAACAGCTCTGTCAACTGAAGTTCACAGAGTTGAAGCAATTTGCTTGTTATTCCATTGATAACTACATTGAAATCTGAAGTGAATAAACCTAATATTTAAAGTTGCCTGTTTAATGAAGCTTGTTTCTACCACCATCAGCTTAAATTAATTTAGTTTTTAGTGTATCAAGGTATTGCCTTATGGGGCACCTCAAAAACAGAGCAAACTGTACTCAAGATATTTGAATGCACTTCTGTGATAGTTACTTGTTTGTCATATACTTGGTGTCATTTCTCAATATCCATGCAACTGTGGGCTGGATGGCCATTATTCTTTACAATGTTGACTCAAATGGCAGTTTTCCCTGATGAATGATGTTGGTGTGGAGTTTCTGTTGAGGAATGTGAAACTGTAAGCAGAGTGATCAAGTCCAAAAAAAGCATTGTGACAGCTGGACAGGTTAGAGAGGCAAAAATAGTGAGTGCCCTCAGCCAGGTCCTCTGCTGTGTGTATTTGTAGCTTATTAGAAAAGTAGAAGAACACCAGATGGCTATAGAAACATGAACTCCATTTTTATGTTTTGTTTTCTGAGTGCTGTGTAAATTCAAGGTACTC
>VRYO01002297.1:4380298-4392601 GCA_009812075.1 Sialia sialis
ATTGTTAATTATCAGTAAGCCTTGTCTATAACTAAATTTCTAGTTGGGAAAAGGAAAACAAACCAACAAAACGAAGCACCAAAAGCTGAACAGCAAAATTTTCTCTCAGGTGCAATGTAAACATTTTAGTTTGTGAATATTTTATGATTTGTCTGGAAAGCAATCAGTGACATTCATTTTATAAGTTGTTTGGGGAATGAAGCAGTAAGGGCTTCACTTCTTTTTGTTTTATTTTAGGAGATTTGTTCTTACAGCTTAAAGAAATTCACTAAGAAAATACTTGTAGGCCTGTATTCATACAGTTAAAATTTATATTTTGAGTATAATAAATAAGGGTATTGTAAGAATCTAATACTGTCATATATTTTTAAAATGTAGCTTGATGTGTATTTCTAATATCTATACTTAATTGAAAAGAAATTTCCACATTTGAACCTAGTTTACAAGTTAAACAACAAATCTGCCTCTGATAACTGAGAGCTTTTGTCCTACTCATCTGCATACTGGGAACATACTCTGTACCTGTATTTCAGTACACTTAGGAAAAGCCTGAGACAAAAAGAAAGGTCAAGTTTACAATATAAGGAGTATTTATTATGTTGCCTGCTTGGAAAGGTAGTTCCATCTGCATCATGACCTGAAAGAGGCAGCCAGAGTTTGGCCAGGCAGAGCTGCAGTACTGTGTACAATGATCATGTCAGCAGTATGACCGATGTACATAGTGAACTGAGATGCATGTGAGAGAAGAATGTCAGAGAAGGACAGTAAATCTAAAAATGTGTTGACTAGTTCAGGATTTCATTGGCCTTTGTTCTGTTGTAAAACCTAGGGGTTGTTCTCCAGCTCCAGTATAAGCATGCATCTTCCACTTGAGAGCATTTCACTGAAGTGCTTCAGATGATTTAAAAGTTTTGTATGCGAGAGCTCAGAGCAAGTAAATTCTCCTGTCTACCCTTGAGACATGAGAGGAATTTAACTACAGAATTCTTACTAAAATTAAGAAGCATTGTAGAATTCAACTGATCTACAGCCCCTGTCATGAAATGTAGTGCAAATTTCACCATATCATGAGTGACTATCTTCTGTGTACTGGCAGGTTGCTGGTTTTGAAGAGTTGCAGAGTTAATGTTTGGAATACATTGTATGCAATGCATTTTGTACTAATCCTGGAATTTGTTTAATTGCAGGGATATAAAACCTGACAACATCTTGATGGATATGAATGGCCATATTCGATTAGCAGATTTTGGTTCTTGTCTGAAACTGATGGAAGATGGAACGGTAAATTAAAAAGAATGATACATTCCTCAATATTTTTTTTTCCGTCCATGGATTGCCACAAAAAATGTGTTCTAATAAAAGCAAAAGGAAATGGAATGTAAATGGTATTGGTATATCACTGTACTGAAACTGGTATATAATTGTATTGAAAATATAACTGGAGACTGCTTGGATTTGCAGTATATTAAAAACCTTTCAGCATACAGTCAGCTCATGAATAAATATAGAGAAGCTGTGCTGTCAGTGCCAAGTAGGTGTTTATGAACTATGAATCTCTCGGTTTAAGCTCAGAGCTCTAATCTTTATTGAAAATGTAAGCTTTAGTATGAGCAGGATGAAATGTGATGATGTTCTTCTAGTACATTAAAATTTGCACAGTATATACTAAGTGTGACTAGAATGTAATTCCAGTATATGTGATCATGTCCCAGGGGGTTACAAAGCGTTTGACCTAATATATGTGATTACTAAATCTATAATTGCTTACTGGCTCTAATCCTGACAATTGACAGTTTTGTCCTTTATCTGGTTTTAGATATTGACAATAGTTTAGCAAAAGTATATTATTGGGATGCCTATTAATGCAGTGCCTTGGATGCTTAAGTATTTCTTTATGAATTTAGAAGCTTTTGTTTGTTGGTAGTTGTTCTGTTATGACAAGTATGCTGGACTAAACTTCTAAAATTTATATATACATATACCACATATACATATACCACAGTGTCAGTAATGAGGAAAGTTGACGCTAATCCCAAAAATGTAATTTCTCCAGGTCCAATCTTCAGTAGCAGTTGGAACACCAGACTACATCTCTCCAGAAATCTTGCAGGCCATGGAAGATGGAAAAGGGAAGTATGGGCCCGAGTGTGACTGGTGGTCCCTGGGCGTTTGCATGTATGAAATGCTTTATGGAGAAACGCCCTTTTATGCTGAGTCCTTGGTGGAGACCTATGGGAAAATAATGAACCACAAAGTTAGTGCTCTTTCTCTCTGTCTCTAAGCTAATTTTTAATAATGGGTAACTTGAACATGTGTTTAAAAATATGTTTTTATGTACTAGTTATGTTAAGTGTTCATAAATGTAAAACTAGTTTCATGTAGCAAGTTAATGGTTATGGATTGCAGATGACTTTGCTCTGGGATAAGGCTAAAACTTAAAATCTGGGTTTGGAAACATGGATGTTAATTCACTCTGTGGAGTCTGTCTTGGCTACATGGCATCAATCCTGTTGTGTTTCTTCTGGTGAACCTATTCCTTGGCTTATGCAGATTCTAAAATACTCTTCCACATGCAGCTAGCTGTAGAGTTCAACAGCTGTAGTGTAAGAGAAATTTAGATAAAGGAGAAGAACTGTAAGACAAAAAAATCTTAATAGTTTCTATCCTTAGCATAAGTCATTTCTTGAAGCCTTACTGCATGTATTTCAGAGCTGGAGTATTTGCACATTTCTTTTTCTATGTAATGATTTTCAGTAAGTAGGTAATTTTTCCAACTTTTTCTTGGTAATAAACTATTCCCTCTTATTTTAATCTTTAAGGAGAGGTTTCAGTTTCCCACTCAAGTAACAGATGTCTCTGAAAGTGCAAAGGACCTCATCCGAAGGCTCATTTGTAGCAGAGAGCATCGACTTGGACAAAATGGAATAGAGGACTTTAAGAACCATCCATTTTTTGCTGGGATTGATTGGGACAACATTAGGAACTGTGAGGCACCTTACATCCCAGAAGTCAGCAGTCCTACTGATACATCAAACTTTGATGTGGATGATGATTGCTTAAAAAACTCCGTAAGTATACTGCCATTTTGTTTAACCAGCCTTTGTAGTGTTATTTGTTACAAAGTGTATGGAAAAGACAGTGTATTTCACTGTGTTCTGCCTAAATGACAGCTTTGAAAAACTGAGAAGGGAATACTTTCATAGTTTTTAGGCTGGTCCTAAAATTGTACTTGTGTTAGGATAACTTTTGTAAATTCATTGTAGCTTTGTGTCTTTAGCTAATACACATCTGTTGCAGTAACAAGTTTAGTGTCCATGTCTTACAAAGAATGATAAATTTACATACAGATAGTCTGCAAGACTATTTCTAGCAGAACATTTTTAAGACTTAGTGTAAGTTTGCATATTGCATTTTACTGTGTTTTATTGCTCTACTCTAATTGCTCATATTGGTGTTGGATTCCATTCAGTTCATTTCTACTAAACTTTTTCCAGCCTCTTCTCCAACTTGAGTTTTGGGAAATGTAGGAGAAATATTACAGCCATTTCTTAAAGAGCAAGAAAATTTTTGACTTTTGACTGTTGATAAATCTCTCAGCATTGGCAGAATATCTTGTGTTCTCTCCTTGGAAATACGTTTGGGTGTGTTAGTGTGTGTGTCTGTTGAAAAATGCAGAAACCTGCTATTTACATGTGAAGTAAAGCATTTTCACCACTTTTGTTTTCTGAGCTGCATGTGTATCTCTGTTTCACCCAGTTTTCTGGGCCTGCAGATAAGAGGCAACATGAATTGATATAGACAAAATGATCATTATTTGCATTCCCTTTTCTCCAGCTGAACATTAAAACATGAAAAGCACTTGGCTTAAACACTCTGTGGGTGTCAAGTCTCTTCTCCCAAGTTATAAGCCACAGGACAAAAGGAAATGGCCTCAAGTTGAGCCCAGGGCAGGTTTCATTTGGATATTTGGAAAAACTTCTTTAGCAAAAGGGCTGCCTATGAAAGTGAAGTCAACTATCACTGGTGGTTTTTAAAACACATGTAGATGTGGTCCTTAGGAAAGTGGTTTAATGATGGACCTGACAGTTAATGGCTGGATTCAATGATCTTGAAGGTCTTTTCCAATCTAAATGATTCTGTGATCTCTGATTAAATCTCAGAGCCCTTTTACTTATGTGCTAATTAAGCAAATTGGTGTAGCTGCACTGGATGACTTGCATTTTTTTCATTTTGTCTCATCACTTGCATCTGATATTGCCACCTCCCTTTGCAACTGAAGTATTTTTATCTTAAAACTTGTTTTTACAATCTTCAGATACCTGTTTGTATATTTATTTGTCCACCAACAGCTATGAGAATGGAGTAGCTGGAGTGGATGCTGCATACAGCAGTTCTTTGTTTATGAAATTCAAATACCTTTTGGAGGTTGTTCACATATTTTAGTGTTGTCCATTTCACCACTCCTCCCTCCTTTTTAGAGCCCAGTCTCACACCTGAGGCTCTCAAACTGTGCCTGTGCAGTGTGAATACTTTACCATTGTGAAGAAACAGGGACCTGCAGGTGAGGAAAGAATGCTTCTCTGTTGAGTTATTGGACTCTCAGCTGAGAAAACAGAGTCCAATTCTTAATTTGCTTTAGACATTTGGGGTTGAAAAGCAATGCCCCTTAACTGTTAGAATGAATGCCAGTTTCTAGAGCTTCTTTTTCAGTTTCCTAATTTGAAACATCTGAAGGTTTTGTCCTGTTTTAATATAAGGATGTTATTTTCTTGCCTTTTCTTTTCACACCTAGTATCTCAGAACTGCTGAAAAAACCTAGCCTGAGGCGTTGCATGACTGAGAATATTTTACATTTTTGCTTTGACTGGTAGACATTGTACTTCATATTGCTTTTCCTCAAATTCCTTATATATAACTTGGAGGTATTTTCTCCTCCATATTTCATACATATCTTTTGATGAAGTTCCATATACTTGCACTGCTGTTATAGAAGTCAGCACCACAGAAGATACGCCCATGAGACTTTTTTTTTTTTAATAAATTCTTGGCAAGATTTGAATTGTATAGAGCAAATGAGGAAAACCCAATGCTGAAGATAAAAGACAGTGTTGAAAAGCCATGATTGTTATTCTTCCTGAACTTTGAATGACACTATAGTCCCATGGAAAAATTATATACATAATAATGAAATGTAAAAATTATGTTGAGCATGCACACAAGCATAAAGGGCAAAACTGTGCTGTTCAGGCAGCCTGAGGTGTGCTGGGCTTTAGTTTAGTTTGGTTTAGTAACCCTTTTGAGAGGTGTGATAGATTCAGTTATAATTTTCTCACCATGGTTGTACAGTTAAATTCACACAAGCAGCTGGAGATACGTATCTTCATTTCCGCAAAACAGATACTTTCACAGAATCTTACCTTATTAACAATAGAAATGGTATCTTAGAAAAGTAACCTGTGTGTTACCACAGAATTGCCATGTGGGCTGTTAAAATCCTAAAATAAGCATTTGATACTTTTCAAGATATTGGTAAAGACAGTTTTGAAATTCAAATCTATGGAAGGTGAAAACAAAATGTAAAGGAGAAGTAAAATTTTACTTTTTCTAACCATAGTAATCTGTAATAATCGGTATTTTTATTATGATTCAGTGGAAAGTTAAGGCTTTGTAATTTGGTCTAGTCCTTCATTTCCAAAATGCTCAACCTCATTAATTTACACAATCTAGCAATATCATTAGTGTTGTTTGGGAACTCTTTTATAACATGAAGGTTTTTGTCAGCTAAGAGGACAAGGCTCTGATGTAATATAGCTGACATCACCAGTGGAAAGATTATTTCAGATTTACTTTGAATGCAGTCTTACTCCATGTCCTTTTCTGATGAGTTTTACATTAAAGAAATGTGCATCTGGTTCCTTTCTTCATTTTTGTTTAGGTTTAGAAAGGAATTGTTACATACCTCTTTTGACAGTTTGGAATCTTTTAGCACTTCCAGTGCAATAACTGTCTTCTTGGGTCTTCTTTTTTTGGTTACCATTATGGTCATCTCTAGTAGAGCAACATAAACCTTGCATCTTGGGGTTCAACAGGAGGCTTTTAACAGAACATTTAAGAATATTAGAATTTCAAATAGTCCAAGTAAAATAACAATAGCGTTATTTTAGCCTGAAGAGTTGTCTTGGTTTGTAGTTCTTTCTCTAGCAAGAAAGAGGAGCAAAGAATGAAGGAATGGTCTAAGCACTAATGGTATTAGAACACTCTGTTGTATTACTCCTTTCTTCTCTCCAAATAGAGATGGCCCTCTCAGAAGTGGGCTGGTAATTCTACAGACAGGAAGCCCTGTTGACTGAATACAGAGAGGAGTATGGCAAGGAATAAAAGGTGTTGCTCTTTGTGCATAGAGTTTCTTGGAAAAAAGAAGGAATTAATTGGCATCTCATATATGTAATATTCTGCTTTCCTCTGACAATAGCCTATTAAATTAGAAAAGTATTTTTATGTCAGCATGCTTTTTTGTATATGTTAAATGCAATTATAAATAGATTTAGTTGATGCTGTTTCATATTTTGGCTGTAGATAAGGATGACAGTGAATATAGTTCATATGATACTATCACTAAAACTTTTCATATGGTTAAACAGGAAAATCTGTTTAAGTCCAGTAGGATACTGCTCACTCAACTGTCCCATTATTTTTCTAGGAAACAATGCCTCCACCATCCCACACTGCGTTTTCTGGCCATCATTTACCATTTGTGGGTTTCACATATACAAGTAGCTGGTAAGTTAAGAGTTCTAAAATTGTCTGTAGGCTGGTTACACAGTATTCTAACTTTCTGTCTTTGAAACATATTGAACAGATATCAAAGAATGTGGTTTGTCGAGGAAATTACCTTAATCTAAAATGCTGTCTGTTTAGAAGAATGAGTTCTGTGCATGTAAAATTTACATACATATAAAGGTCACCACCTGTGCTCAGGGGAGTTTTGATAAGAAAGGTTGTTATTAGAGAATGTATAATATTAACTGCATATGACAAAGTTGAGACTAGATGTGTGGACCCTAGCAGAACTTAGTTTATTAGACATTAAAACCAGTTTTATTTCTAGCCCTTTGACACTTCTGAGAGTCTGAATAGAAACTTTGTAAAAATTACTTTAATTGTTATTAATTGATTAATGTAGAATTTATTTCACTCATTTCCATTGCTAAACTGAACAGGGAGGTCCCTTGTTTATGAAAATAAAGTGTTTACAACCACTGAAAAAACAGGCCTATGTTTCTGCTGGGAATGTGACTACGTCCTAGAATGTCCTAGACTTCAAAAGGATTATTTGCATAAGTAGTAGCATGTGTACATGTGTAGCCACAGCATTTCTGACATGTCCATGCCCTAGTTGTTATCCCATAATTTCACACCCTTTTTAGTGGTTTTCTTTAAAGCATTTGTGATACTTCATTTAACTGTTCTGAAATGAACTGTTATTGTAACCTTACTGTCTAGGCTACTTCTTTTTGCTATCTTTGCTATAGACTGTTCATAATGATTTTTAATCAGGAGTTCATCCACTTCTGTGTAACAAAAACGCATTGAGGAGATCAGGCATGCTAGGCAAAAATTATTTCAATTTCCAATGAGCACATACTAACAAGATATTCTGTGATGTTATAATTAATGGCATAGTAATTAACAACTTAAGCGAAGTGTTTATTGGTTGATGTTTTTATAGCACTATTTTAAACCAGACTGTTTTAAAATCCAATGCTATTTATTTTTTTCCCCCAGTGTGCTTTCAGACCGCAGCTGTCTAAGACTGACAGCTGGACCACCCTCCATGGATCTTGATGCCAGCATTCAGAGAACTTTGGAGGATAGTTTAGCAACAGAAGCTTATGAGAGGAGAATAAGACGTCTAGAACAGGAAAAGCTTGAACTTAGCAGAAAGCTGCAAGGTATAATCTTTCAAAAAAATAATTCCATCACTTTTTAAACTTAGATTAACCTGCAGTTTCCACTTCTTATACTGTGTGAAAAAGAATAAATATACGTCCTGGAATGCTTTTTATCAGAAAGGAATTATCTTCATTATTTCTATTGACAAATTTCTGTTACTCTTTATGCCTGAAATACACCATGTATTCAACTTCTTATGCTAACTTTGTTCTCACTGTACCTTGGTCACTGTGGCATAAACATTTCATCCTTAAATTCTAAGAACTTAGTGTGTCCAGCTGACAATTACTGAAAAATTGGCACTTAATAGTTGGAAATTACAAATTGTAGAATGCCCATGCAGGATCTTTTGGCATGTCTTAATTTATCAGTAGTATCTCTTTGATCTCCTCAGATGTCAGATGTATTATTTGTCCCTCTCTCTTCCATCTTTTTCTAGAGTCCACCCAGACAGTACAGGCTCTGCAGTATTCAACAGTGGATGGCCCAATAACAGCAAGCAAAGATTTAGAAATTAAAAGTTTGAAAGAAGAAATTGAAAAGTTGAAGAAACAAATAACAGGTCTGTTAAGAATACTAATATAAAAGCTGTGATAGGAAACTGTATTTTGTCATGTTCGTTATTTTTCTCTCCAATTGTAATGCTCACTCTTCCACTGTGCCTCAACATTTTCTCCAAATTCAGTTTGGGTTTTCCAAGTAGCAAGGAGTAGTGCATGAGAGGATACAATGGGCCATGAGGCTGCACTTCCAGCAGCAAAATTGAAAGAAAACTGCCGCCAAAATAAGTCCTGCCTACAGTTGCATGGTACCTTCTCAATCTGTGCATTCCCTGCAGTCTCTCAGGACTTTAATTAACTTGATTAAACAAGCAAAATGCTGTTAGAGAAAATCTTATCAACTTGTGGTCGGATAAATCAGCACAAGGTGGTCAATAGAACCATATGAGGAAAGGAAGAGGAGAGGGAGAAGAGCCACGTTTCAGCTCTGCTGTCAATGAGCTGTCATTCCATTCCATCTATTTTCTTTGCTTCTGAGAGTTCTTGAAAATTCTATGAAAACTAAAGTTTTATTGTCAAGTATCACAATACTTTAAGTTTGAAAAGTGTTTTTTAAATCTGTGCAGCCAAAAAGATTAATTTTTAAAATTAGTGTTATGCAACCTTTCATCAGGACTCTAAAACTAGTCAAAAAGTAAAGTACTAGCCCAGTACATGTGTTTTTCAGAGGAACTGGGGATGTTTAGGGGAAGATCCATCTTTTTCCAGCCTTACTTTCCCAGATTCTGGACAATTCATGTTTTAAGAACTTTAAGAGGGAGGGCTTATATTGCACCACTGTATTGAATATATCTGTGAGCGAACTGATTTACTGTCTGTTTAGTTAACACCTTTTTAGCCTGCTTTAAAGGCTAGTATTCAGTATTCTTGATTTGATATTCTGAATTAAGTTAAAGGGAATGTTCTCTCAGGGCGATTCATAGCTTAGGACTTCTGCTATCCATCTCCATAATCCTATCTTTAAAATAGGAGCTTGAGAGCAGAAACATCTCAAAAAAAGGAAGAAAGGAAGCACAGCAAGACTAGACTTTTTTATTTAAGAAAATTAACAAGAGACTGTTAGGTATCAGGTCTGGAATAGAGGAACAGGGAGAAAATTCCAATTAATCTTACAGGAATAAGAAAATGTCTGCATTTTGTGTGAAAAATCAGTGACAAGTAGTGGTAGATGCATCTCTGTTATATGTCCGTGTCTTGCCTCAGGAAAGGGAAAAATAAACAGCCAGTAAGGTTGGAGGAAACTACAAAAACATTTGTTCTGGTTTGTACTTGTGACAGGACTTCATTCAATTCCTGAAAGTCAGGAATACCAGCAGCAACACCCACAGGAAGAGTAACTTGAACTTGACTTGCAGACACTTGAGTTGGTGTGTTTAGACTCTGCAGCTGCCTTATGGGGCAGGAACAGCTATGTGTGAACTGCAGAGTGCAGCACATAGATTACAGCCTGTTAAAATTGTGCAGTCTGAAAAAAGCCTGTTAAAGATACACAATTGGACAGCTGCTCTGGTGTGATGCAGCAGTTTTCTATTGTACCATAGGCATTATTTTTGGATAGGAACATGGCTTAGGGAGGATCACTCTGGTTTGAGTGATGCCATGTTGGCACTCGACCAGGACAAAAGCTTTTGTGACATTTTGCTCCAGCTGAATGTCCCTCTTTTTGCTGCTATAATGAGGATAAAGACAACATGATTAAAAAACCTTTCTCTTCAACAATTCTTAGATCAGGTTTTGGGAGTCTTTGGGACCACTTAAAAGCAGCATTTACAAGAACAGCTTTTGAATGAGACCAGTAATTCACAGAAAAACATCTGGATTAGCCTTAAATTATATTTTATTCTTTACTATTGAGCTGCAGCTTAGTTCACTGCTGAAAGTATCACTCACTTCCTTTGGTAATGAAAACAAAAAAAATTTTGAAGGAGTGGAAACATTCCCCAACACAAATGCTAGCCCTTTTCAATTTTAAAAGTCAAAGTCGGTTGAAGGTGGTCAATACTGAGAAGGTTTTTCTGAAACTAATTTTCTGCTTCACACCACGTACATATTTGTGTATTTATTCCTGGACAGAATTTGTACTTTTGGAGTTTGGTTTGGAAGTAAATAATGGGATCAAATGAGGAAGATGTAGAGTTGTCTCACCCGTTCCCAGTCACCACGCACGTTTGCCAGTATATACAGTAATTTCACAATTATAAGCCGCACCTGATTATAAGCCGCACCTTTTTTCTTTCTTTTTTTTTTTTTCTTTTTTTTTTTTTTTTTTTTTTTAAGCAAGGATGCATGTATAACAAAGTAACAAATTAGTAACAGAATTATTGCCAGCTGGGTTTGGTGTCAGGTGCTCAAGTTGCAACAGTTTTCATAGACCAGCAAAGCCTTTAAATGCAGCCCCAGGTGCCCTCCCCAGCTGGCTCTCACTTCCAGGTTGGCATTTCACTGGGATTTGTCCATAGATAAGCCGCACTACTGGGGTAGGCTGGATTCTTCAATGAAAAAGGTGCGGCTTATAATCGTGAAATTACTGTACTAGAATGCTTTGTCTCATCCAGCCATTTGTTAGAAAACACTTAATTGTGCCTTAGGCTGTAACTAATACAAGTAAATTTGATAAAATAAAGAGAGAATGTTCTATTTCACTTGATTTTATGGGGATTTGAGATAGATTTTGTAACTATATTTATGGCAGAATACAGAAACAAGTAACGGCCATGTCTGAATGCTTCTAAGTATAGGGGAGCTAGTTCCAGGTTTTCTGGATAGCCTTTAAAGATCTAATTTCTTTACTAGATCTGATAAACTTTAGGAAGGTTCAGTTCAGGTGCAGAGCTGAATTTTTTATGCTTTGGGCTCATCTTCAGTGCAACTAAATGTAATGTAAAATATATTACAGTGAGTGTTTGCATATATTATCTAAAATGTTAGTTATAACTAGGGTGATTAAATGGAAAATTACCATTGAAAATGAATATGTCACACCTAGCTTTTTGTTATGTTCTTTAACCTGTTTTACTGCCTTTTCTGAAGCTGTAAGACTAAACACCTGCTTAAAAAGGTAATAAAGTATGTACTCAAAATTGTATCAAATTCAGGAGTGTCACTGGTAGGGCTTAGAAAAATACATTTTTCTTGTCTATCTGGTTTTCCAGGAAATGACAAGCTAGCATATGCTTTCGATTTTTGAGGTCAAAGTTATAATTTTTGTTCGCTAAGTTACATAGGAGAAAACTTTGAGGAATCTTTAATATTGCCAAATATGTAAAGGGCAGCAATGCAAGAAGAAAACAGAGTTGTGGAACAAAGTAGTTCATGCACAGAAGAGAGATTTATCTTGGCTCAGCAGAGTCATATATAAACTTTCTTTTCACTGGTGACTTCAGAGTAGACTACATAAGAGAGGCAGTTAATGATTTCTGGCTTTGAGCTGCATCTCTTTTTTTAAATGCATTCTTTTAAATTTTTAAACAAGAGTCACTGAATTAAAACAATAGTGAATATTTTTATGAGTATAAGCTAATGGTATTAATTTGCTTATAAAATCCTTGTGTTTCAGAAATTAACCCTCTTAAAAATATATGTATTTTTATATTTGATTTTTCCAAGAGCCAGTCTCTTAGGGCTACATTTATGAAAATGTAGTTAAAAGCTGTTATTAAGTGTATAGATGGGTTTCTGTTCTTTGTGTAAATACAATTCGTCTGAAGACTTGCCCACAACTGAAATAAAATACATGTCCAGTGATTTCATAGAACTTGGAAATAACTTACAGTAATTTCACGAATATAAG
>VRYO01002297.1:4398574-4424312 GCA_009812075.1 Sialia sialis
TGCTTCTTAGCATGTCAGTGGAATGCCTGGAAAAAATTCCACAGGCAAAGAGGAAAGGAAAAATCCAAGCCCCAACAACAACCAAGTCTTTTTTCCTTAGAATTCTTTGGGTCATTTGTCAGCATCAAGTTATGGCACAGAAAATTCGGTGGTTTTTTGCGAACGTTCTTCTATTTAGCCTTCCTTTGCTAAAAGAAGATAAGGAAATCTATTCAATATGAAGTTTGGATTAATAGAGTTTCTACTGCTGTGAATTCAGATTGTTATCTGAAAATTAACACGTGTTCCTTCTGCTTCCATGAATCTTCCCTATAAGCAAAGAGTTTGTATGACAGTTCAAGAGGCAAGAAGAATTTATGGGAGATCTGTTGAGAATAAATGATATGCAGATTTATAACAGGGCAAGTTTGTCAGAAGAGGAAGAGGGAATTTTTTCTTTCTTGGTAATATTTTACAATTCAGAAGGCACACTTTGGATCACGTGTGATTTTTGTGATACTACACTGTCCATTCAGTAAAAGCTCTGCATGGCTCCTTAGTTAAATTCAAGGAGCTCTCCTACACAAAAGTAAGTGTTTAAAGAAGAAAGGAAGGTTTCTCCAAATGAGGAGAATAGAAAAGACTATAAATTATACCAGGTTAAGTGTAAACAGGATGTTGAGAGCTAAATAAAGAGAATTTAGAAAGCATTTTGCAGACAATGCCCAGAATGATTGTGGAGAGTTCTTTAAATCCAAAGCAGAAAATCTCAGGAAACTCATGAGGTTGCTTGGGGATGGAAAATGCAATCTCTGAGTTAATAGAGCTGTGGCAAAAAGTGCTCCGCAAGACTGCTGAAGGAGGGGAGATTGCTACACAGTGTGTTCTTTGCAGCAGGCTGAGCAGATGAGCTGGATGTGTCTGGGATAATTGCAGAAAGCAGGAGAGCTGGCAGGTGAGTCAGATGTAGACCTGAAGTCACCTGAGCGAGTTCTGAAGGTACTTAGATGAGAAGAGAGCTGCTGGCTAAGATGTGAACTCTTTTATTACAGCCAGCCCACTCTCTGCCAGTGTAACTGTCATTCAGAACATCTGTGGAGGCACAGAGGCCTGGGTGCAGCTTCCTCAGGAAAGGAGTAGGGGATGTGGTGAAGGATAAGGTCACAGTTCATGGATGAGGCAGAGCCTGTTGGGAAGAAGGCAGTGTGCCTACTGCCCAGCCACATGGCTGCAGCACTGGCCTGCTAGGGTTCTGCAGACTTGTTGGTGAAGTGTATTGACAGAGAGGAGGGATCCTGTGGATGTCATATATTCAGATTTTCAGTAAAATCAGACTCAGTGTTAGTCAGCAGTTAGCCGAGACGGGTGCATTAAGCAACAACTGTCCATGTGCCAGGGGATGCATTATGTCTCAGTTGCACCATTTGTCCATTTGAAGTAGGCATGTATGAAAACATCTATTTGGAATATGTGCTTAAATCAATTAAAAATGTATTCTCTGTTTACTGTATCTCTCTAGTTCTCTAAGCCATTGTTCAATACCATTCGGCTTTCTCTTCTACTGCACCATCTCTCTTATGGTTCCATTGTGGTAAAAAACATGCAATTCCACTAAAACATTTTATGTACTTGATAGAGGATGTTGCAAAGCCTAAACTTTTTCTGTGCTCCATTACTCTGTATATGTGAGTAATTCAGGATGTTGGGCAGTAACAAATAAGCTCCACAGTTAATTTTTTGTGCATGAAAGAAAATTCCTATGCTTACTTTAAAAAAAAAAAAAAAAAAATCTTTATTTCTCCAAAGCATCTCCTGTTAGGATAGCATCTTCCTTTTCCAGTTTATCATTCTGCATCCTAAGGACAGGATTTTACTCTTAGATCAAAACAGATGGTTGTTTTGATGAGTAAGAGAAAACCGTGCAGTAGCAGCACATCTCTGGCTTGTTCGTGTAGGGGGTTTTGCAGTTTTTTGCTGACATAAACAGCAAGGCCCAGCTTTCTCACAGAATTTGTCATGGCATACATTCAGCTCTTTGGAATGTTTTACAGTGACATTTAGCTCTTGAAACCTGATCATACATCAGCAAAAGAAAATTACCCAAAGCCATGCCAAATTAAGGATGACTGAGAGATTTCTACAATCTCATGGTGAGAATGGAGGTATAATTAACAAAATGCCTTCAGTCCTCTGGAAGGTGTGACACAGTCACCATAAGGAAGTAGGTTTTCCAGTTACCTGCACTTTCTCAAGAGTGTTTTTATTAATTTCCTTTCCTTAGAATACCTTTAATTACATATTTTAAAACAAGAAGAAATTCCAAACCAAGTTGTCCATATGTTGAGATGTAAAGGTTATTTCCATACTTGGATTTCAGTGCATGCCATGCCACTATCTCATTTTGAACCTGATCTTGCTCCTCCTCTATGTTACGGCAGGACATTGAGTTTAGTGAGTGCAGCATTTGGTGCAAATGTATATGTATCCTGAAGCAGTGTGTAAAGACTATTGAAATGCCTGAAGACCTCACTAAGAGAGCTATGAAACTGCAAAAAGTGAAGTAATTACCCTTATTGTTTAAAGCTTGTTTTTCCTATCCACTATAACAGAAATGGTCAGTTTAAGTAAAATAGGTCAGATTTCCCTCCTGACTGATACAATCCATATAGGTTTTTGTAGCTAGACTTTAGACTGCAGTGAAGCCTCTGTTTGTCTTATTACAGCATTTCCAGAAACTATTTGTCCTTCAGAATATATTAACTGTATATCCTAGTCCTTATTCTTCATTTCTGAAAGTCACTTGAACTTGTTGGTTTCAGATTGTGAGTGGAAGCATCAAATCTTTAATTTTGTGGTTGCTTTCTAACTGACGCTTTTCTGATGCGTTTAAGGCACTTAAAGTGATGATCAAATTTTCAATGGCTTGAAAACCATTACCGCACTTAAATAACAAAATAATAGAGTGTCATTCAGATTTATGCTCTTAACAAATATTGAAAAAATTGAGATTTATATATTTAACTCAGGGCTCTAATGGGATATTTCTAAACAAAGACTTTGGAATATTGATTTGTTATTAAGTGTCATTTTCATCATTCTTGAGTGTTAATTTGGGGCTGTTGATTTTAGCAAAAACAGGTTGGTCGTTCACCTGGAGTAAGCAGTATAGAACACCAGCAAGAGATCACTAAATTAAAGGCAGACCTGGAAAAGAAGAGTCTTTTCTATGAAGAGGAGCTATCTAAACGTGAAATGATGCATGCTAATGAAATAAAAAGTCTGAAGAAAGAACTGCGGGATGCAGAGAGCCAGCAGCTTGCCCTCAAGAAGGAAATTATGGTTTTGAAAGACAAGTTAGAGAAAACCAGAAGAGAAAAGTGAGTATTGTATGAAATTTACCTTTTTTTAACCCTTTGAAGTCTCCTAGTATTGTTCCAAATACACTGTCACTTCTTAAAGTGTAATGCAGACTTGCATTTTGGCTGAGCTGATGCCAAGGTTGAAAACAGTCACCATTAAAAGCAGAACAGAACAAAAAACTCCACATCCTTGTGCTCAAAACAGGTAATTTTGAATCAGAACTGTTTTACTGGCTGACCATTCCAAGGTGTGTAACTTGAGTTTCAGCCTTGCAGCTTGGGGTATGTTGACCCCTGAAGCTTATGTTACACTTTTAAACGGTTTTTCAACATTTTTCTTTTATTTGGTATTTTCAACTTTTGATGCAGAACTAATGTGTTAGAGATCAAATATTGTTAACATTTCTGCCAGCACAGGAGCAGTCACTTAATGTGAGCTGAGGCTAATCTGTGCTGGGTTCCATCCAGTGTTAACATCAGTCAGCAGACTACTGTGGGTGTAAGCTGCTTTATCTCTTCTGACATGGTAATTTGTCAGACCTGCTTTTTTCTCTCCCGCATGGTGGAGCTTATAACTGGCCTTGAGATTGTTCCTTGAGGCATTCATCAATAAAAACAAGTTTTTCTATTGGATAGTGTAGTAGTGGGAATAAGTTATAAATTGAACATGCTCATGTTCATTCATGAAAAATTCAGAATGCTTCATAGACACTATTATAAATGAGCCTTTTTTGCTACTGTAGCAAGATCTCAGATGAGAGAAACCATGGAGAGGTCCCTGCTGAGAGCTTAGCCAATCTATAGTGAGACTTATAAATATAATTAGTAAATTAAATACTTTTTTTTTTTTCCAAAATGTTTACACAAATGGAGGTGAAAACACTGTTTGTCTGGTAAATTGTGTTCAACAGGGATCATAGATCATACAGCCTAGAATGCAGTGCATGAACTGTTTCTTCCTGGCATGCAGCTGTTCAGTAGACTGGACCTACTAACAGGACAGGAGTTTGGACACGTGTTTGCTGTGTTATTCTAGGTGGAGAGGTAAAACTTGCTTCAACAGCATGTTTTCATTGTGACACAACTTAATGGTCTTGCTGACCAATGTTTTACAAATGCACAAAAGGCTATTGCAAAAGTCTTGTAAAATGTAAAGGTGATGGTATGACACTCTTTTAAGTCCAGCAGTGTATCAGAAGGAGGAATATTTCAATAAATAATCATGAATACTCCTTTCTGCAGGTTATACTGTTTGTAAGAATCATACCTCCAAGCAGTGACTGGATGAAAAACTCCTTCTTTCCCAATTCTAATGTTGTACAGCTGCAAGCATTCTAACTAGATGTCTGCTCTAGCTTATTACAAACTCTCTTTCCATCTATTCTCTCTCTATAAATAAAAAAAGAGCTGAGTACAAATCTACAGTGAGTGCTGTCATAACCATGTGTTTCTGTCTGTGTTTCAAGTGTTTGTGTAAGAGAACATCTTAAAGTGTGAGCAGTAATGTGTCACATAACCAGTATTGGACACTTGGCTCCTCATGGCAAGGGCTGCCGTCATGTTAAGTCAGGTGTCCAAACACATGATCAGTGCTTGGTGAAGGCCTGATCTTATCTGTCTTTTGTTTAACAAATCTGCAAAATCTCATTCAAGCATTAGGACTCCACAGAAAAGCAGAAGTCCACTGTTCAAGTTATGCTATGGCTTGACTTCTGCAATTCAGAAGGGAAGATTAAGCATTAGGAATGTAGGAATTGCTGTTGCTACTCAATATTTGGTAGTTTTCATTAAAAGAACATAGATTTTCTGCTATTCATATTTTTAGCTTTTATTGTTTGGCATGAAAAGCTTTTTGTGAGTCTTCTAGTAGAGAGATGTTGAATGTAAGCACTGAAAAGGAAGCACCTGGAGGCTTTGTGCTGAAATGAGTGGAATTCTTTCCACAATAGGCTTGAGGTGGCCATGGAGTTGAAGTATGCTTATACAGTTTGGCAAAAATATTTTAGTAGTCTAAAAATAATTTTCAGTGCATATTTAAAAAGGTCTTGGTAAGAGCATATGATTGTATTACTGTGTAAGATGAGTGAATTACATAGGTTATTCTAAGCAAGGATCAGTAAGAGCTTTGACAAAGTCTGTATGTAGATTTTTGTGTAACTTGCACATTAATGGTTTATATTTTGCGTTTTTTAAATAGATATTTTTGTTTCTTTCAATTTTAAACTTTTTAACTTTTGCTAATTCAAAAGCATAAGTCTTCATGGGAGAGATTACCTTCCTGAAAAATGATTGCAATATGATTGCGCTTTCCCGAAGTCTCATAAACTGCATGCTATTAAAGTTGGAAGCAGAGGAACACAGTATCAGACCAGTGATCTGTGTAGCACAAGATTCCATTTCTTAGAATTGTCATTAGGAAGTATTTCAGACAAAGATGCAAGGAACTGTGTAAAATAAATAATGTTTGTAGAAACTTCTTTTAGACCTGTCATTTCATGATGAATTTATAAAACAGAGAGCTTTATAGAACAGCATTTGCTGGTTTTAAATTGTATGGTATAAAGAAGCCTGGGGGCTGGTGTTTGTTTTAGGTCTATTTTTCTTGGTTTCAAAGCAGTAAGATAAAATATTTGGCCACTTTGCACAGATGCAATAAAGACTTGGAGTGACACAGTGATACCATAAAGCAGTATTTCACTTTGCTTGGATGTGGTTTGCTGCAGGTTTACTGATAAAGAGAAAGCTGGGTTGTGTATATTTTCCTAACTTGAAGAGGAGACATATAGCTAGATGTTAGATGAGAGAAGAAGTTTGATGGGAGAGGAGGATGCCTGGCTTCAAAGCAAAAGCATTATTTTGATCTTGCTGCCTGTGCAAAGTAGACCTATGGAGTCTGTCACAGTTCTGTTGTTTGCTGCGCAGCTGTTTGGGTGTGATGGATTATACCCACATTCTCCTCTGTTGCATATTTATCTTCATTTCTGTATTATACTGTAGCAATCTGACTTACTGAGGTAATGACAATCATCAGCTGAATTAAGATCATAAAATACAGAAAATTACAAATATATTGGGCACTTTCACTAATCCATAGCGTCCTTAATCCACTGCCATTTATGGCTGCTTTCAGCCCTAAAGCCTTACAGGAACAAATTTAGGACAAATACAGAAAAAAATTTCCTTAACAGACCCATGAAAGCTGCATAAAAGAAATGTATTAAAAGTTAGTTTGGTCTTCTGTCTGCAAAATTAGCTTTGAATCTACGCATTGAAAACAGAAGCAGGACCTGTTATTAATTCCTGTGACAGCCTGTGGTTTAATCTCTTCCTGCCTTTTCCCTACACTGGTCATCATATGCGTGGAATCTATTGATATAGAAAAGGAGTGGTGGTAAATTTCAAACTTGGCATTTAAACAGTGAGATAGTATGTAACTCTACTAGGATGAAGTGTTATGTTTCAAAGGACGCCTGGCAACATAGAATTTCACTGTAAGTTTAACATGTTGTACTAGATTTCAAAGAGTGGTTGAAGCACTAAGTGAATTTCAAATTAAGAGTAGGAAATTCAAACCAGCATTGCTCTTAACTGGGTTCATTGTAACCACTGGTATTTCTCATTGTTGGAGGGCATTCTCTCAATTAGGCAAAACTGCAGTACTTCTACATCTCAGAAAAAGTATCAAGAATGTAATTTGTGTTTGCATTGTGTGAAATTCTGATCATTATCTAGAAAAAAAATGACAGTGCTCAAGACAAAGTTTCCCCTGGATTTTATTTTTACACAGTTAACCTTTAATACTGGGCACTTTTTCAAGTCTTTTCAGACTGGACAGTGGACATTTTCTGTATCTGTGGCATTTATAGTATAGTTCTATCAACCTACTGATGAACTTTGTGCCAGTGACCTGAATAATTGGTAAAAAGGTGATACGAGATGCAAGGCTTGGGAATCTGAAAACAGTAGGTACAAGGTGGGAGTTACACATCCAAAACATTGCTGTGCACCAATTGAAGGAAATTCCATGGGATTTCTGGCAAACAGAGGGCCTGCAGCTTCATTCTTTTCAGGTTCTCACATTCATTGTGCAAGATCAAAGTTAATATTAAGCAGAGTCAGCCAGGGGTTCTACTCTAGTGAATGACATCTATGGGAGAGGGGAAGGTTTGGGGGAAACAGCTACTGTGAGACTTTCACAAAAAAAAGGTCCAAGCTTGCTGCAGAATCTGTTGATATTAAGAATGTGTAAGTTATCCCATCCACTTTTTGCTCTTAGTGAGTATATGATACCTGAATTAACAATTCAGGTATGACTTCTGGGCTGTTCTAAATTGCCCAAGGACTATCCCATATAAGATTTTCTCATCAGAGATCCACCCCCAAGTGCTATAATTTAGCTTCTGTATTGTGTGGTCATTTTTGCCTGTCATTCTGTGTGAAACTTGGAATTACAGAAGTGTGTGTGTTACAGCTCATGTGATGCTTTGGTCTGCTGCTCATTGTTTAAAGGGTACATCTGAAGAATAAAATTTGTGGGTTGATAAAAATTGTCTTGGTGGAGTTCTGTTAGTTCTGTATTGAAGGATTCTATACTAACTCTAAAATTCAACAGGCTGGCTTTCAGTACTGAGATGGTGATATATTGAACTGCTTAACTTTAATAGTCTGTGCTGTTATCAGTGTGGTACTTCCCTTCAACATGAGTGGGCATTGATCTCTTTGTGTTTAAATGAATAATGGGGTGAGTTAGACTAGAAATCTTTCTAATTCTGCTTCCCTTTATTTCTTAGCCAAAGTGAAAGAGAGGAATTCGAAACAGAGTTCAAACAAAAGTATGAACGAGAAAAGACCCTGCTGACAGAGGAAAACAAAAAACTTACGAATGAACTTGATAAGGTAAGTGCTGATTAGCTGAGCCCTGAATTTACGACTATTATATCCTGTGTACAAATTGGACAATATGGAGCTGCACTGGTTATTACTAACTCTAAACTGAAAGCAGAAATTGATGTTACACCAAAAATTGGTGATTAGAAGATTTGACTAGAGTATCTGCATGCATCTGAACTTGAGAAGTTATTCATATATATATATATATATATATGCAAATGTGAGTATTTATGTGTGGGAACAGAATTAGATGGTTTTACATGGTTTTACATTTTGGTAAGATTAATTCTAGACCGCACTGTAAGCCAAAAAAAAAGATTATTTCATTGTATGACCCAAATATAAAAATGCATAGTTAATGATGTGATTACTTAGAGTACATTAGCACGTCAGTCATTTGAAATACCAGGGCCCCTCCTACCCTTTGAGATTAAGTGTTACTTTGAGACACTGAAAAAATACAGGTGATAAAGCGTATTAACTGAAGTGCATTGAGCAAGAAATAATTATGTTTCATGCATTTGGATTGTGTCTTTATTGTTCGTTTTGACAGGTTATTCAAGTTCATTGTGCATTAACCAAATCTTGCTAAACTTGTTTATTCTTTTTATAAGGCATTAGATTTTCTAAAAATATGATGAAAGTACAATGTTCTTCAAAGTAAGCATGTTTGCATGTCTGTGCTCAAATTACAGTATATTTTCATACCAGTATAAGACAAACAGTATATATGCCTAGGTAAGTTTAGTCCAAGAAAACTAAGAAAGAGCCTATTCACTTTGATAGTTTTTCAGCTCTCTCTCTTTCCCCATTACCTTTGTATTTTTCTTGTCAAATGACATATAATAAGTAGGCATATTTAAATTATAAGCCCATTTGAATGATAAATAGGGTGTGGAGTTATTCATATTTGGAGTAAAAAGCAAAGTAGATTTTAAATTGGCCATTCTTTCATCATTTGAATTGTTAATATATTTCAGTACTAAAAGAAGCTTTAACCTGAGATTTCATTCTCCTAAGCAGGCTTTCCTATGAAGTCTATCTGGTCTCTGATTCCAATTTGACTTTCTGAATAATTACTTAACATAATGAAGGTTTAGTTCCCAATACCAGCTTGGGTTAGCTGTGGCTTTTGTCTTGCAGAATGTGCCTGTATGAATGGCAGCAATTTGAATAAGAGAGGTGAATTGCTGGGTATAATATATTGTACTTAGAGATGCGCATTTAATTTCAATTTTCCTGTCTACAAGTAAGTAAAACAAAAAATAAGAGAATGTGAGACACCTGGAGAATCTCAGGACTGTATCTGTTCAGTCTCTCTCTATGGTTACTAAACAAGGGAGAGGTTCAGCAGTCTTATCTGAGCCATAACATTTTTTTTGTCCTTGCTTTGCTCTTCTAGTGTAGATTTTTCTATGCAGAACATTCCGCACCTGTGTGGTGCAAAGCAGAAACATTTTGAGAGTTTTAGAGGTATTTGGAGACTTAATTCTCAGAAAAATCATTAAATTGATAGAGTAAAAATGTTCAGGTCCTTAAAAATGGCTTTTCAGTACAGCTGAGATTATACCTAAGAAGAGATTCTGGCTTTTTATGGTTATATGGTATTCATTGTGATGGCCAGTACCAATTTCTAAAGCAGATACAAGGTGTGGAAGAGGGAAATACCGTTTTGAGTCTGTGCAGAGATGGAGTCACAGCAGTTTATAGTTTTAACTAGTTGTTTAAATTCTCCTTCAGCTCACTACCATGTTTGAGAGACTGAGTATGAATAATCGACAGCTGGAAGAAGAGATGAGAGACCTGGCTGATAAGAAGGAGTCCGTGGCTCACTGGGAGGCCCAAATCACTGAGATCATCCAGTGGTGAGTGCTCTGCTCGCATGCATTACAGAAACCCCTCTGTGTGTGGTGGAGCTGGTGCTGAGTTTTGTCTTTGCACATGGCACTTGGAAGTGCTGAGGTGAAACCTCACACCCATCTGGGATTCTGCTGGGGTTTTGGCTGAGATTTTAATAATGCACAAATCCAGAAAACTGTGTTCCTCTTTAAGAGTGGAAGTGTCTCACAAAATAGAACTTTTCAAAGCGCAGAAGAATCGTGGCCATTGGGTGTGGCTTTGTGGCTGTGGAAGAATGCTGAAAGGACTCATGTGCTGAGCTCATGCCTCCGAGAGGGAAGAAGCCTGGGAAAAGTAGTGGCTGAGTGTTTGTGTCTCAGCATTAATTTCCTTCATCTGCTTGGCATGTGGCAGAATGAAACAAATACAGTGCTACTTTTATGTGATTTTTTTACAAGGGGAGTATTTGAGGCTACCACAGAGCCAGTCAAAGTGATGTTTGTTATGGTACTTTTGCTAAATAATGGTGTTACCTCTCTCTAGTCTTCTGTCCAATTCTAGTCATTTAAAGAGAAGAAAAAAGTTGAAACTATTGGGGAAAAAGATTGTGTAATCTAACATTTTTGTCTATCTTTATTTTCCTTCTTCATGCCTGTTTATCTCCCCTCACCTTTAATGGCCCATTGCAGTTTTTCACATCTAAAAAACCAGTTTACATTCAGAGATTTTATTTTACAGATCATCCACTTCTAGGAAGACTTCATCATTATATACTAGTATTTTTTTGTTACTGATTGATTATTCCCTCCCCATTTTTCCATCTCATGTTAGCAAAAAAATCTAATTTGTTGTGTCCAGGCAAAAATGAGAAACAGTTTTAGAGAAAACTAGTTTGATGTTGTTGTAATGTTAGTTCAATTTTGTTGCCCAGATATAGAGAAGTTTGGCTTTTGAATCGTGCCGTGTGAATACATATCAAGGCAGAAGGGCCATCCTCTGGGTTTCCAGTGTGTTTTAAACAGTGTTTGTTGCATAAAAGAATGTAATGCTGATCTGTGTTAAGAAGTCAAATTAGTCTCAATGCATTGTATCTGTAGCAGAAGTTAAAAAATTTAAAGGGTACACTTTGTGTTCCTTTTAAATTTTGTCTCTCATAACAGTGATAGTGGATAACCTGAGTCACAAAAAACCAAATGTTTAACTGGTAATTTAAACAACTTTTAATTTCTGGCCAACTGTAAATGTTGAAAAAAATCAAGGCAACAAGTGAGATAAGTCTATAATTTCACATTCCTTAATTTCTTTAAGGTAGTGCTTATCTGTCATATTGCATCAAAGTGATCAAACAGAATTTTTCAGATTTATGTGTGAAAACACTCATATAACTTGGCAGTGAAAGGAAAAGACAAATCAGAATTAACTGTGGATTGTTCCACTTAATGTAAAAATGTGCCAACAGCCATTAAAATATACCTTCTCCTATACTTTTATGAGAGTGTTTAATATTTTAACATGTATTACTGATGGTTCAGGCATGATAAAGTTTTCTTCATGTTAGGGATGTCACTGTAAAGTGTAAAGGGGTTTGGGCTTGAGTTTTTTGTTCTCTCTGAAGATACATAATGAAAAGAGATGAGGAGCATGTAAGACAACTTTCTGAATGACAGGCAGCATTTTACTGATCCTTTGTGATAACATAGTGTCTTCTAAAAAGTACAGAACTAAAAATTAAAGAAGTACATTAAAAGGAAAATATAGAAGTACTGAGGGCAAATATTAAGGGAATTTTTAAAGTCTGGCTTGGTTCCAGTTTTTCATCACTAAACACATCTCAATTTTCCCTCCGTACTTTTCTCTGCTTATGTTAAATTTTTTTCAGCTATGTGAGGCCTTATCTTAGGTCACATTTTTTCCTTGTTATGTTTAGATTTTTCCATGTGTTACCCAGATAATCTGGTTATGTCCAAATGCTGTTCTTAGAGTTCAGCACTGCATACTGAAACTGGCCCTTCTCTGGGGAACATGGGTGCTATATGAAATATTTAAACATCTATTATAATGATAAATATTTTAAAAGAAAATAACCTCACACCTAAGATTGGAGAAAACTAGTCTTATTTAATCTGTCAGAAACCTGTGTTTTCCTGAAAAGAATGTGGAGTTCTGTCCACATCTTCAGTGTGACAGTGGAATGCCTTGGAGCCAGCAAAGTAGGGGAGAACTTGTGAGCTCCCTCTTCAAAACTTAACAGATTTCTCATACAAATTGCATTAAAATATGTATCTTGGGTGCATTATTTCCACCTCCTAAAAACTGCTATGTTCTTTTTGTACTATGTTCCAGGGAGGATAGGAGACAGTAGATGGAATTAGTTACTGGGTTTGTAAACAGTTTGTTCAGTTGCCTGTAGTAATTCAACGGACTTGTTTTAGCCCTGTTTGGAGAAACACAAGCCCAAGAAGTCTCTAAATTTCTTTAAGTGCTTTGCCATCTAAAGGATACCTCTAAAGAAATTACTTTGAATCCACACTTCGTATGGTTAAGATTTGGCCCTTTCTTCATGTTTCCTGGGACCCTTCTAAATTGCTATTTCTCTCAGATTTTTTAACTTGGGAGTAATTTTAATGGCTTATCACATTCCCTTTAGCCTTGTCTTACTCTGCTGTATTGCATCTTTAGGGATAATTTATGAAAACTTTTTAAACTTGCCGTTGTTATCTCAAGATACCATAAACAAGGCAATATTTTAATATAAACACTTGAGTCAAACTTTCACTGCAAATTCTATTGTGGACTTAACAGACCCTCATGGATCATTCAGCCTTAATGGAGCTATTATATTGACGAGTTTATATTAGCCAAATCACTCATCATTCCTTGACAAGAGTAAGAAATATTGAGGCTTTTATAGTCAGCTATAAATTTACCTATGGGAGATGGAAAGAGATTAATTGCAGTGGAGGTTAATGCAGTCACTTTAAAAAGGAATATTTTAAATAGCCGTGGTAACTTATTTCTGTGCTGTGCAGAAAGGAGGTTGCAGGAAATCCTGGTAGTGATTCCCAGTATACCTTGGCAAGAATTTTGACTTGGGAGGGATTAATCTAACCTAGTTGTAGAAGTCCTAAGGTAGACAACTCAATAAATCCCATGACTAGTACTCTAGAACTCTTTTTCTCACCAGTTTGAAAAGGATGCCTACACAACTCATATCAGATGGCTTATTCTGTGTTGTTGAGTGTGTTTATGGAGATGAGCTGAATCCTACCTGTTTTACCTATAGAACAGATGTTAGGCTTAGATTCAGCTGCCCAGAAGCTGTCACAGTTGTTTACCACTATATTTAGTTAATATTTTCCTTATCAGCCAGATTTTTTTGTACTACTGTTGGTTTTATCTTAATTTATTTCATTGGGGAAAAAAACAAACAACATAAAACCACCACCAAAAGAAAAAAAATGTACCAACTCCCCGCTCCCAACACTTCTAAACTTCTAAATCAAACCTAAAAAATCCCCAAAATTGGGGTTGGGGGTGTTTTGGTTGTTTTAAAATCTGTTTGCTCTCAGGGAAAAAAAAAAGCACACACAAGTTGTGAACAAAATATAGCAAAAACTCTGTATATTCAGCTGTTAAGAAACACAAAACGTAAAATTCTGAAATGTGCTATGTTTGAGGTAAGAATATTCAGATGTAATTATCTCTAAAATAGAAATTCTGGAGGCCAGGGTGACATTTCAGGGCTTGCGAGCAGAGGGAAGTGCTAAAGTTTTCACAAAGTAGTTTTGAGAAACAGATTTTATTTGAGACACCAGGGGAAGAATTAGAAATGAAGTTGGAGACTTTGAGCATACTGGTACAACAGAATCGTAGAGGATTGAGAGACTAGAGGAATCATGACTCTCAGATTTCCCTGGAGTTTTTAAATCAGGTTTAACAGAGCTTGGTGTAAGACCCCAGGGCTTTAAGACCACTCTGTTGAGCAAAATTCTTTAGTCCTCTGGGTCCATTTTGTGTTGTAAAGTACCCCAGCTAGAGGCCTGGTGAGTCTGGCTTCCTGAGCATCCTGACAAACACCATACAGATAGCACCCAGTGGTTACATGAAGGTTGTCATGATATTGGCCCCAACCAAAAAGTTAAATTTGATTTTACAGGAATTTGTACCAAATTGCTCTTCTGGATTCTTTGCATTAAGGAGCTAAACTTGCAAGGGCAATTTTATTGAAAACGGAACAGTTTATCTAAATTTTAAGTAAAGAAAGAAGTGACTGAGTGGAACCTGAGGAACTTTTCTTCCTTAGGTTTCTTTCTGTGTTTGTCAGGGCTCTCTGTCAAAATGAGGACAAGGAGAGCAACATTAGTAAGAGTTAATTTTCCATTCTTGCTCTCTTTTTGTTTCATTTTAGTTTTTTAGAGCCAACCAAATGGAGCAACCCCAGCAAAACAGTAACAAATAAAAAAGCTCTGAGAGCTCTTGGGTCCACGTAATGTTTAATGATGTATTTCATTATTAAGAGAATTTTGCCATCTAGTGGACAGCAAAACCACCTCAGTTCCACACTACTGCTTTAATTTGCCATCTCCTAGAGCTTGAGGAGTTCCCTTGAACTCAGTACAGATATTTGTAAAAATTCACTTTATATTTTCATTTTCTAGATTTCTGCTTGTCTGTGGAACATCTCTCTGAGGTTTTTGCATGTGCAGCTTTTCGGCATTTGAAGCCTGAGGGTTCTGTGCACCATAAACCAAATGACTGAACTGTTTCCTCACCTTCCATCAGGAAGGATCTGTGTGGCATCTTAAAATTGGACATAGAAGTTGGACCCTTTTTTTTCCCTGAAAAGATTTAGTGTGTCATTAAAAATAGAGCAAATTAAATGCTGATTCCGAAATCTCATTCCCTTCTCCTACATCAGGAAAACTTACTGTCACCTTGAGAGTCTCACATTCTTTTTATTCCTGCTTAAGCTTTTTCCTTTTTGCAGTTTGTTTAATTATGCACTCACCACCTCCAAAAAGCATCTTTAGCTACTTCTGACATCTTTTGCCCACTGTTACAGCCTCAGTGGTTTGTGTAGGTTCAGATTATTGTCAAAATGTGTCATCCAGAGTGTTATGGGAAAAGAAGCTGGTTTGCTACTTCCATCGAGTTCTGATGTACTTTGGGAAAAACACTGACTCATTAATAGAAAACTCACACTGACTTTAATACTTAGGACATGTAGAGTTTTCCTGGATTCCTCCCCACTTCTTGAACTAAATTATAAGCAGGAGACAAAGATGAGAAAGCCCAGTAAATGCTTGCATTTTCATATTGGGTGTCAGATTTGTGGAAAATGGTTGCTAATTTGGCTTTTGTCTCCTCTGAGTTACAATAGTCTGTCTTCCTTAAATAAATCTTAAACTGCACACCCAAAAGTCACCACAACCTGCAGATATTTAGCCTGTGACTTCCACAGTGTGATCTTGCCCTAAGGCCACTGTGGGAAAGCTCTTCAGTTCTCCCTTGCCCATGACAGTTCAGAGTATGTGCTCCCTGTCTTTCTTGCCTCCGGGCAACTATCTATAAATCTGTGTTGAAACGTTTATAATTAATGGCAAACTTGCAAGTAGAGCCATTTCCATATTCTGTGTGTGTATGAACCCCGTAGTATCAACTAGAAAAACTTACATTGCCTTATAGGCATGAAGGGGAAAACACTTCCTGCTTGGAAGGTCACTGCAAGACAAAATCAACTATCTGGAGAACTCTCATCTCCAGTCCAAAAAATTTAGGATTAGAGTTACTTGTAAAGATGAGGAAGCAAGGAGAAGTTAATTCTCATTAAATAGAAAAGCTATTTCCTCACTTTCTTATATTTTATTTACAGCTATTTGAGGTTCAGTACTTTGAGCAGATCCTAAACATTTTAGTGTTTGGTGTTGGCAAGACTTAACTGTGATCAAGCTATGGTATTACCTGCTGGTCTCTGAGGCAGCTCAGGGACTTGCATAAGGCTTGGTGGTGGTTGGCTCTTCTGTGGGCAAGATGAATGTGTTTAGAGCCAGGCATGTAAGGAAATGAGGTGGGAGTGATGGTGTTGGGGCTTTTTTCTGTTTGTTTGTTTTAGGTTTTTCATAAGTTATGTAGTTTCAGTGAGTTAATTTTTTTAGCAACTTTCTTTTCTATGTTAACACCTGAGGCAAAATGAAGTAAAAACCTTCTGTTGTGATTAATCACAGAAAGTTGTTATTCTTTCTTTGTAACTGATGATCAAAGAATCTGAAAAAGAGGCATGTCTCCTTGTTGTCTTACACTCAGAAAACATGTCTGGATAGAAAACAAGCTCGGCGGATGAGACAACTCTTCTGGCTTTTGCTGTTTAATAACATTAAAAGTAGACTCTCCCTGTTTAATTAGCACTTCTTGAAGTAACATCACTGTTTAACTACTAGTTCTCATAGTCAATTGGTACAGTTAAGTTAACCACAACTTCCATATTATCTGGACAATTGAATTATAAATTTTTGGTTGTGAATTTTGTCTTAATTTACTCCCTAAAAATAGGTTGAAAGATTTGTTTCTCACAGTCTCAATTTCTGGTAGCTGATGGGTAATTCTTCAATTTTCATTCTTTAGCTTAGTGATGCATATTGTTAATGGAACTTCACAAAGCAGCAAAGAATTAGTTCTGTGTGGTTTTCTGTTTGGGCTTTTGTGGTTGTTGTTCTTATCCTTATATTTTATGACTCTTTTTGTATTCTGTATTTATCTGTTTTTGGTTGTTGACTTGTTGAAGGGACATCTGTTTTCTCTTAAGATTCTTTAAACACCTTATCTTTTTCTTATGTAATCATTTAGGGTAAGCGATGAAAAAGATGCTCGAGGTTATCTTCAGGCATTGGCCTCTAAAATGACAGAAGAGCTGGAAGCCTTAAGGAACTCCAGTTTGGGTGCAAGAGCTACAGTAAGAATTTACTTCCATATGTCAGAAGGTTTTTTGTTTGAAAAAACCACTAATTTAACACTTTCAGCTGCAGCAATAATTATCTGTAGAATCTATGTTAACTGAAAGTTAAACTGAAATTTAAATTTTCCCAGAGCTTCTGAATAACTGAATACCAAACTTATTGTTTATCAATTAATTAAACCCCGTATCTTTATAATGTGATTTTATCTGTATTAAGTTGAAGTACCTACTTTATAATCATGTATGAATTTGTTGAAGGAATCGTTCAAATTTTTCACTTGTGAAGTGTGGATGTCCTTCATAGCTGTCATCTGAATTGAGGCACATCAAAACCTGATTTCACAATATCTCTTTGCTTTTGAGATCAGCATAAAACATAAAATTTGTTACTTGAGTTCAGAAATACTACTAACACTACTCTTAATTTTAGATTATTTTGGAATTAATGAACTCTTACGTTAAGGACATAATAGACTAGGAAATGTAGTTGTTGAAATTAGTTGTGTTCCTCGTGTTCAGCTTCCTTTCCTTTTTCTCTTTCTACTCCCTTTTTTGATTCTTTCCTAGGACATGCCCTGGAAGATGCGACGCTTTGCAAAGCTGGATATGTCTGCAAGGCTGGAGCTCCAGTCTGCTCTTGATGCTGAAATCCGAGCCAAACAGGCTATTCAAGATGAGCTGAACAAAGTCAAAGCTTCCTGTATCTCTACAGAGTGGTAAGACTGAATTGTTCTGATGCAAATTTACTTTGATACCTCCCAGGAAATGTCATCAAATCATTATCTACCTTATGGAAGTTTGATCCTGAATGTCATGTCATTTTAATACACCCAGATGAGAAAACCAACATCTCTCTTCATTGTTTGAACAACTGAACACTTACTGGGGAAAGTTGAAATCTTGAAGCCTCTCAGAGGGAACATGTTCTCTTTAATAATATCGTCTCTCCTAGTTGTGATAAGAAATTCAAATCCATAGTTTGGGTTTTGTCTTAGAAGATATTGTTTTCCATTCTGCTGATAGCTGCACTGAGTTAGCTTACTAGAATCAATTATCACATACTGATTTGCACAGTAGAAAGTAATAATGGTCCATGGACTATTATGAATTCATTCATTCCTTCCTCAGACCTCTCTTTTTCTCACTTCTACTTCACCTCCCCCACAACAGAATTTGTTCAGAGTTGCATAAATGCCTGAAATAGGGGTTGGTAGGAGGTAATTCCATTTTTAGGTGTCCAGCTTATGCTGAGAGCACTGGTGTGTTTTGCAGCTTTAGGAAAGGACTAGGACAGAGCTGAGATTCAAGTATATTACCTGTAAAATGGGAATATCTGGTTCACCTACCTTGAATGTTTTTCAGGCCAGGTAGTGTGATGACAGGCAGCACTGGAAATCCTAAAAGAACAGGAGAATTAGTGTTTGCTTTGATAGGCAAGAATGAGAAATGTGCTCAAATTGCAGAGTAGTGTTACCTCTCAGCTGTGAGTCAGAAAGCACTGAAACAACTAACTGTAAAGGAACTGAGAAAAAAAAAGTTCAGCTGAATCTATTAGTATCACAGGGACTTAATTAACAAATAAATTTTAATGAAAAACATTAAACTTTTTATTACATAAAAATATATAGTCTTTTTTTCTCATTCACAGGATACAAGCTCACACAATTATTTAGAAATTAGAAACATGAAAAACATAAACCTGTTTAATAGATAAATGTCTTTTTTACTGTGAACTAAACAGGTCCCAGTAGTTTTATTCTGGCATTTGAAGACATCAGGAGCAAGAGTGACTTGTATCTTAGGTTATTAATACTTACGTACATTTTTTGTGTTCTTTTGAAGTAAATTGCAAGAATCTGAGAAGAAGAATATGGAGCTTTTGGCAGACATCGAAAGGCTGAAAAAGGAGACAGAAGAGCTTAGATCAGAAAAGGGTATGGCAACTGATATCCAAGTAAATAGTGTGTCACATTGGTGGGTGCATCTTATCAATTAAGTGTTACCTTGAAAGTAAAATATGATACCAACATGTGAGCACAACACTTGCACGTCAAGATGTACCCATAGTAGTTGCATTTGTACTTCTAATACTTGTAATATGCCTCAGATTTGTTGGTACCTTTGAACCAGTAAGGTACTACTTGAGTTGAGACTGCATTGTTTTTATTTGGCCCGTGTGTGGTGATTAACTGCAGAAAACTGTTAGAATGTAGATTTACTTCTAACCTTTTCTGCTTTATGATGGATGAAGGTATTTAGACATCAGTACTGACCACAGTGTTGTTCATCTCTGAGTGTTTTGGGCCTATCTACACAGGGAGTAAACAACTGCAGAGGAATTCATAGCATTTGTTTGTTTTCTGGGAAAGCTTCATTGATAGGCTTTGCAGCCACATAGTGAGCAGTATGGTCATGTGTGCTTTGCTGTGGTATTAAGAGTATGTTCTGGGATTACTGTTGCATCTGTTGTTGTCCAGTACTATTTTGCATGGTTGCTGGGAGAAGAGACTTTTTTGTTGATTCTGCAATGAAAAGAAATTCATTAAGAGTTTATTAATGATTTGGCTGATTCTTTGCAGTTTCTGTAGTAGCTCTAGTATTTGTGTCTTATGAGTCGTGTGGGAAGAAGTATTTTTCAGGCCAAATGGAATAATAATTTTCTGTAGGGAACTGTATGAACTCCAGAATTTAAACACCCTGGCAACAATTGCACCATTGGGATGTCAAATACTGTTCAGCTTTTCCAACTTAATGGCCAGTCAGTCAGTGAAGTATTATAGTTTACATTCATCTCCTATATATATAGGCCTCTCAGTGCTGATTGACTGGTAAAATAATTTAAACCTATACAGAACATTAAAAAATAGCGCCAATTAACTAGTAGGACTTGCATCTTGATGCTTAGCACTGATACAGGATTATGCTTCCTCATGTGCTTGGAGAGAAACTCTTGATAGCATCTCCCTGGAGACAAAAATACTATGTCGTGTTTAGCTTTAATTTATATGTTCTTGAACGTCCTTAAATATTATGCATGTTTACTTTCTGAAATCTGCCTTTGTGTTAAATAATGTTATGGATTTATAATTAATATTTTACCCTATATTTTCTCCAGTGTTTAAAACCTTATTGTTTTGCTGAAATAAACATTTACTCTTTGCTGAAAACAAGCAAGCAAAAAAAAGTACTGTTCAAGGAAACATTAGTCATGTTTCTTAACAGAATTATATTAGTAATATTCTACTGCAATTACTCAAATCCTCTGATAGAAATACACCTTAATCTAAACTTGTATCATCTTTAATTTGGTTTTCTCATAAAAGAAGAAATATATTGCTGTTTGAATTATGAACTGCATTGAAGATTCAAATGCAGTCAAGGTACAGTGGTAGAGCAACTTGCAGTGTGTGGAAATTGTTTTCTAGGAAGGGATTGTTTGGATTATCACCTAATCCTTTCCTGTTTATAAATATATTCCAGAAATTTAAACAGGTGGGGAAAAGATTGCTGAGAGTATTCCGTAAAGTTGTTGGTAATTTGAAAACTAGTTTTAGTATTTTACTGTGATTTCAGTGAATTTATATTTTAAGGAGGAAAGGGTTCTTTGTAACTTCATGCACTGTGGTTTAGAAAATACAGGGTGATATGGATAATTAGAGCAAAACACTGACATTTTAAAAACGAAATAGGTAACTTCTGATAGCATCATTGTTTTGAAATGCACACAGTCCTGCAAGTTGTGGTCATAATAAATATATGTATGTATGTATGGGCATATAATGTGTTTATAACATTGAGAAGAATAGCGTTTGTACACATCTGTGAAATATAAATACCTACACAGCAACTTGAATTAGACAAAAAGAAAAAAATATAAAAAATACCAGCTGGAGCAAATTAAAGTAAGAGCCAAGGTGTGGCAGCCTCTGCAGCTCCAGGGGATGCAGCGTTCCTGCTGAGCTTACATGGAGTGGTGTGACAGGAACATCTGGAGCTTTACCCAGCATTGTTTACTGTTGGGCATTCAGCAGGGACAGGTGGCAGGCAGGCACAGAGCATGGCTCAAGGAACTCATCTTGTTTGGAAGTGCCATGTTTTTGTTGGCTCCAGCTGTCCTGCCACAGTGGAACATACTAGATGTCACCAGAGCAGGTGTGGCACCTGCTGCATTAGTGTGTGGTGCAAATGGACACAAGCACCTTAGAACCCAGTGCCCTCTGTATAGCAGACACGGACACAGAGCGTGTTTCCACATGGAATTCATGCCATACACATCCTAGGTTGGAAAAGGTTGATTAAACACATACTTGACCTCTAAAAAAATAATTTACTTTGGAAAATAAACCAAGTGTGCAGCTTATTTCAAAACTTGTAGCTGTTTCAGGTGGACCCTTAAAACTCTGATTCAGCAAGGCAAAGGTCCTCCATGAGAAGGTCATTTTTTCTGTAGCTTAAAAACCTGCTGCTGTTTTCTAGGTGTAAAGCACCAAGACTCACAGAATTCTTTCTTGGCATTTTTGAATGCGCCTACCTCTGCTCTGGATCAATTTGAAGTAAGTGAACAGTTATTCTAACTCTGCTAGTCAGTGGAATTGCTGTTGTGTGCAGGTTCTATGTATATTTGCTGAGAGTTTGCTCCGTATTTTAATTGTATTGCACCATTATAATGTGTGTAATAATACCTGAGAATTGTTTATCATTTACAGTGCTGGCTGTCTTCTCTTGAATGCTTGTAATCACAGTGAATTCTCTCTCAGATCTTGAATGCAGAAGTTTGCCTGATTTTGCAGTGGGCATGAAAAACATAGTTGTTCAAATGGCTTTTCTTTGTATTCACAAAAATGCTAAGTAATGCAGGTAGTGGTTTGGTAAGAATAAGAAAATACTAAATCGTCCTTCATTGTATCCATGGAGTCATTGGTACAGTTGATTAGGTTGTTGTCATCATCTGTTCATTTTTCCGTATAATTGCTATATTTATCTCCTCTTCGCAGATCCTTTTATTTAAAAAATGAATCTGTTTAATACCTTTTTCACTTCTAGACAAAAGATCAGATTAGGTAGAAAGCCTGGCAGGAAAAGAATTGAAACGATACTGTACGTTTGTTATCTGCTTTTGTAATCAAGAATTATCAAAGTATCATCCCTGTTTTAAAAGAGCAGCTGAGGTGAAATTTTGATAAAACTGAGTTCAGAGGATACAAGGCACCACCTTTACAGTTAGACCTTAATCTAAAGTTTACCCTTTTTTTTCCTGATGCAAATACAGGATCATCACATTTAGGTATGAAGGCTGCATAATCCCTGCTGTTACTGTCCCAAATTTCTCTTTCTCTTCATTATGCATTCACTAATTCATTGTTCTTTCTTGATGTCCTCATAATTAACATAGTTTTTAAATTTCCTTTGTAATAAGTTATCTCATAAATTACTTTCAGTATAATAATCCTGTTGACAGTATAGCAATAATACTTTATTGAGTAAATGCTGGAAAAACACCGGTTTCATTACAGATAGTGCATTAATTAATTGTCAATGAAAGGCAATTAATGAAAACTTACCGAGGTAAGTTTTTACGTACTGCTGGTTACTGCCAAGTATTACTGCCGCTGGTTATTTACAGTTCTTTATTTTTGCACTTTTATTTATATTGAACAATTTTCTTCATCCTTTTCTTTCTCTCTCTCTCTCTTTTTTTTACTGCTGTTTTCATTAAAATAGGATTCCTTTTCCTCCTCTTCATCCTCATTGATTGATTTTATGGATGACGTAAGTCTGACTTTCAACCCAGTAAATCCCTCAATAACAGATCAGTTGATGGATTTTAAGTATTCAAACATTAATGCAGTCAACTTAAAAAATCTGCAAGTGCAGTGGAGAACAAAGTATTTCTGTAATAGCATTCTTAAACCTTTATATGGATAGGTGTTTTGTTTTGAAATAAATGCTTTTTTTTTAAGGTGCCGGTGAAAAATTCTTAATTACAAACAGTTTTTCTGACAGGGGAAAGCTGCTTTTAGGCCTTGTATATTGATATGGCCTGTGAAAAACAGTTCTAAAATCATCAGTACGTTTATGTATTTAATTCTTTTGCTTCATCTTGTTCCTTTATCACAAGTATGTTTCCATAAGTTTTTTTAATCACTTCCATTAAAATGTTTCCCTTGCATACAGTTAATTTCTGATGGCTCAAATAAAATATTTTCTCTTTTTTAGTCTGCATTGTGAGAAGTCATTTTCATTGTGACTGAAGTGAACTTTTTATTGCCATTTGAGATGCAGGTTTTCTGTTAGGATTTTGTTTAAATATTCCCACTAGTTAATTGCATATTCAGGGAATTGAGTTAAAAGCTGAAAATTGACTGCATAAAAGTAATTATTAATAAAATTTTGGAAATCCAGGAGTATAGAGCCCCATCCATTACAGCTCTGTAGGAATAATTGTGTGTGTGTGCTTGTAGATGTGTTTATACATATTTTACATACATACATTAATGCATATTTATACATATGTGTTTAGCACAGTGTAATCCTATTGGCATTGAAATTAGATCAAATTATTGTTTGAGAAATGTCTGCTGTGACTGATATAGCAAAGAGGATGAGGTATATGGCTCTTTCCTGCTGCTTTCATTTCCTTTTACATACTCTGAAAAAATGCTTTTCTTCTGGATGCTTTTTCTCACTATCTGGTTTATACCCCAGACAAACTGTGAAGGTTCATCTGTGGTGTCATAGTAGAAGGTGCTTACCTACTTTTTTGTATAGCATACAGAAAGCTTCTGGCTTGCTGATGCTGGGGGAATTTTCTTACACACACACGCACACACACACAAAAAAAAAGAAAAAAAAGTACCATTTCCTGTCATGTAAATCCACAAAAAAATGAATAATATTTATATTCTTTATCTGGATTAAAGAAAACATATTCTTTGTTATTTGAGTATTAGGAACACTTCATTTGTATCAGCAGGTTATTCAACAGAAATTTATCTTTAAAAATATCTAAAACACTGCCCTAAAACCTATTAAAATAGAAATAAAGGACATATGTGGCAGTTGCTGATAATGTTCTATTTTGCAAGGGGAAGCTTAGGACATGGATATTTTCCTGGTTGCTGTCTAGTTAATTTTGAAATACTTCAGTTCTTTATTCTGTATTTATTGTTGCTTGTTGTTTGGTTTTTGGTTTGGGGGATTTCTTTAAAAAGCAGGCTTTTTTTCCACAAGCATTTTGACAATTTTTTTTTCTTCGTGCAAGTGAGTAATTTTCAACTGTACGCTGGCATACATCCTTTAATAGCAATTCTTCTTGATTGGTCCACCTAGATTAGAGCTTTGCAGATACCCTTTTAGTCTTGGGTAAAGTTTCAGGTATTAATATTTATATTGTTGCATATAGTCAGCTTCCTGCACATGGACTCAAACTTCCTTCCCCTGTTCCATCTTCATTTTGAGTCCAACAGGAGTGGTTTATTTCTCAGTTGCACTGGGTAAAAGTATCTCTCTGGGCTGGAGTGGCCAGGCTCTCAAGTCTCTAATACCAAAACAGAATTCTCTCTCATCTGGCATAACTGCAGAAAAAGAAGAGCACCTTGCAGAGAAATACAAGACATTCTGTCTTTGTTGGAAAGAGGGATAAAGCTGTTGTCCGTGTTAGTAGATGAAAAGTAATATCATTCAGTTGTACTGTGAAAGTCAGTTCTGCATCTTTGATTTATTGGACAATCACTTTATTCATTCATAGCATAATTTATAGTCTGAATTATCTAAATGAATGGTTATTTATGATTTAGCTCATTGAGTTGGTTTACTATCAATATATTAAATGGATTTAAATTAAAATAAAGGTATTAAAACTCCCTGTCCGCTACATGTGACCTCCATTGCCTTCCCAATGACTGTTTTTCGCAGAGGTTACCTTGAAGGGCAGCATTTCTTGCAGCATGTCCAGAGGAATTAATTTCTCAGTCAAACCTGAGAAATGGGAGGGTTCATTGAGTTCTTTGTATTAAGACCAAGGAAGAATTAGAAGTCCTCAGATCAGGCTCATGCAGTACTGCAATATTGCATGGGGTTCAGGAAAGCCTGTCTTGTAACCAAGAACCCCAAGTAAGTATTTCTGTTGGCCTGGATTGTTTCTTCAGACTCTATGCTACATTAAGGTTAGACAGAGAGCATGTAAAATAACATGTAGACACAGTTGCAAGGCATTCCATTCTCTGAAGTCTGTTTAGCATACAGATGTGCACACAGCAGGTTTCCTAGGGTGGGTATGTCTTGTGTGTCTGCCATCTAAGTAACAGAACTATTTGTAGCATTCTCTGAATGACTGGAGTTAATTCTAATTTTTCCAATGAGAAAAACAGTAGTTTTGCAATTTCTGCTGGAGAGAAATAAAAATAGATGCCCTGGTGCCTCTGTAGCCTGCAGATGCTGAGGAGAAAGTAGTAGCTCACTGCTCAGATGAGTAGCACTCGCTGTTGGTTCCTGCCTTGAAAAGATGCTGAGTAAGGTTGGCAGAACTGGTGCCTAAATCCTCATAGCTGTGCTAGCCCACACATTCAGAAACAATCCGTGTATGTCCTCTGCACACAGGGGAGTAGGAGTGTTTGCAGTCCCTGAATTCCAGTCTTGGTGGGGAGAGAAGTCACGCCTGGTGACTCAGAGACTAAACCCTTGTTGCTTTTTCTCCTGTGTGTTGCAGGCTGTCTCAGTA
>VRYO01002297.1:4425543-4447805 GCA_009812075.1 Sialia sialis
CAGCCAGCTCACACTTCCAGTCTGGCCTTTCACTGGAAATTGTCCATAAATAAGCCGCACCTGATGATTAGCTGCACTACTGGGCTAGGCAGCATTCTTCAATGAAAAAGGTGTGGCTTATAATCGTGAAATTACTGTATTTTTTTACCCTGTTGCTAACACATTAGAAATTAGAAGTAGATTTCTTAAGTCCTTATGCAATCTTCACATTCAGTTCCCATGGGCTTTGGCTAGACTAAACAAATCTGAACTCTGTAAGAAGCCACACAGAATAAATGATGTTCTGAACAGAATAAGTCATAGTAGTGCATGGTGAGAACCTTGACTTTACCTGAATATTTGTAAATGAGTAAATCTGGTTCGTAATTATACTTTAAATTGGGCATATTGTGCATCCAACAGATGACTTCATTCATCTTGTTCAAAGCACAGAGATGCCATCTGCAAATTAATGGTGCAGTGTAGTCTGCAGTTTCGCTGCAATTGTCCAGTGTAAGACTATGGACTTGGAATAGCTGTTCCTTTTTTTTTAAAAAAAATGTTTCTTTCTTCTTGTTGGCCCAGAATAGCTTGTTTTTGAAACAGTTGTAACAATGAACATGAAGTTGTGTGTGTCTAAACACTCCCTCTGGAGATACAGTGAGGAATTCTGAGGTGATGTGTGTCACTGTTTGGTTTTGTAACATATTCTCCTCCTTTCTTTGTTAAAGCGCTCTCCTTCCTGTATTCCAGCTAACAAAGGCAGACGTGTAAGAGGCTGTCTCACTCTATGTGGCCCTTTATATTTTGCCTGTTGTGTCCATGCCTATGTTTAATGTATGGATTGTGTATTTACCTCACTGCATGTCTTGGTGCTGCTGCTGCTGTTTGCTGCTGCTGCTGCTGTGCTTTTTGTTGTTTTACAGCTGTGAGCTCAAAGCTTTTGGATTATTTAATTTGACAATCCTATGGGCAGAGTATCACAGTCACTGGAGAAGATTTTTTGGGTGCTTTCTCATTTCAGTGAATCCTATGAGCAGAATATCTGAAACTGGAGAAGATGCTTTGGGTACTTTCTCATTTTAATATGGAAGTTCTGTGTGGAAGCTGATCAGGCAGATGCACGTTGGGAAGATGAGCAAATATCAAATGAAGCCCTCTTTGTTTCACTGCCCTTGTGTTTAGTCTTGGGAATTGCCCATAGAAGGTCAGAGTTTGGCATTTGAGAGGCACATCACTGCAAATGATAGAAAATAGCACAGTACAAAGATAAATAAACATGAAGTGGGGAATTGAGTAAATGGAACATCAAGGGTTAGGAGCATCAAGGATAGGAAAAAATCACACAAAGAAAACAGAGATGGTTGTGTTGTAGCTGGTTAAGCTGGAAAAGTCTATAGTGTTTCAAAAATCAAGGTGGATTTTTAAGCACATTTTACATGTGTTATTGAAGCAAATTCAGTGAGGATGAATTCCTGCCAGTTATGCTATGTCCATTTTAATCTCATACTGCCACTTTTGTTTCTTTTATACCGATATGATAGAAGGGATAAGTACAAAGCATTTCTGTTGAATGTTCAATAAATAAGCAGTAATGCCCAACAGCTCTAATGATGTCCTTGCAGTTCAAAGCACACTGCTGAGTCTCCCAGGCAATCTTACAGTAAGTGGTTGTTTTTGTTGGTGGTGCCTCTAGTTCAGAAGTTCTCTCTGCTCCAGATGTGTTTATACACTGGCCAGCTTTGGCTCAGACCCGCACAGTCCTGTGTTATAGTTTGGTAGGAAATAGTGAAATCTACTAATCCAGTGGATTAGTTTAAAACCAGTTTGAAATGTGCTAACATGGCCTTCATAAACTGTTGACCATAGTTGAGTCAGGTTGCTTTTGTACTTAGTTCTTCCCATTAAAGCCAGGAACCCAAGATTACTGCAGCAATAAAGGCCCTTGTTTCTGCACTGAAGGTGGTGATTAAATTCTCTTCTGCAATGGTGGACCAGGTTCTGTGTGTTTTGTGGGCTTTTTATGTTTGTAAGTAAAGTGAAAATGCATTTACTACTGTTTCAGCAGTTGTCTTCAACCGCAAAGGCTTTGTAGCACATTCCAGAAAGGTTCCATCATTGATATCAGGATTGTACTACCTTTTTTCATAGGCACCATGACAATTCTTTGGTATGCAGATGCTGCTTTGAAAGGGAAAGCCCTTGGGGTGTCTGGAAACATTTAAGAAATGATAGATTAGATCTCTGAGTTTAACTTGGAGGAGAAAAGAAGTGTCTGTTTCTTACTAGGAAAAAAAATTGCCTGTAGCTACTAATTTGGCTTATTTTTTAGTAACATTTTTAGGGAGGAGCTTGAATTGTTGAAGGTTAAACAGTCTTTGTATGGACTCCAAGTTATCACATGTTTAGACTGAATTTAAAAAGTTTAAAATAATTGAAACATGTTGCATTTGAGGATTTACTACTTCAGGCATCAGTGTTCTAATACTGGGTAAAGCTTTCAATTATTATTTGCTTCTGATAATTCTGAGCACAAAATGTTTGCTTTACTGCTACTCTTTGCCTCAATGCTTTAAACACATGACCTATGAGTAGTAAACAGGTGTATGCCAGTGTGAGAATTTCCCATTTTCATTTCAGAAATTCTTGCAGGCATGATAATATGCCTAAGTTGATTAAACTGATGAGCATTCTCTACCAGATGATTTTTTGGAAGGGTGTGGTAAAACTAGAAACCATCAAAATTAACTCACTATTTAAAAAAATAAAAATAACTAGCAACTGCACCTGTTCGCTACCATAACTGAGCTCCTGAAGAACAGGACTGTATGTGCATGTGTAAAATTGGCTGACAATATAATTGATTCCCAAAAAGCAGTCAAGTTTGTGGAATTCTTAGTATTGTCAGTGACAAATGTGATGAGAAACACTGGATTGTTCAAATGCTTTCTGTAAACATGGCTGCATATTTTAGTTTGTCTGCAAGCTAGGCAAATCCTTGGCAATGGAGAACTGATGATAGCATTGCTCCAGAAATAAAGGCATGCCATGGAGCCTTCTGCAGGCCTGAAGCTTTTACTTCTATTATTACTGGGAAAAAGCATTTTCCTTTTTTTTTTTTTTCCTAATATGATTTTGCATAGAAAGCCTTCTCTGATTTTTTCACCTTTACTAGCAAAAGATGACTTGTTACCAAGATACCCGTTTGTACCTATGTGCCTTGTTCTGTGTAGCTCTGTGTTGGACTCAGTTTCATTCTATATATCAAGGACTAGAAAAATATTCCCCAGAAAAACTGTATTCCCGGTAAGGATGTTTCTGTAGTTCAAAGCGGGTGCAAAACCCCCTCAATTCTCTGTGAATATGGTTAACAGGATATGCACTGCTCTGCCTTTTCTCCTTGTTTTCTCCTTAATATGTTTGCAGGAATTTACATGGGCTATGTGGAAATTCACTTCTAACAAATCCCTGCTACCAGTGGACAAAACCCAGTAGTGTTTAGAAAATTTTCATCCTTGAAAGGCTGAATGACAAGTGGTTTTGAGTGGCTATCAGGGCCCTGAACTAGCAGCTCTTATGCATGTGCTCACCTCTCAGCAGAAGCCTCGATGTGTTTACATGCAACGATTTTCATTCCATTTTGTTGCTTTTAGATAGAAAGTTGCTTAAGACTGAATTTTTATCCTCTCAGTTCTGTCTTAGGAATTCTACTGCTCCCATACCTTATTTTGGTAAGAGCTGAGAACTCTTTTGTAATTATGTCTTTGATTTATTTCTTTGGTTGTTGTTTTGTTTTTTTTTTTCCTCTCTTACATTTTTCTCCTAGATTGATTCAGTTGAGAATTTTACATTATCTAATACTCCATCACGGGATGAAGACAGCAAGTCTCACCTCCATTCAAGATCAAGGTCTCCTTCTACAGCCAGTGAGATTGAACCAATTGAGGTACTTCAGTGTTGAAAGATACTTGTCTTCTTTTTTTGTCTGTTTTTTTAGGAGTAAGAGTTTCACTTGTATAAAAATGAATACTGCAAATCTTTTGTTTAGGGTGAAGCTCATTCTTCTGCAGCAAGACTGTTTAGGACTTTGTAATAGCCTTCTGCACTAGTGGTGAACTGTATTTTAGGGAACATTGCATTTCCCTTCACATATGGTTAATTTAGTAGGGATGGAAACTATGAATAAATTATTAGTTATGGTCTCTCTTCATAACATATCCTCACTCATGATTATTTAAGAAATGTTGGCACAAAGATTATATTATAATGTAGTTTGTAAAAACACATTTTGAAGCCCTGCTGGCAGTCTTGTCATTACAAAATGTTATCCAGACTCCACAACTGTAATTAGTATATTTATATAATAATTTAATCCCTTTCTCTACTAAAAATATTAATCTTGTGGTTATATTATATTAGAAAATGTCCAATCAAATGTTTCAGATAATGTGAATTTGGTTCTGACATTTGGAAGATGAATCTTGCTGAGAAATAAGATATGTTTTTCTGAGTCACACATTAATCAGTTTGGTTTCGTGGCTTGAATGCTGGGGGATGGGGTGAGTGGGACAACACACTCTTCTTCCTTTATCCAGGCTTGCTTTGATAGTGTGTTCTTGGTGTCTGACTGATCCTTTGGGGACTCTGTTCAGGTTACAGATCATCCTCCCCGTTCAATTCACACTCCGACCATGAGGACAACGTATATTGGCTCGGGACTCTCTGCGCCAAAGGTACCCTGTCAAGCATTCACACTTTTTGTGTAGCAAGGGGAATGTGTCACTCCTGGACTACAGCTTCAGGAGAACTGGTTGTCACACTGATCTTGCCAGAACAGCCTAAAAGGGATGTTTATGTGCAAGCTGGTTGCTCTCTAAAACCCTTCTTTCTTACATTATGGGGTATGACAAGCTGCACTAGGAATTCCACATGCTTTTGATTGCAGGAAAAACAGTGGTTTGGACATTAGAAAGAGGTAAATGATCCAGAATGTGAAGAAAGGAAAGTGCCATCCTAGGAAGAGAGTGTTTTCTGGCATATGTCTGACCAACATGCCTCTCTTTGCATACAAGAAAGTCTCTGATTAGCATGTTTGCATGCTAATTAGATGTTTATTCTTGAGAAAAGGCAAAGAGTAACCCTAAAAATGAAACTGCGGATTTGCCTGGTTTTAAGCACTATAAAGTGAGCACTACAGAAAGAGATTACCAATTTTTCTGTCTTTTGGCTTTTAACCAGAATAAATACTGATTTTTCCATCAGTTGTTGAAATCATTTTGCTGTTGCCAAATAAACCAGTGTATGCTAATTCCCAGTGGATTATGTCTATTCAAGCAAATGAAGAATAAATACAAGCTATTAAAGGAAAAAAAATTTAGTGAAAGTTTTGAAAACGACTCAGTGGTTTAGGAATCTTGTGTGTATTTAAAAATGCCAGTTTTTCCTGCAACTAATAATGAAGTCAGTAAGACTTTCTAATAGAGCTGTTTCTCTGCTTTGATAAATTACAAAGTAGCAGAAGATTCATTTGTGTAAAGGAAAGCTAGAAATTTTGGGCAGTGTTCTGTTGGCAGCATCTTCGTAGCTCAATTTTAAAAAATATTGTAAGTGCACTTGTAATCACATGAAACAGGCTTTACTGTGCATGTAATTCAATTGTTGCAAACATTTTGCTCATTAAGTAATGACTTGCTTTATAATTTATTATGTCCCCTAAAGAACCTTCTTACATTTTGATTGCATCAGTGTTTAAAGCGGGGTATTGTTTCCCTGCAAGTCTCAAAACATCCTGTAGACTGAAGGCTGCCATTGTAACAGTAAAGCTGTCATTAAATATGGGTAAGTTTGAGCCCTTAGCTGTGATACCTTATGCTCTGAAAAACAGGAAAGTGAGTAAAATTTTAACCCATTCTCCAGAGTAGTCTGCAAAATTGTCTTGTTTCAGATCACATACATGATGAAATATTTTTGGACAGTCTTTGCATTCACCCTAATTTGTGGCTTTTCTCCCCAGTAGTTACTTCACTGGGAGTTTTTATAGAAAAGCAAAGCAGCTTCCTAGATTTTAAGGCCACCTTGAATCATCCTGCCACATTACATCGCATTTAGCCTTTATATAGCAGTATGAGCACGGCCGTCCTTGAGGAGAGGGAGTGAGTGAAACCACTTACTCATGTACTCTGTGTTCCCAAGGAAGAACAGGAAGAGAAACCCTTTCAAAATCAGCTTCATCTATCAACTTCAGCTCTCGCCTTTAAAGTGGATGTTCTAAATTGCCTCTGCTAAACACTGTAAAAGGAACTCTCTCAGGGCTTTCTGGCATAAAATTTCAAATTTTGAAAAAGCCTGCTTTTTTTCTTATAATTAAGGCAATACTCCTGACAGAGGTGCACTAAATTTGCAACTTAGATAATACAGTTATGGGTTGACTTGGGCTTACAGTCAGGTGCCCACCAAGCACATGCTTATACGCATTCAACTTCTTAAGTGTAACAGAGTCATTTTGGTAGTTTTCCTATCTGCAATGGAAGCAAACTCATGTTCTGAGACAGGGTCCAGTTTCCATGGCTTTGTTTACAGAGGATGCTTTAAATTATCAGCAATGAGTGCTGTTGTGATAAGGAAATCTTTTTGACTCAGATCTTATTTTAGCAAACATAGACAAGCTGCCCTATGAAATGCACCTATGCACTCTTTGTCTGTGAAAAAAATAACTGTACTTGAGAAGTGTTACAGGTGGTAACATCCTTGTCTGCTTGTTACACAGCCTAAAGCTCACCAGTTTGTAGTGAAATCGTTTAACACACCGACAAAATGCAATCAGTGCACGTCCCTGATGGTTGGTCTGATACGACAGGGCTGTACTTGTGAAGGTAAGCACTCGGGAGAGCAAAACCAAGTGTGAGCTGAAGTTCTTACAGATGCAAATGGCGTAGGAAATGTGTGGTAATGCAGGAGTCTTCTACTTTTATTTTGGATAACACTTGTTCAGTCTTTTAATAGTAGAAGCGAAACACTTTGAATATACATAACAGATTGCCCAGTTTTCTGGGAACACTCTTATTCCAGTTGGTAGTAGAAGAGCTTAGTTCAGTTTACTGTAAATAGCAGTAAGGGGCCACAGTCATTGGTCAAGTATACACTCTCCTGCTTTATGTTGCAGGGCAAAATTTAAGACATCTATTCTGACTTACTCCAGAAAGAGTACTGAATGGCAGTTATTCTTCTTTGTATGTACACAGAATGATGCTTATTATTTAAAGGATGTTCCAGTTTTTTGTTTACTAGTAGTGTTGGGCCTAGAAGACATCACAGAGATTATCTTAGGCGCTTTTTTATCTGGATGAAACCAGCTGTTTCCATAAATTATCTGGAAAAGACAAATTCAAGATTTATAGCAGATAAAAACATGAGCTGCTGCTGTGTGTGCAGACTTTTATTTCATTCTGTAGCAAAATTCAGTGAGATTATTCACATGCTGGTCAAAAAATTCTTTGTAAATCTCATCATCATCACAACTTCTGCATTGCACAAGAAATAACCATCAAATCTTTTTGTTTCTTCTCCTCCTCACAAGTGTGTGGATTCTCTTGCCACGTGACCTGTGCAGACAAGGCTCCTGCAGTGTGTCCAATTCCTCCTGAGCAGACTAAGGGACCTTTGGGAATAGATCCACAGAAAGGCATAGGAACAGCTTATGAAGGACATGTCAGAGTAAGTATGAGGTAGCTACATTTGGGGCACTTACATTAAATTCACTGTTTTCCAGAGCTGGTATTACTTTGAATATTGAGGGGATAGATTCAATTACATGTTAGGATACCAGTTTGGAAAATAAGACTTAAATTTTCACAAAGCAGCTCAAAGCAATGTCAGCAGTGATCCTTTCCCCATCTCTGTTGGTCAATGTGCTTTGGGTTGGTCTTGAATAGTTAAATCTCTAGAGATCAGATCATCTCACAGGTCCTGTGAGTTTTTGAGTCTTTCTGCTAGTACTGTCTGTGGTCATTGGTGTGGACATTTGCACAGAAATATTAAAAGATTTACTCAGCATAGTTTTGGCCATAATTCTGTGACCAGCTAGATACAGATTTCTTTCTTCATATTTGTAATACAGCTCTAAATGAATTTGTGAAATGAGAAAAAAGGATCGGTGATACTAATAATTTATTAAATGATACACTGTCTGTGTGTCTGTGTTTGTTGTCTTACTGCTACTGGGCTCTTGCTTATGTTGCTTAACATCACCACTGAATTATAGCTTTCCAGCCCAGATAAGCAAACTGATTTTTGTGCTGCTTGATTTTTTGATTGCATCTAAACTTACAGAGAATTGATCAGAATTTATATTTCTAAAGGTCCCAAAGCCGGCTGGAGTAAAGAAAGGTTGGCAGAGAGCGCTGGCAGTGATCTGTGATTTTAAACTCTTCCTGTATGATGTAGCAGAAGGAAAAGCATCTCAGCCCAGCGTGGTAGTGAGTCAGGTCATAGACATGAGGTAAGCTGTTTGCTGCTGGTGGGAGCTTTGCAGAGGCACAGCAAGATTTTGTTCTGCTTTTCCTTTTTGTCAGATCAGTAAGCAAGCTCCAGAGCTTTTATGAAACCCTGTAATCCATGCTGAAAGCCACTGATTTTCTGGGATAAAAAAAATAAAACAGCGGTTAGCAGTTATTTAGGGTAAGCCTAAACTGCACTTGTTTGTTCCTATATGGATGTTTAAACTTCCATTACTATATCATGTGCAAAGAGCATCTGTTCAGCTGTGTAGAAGATCTGGAATGAATAAAGAATTAAAAATAACATCATTTTTGGGTTGAATAGGGTTTGGAAAGACATAAAATTTTGTTATAGTATAAATTTCACGATTATAAGCCGCACCCTTTGCACTGAATAATCCAGCCTATCCCAGTAGTGCAGCTAATCATCAGGTGCGGCTTATTTATGGACAAATCCCAGTGAAATACCAAGCCGGAAGTGAGAGCCGGCCGGGGAGAGACCTGCCACGGAGCCGCTGCCGGGTGGGCAGTGAGCCAGAGCCACTGACGAGCAGGTGGCGGGCCACCGCTGGATTGGCGAGGCCAGCCCAGCTTCGCCATGTTTGCGCGAGCGAGGCGCCTTTGCCGCCTCTGTTGCCGTGAGCAGGGCTTGCCTCCTCTGCTAGCGTGAGCGGGGGCACCTTTGCCACCTCTGCCACCACGAGTGGGGCTTGCCGCCTCCGTTGCCACAAGTGAGGCGCCTTTTCCGCTTCCATCGCCGCAAGCGAGGCGCCTTTTGCCACCTCCACTGTTGCAAGTGGGGCTCGCCACCTTTGCCGCCTCTGCCGCTGCAAGCGGGGCTCGCCGCCTTCACTGTCGCTGTGGCATGCGGGCCCACCACTTGCGGGCGCCACCGCCGTTGCACTGGGGAGTGCGCTGCCGCCGCTGCCTTTGCACGGGCGAGCAAGCCGCCGCCGCCACTGAGCAGGCGGGGACTGCGGCAGCCAGCACCAGGCCAGGAGTGCCGGGGCCAGCGGCACAGGGTGGGCATCTGGGGCTGCGTTTAAAGGCTTCTCTGGTCTATGAAAACTGTTGCAACTTGAGCACCTGACACCAAACCCTTTGTCGCACATGGGTCCTCGCTTTTAAAAAAAAAAAAAAAATAAATAAAATTGCAGCTTATATTCGGGTGCGGGTTTTGTATGGACAAATCCTGTGGTTTAGCCGGCTACCCGGATGTGCGGCTTATAATCAGGTGTGGCTTATAATTGTGAAACTGCTGTACATTCATTTTTTTGCTGGAGAAGGGCTGAATAGTTTGTTCCCACTGTCTTCAGTATTACTGAAATACTACCAGCCTCACTGAAGGCTGAGGATATTTAACATTGCAGCTAAGTAAAGATCATCTTTGATCTAAGTTAGTTCATCCAGGAAGTCCCAAAGTGCTGTAGGTCATAGCTTTTAAGTGAGTTTATATTTTATGAGAGTTGGAGAGGTGTTCTTCGTTCCACTTATTTTTTAACTTGGACTTTTTTCTTGGAATGTTTTAAAGAAAAAACTTTAAAAACAATTACAGAATATCTGAATAGATTATGTCTGTTAGCATTTACCTGGAGTTAGTTATGCAATATTGCATTTTTGAATTTCATCTGCATATGCAGATGAAAGGATAATTTTTAAAATCAGATCTCAGTGCTGACTTATATCTTTCACTAAACAAGGCTATTGGAAAAGTAAAATCCCATCATATAGATTTTGCTTATTAACTCTTTTCCAATTATGTTTATGGTCTCCATAAGGGATGAAGAATTCTCAGTGAGTTCTGTCTTGGCCTCAGATGTCATCCATGCAAATCGGAAAGATATCCCCTGTATCTTTAGGGTAAGTATTACATCCTGACCCTACTAACCCAGACGTGCAGGGTTTCACAGGGTGATGTGTGGTGTGCATTCACTGACAGCTTGCCAGTATTTTATTTCCTGGGCAGCTTCTGCCCATGTGGTATCCATGGCAGCAGCAGCAGCAATGCATAGGGATCTCTACATATATCATTTCTGTGGTAAAAATATCACTGGAACATCTAGACAAGCATTCATCTCCATGTGGGTGGTATTTTTTTATCTTCACAATAAGATGTATTTGCCTCTACTTCCTCCTAGTTATTTGAAATTCTTCCGTTCATCATGAGCTTGTACATTTTCATTCTCAAGTTGCCCTCTGCTTCTCAATTTAACTGACTGGGTTATTGCTGAAGTCTTTATTTTATATACTTTTTTTTTTTACATGTGCATTGGATATCTGAAAACTCCCATTCATCAGATAGTCAGTATAGAAATTTACTGCAAAATGCTCATGAAAATTTATGTCTAGTATCTGGTATCAGGATTTTGCCATCATTGGCTTATTCTAATATTCTTATTTTTATTTGGTATTCTATTTAAGCTTTAACCTCAGTGAAATCTTCTTGATGTCATATCAATTCCACTGTCATTTCTTTACTATGCCTTTGTATTTCACTCTTTGTTTCCAGTTTTTAGACTGTTCATCACTCAGTGTGCTGAGGAGAGATAAAACCTACAAAAGGGGCTTTTTGTTTTATCTATAATAGCTGTATCAAATGCATGAAAAGGATCACAGAGCATTCTTTTAATAAAAACCATTCCTATTGCATTAAGTTATTAATGAAATCTATAGCTCTTAAAAATACAGAAAGCTTTATAAAAATGCTTTTGTTATAAAATTGCTGTGAGAAACAATTGACTACCTAATTTAGAGCAGATATATGTGAATTTTAAGATAAATACAAATGCATTTAAAATAAAGCCAACATTTTGTCTGCTCTTTAAGATATTCACATCTGTTTTTCTGCTGTGAGTTCTTGATTAAGATAAGAGTGTTTTCCATCAACTGAAGAGAAATTTTTACTTCCTTAATTCAGACAAGTAATTAAAAGGGCATTTGATTCCCTTGTAAAAACTATCATGAGGAAATTATTTATCACTTCTGACTTAAAACTATGTTTTCATTTTTTTGCAGGTTACAGCCTCCCAGCTTTCTGCATCCAGTAACAAGTGTTCAATCCTGATTCTAGCAGATGGTGAGAATGAAAAAAGCAAGTGGGTGGGCGTGCTGAATGAGTTGCATAGGATCTTGAAGAAGAACAAACTCAAAGACCGCTCAGTTTATGTTCCCAAAGAAGCTTATGACAGCACCTTGCCCCTCATCAAAACAACACAGTCAGCAGCAATCATAGGTATGAAATTGTTAAGAAGAGAGCTCAAAGCAAAATGAGTATGCTGAAAGAATGATTTTTTTAGGAAAAGAAGTGTTAGATGGTTATCTACTGAATAGAGAGTAATACATAGTGGTTTTATCCCATACGGAAATGTGTATGGGCCAAGAGAAAAGTGCAGGTTAGTATCCGGCACTTTTGTCAAATCTTCTAAGAGTATTCTCTCTATTTACCCATAGTCATAATTATTCACCAATATTCATAATTATGAATACTTTTGACTGAGAATTGTAAATTTCTCTTTATGTTTATTCTGTAAACATAATCCCCTAACTGGGCAAAATTAGCACAGTAGAGTAGGTGTAAATCACTCACTTCGAAATCTGCTGGTGGGACCACAGAGAAAATGTAAGACCTGAGATTGAGTTTAGTAATTCTAAATACTACTGCATAAACTATATTAAATTCTGATTATTTAAATTATTTCAATATAATAATATAGTTACTTCAAAGCTGGTGTTAGACTTAAGTTCTCTGAACAGTTTGTTAAAAATTATGTTTCTAGATGTTACTTTAACTAACAGGAGAAATGGGAAAAGACTTATTTTTTGAGAAATTTGAAATATTGGGAGGTTGCCTTTTTTTAATACATTAATATATTAGGTTTGTCTTTTTATGCAATTATTTTAGTATATTATAAAAACTGTCTCTGTTAATGAGAATTATCACTATTGTTTAAGAGATTCATAAAGTACTTCCAGGGAAAAATAATCTCTCTTTTATTTTTTTCTTTTTCTTAATGTCATAGACCATGAAAGAATAGCTCTGGGGAATGAAGAAGGGTTATTTGTTGTGCATGTCACCAAAGATGGTAAGAAACTAGGAGCTGGTATAACTCATCTTTTTCTTATTCAGTATCTTCTGGTTTCATTTTTCATGATTTACTATATTATCAGCTGGACAGCTCCATGAGAGACCAGAAGGTGTTCTGTGTGCTTTCTGGTTTGGATGTCCTTTCCAATAGCAAAAATACAGCTTTTGGAAAGCTGTTGAAGGTTTTTTCTCCATTGGAAACTTGCTCAATACTGATTTCAGACCAGATTGCTTAGGGCTTTATCCAGCTGGGTGTTGAAAATCCCCGAGGACACAGGCTCCATGGTGTCTCTGGACTGCCTGTTGCAAATTACTCTCACAGCGAAACACTTCCTTTGTATATTTAGTAGGAACCTCCCTCATTTCAATTTCCTGCTGAGCACCTCAGCAAGAATGGTAGCTTAATCCTTTGTATAACCTCCTCCTTGGTGTTGGAAACAAAAACTTCTGTACGGTACTGCAAGATGTAATAAGAGATTGCCCAAGTTAGTTCAATGAATGACATGTTTATTGTATGTTTCAGATCTGAGGCTTTTCCTTTATTCAGTAGTTTTTTGCTATGAACTGTTTTTGAAATGAATACTAAAGTAATGCAGTTCTAACTGCATCAGATCTGCTCCTCCCATTTCTGATGAGGAAAAGCCAAACGTTTATGAATTGCCACATCTGGTGTTATTAAAATACTAGTTTTGATTCTGTACTTCTTAATATTGCAGGGAAGCAATAAATGGGATTTCTTGGGTTTCTTTCCTAGTTCATCTTTACAAATACATGTTATAATCAATTCACACTTCACCATTACTTACTGGAATTTGGTGGGGGGGGTTGTTTTGATGTTTGTTTCAGAGATCATCCGTGTTGGTGACAACAAGAAAGTCCATCAGATTGAGCTTATCCCGAGCGAGCAGCTCATTGCAGTGATCTCAGGACGGAACCGTCACGTGCGGCTCTTCCCCATGGCTGCCCTGGATGGAAGGGAGACTGAATTCTATAAGCTGGCCGAGACCAAAGGCTGCCAGTCAATAGTTTCGGGACACGTGCGCCACGGAGCTCTCACCTGCCTGTGTGTAGCCATGAAAAGGCAAGTGCTCTGTTACGAACTAAATCAGAGCAAGACACGCCACAAAAAGATCAAGGAGATCCAGGTGCAGGGGAACGTCCAGTGGATGTCCATCTTCAGTGACCGTCTCTGTGTAGGCTACCAGTCAGGTTTCCTAAAATACCCCCTCCATGGAGAGGGCAGCCCGTTCAGCCTGCTCCATCCAGACGACCACACGCTCTCGTTTATCTCACAGCAGCCAACTGATGCCATCTGTGCAGTCGAGATCTCAAATAAAGAATACCTGCTGTGTTTTAGCAGCGTCGGTGTTTACGTCGACTGCCAGGGCCGAAGATCCAGGCAACAAGAGTTGATGTGGCCCGCAACTCCATCTTCTTGCTGTGAGTTGTGCTCTCTGTCTGTGTGTGTCTGTGTCATTGGTGCTGTCCCCTAAAAGGATCCTTGCTTGTATTGTTATCCAGAAGAGGTGAAGTTCAGGGCTAATTTACCTGACAGATTAATGCGTGCTCTCGGCCCCATCACCATTTTTTATCCATTCAGAGAGTTTAATCCTCATTTATGCTAGTTTGAACAACTCTGGCACTGTCCTCTACTTGCTGGAACACAAAGAGGAATCATGAGTCAGGATTTCTAACTCTAAAACAGCCAAAAGCTTCAGGTTCAACAGAGGCTAACAGGAACTTTATGTATTTTCTACCACTGGTTTGTTGTTATTTAAAGTCTTGGAATGTGATTGTACTTTGGCTCAGCATTGTGGTTCCAGCTTTCTTCATGCTGGCAGTCATCAGGATCTGGTAGTTTGCCTTGCTTTTCTCTAATGATATTTGTTCCTACTCACTAGTCTGTTTTGTCTTTTTATTCTTTATTTGTTCTTTCTTTCTTCCTCAGCAGTTTTTGTCAACAACCTCCTTATTCATCTCCTCTCTACTTTTTCAAAAAGTCACTTTCTAAGTTGCCCGTCTGTCTCTCTCTTCCCTTCCAAAATACAATGCATAGCAGGCAATATAAAAAAATGTATTTCATAACCTTAAGGAAAAATGCTGTAATTTTTCAAGATTTTAATTTCCACCAAAGTCTGTTAAACATTTATCGTACCTTATTTCAAAGCTGGGGCTTTACCTCTGTGATAGTTTCAAGGGAAAAGAAACCAAGCCTGAATGTCTGTCTTCTTTATAAAGTCTTTCTGAATGCAGATAAAGATTAGTCAAATCTGCACTCAGAGTAGTGACTGAGCGCAGTTCTGTGTTGATTTTTAGAATACTCTGCCTTCTTACCTCACTCTGGCAGCAATCCAGTCATACTGTAAAGGGGAGAAGTATTTCACCTTGTTTGAGTGAAGGTCCTTCTCAATATGGAGGGAGCAACATTTACAGGGTGTTTGCCACTTCTGGATTCCAGGCAATTTTACACAATTGATTATTGACTCAGACAATGAATGAATCAAAACAAGAAGGTTATGGGATAGATTGAAAAATGTGTATTTTTCACATGTAGTTAATCTGTAAGTTGTGACAGTTTTTTGATTGCCTAAAATGATTTGGTGTAACTCCAACTCAGAATGGAGGTGTATTTCATAGTAAAAGCTGTTACATTTAAACACAAGTTGGATGCTGTTGTTAGTCTTGGCAGACTATGGCACTCTTGTTGCCAGCATGGAAATACTGAATTCTCCTTTAGAAGTGGTCCCAGTGAAACAAATTCCATCCTGGGGAAATGTGCCAGATGAGTAGCAGAAGATTTCTCTTTACAATCCAGAAAATGGGAAGAGAGAATTAAAGTTAAGGAAACATGACTTTTATGACTGTGTCATGGTGCTTAGTACCAAGTGATGCTCATTTAGTGCATAGTCCAAAGACTCAGAGCTCAGTTCATTCAAGTGACGGCTATTAAATAGAGCAGTATATTTTCCTACCACATCATTTACAGTGTGTGAGGTCTTATTAAAAATGGGGCTTTTAGGAGGAAAAAAACCTTGAAATGCATCAGTATTTGGCAGAGTAAACTTTAATGTCTTAAAATTCAGAAAGTAGTTAGGTTTTTAGAAAAGTTAAAAGTCATGGAGGTTGTAAGTTTTTGGGTGGTGCTGGTTGGCCTTCAGAATAAATTTCTTGATCATTTTTGACTTAAAGCACATTTTGCAAAGCCTGTTGGGTGATTGTGGAGCACTGTTTTTGTTTTCTTAAATAAATATGGTTAAACTAATATGGTAAGAAATTGTCTATTTTGGGCCATGTCTAAAAGCACATGAAACAATACCTCATCATTCCCTCCCAGGTTACAATGCACCATACCTCTCTGTGTACAGTGAAAATGCAATTGATATCTTCGACGTGAACTCCATGGAGTGGATTCAAACTATTCCTCTCAAAAAGGTAACTTCCTATTTCAGTATGGGCCAAGGAATAGGTCCAGACTCAAAACTGCTTTAGAAGCCATCATTAAAACTGCTTCTGGAAACATAATTGAAGAGGAGCTACTGCATTTTCTGTTGGAAATAGAAAATGTGTTTTTCATGTGGTTGCACTGTTTAGATGAACGGTCAGTCTGAAGCATATGACTATGTTAGATTTTCTGATACTGTTGTAATATTGAGAGGAATTAATTGGTATTAATTAAATATGGCATCATTGGAACTGATTGTGTTGATGTTATTACAGAGGATATTAATTAAATGGGCCTTCAAAAATGTATCTCTTGCTGCTCTAGCATATTGTAGACAGATAGGATTAGAACATTTTGTTTTGACCAGCAAAAACACCAAAACCAGGATGATGTCAGGTTTGGATCTTTTATCAAAAGGAGGATGTTTCTGAAAACTGACACTTCCTTGGTATTTAGAAGCTGTTTGCTCAGCTGTATTTGGAAAGAAAAGAGAAAAGTCAATTTTTTTCCCTGTGATTTACACTGACTTCAGCTTTGTATTAGGGTCAACACAATTCCTTACTGGCATTCCAATGACACAGAGCTGCCGGACATTGCCCCTATGACTATTGTGTTGGTCATCCAGTCTCTGCATATCAATTTCCCACCTGTCAGATGCAGACCAGGATACCTGGCAGTGGTGTGAGGACACATATTGCAAAGGTCAAGGTGCTCAGCTATTAACTGCCTTAAGGAGAGACCAATCTGGACTTTTATGGGAAAGTTCGTTCTTGGAGTTATTAAGCAGTTTTCCCTACAGTAAAATGTGATTTAGTGCTTTGATTAGTATTTGGCTCAAGACTTCCCTTGAAATAGATGAAGCTACTTTCAGCAAACAAAATTACTATACTTAGGAGTCTCAAAAATGGCCATTTATTATGAAGAGTCTGTTTCTAACACAATTTACAGAGTGCAGAATGCTTCTTTCATTTTTATGTTGGAAATCACAAATACCATAGGTTTTAGCAGTCTGTGTGTGCTCTTAACAAGCTGCAGAGCATTATTGTGACATGGTACTAACACAAAATAAAACACAGCTTATTGCTTTGTGCATCTAATAGAAAAAACTGAGTTGATATATGAAGTAGACTTTCTAACACAACTATTCATTTAAATGCTGGGAGGAATGCTGTTAAGCCCCTGTCTTAAAGTGGAATTTTAAGCAACCTTCTCTTTATTCATTCTCAAAACAAAAGAGTTTAAAATTCTTCTGAACTCTTCTTTGTGACTTTAATGACTTGGAATTGTTACTCTTGAGAGTATTACAAGGACTGTTATTCCTTGATTCAGGTACGACCCTTGAATACAGAAGGATCACTAAACCTTTTAGGCCTGGAGACAGTCAGATTGATATATTTCAAAAACAAAATGGCAGGTAAGTAAAGAAAAGCCAATTTTCATCATGCACATTTTTGTTTAGAAAGAGCGTTTTTCTTTGTCTGCATCTGTGCATTGTTAACTTGGAAAGAAATCAAAGCTTACGGGTTCCACAGTGATTGCAATGGTGTCTCTGGTCTGAATTTTTTTTTATTTTTGAATATTCAATGAAGACTTGAATGAAGACTGGGACTAGAAGCTAGAGCAACTGAGAGCTCTCTCCAAATGTGGGATCACCTGTCAGAATGCTGCCTTTAAAAAGCCTGCACAATTAAAGGCTTAAATAGTCATTTTGGAAGCACTAGATTAAAATTAATGTTATATTTAATCTAAACAAGTGTTTCCCAAGCATTTTAAAGTAATACGGTGTGCTAAAAACTTGTTATTAGGGCCAGCTATGACTGTGTGCCACAATTTTATGTTCAAAAATCTATTTTTGCTATGAGTCTTTCTGACTTTTTTAACTTTTTGGAGCCCGTTTCAATAAGTATGCTCCTTAGGAGTTTTCCTTCAACTTTTATTTAACCTCTTAGGTGGAGAGGGGACATGCTCTGTTTCAACAACCAAAAGTTATAAATTTTTGTTAACAACTTTCTGAAAACAGTGGAAATAAATACTCTAGAAAAATGTACTGCTGCTGGCACTGTTTCACTGCTTATTTAAATTGCCAGCAAATTAGTACACAAGGAATGGCAGTGATGGAGAGGAGAAATATGCTGGATGTATGTATAGAGATATTTTAGGTCTAATAAAGACTGAACATTAGAGTTGATCTTAAGGCAAGAGGAGATTTGAGTTCCATACAAAAATTATTTTGTCAGTGAGCAGTCACTTATTGTCACTTCAGTCTCCATATATGGAGAACAAGACAGAGCAGTTGCAGTGTTCATTCAGTGACGCACAAGTGTTGTGTGATTATCACTGTTTTCATGTCTTTAATAAAGATCCCTTGGCCGGGTGTACACAGGTGGAAAAAAATTCTCGCTTTTTCCACAGCTGAATCAAAGTACATCAGTGTTCAAACATTTTGAAAGCAGTATTCTCTTTGGAGCAGGGAATGAGTGAAAGAGTAAATCTTGCATTCAGTTTCCAGACAGTTGGCAGAACAAGTCTCTTCTAGTGATTTTCGGTGAGAACTGTCAAGGGAATTTTGAGACAGCACTCAAATTCCCTTCCTGCCCACCAAAATGTTTCTTTCCAAGAATGCATCAGTGGTGTTTTGAGAACACAGGTGTGGCAGCTTGTGTGTGAAGAAGGGTTAAGTAGAAGATAGTGGCCAAGGAAACCCATAAACCAAGGAACATTTGTTTGGGTTTGATGGGAAAGGGGTAGTATCCAGCACTAGCAGAGCAGGGGTAGAAAGAGTGTTGAAACTCAAACTCCGTGAATTCCTAAGGAACTGCCCCACTGCATCCCTATGTTTGTGCTGATTTCAGAGGGGGATGAACTGGTGGTCCCTGAGACATCAGACAACAGCCGGAAGCAAATGGTTCGGAACATCAACAACAAGCGCCGCTACTCCTTCCGCGTGCCCGAGGAGGAGAGGATGCAGCAGAGGAGGTCTGTATTCCACCTGTACTTGTCTTCTGTCCATGCCTGTAGGCCCTGACGGACACTGACTCATGCCAGGGTCGTGCTTCATGTGTGGCTGTCTGGAATGCCCATTCAAGTGCTCCTGTGTCTTCTCTACCCTGTTAATCCTCAGTGTTAACTTGTGTCAATACCGATTTGGATATGAATATGCACTGGATGCACAATTAGTTCAGTTGAATTATGTGAAACAGCTGTAATTTTTAATGCATGCCTCACATACTGTATGCAGGTGCATAGGTGTGCACATACACTGTGTATATATAAAGTTCTCCAATAAACACTTTGCAAAAGGAGATTACTTTGCTAACTATGCATATGGATTAATTTCTCTCAGACTCTGGTTCTGGTTTTCTTTCTAAAGGAGATTCTCTTCTCTGCAGTATTCCAGGAGATCTGTTTCTTTGATTTATAGATTAAACTACACAAAGTTTCTATAAAGCTCACAAAACTCACCTCTTCGGGGGGAATAAGACTTCAGGGTGTATTTCTGTTGGGAGTATTTAGCTGGTTACAAATACTTTCCTAAATGGCAACAAGAATAGGTCTGCACTGCTCGCAGTGTTCACAGAGGATGTTATTGACCTTTTGCTGTCACTCACTAGAAAAGACCTGATACTGTGCTAAGCCACACTCCAAGAACTGAGTACTTAACTTTTCTAATTTCCAACATCTTGCACCATTGGTTGGCTCCCAGTTTGTTTTTCTTTCTGGCTCTAAGGAAAGTAACAACTGTATGCAGTGGAGAAAAAAAAAATCCATTTCTTGTTCTTGCCTTTTCTGAGTTTATTGATATTTGGTCTCTTTAAAATTGTATTTATTCTGAATTCTGAAATGCATCCTTGCCAATTTGAAGAGCTTTTTATTCTGACCACACATTGAGAAAGGTACTGCAGTATTATTTTAATTCTATTTTCATATTTTATACTTCATTTTCATCTCCACTTTGTAATATAAGTTCGACTGTTACTCATCTTACAGAGCTTTTTATCAGCTCATTCTGTGAATGTTAATAACTACTGGGCACAGGCTGTTAGGCTGCAATGAATGCAAACAGCATTCTTTTATCCTGGCCCCTTGCCCTCTCTTTAACCTGGAACCTTCTCCACACCAATACTGACAGCAGGGGTTTATCACAAATTGAGTCGTGGACTCATTAAATTGTTTAGGTTGGAAAAGACCAGTTAATTTCCATTTTAAAATAGCTGATAATCAAAGCTGTACATGTTTTATAAATGTCCATCCTCATCTCAAAGGAAATGCCTAAACAAAGTATCTTCTCTTTCAGGGAGATGCTACGCGATCCAGAAATGAGAAATAAGTTAATTTCTAACCCAACTAATTTTAACCACATAGCACATATGGGTCCAGGAGATGGCATACAGATTCTCAAAGACCTCCCAATGGTAAGTACAAAAGGGTATGTGAGAATGACTGACTGCTGCAGAAGCTGCAAATAAGTGAGAGAAAACCAAGTACAATTTCAATGTATAATCAGTGATGTGTTTCCTATCAGGAACAGTGTAAAAAGGGGAATGGATCTAAAAATGCTCTTCTGTATATAATAAAATACAAGCAAAGAGCATGACAGGCATTTAGTGGAGGAGGAGGAGTGCCTAATGCCTCTGGAGTTTTAAGACACGTTGGCCTTGCAGTGTTGATGATAATTTTTATGACCCAAATGAAGAGACAAAATTTACATTATTTGAGTCTGTGTTCTTTTTGGGTATGGAAAGAGAAATTCTTATCTCAGTGAACTGTAGTTCAATTCCTTTTTTCTTCTCCCATCTTTAGCACCAACTTAGCCTGTTTCTTCACAGCCTGTTTTCTTTCCATGCCCAACATGCTATCTCTCCTGTTCTCTCCAAATCAAGTAGTCTCAGTGAAACAGAACTTCGTGCATGAAAACTAACCTTTTAAGTTCAAAATGGAGAAAGAAAACATGGAATAGCACGTGTTCATTTCCATAAAACCTCATGTAGGAAATAATCACTTGGAAGTTACTGAAATCCGTGATGAGCTAAAGACTAATTAATACTTTGCTCATAAGGAAGTACTATACTGCTTGCTTCAAGCTACCTTGATCATCTTTTGTGTGTTTATGTGTTCTGTATTGTTTTCTGAGCACATTGCAGTGATACAGATGTGATTCAGAAGATGCTAATTAGCACTCTGAAAAGATGAGATGTTGTGATAAAAACAGATGCAATTTGTTCCAGCATAGAACTCAGGCATTAGCACAGAACTGCTGTCTAAAATGATCATCGTTATTACTTGGAGTTTGTGCAGAAAGCAGGAAGTAGATGCTGAGATTGGGATTTTTCTGATGCTGAAAAGTGCAAAGGAAACAAAAATAAGATTGGAAAACAAAGTGCAACATGCAGTTGCTCTAGTTTAGGACCTTAGAAGCCTAATCTATGGTCTTTGGATACTCATTTTACCTCACTTTTGAAGCAAATGGTATTTTATGTTGCACTTGATTGTAAAGTCTTCAGTTTGATTTATTTTAAAGCTTGCACTAGATACACCTTGAGAAGCCTCTCAGTAACAAAAATGTTTGTTGTAATGAGAGAAAAACAGTACTGTATGTATGTATTTTTATAAATGATAATCATTTTTATAAATGGAACACATAATGAAGGAACTGTTTCTAGAAAGCACATGACAAATCTAAGAGATGTTGGTAGGTATGTTTTTCTCTTACCTTGATACAAGATTGTGTGTGTCTAATGTTAGAGGATGATCATTTGCTTCAGGGCAGGATGTAGATTAGAGCCTTTCTTCATTATTTCATTTCTGGTAAGTCCTTTGAAATATTTGTGGCTCTTTTTAAGCAGGGAAAATAATCTGCTACCTCTACATGTAGAGTAAAAGTCATCCTGTGTCACACCATCAGTAGTTGAAAGTTCATGGCAATCAAAACCTGCAAGGACTCTTAATCAAGCCCCACATCTGACAAGTGTAAAACAAAGAATGATTATATCTATAGAAAGGGATTTTTTTCATAATTTCTTCAAAAATGTCATCTCTCAATGGCTTTCAGCTTTGAATCCATTCTAATTCCACTTGCCTTGTATTAGCTTGTATTAAGTCGTGTTTCAGGTTAGGACTGGTACTGTGCTATTACCAATCAATATGATGCTTTGAAAAAAATTCCTAAGTCCCTTTCCACACTTTAAAGTGATGAGAAGAATTAGAAAATGTGTACAGTTGTTGACTCCTGCACTTGTTCCACTGCTGCAGCTTATTTTTAAAA
>VRYO01002297.1:4459781-4647859 GCA_009812075.1 Sialia sialis
AGTAATTTAGGAATTATAATTTCATTTAGAGCAGAAACTGTATTTAATAATTCCTATTCTGTGCAGTCGAGACTATGATTATTACAGGATTGAAATCCTGCCCAGTCCTAAACTCAGTTCCTTCAGCCAAGAATGTTTCACATGGGAGGGTTCAGTCTGAAGCCCAGCTTCCCTATTTTCTTACCAGAGTGTGAAACAGAGATCACACAGGGTTTTCATGGTACTGAATGTATCCTGCCAGTGGAAGCTGGAAGGCAGCTGTCAGCCCAAATTCAGGCTAAGTTGCATTCTGCTGTACTCTGGAAGATCCAAGTAACTTGATAGGATATTTGAATTGATACCCTGGAGCTGACATAGAAGAGGGAGCTGTGATGACGCCACAAAGATTTCTTGTTGTAGTGCAAGAGGATCTTGATCATAATCTGTGAAAAGGCAGGAGCTGTTATATCTTGACAGGCAGGCTGAAGCTGCATGCTCTGCTGGCCAAGCAGCCCTTGGTAACACACATACTTCCAGAATCCCACTGGTCCTGTGTCTTTATGTCAGTATCATTTATGCCTGCTTAAAGCAGAGTGACCAGACCACCTAATCTCAGGTCTCCTTGGAAATGGTGAGCAAAAAAGATCCCTCAGTATTTTTGGACACAAGAAAAATCTGCAGAGGCCTTTGAATCCAGCTTTCTGAGACACTCTCAGTCACGCCCAAACTTGCTATCCTGTTACTTACTGGTGTTCTTGTGTGTCTCTGGGCTGCAGGACTCTGACTCTCCAAGACACTCGACGGCATCAAACAGCTCCAACCTCAGCAGCCCTCCCAGCCCTGTTTCTCCTCACAAGACCAAGAGCCTCTCTCTGGAGAGCTCTGACCACGTGAGTTGGGACTCATGAACTGCTTCAGCATTCAGATTTGGCATCACATCAGCTTGCTGTCCCCATGGCTGTCCCCTTCACTTGCTCCAGTTCTCACCTTCATCCTCCTAACCCTCCCCATTCCCTGTCTGAAAAGGATCTGGGAGTGGGGCACAGAGGAAGGTAAAAGCTGGCCGCCTTCAGCACTGTTCGGCATTGCCTCACCTCCCCAGATCTGACAGCAGCAAATGAGCAAAGCTAGGGTGTTGGTAAATATCAGATGCTGTAGATTTGTATTAGTATTGGTTTCATTTTTGTGGTTACAGCTGCTTCATTTTTAAAGACATATTTATCCCACTCCCCTTCCACTCCCCAAAACGTAGCATAAGTAGACCAGACCAGTATCAACAAGAGAAAATTCAGAGGGATCTTGTTTTCATACAATAGTTCATTGTACTGTACACAAGCAGCACAGAGACCCCTTCCCCTCCATGGGAAATGATGAGTATGTCAGAGGCACATAAAAGCTTTCATCCACCACGTTTGAATGTCAATCTGATTGTCGCCAGCAAATCCTTATTGATTAAAATGATGCATATTTTACTACAGTACAGAGTTTAAATAAATATGCAGATGTTAGAGTAAAATACGTATGTATATATTCAAAGAAAAAAAAGCATTGTGTATGCAGCAGAAGATGGATGCTTATTTAAAGAGCCTTTAATTTAAGATTTGTGTTGTCCCTGTTTTCATGCTCGGTGATTTACAGACTTGGAGGCCTGGCTAAAACCTCCCACAGGACAGAGATTCCGTGTGCGCAGCGCTCACTGCACTGCCGGGACAGCCGCTGCAGTGCTCTCACAACACTTCTCTCTTTCTGGCTGTAGCAGAACTTAAGCTGTAGTTCCTGCTTTCCTCGTAGTCCCCATCCTTTTCAGAAACAGCAGCAATTGGCAGCAAGGCCCTGTCCCAGCAGCCACGGGCTCTGGTCAGCCCGGTGGCTGCCCTGGCTCCATGTGTGCCACCTGAGCTGGAGCCTTGCAGCAGCTACAGGAGAGGTGCTTCAGGCATCAAGGCAGCTCAGTGCAGCTGGATTCAGCAGGAAAACTGTTTCCCTGGGTCAGCCTTTGAGCAGATTTAACTTGGAAGGTAGCAGTCTTCCCCATCTTCTTGACCATCCCGAAGCAGCAAACTCTTACTGTCATTACCAAATACTGTTTGCTAATACACATCAGCCAAACGAGTGCCCTTAGCCCAAAGCTGGCCGTGGCTGGCTTTGCTGTCACTGTAGCAACAAAGAACCTTGAAGACTGACCTCACACTGTTCACATTGTAGTAGTCAGAGATGCCTGGTGACTCAACTGCTGCACTGGCAAGGTTGGCTTTCCTCTGCCCCCTACCTGTGCTGTGGGTTTGTGCAATTTGCAGTTGTTTCTATGTGCTCATCTGCTGTTTGGTTCCAAAAGCAGGGCAGGTTGGAGGGCAGGAAGTATTGCAGTGGAAGGAAAAGCCTGCTGAAGTTGGAAAAAAAATAAAAAGCTGAAGCGGTCACCCAGCTGACAGAATAAATGAAAAACTGATACACAGCTGTAGGGTAAGAGGAAGATGTCTCTTCTCTTTAGTTAGCAAGGCAGATTGTGATTTTCATTCGGGATGAGCCTCTCTTCCCAATAATATTGTTGCTGACTTCATACTATGAACCATACTCAAACACATAAGGGCTTTTTGTATTTAGAATATTGGGATTTGTGGGTTTCAAAAACTTGTTATGGCTCTCATTAAACCATTCTGTAATTCTTGCAGTCAGCAGTTATGTAGAGTTTCACCCACACAGAGATGTTTGGAGTTTTGCAGTTTCTGTCTTCCCTAACAGAAGTTGTAGGTAAGTTCAAACCATGTGTAGTAATTTCCAGGTATGATCTAAATGTGACATAGGGAACAAGACACAGATCATCTTATCCATTTAATCATGCTGGGTCTCCTAGGTAAGATTTCTCTTTTGCTCTGAATCAAGAGGCTTATCCAAGTTTAAGCTCATTCAGTGTTATTTTGGGGCAGGAATTCAAGAAATTATTGTAGAAACCATCATATCAAAAGCCTGTCTCTCTTCTATTTGGGTATTTCAGAGTAGCAATCTGGTTGTGTTGTTTGTTTTTACTGCAAACCTACTACTTTTGCAAGCCTGGCATTTGAAATTAAAAGCTTTAGCAAACAGCAAAGCATCTGAAAGTAATCCCTCCCAGAAGAGTTTATGTATTTCTGAGGGACAGATAGGCAGGGTGTTATTGGCATTATTGAAATTCCACATCAGCTTCTTTTTAAAGGCTGCATATTGCTTCAAGTATAGCCACTGCATTTTCCCCACAATTCCCTTCTTTTGGCGAAGCATGTCCACACACTTTTCGAAGCCTTTGCGGACTAGTTTTGTATTTACTGTATGTTGTATTTAAATAATAATCTTATTTTGATGTTGAGAGAAGGCATTTAAATAGTAGTCATTAAAGACAGAGCAGCCTGCATGGCAGTCCCCTGAGAGTCACAGGATCATTTTCCATGGACTTTTTTTTTCCACAGTTGTGCTAAAGCTCTATCTGAAAATGGAACCCAAAGAGCCACCACACAGCAATTAAATTGAGTAAGCCCCTGTGTTTACTCCGTTCCAGTGCCTGCACTCTATTGATACCAACCCCTGGCATCTTCAGGCAGAGCATAGGTCAGCTGTGTTACAACACTAAGCTCAGAGGATGAGAGCTCCACAGGCCCACGCTGTTTGTACACTATACAATGTCCAAGCCTCAGCAGTCTTCTCTAGGATTTATTTAGTCATTAGTTTGGTCCTGTGCATTTTTATACATGTTTGTTCAGAAGAGAAACAGCAACTGTTCTCTCAGTTGAAAAGCAAATGACCACATCACTTAATTGAAAAGAGAAAAATTGTCCTAGGACTTAAATAGTTTTGTATATTTGGGGACCATTTGGTTACAGACTCAATTTGAAACCACACTCATCTCTTTTTGTTGGTATGCATACTGCAGCTGAGCTTTCTAAAGACTCATTGGGCTAGGAAAAGTAACTTGGTCATTTGAACTGTAAGACTCTTGGCTGGTATCTCCAAGGCAATTGTCTCCTGAGGTTTGATGTTTGCTCCTTTGCACTGTAGCACTGCTTCAACTTCACAGGTCAAGAGCTGCATTTTGTTCTGGGAGCTTAAAATCTCCCCCTGAATTCCTGACTGTGGCACATGTTCTCTGCGTGCAGGATATGTATCTAGCTGGTTTATTTTTTCCTTTTGGCTGAGACTGAAGGTGTGTGTTTGCATTTTTGACAGTGCTTGAACAGATGGGTTGTTGGGGTTTTGCCTTTTTTTCCTCTTTTGATGGCAACAAGGATCTGAACAGATTCAGGCAGCTACTAAGGATTCCAGGTTATAGGATGGAATAGGTTTGCTAAATAGTTTTCCCCTGCACGTGTGCACACACAGGTATGTGGCTTCCTCCCACATTTCATAAACCCAAAAGCAGGGTTACAGTACTCTCTTCTCTCTTGCTTTTGGCCTGTAGAAGACAGCTGGTGGTTTCAAAAAAACATTCCTGAGACTGTGGTGAAGTAGTTGCTTCTTTTCCCTTCCATTAATTGCTGTGGCTTGTTATGAATGTGCATTTTGCCCATTTAAATGAGTTTCAAAACTGAAGTCAGGAATGTTCTCTCTTTGATTTGATTCTGATAAGTTACAACACAGGTGTGTTATTCTCAGGTATATGTCAGAGGGAAGTTAAGGGTCTTGCCATACCAAAAAAGTCCAAAAAGCATAGCTTATTTATAGAAATGTAGTGTAACTGCACCTAGCTGGTTCACAGTGTGTCAGCCTTTCCAAACAGAACAGTTGGATTATTAACACAGAAAACGGTTCTGGCCCTGTGTTGTATTGCATGGCCAGACCCTGAATGACAGGATAAACATGCTCTTGGGTGGAAAAATAATTTCTTTTCCATTTTATGAATGCTGTTTAATTTTAAAGGAATGCATTAAGGGCAAAACTCATTGCAGTGCAAGTACCCACAGCTCCTGAGCCTTAGTCTGAGAATCGAAGTGGCACACAGCAATTCCTGCTGTGGGTTCCTTTGTTAATATGACTCCGTTCCATGGAGGAAATGGGACAACTTTTCTGCACTAGCATGAAGTGCACCCTTCTGTGCACTTTGTGTTCACAGTTTATTGGATAAACACCCGCAGAAGCTGCTCTGCTGCAGGCTTTCGAGTCTGAATTCCAGCTCCTCTCATTCCAGCTGCAGCTCAGTACAACCTGTTTTCATTCTCCATTTAAGACAGTCATCTACAGGGAAGAAATCCACAAACAAACCAGTGTTGCTATACCTGCCTTTTTATGTATGACAGTTTCATATCATTTATTTTTAAAATATGTTTTTTAGGTTTTTCCTTGTAATATTATTGTACAGTTTTGCATGGCATAGATGTAATCACTTTTTTGTTTTAGAGTATAAAAGCTGACAAGTGTGCGTGTGGGGGAAAGATTCCGCTTTTTGCCTCTTTTCACTCTTCTGTTTAATGCCCTCAGTGTTGTAGGGGACATTGTAAGAGATTCTCTGCTACAGAACAATGATGTAGATTCTTTTGCACAGAAATATTTAAGGTGGAACAGTCAACAATGTAAAAATGACTTACCACCAATATTTTATGTTGGTAACACACTTAATATTAACCTACCTTGATGTACTGCAATAAAACAGGGAACTGTTAGAAATGCAGATGTTCTGTCTTTTTTTTCCCACCTCCCCACATTAAGCTTTGAGGAGGAAAGGGAAAGGGGAATGATGGTGCTCTTGAAGATACAACATGCTGGTTCTAACACATCTGCACACGTGCACAGTGGGAAGGAGTATGTGAGAAAATCAATTTCCCTTTAATTGCTTTCAGAAAAAATAACCAGATCCTTTTGAAAATACAAAGTCAGAGGCACTGGATCATTTGTTATATTGAACTACAGTTTTCCTGACCTTTGTCTGAGATCAGCAGTGCTGTGATGACCTAAGAACTAGGTAGTTAAGTAGCTGTAATCGGTGGTTTTGGTGTTCCTCCTTCATTTGTACTTACACATCAAATGTGTCCTAGTGCTAGAGGCTGGATTGTTAGTTAGTCCTGAGCTACCAATATCACATTGACCTTTGTGCACTTTTAAGTACATCTTGGAATACCGTTTTTTGCTTGTGCCCTGACCCTTTCCTGTCATCCACACATTCCTCACAAGTCAGCCTGGAATTTTCCCTGTACCACAGTGTTGGTAAATCTTCCTCTTCATTCATTCCCCTGTTGCTGTAATGTTGGAAATTACCTCATTGGGCCTGAGGGAGTTTAGATTAGATATTAGAAAAAATTTCTCCACAGGAAGGCATATGAAATATGGGAACAGACTGCCCAGGGAAGTGTTCGAAGGATGTGTGGATGTGGCACTTAAGGACATGGCTTAATGGTGAACAGGGTTGGGTTTGATGATCTTAAGAGGTCTTTTCCAACCTTAGTGATTGTGGGGTAAATCCTGGCTTTGGTACCTACTTCAGTCACCCCCCTGCAGCAGGAATACAGGACTGGGCTGTTATTTATCCCACACCACCAGCCTGGGCATTCTTCTATTACCAAAGCCTACCAGTAACCCTCTCCAGGAACAGGCACCATGATTCCCACTTTTTCCAAGGCCATACGCTGCCTTACTTCTGTCCCTCTCCTTTAGTTAAAATGTTTACTTTCTCAGCCCTTCACTCCAGTTCATGTGGATATGGTTCATCCCATATGACCCCATAACTCTGGGAAATACCCTGGTTCCTGTGCTCTGACTTTTCAATCAGTGCTTTATTTCTCATTTCCCAGGGGTCCAGTTGCACATGACAGCTGTGAAGGTCTTGGGAAATAGGCCTTGTAATGTCAGGGATTTGGGCATTAGAAAAGCAGAAACTGAACTGCACGTTCACCTCCTGTTCAGCTTCTCAGCATTCACTTCCTGTTTTGATGCAGCAGCCAGGTTGCCTAAAGAAAGAAGGTAGGAAAATCACTGCTAGCCGAGGTAGCCTGAATCTTGAGCCTTTAGAATGGAAAATCACTGTCATTGGAGAGGCAGCTTTAATCTCCAGCTTGCCCTGCCCTGTGCAAGGAAGAAATGTTTTTACAAGAGATTTTTCTAGACCATAGAAGCTTCCTGCAGCATGCAGCACAGAAACAGTCACATCCTCAACCCTGCAAGCATAGTTCAAGCAAATGCAGTGGCTGGCACAGATCAAGTGTTCCTGCTCACTGTACAATGTCACTTCTCTGACTTGAAGCCAGTTTTCTAGCTCACGTTTTCAACACAGCTGTTCCTCTGACAGACAATTGCTCCTGTTACAAATCTGGCCAAAGCTACAGCCGTTATTATTGTTTTCAGAGCACACAAAAAAGGCCAGAATTAGGGACTGATAGCTCCAGCTAGCTCTCCTACTAAAGCAACATCTCAGCTTCTGCAAGTTGCCACCCTCTTGCAAATGCTGAACTCTGCTGTTCAGCTGGATGTTTTTCCCAAACACTCTCGGGAAGGGCAATGTTTGCCAGGAGTTGAACACTCTTGTCCCAGCATGGTATACACAAGATCTGGTCTCACATGACCAAGTGCTTACTGGAAAAGTGAACTGTAATGCTCTAGCTTACTCTGCCACCTTTTCAGGTTCTCTGAACATGCTGGCCTTGAATCTTCAGTTTCAGAAAATCTGCTCTGAAGCTCACCTAACCTAATTCCCTTGTCAGCTTTTTATACTTTGGTTTTTAAACTTTAACATAAGCATTTAACAGCTCAAACAACTCTGCTGTTTTCACAGCTGCAAGGTCTAGAGCCAAAGGAGAAAAACTAAACAATGTCTATCTGAACTCCAAACAAGGAAAGTTACTGTAACTTTGCACATCGATAAACAGCTTGATGCAAAACTATTACTTCACTGAACAGCAGAGTTAACTCTTCTCAAGAGGTTAAGAATAATCTGACTGGCATTTTGAATTAAACTGCCCTGCATCTTGTTCAAAGTCTTAAATGAAGTGGCTTATATGTTTATGGCTTTGAAATAAAGCTAATACCATAAACTGTTTTCCTATTTCTCAGAGGTCCCTCCTGAGAGAGACCATTTATTCACTTACCTGTTCTTTCCCTCTGAAGTGTCAGCTATCGGGATTTTACATGCTGAAGTGTAAGGTCAGACAACCTGGGTATTCCTGAGCTGTTAACTGAGTAGGACCAGCTGAGACTGCTGGTAAATAAATACCTGGCACTTGCCAGACAAAGACACCTGCCTTATGAGCACCAGGTAAACCTAAACTCTAACAGCCTCTCCTTCACAAGTGGACGAAAAGCCAAGAGACTTGTGTTCAAGAGACTGCTAACAGAGTTATTAAAACAAAGGAAGGTTAAAAAGCAAGTCAAGTACCAGGGATTTTCATGGCATAAACAGGCAACTGGTGGATGCTTAGGCAAGGGTAGTAGCAATTCCTGGAGCAAACAACTGCAGTAAGAGGAGACCCGGGAGCTGCTGCTTAGCTGCTGTTTATCCCCCAGAACAGGACACTGCTCACTTGAGTGTCCATTCCCACACCAGAAGATGACATAGCCACAGGTAGCAGGCCCACTGCACAAGCACTTGTTTATTGACATCAGGAAGTCGTTCAGGTACAGACTTTGTACAAAACCTACAAAAGTCAATTTCCTAACTTGAATCCAAGAGTTTAAAACTGTGCGTCTGGTTTGAACTGTGTGACCTTTCAGCTGGAGCTGCTCACCAGAGGCAGGACATTTGTCTGCCTTGCTGCAAGTTTCTGCCTTACAGGGAAACACAGAAAGGAGGGTCTTAGTCAGTAGCCCAACAAGCCGTGGATGTCAGAGTTGTAGCTTATCTAACACCCTCAAGAAAGCTGATACCTACCAGACAGTGCAGAATCCCACTATTTGTGCTCAGATACAGCTCTGCTGATTACGTTTGACTCCCAGAACTGAGATGGGCTGTGAGATTGTGTATGTGTGTGTGTTTAAAAGAGACTGGCACTCAATTCTCAGACTTTTAAAATATTTCCTATGTTTAGCTTGCAAGCCAAAAAGAGGCAGAAAGCATAAAACTTCTACTTACACACACACACCTCTTGCATTAAATCAATGTCATGAGAATCCAGGAGGGTTCTCAGACTGCCATCACTTGACTTACAAAAACGTGGGGGAGGTGCTGGATGTGTCTGTGCTAGGGAACACCTTGGTATTTCATTCTATAAATTCACAGTATGAAAACTACTTGAATTCCACCTCACCTTGAAAGAGGGAAGGTTTTTAAAAACCATTTGTGGAGAATTACAAATAGGTTTCAATATTAAATTCTGCTCTTGTCCTCCTTCCCCTATTTTGTTATAAAACCCTCTCAATATGCAGCCACCATCACAATGTTACAAATGCATTCAAGGTAGTCAGCTGGTGCCCTGAAGCGGCACAGAAGCACTCAGTTTCCTGCAAGCTGCGGGCTGTGCTGGCAGTCCAGGTAGGACAGACATCAGGAAAGAGCAGCTTTGTCCTCGTGGAATGCACACCTGGCTTCCAGGGCACAGGGCTGCTGCATCTCAGGAGGATGGAGAGCTGGGGAGCGACGCTGGGGAGGCTTAGAATGCTCTCTGCAAGGCTCAGGTGAACTGGGCCCTCAGAACAAGTTCATTCTTACTACTCCTATGGCTTCTTGCCCCTACTGCTCCAGTATTTGCTATATGCCTCTTGGAACATGTTTTTGCAGGGAATTTTGGCCTTCAGTTTGGTGCAGATCAGGAAAGAGCCGCCCATTTTCCGATGAAGAGAATAGGTCTCCTCTGGCGGGGGGACGAGCCGATGCTTCAGCATGATGGGGATTAAACCATGGATCTTTTCTGTGGTGCTTTGGTTGCCAAAATCAAAGGGCTCCTCAGATGCAAAAGCCTCTCCCAGGATGAGGACAGCATTTAAGTGGGCATCTTCCATTTCCTGCCCAGAAAGAAAGAGGGATAAGTAGCATCACTAGCCACAACAACTGCCAGGGAGGCAAAGAAATGCTAACAGCAGCAGCTCAGAAGAAATAGCCCTATCCACCACAGAGGGAACCTCCCGACCCCAGGCTGAGGAACATTTAGTTCGCACAGTTTTGAGCAACTAAACCTTCCAGAAGACTACCTTTCCAGTCATTAAATTTCAGGAATTGTTATCATCTGCAGGACAGTGGTTTTGGGGTTAGCTGTATCCTCATTACTTCTCCTGCTCCCAAAAGAAAGCGAGTACAAAGGCCAAAACCTTTTTTACCCTCCTCCCTCATGCTTATCAAAAGAGCTTTTGGACTGACATTTTTACCAAATCATAAAATCTGGGGAAGTTCACAGACCCGCAACCACCTTATCTATGGCCAACACCAAAATCAGACCCTTCTGCTCCATACCTTGATTTCATAGCCAGTGAGGAATTTCATCTCAATGGACTTCTTCCGTACTCTCTCTCTGTCCATGTCAGCAGCTGCCTTGATTACCTGAGTAGGAGGAACACTTTCAGGAGAGGCAAGAGATGACTGAACAACGTTTTGAGCACAGGACTGCTGCACAGGCCACAGGAGCACACATCAACACCTCCCACCTGCTCACTCCCTTATCTCTGCCCTCTCTTCAGGGACCTGCATACTGAGCAGGTTAAGAGCTACTGGCTAAAAGATCCAGCTCTTCCCAACAGGGCTACACGTGACCCAGAGAATGTAAAGGACAGCGAAAAAACAGCTTCACAAATAGTCAGCCCCTCCCCCAAAGAAATAGCAGAGCTGACTGTGAGCAGCTTTAGGTGGCAGCTGCTGGCCATGGCAGCTCAGATACTATGTACAGAATATGGTGATCACAAAGAAAGCATGTTTGACTTCACATCAATTTATCTATCTGTGGAAAAGTTAGAAATCTCCAGAAGAGGTGGGGAACAAGCAATTCCTGCATATCCTCATACAAAAATCACAGAATTGTGAGTGCTCTGATGCACCTTGTTGCCCAAGCCCCCCCAGCAAGCATCACTGCAGTTCACTTTTGTGAACATCCCAACTCAAAGCCAGCAGCTTGCACTCGTGCAGACACCCGTGGCACCAGGAACAGAGATCACTCTCTTGCTTCCAGCCCTGCTTCCCTCCACACCCAAAGTGTATTCGAGTGCTAAGTGATAACAGATAAGAGATAAGAGTATTTGCAAAATCAAGTGCAGTCTTCTAGGACAGTTCTCACCTCTATGTAGACATCTGTGAACTTCTCATCAAACCCTCGAGTTGCTCCAAAGTCCAGAAGGGCCACCTGGAAATAGACAAAGCCATCTGTATTAGAGAGTCAACCATTCTTTTAGAACCTGATCTTAAGAGTGCTCCTGATTTCTTCAGAAAGCTCAGCTGGCTTTCCCAGCTCTCCTCTGCATCCCAACTACCCCAGACTCCTTTGTTCCCAGTGAGCAGCTGTACCAGTACAGGGCTGAGGAACGTCCAGCGCTCACACTGCCACACCTGCTCTACTGACAGCTCAGGCTTCATGTGCAGGACAGAGCAGCATTGAACCTGTTCCCTGCACTTTGCAGCACAGAACTCAGGAATAAAAAGCAATTCCATCTGTCCTACAGAGCACAAACAAGCAGCCAAACCAATGAGCAGGAATTGCTACCCTTCAGCACAGCACAAGAGCATTTAACTGGAGTCCTGGGCTCAGGTGTGTCCAGGACAGTGCTCAGGTAGAGCACTGCCAGCTGCAGCTTCCCACTGACAACCTTTAAAACAGATCCTGAGGCAAGGAAGAAGCTGTGCCTGGTCAAGGGCCAGGGTTACAGCAGCCCTTCTTTCCTACCCAGCCCTAGTGAGGGTTAAGTGGCAAAGTGAATTTCCCTGTGCTATCTGCCCATGCCTCAAGGACAGGAATCTGAGAGAATCTCAGTAAGGGCTAATTAAACTCTGGGAGAGGGGAATAATCAAAAGCTGGTGAAACCAATGTTTGTATAGGCAGAACAGTGGCTGCTCAGGCTTACCTTGTGCAGCTGTGGGTCATAGAAGAAGTTTGACCAGTTGGGGTCAGTCTGCATGTACCGGAACTCAAACAGCTCCCGCAGGCACAGCACCAGGATGTTGTGACAGATCTTGAAAAACATGGAGACAAGAAACAAGTCATGAGGGCAGCAAGCTCTACTCACACCTGTAACTTGGAGCAGGCATCAGGGAACACATCACCACACCAGCAGGAACCATCTGCTCTCTACTGCAGAGCTGAAGGAGCACCTCTCAGCAACCGCATTCTGGTCCTGCCTTTTAGCTTTCCAGCATTGACTGGAAATGAGTGCAGCACTGGGTGGCTGCAAGAATGGCAATCTTGCATGATACACAGACCTACCATGCATTCCTTCTGGGGGCTCAGCACTGACCCAGCCTGAGGGAGGAACAGCAGAGCCTCACCTCGAGACTGGCAGTCACAGAGAAGCAAGAGTAGCAGTCCCTGAGGACACCCCTCCTGAATTACATACTCCAGCAGAGCTTTTCTGTGAGAATTACTAAACTGGAGCCTGTTCAGCAGAACTGCCAGCCTCACTCTGCCCCTCTCCAGCTTCTCCAAAGGTGAGTGAAGCGTCATATCCAAGGTGGAAAGGAGGAAGCACTAAATGCAAGCCCAACCCTGCTACAGGACACTGCCATTTGGGTCAGAAGGCAGAGGGCCACCCAGGCCAGTCGCTTATAGAAAAGAAGGGCTGCTTCTGCAGCAGCACCCCAGCTCACAGCCTTTTAAAATGAGTCCTGCTGATAGAGCAGCTTATTGCTGGGGACAATCCCTAAGAATAGGCAGCCAGCTCTGGCACAGCTTCAAATCTAATGTGACACTGAGATCTGTTTATCTAGAGGAACATACTCTGTCCTCTTCCCCAGTGACCTGCTAACAGCTGAGAGCTCACACCAAGAAACACATACACACACACATCCAAATACCAGGACAGTTATTTCTGCTAGTAGAACAGCTGCTTATCCTACTACAGCACTCCAATCCCTGGCTATATTCAGCACCAATGCCCACCTATCCCCACATCCTTGCTCTTGTTTTACTGACAGGTACTTTTCCAGCAGCCCTGTGCAGCACAGGTCAGTCCTGCAGGAACGACACCCAACTGCTTGTACTGGGATGATTCTGCAATTCTGCCCAGGAGAGCAGCTGCATATCTTCTCCCTTTTCCCTTGCTGACAGTCCCACCCAAACTTAAGGTCATCAGAAATGGCATCACACAGTGAGGCTACATTCCCTTCAGCTGCCCTTGCCATTCACCCCCTCCTGAATGTTGGTGCCTGCAAGGCCCAAACAAGCCTGGAGAGATTCTAGTGTCACTGCCATCTTCCTAAACAAGTCTTCCTAGAGGCTCCAGACAGTCCCTGATTCCAGCCCTGCTCAGGGTTTCCTGTGCCACAAGGCATCCCCCAGTCTGACAGTCATGGGCAGGCCAAGCATGGGGCTCTGAGCATGGGCAGAACCACAACCTCCCCAGTTTACCTCATTTCGAATCTCCTGGCTCAGCCCTTCAGCTTGATCCAAGGGAAAGCCAGACACCAGCTCCGTGGTCAGCACGTGCTTGCTGCACAGCTCATCTATTACTCTTGGGACATAAAAGAAAGGGTGGTCTTTCAGCAGCTCCCTAGGGATAGAAGAAGGAGAGGAAAAGGTTTAGGAGCCCTGAGAACAGATGAATCCGTCAGCAACACCTCACAAAGCCTTTCACCACCCCAGACCCTGGCTGAGGCTGCCAGGATATGTTTTCCTCAGCAATTACGGTAGGGATTAAGTCAGCAGAAACCCTGCCAGTGATTTACAGCTGCTGCCAGCTCCTGAAGTCACATCTCCTGCCAGAGCAGTGATATAAAGAAGGCTCCAGGCCAGTGCATCAAGGGGCACTAGGCTCTTCTGCTCATCCCACTTGGCTTTAGGGCCAGACTACACACATGGAAGAATTACTTTGCCAAGGGTAGCGGTGCCGCAGGGGCAGTTCTGCAGCAGGACAGGAAGAGCATCCAGGCATCATGTAAAAATAATCTGGATGTTATGGCAAGCCAAGAGAGTAGGCAGCACTGGTGGTGGTAACTGCTTTAAGAGAGCTGAACTGAAAGCCTGCTAGGATGAAGAATGGGAGATGTTCACAACAGGCTGAGATAAGAGCACACAGAAGAGCAACCTCACCTCAGGAGTTACTACCTTCACATGTGGCAGAACAGAGACTTGCATGGGAGGAGGGAGGATAGGTGATCACATTTCAGCTGACTGAGGCCATGCCAGTTAGGTGAGACAAGGTGGTGATTCTGGGGGACAGCTCAGGCCGCAATCATGCGCCGTTCCCCTGTGCCATATGGCAGGGCACAGCAGTCAGCTCCCCATCCCTGAAGTTAAGCAACCTCTCCTGCCTCTCTCACACACACAGAAGGGGCTGAAGGCAATGGTGGGAACATACTGGAATTTCCTTGCACAGGCAGCTTCTCTCAGGTAGTCACACTCCAGGGCCAGCTCTCTGCTCACGACTTCAATCAAGTGCTCTGGGAACAAACCTGAAAGTTAAACATAACAGGAGAGAGCAGGCTTAGAAAAAAGGGTCTCCTCAGGCTAAGCTTTCCAGAGCTGCAGCTGAGGAGCAGCATGCTATCCAGCCAACTCTGAGCTGAGGAGTACAGGAGGCCTCAGAGAGCCAAGGTGTATTTCCAACCAGATGCAGGTTGTGCAGTAATCCCAGGCCCAGGCTATAGAACTGCTCCTAAGTCATGGCACATCCACACCACTGCTCTATGCAGCAGAGCCCTGTCCTCTCCCAACTCCCATCCCACAGCCCAATCTCTCCATTCCTGCTATTGGCATGGCTATGCAGGGACACACCCCAAAGACAAGCACCTGACCAGCTGGGCAAAAGCAGGCTCCAAACCATACCTGCCTCCAAGTGGCAGCAGGCACTGCCAGGTACAAACAGTCAGCATGACTAATACAGCGCATTGCAGCAGCAGCAGCACGTAGCCAGGGCCTGAGATGCCAAGCCCAGTCTTCCTAGTTTTGGGCCAGACACAGCTGGGGCTGCAGCAACCTCTGCAGGGTCCTGCCAGCCACCAGAGAGAACAGTCCCAAATTTTGACATCACCCAGCCTGATTTTAGAGCATTTATACAGTCCCACTAATATTTACAGCTGCTGCAGGCAAGTGTTGGAAAAAGTAGTAAGTCCTGCATTCCCTGTGGGAAAAGGGACTTACTCATGGGCTGGGACACTGAGCAAGTTCTAAACTTGACAGTTTTCCACAACTTGGATTGGAAAGAATAGACAACATCTGGGAAGAGCACAGAAGGACAGGCATGGGGAGGGGCTACAAGGAAATATGAAGAAGAATGAGTTTTGCCAAAGGTACCAGAAAGTAACAGGATAAAGTAAGACTACCTCACCTGAACACTGTCCACACTCCAAGCCTAGAAAGCCATCCAAAGTGAGTATTCCCAGGCATTTTATATTTTGCCAAGAATCCCTATGGGTCTGTCTCTATCGACAACACCTAGAGACCAGTGCAGGTTACTCTGGTGGATGTGTGCGTACACATGGCCAGAAAACACCCAGGTGCATTTTCCACCCCACAAGGTGGGCGCTAGAGCAGGAATGTGCACAGCAAAGGCAGCAGCAGCTCTGCAGAACATGGGAACAGAGCATGGCTCCCCAAGCTGGCCCTGCACCCTCTGCTCACATCTGCTCCCTCTCCTGCTTTCTGCAGAAAATCTGCTCCTGGGAAGACTTGTATCCTAAAGTCCCTTTCCCCAGTCTTCAGAGGGACACATGAAATGCGCTGCCTGAAAGGGGTTGGCAGAATTTGTCTTGCAGCAGTGGGAACACAAGGCCTGCCAGGGTGTCTGTCGTTTTTACCTTCAGGGAGAATATTGCTCATGCTCAGGACAGCCATCAGGTTGTTGACATCACTGCTTATGCTCTGGGCGACTCCAGGGTACTGTGGAACAGAATGGGAGAGGGCAGTGTTGAGATTAGATGACCTGGTTGTACAGGGCATGATAAAAACACCCAGCTCAGCATCCACTGCCCCCCTCATCACAGCCACCTACAACCTGCCAATGATCCAGGGCATCTCTGAGCCACACATGCCATGTCTAAAAGCTTTTTCAAAGCCCAGCATCTAAACCAGGGGGCAGATAGAAAGGCTAAGATGCAGCCCCTTGCAATCAGAATGGCATGCTCAGATCCTCTGATGGGAATTCTTCCAACACATGATAGGTTCTCAGACACACAGATCTCACAACAGCCATGGCAGTCAGTCATTCCCCTCCCACAGCTGAGAACACACACCCCTGGAAGCCCCAGTGTGTCATTCCCAGCAGTAGGACAAGTGGTGAGGCCCCAGCTCAGTCCTGGCAAAGGCAGCTCCCCCTGTTCTAGCCGCGTCTGCCAAGAAGGGAAGGAGCCTGCACTGCTGAGGAGAATGTGTGCTGATGCCAGAGGGTTGAGTTTTTGCTGCTGCTGCTACCTGCTTGGCCTGACTTCAGAGAGCACTTAGGACACAACTGGCTTGAGATGTCATCAGCACCCATTGATACTATTTCTAAAGTCTCCCCATAGTACAAAAAACCACCAATGAGTTGACCAGCTTTGCCTGGGATACTGCTCAGTCAGCAAGGGACCTCACTCCTTGGGATTATAAACCAAACTTAGTTTTGTTGTAAACAGCCACCTGAGTTTGCTGACACCCAGAAAGGGAACTGGGGTATGAGTACATCCGAGAAAGGGGACTGGCCTATGGAGGTGATGGGAACCTCCCATACAGCCCTAAAAGTACAAGTACGTTATCAAATACTGCAGTGAAACATCTGTGGAATGTCTCCTGCTCATCTGGACTCAGACTAGCTCAAGCTGAAAAACCTTTCGTGTTTTCCACTCAGCTTGTATTAGGTAAGACATCACATCTTCACTTGCATTAAAATGTTTCTTATTTGTCTAGCAGTACACATTTGTCTAGCTCCCTGCCCTTTATGACCACAAACAAGACACACCTGGTCTGTAAAGCCCACCTGGATTTTCATGGCAACTTCTTTCCCATTTTTCAAGCGTGCCAGATGAACCTGACCAATGGAAGCAGCAGCAAAGGGGCGTTCTTCAAAGGACTCCAGTTTATCCCTCCAGTTGGGGCCAAGATCATTGTTCAGAGTTTTCTACAAATAAATAGAAAGGATCAGGGTATGGGGAACAAAGATTTAAGACTTTCAGTCTTGGAAATCACGTTCCTCTAAGGTGAGTGAGTTCTGAGTACCTATAACCTGCTTTCCAGATCATCCTCTTTGCCTTGTCATTGCACACCAGAGCAAGGAGTGGTCCAGCCAGCAGCACTGCCCCAGCACTGAAAAGGTGCTGATCAGATCTCTGCCCTAGAGGACAGAAATCTTGAACACAAACACCACTGCCTTGGCAATACAAACATCCCCTTTTAGGTGCCACTTGGTATCTTCCAGAAAATGAGCAAGGAGTTAGCTATTTCTCCTCTTTCATCATGCTGCCAAGCTAAACAGAAGCAATCCAGGCATGACTCTCTTTAAGGCAATATTGACAATTAAACACCACAGCCTGCTTTAACATCTTTTTTTGCTACCCTGCCAGACTGCCATATTTAAGTTCTAGCTCTGCTTAGTGTCTTTCACAAGGTAAGTAGTACTGGCAGTTCCTTTTCCATCACTCTTTACACATTAATTTACAGAGAACATATACACTGGGGAAAGGAAACTTAGTTTGCTTCATTCTGGGTCTTCTTGCTGACAAGTTAACCAAAATGGTAATGATAAAGCCGCGGTTAATTTTCCAGCAGACTAAGGCTTGTAAGTCTGTTTCTAAAATGGGATGCAGACATATCTAGACACCAGCTAAGGACCCACGAGAAAGACAAGAGGAAACACAAGAGGAGGCTACACTCAAGACCCTATAACCATATTTTTGTGCAGCATCCTGCTCCATCAACATTAATCTCAGGACATGAAAAATTTTCATATTTTTTCCCTTCTGCCTAGACACAAACTTCCATTTTTTGGATAGAAAAGAGTGCATAACAGAGAAGGAATCACACATTACCCACAACTGAAAATATGTAACATTATTGAAATATTCTTTAAAATCCCTATCTACCTCCCTTACTAAGGCATGCCACGGGTGACATTTTTTCTTCCATTGTCCCTTTCTCTGAGAAGCACTCAGGAACATTCCTCACCGTCATCTGCTTTATCGGCATGAAGTCAGCACTCTGCCGGACACGCTCAAAAATCCTCTGGAGGTGGGGATTGATGAAGGCATCATCTGCCAAGGGAAAGCACACAGCAGTCAGTGCAGGCATTGCATTCTTCACCACACAAAGAAACGTGCTCCTGCATTCAGACAAGTCAGGCTGTCCTGCACCAGGCACACCCCAGTGAAGGTTTTAGAACTAATTCTTTAGTTCTTTTGGTGTGGTGACAGACTGCACAGACCCAAGAGCAGAGTGCTCTGCCTCTGTCACCAGCCCATCTTCTGGCTGGCAGCAGTACAACACCCAGGTTTAGGAGAGGCCACTGCCTCATGGAAACAAAAGGGACCCCTGGAGAGCCATCCAACACCCCAAGGTTCCCATCGTGGTTTAATCCAGTTCATTTTAAGGGGCAGCAGCTCCTCTAGAACACTGTGCAACAGTAAAACACCACTTACACAAGTACTCAACTCTTGGAGAAATCAGGATTCAGCATCTGCTACTGTAAACAACTGCCCAAAGGCAGAGCAACTGCAAGTGGGCAGAGGAGAACATAGCTAAGCCAAAACTTTTAAGTCAGAAGGATTTAACAAGCAAATATTTACATTCATAAGAGGAATGGCTGGGGCATCTTGAAAGATTAGTCCTCTGCTTGAGCAAAGGCTTTTACAACAACTCAAAAAACTACCATTGCTGGCAAACTTTTCATTCCATAAATTATTATAGAGGAATCAGATTTATCAGCTGCTCTCCCAACACTGGAAAAGCCTTGATCCCAAGACCCGAACCTGCTCATGAGATTGTGACATTCAAACAAAAAATTGTTCCTCTCCAAATACACATGCATGAACCACCCTTATGTCCATCTCAGGAAATAAGAAACAAACAGTGACCTTAAGAGGACTGTCCAGAGAAGAAGGGTAGAAAGGAATGGAGAAGAAAAAAAAAAAGCAAAATTGTGACATTAACACTCAGCATTGTTTACAAATTCCCATGAAGCCACAGCAGCATTTAAAAGTACTAATGAAACCGCACTGTGGAACCAACAGGAGTTTTTAAGAGGAGCTCCTATTCCATCACTGGAAGCTGGAGAGGAGCAGGCTTTGCAAGAACAGTGAGTAGAACTCCTGCTGTGACGTTACAAACCCGCAAAAAGGTGAGACATTACATTTACGTGTGCACTTCAAACACTGAAAGAAACATCTGCTCTGTCACTGATGGTGTATCACTGCCCAGCCTCTGAACACTCTACAAAATATTCTATGTGAAGGTATTAACCATCATGCTGCAACGTGCCACCTGCACTGCCAAGGGTGACTGGGCAGAAGGAGAATGGACTAAGACTCCCACTCCCAGAAGTTGTTTGTGTCAAAGCATCAGCATCTACCACAGGCATTCAGGACCAACTTCCTTTATTCTGCTTACTGCTGACATCCATAAACCTCTCAAGGGGTTTCAACCCCTAATCTGAGAGGGCATCCATCCTTAGCTGGGGTGCTGGACCACCCCCACCCTTTGTTCATGACATCAAATAGCCAAGAAACCTGCAAGTCCAGGCTGACTGTACAGAAACTCAGCAGCAATGTCAAAAATCAGTGCTGCTGTGGAAGCAACTCTGCCAAATCCAGACTTACAACATGCTGATGAATAAGGTTTTACGTCTTTGTGGTCAGCTGGTGAGGCCTTACTGGAACAAAAGATGAAGCAGGAGCCAAGGTAGGGCACTCTCAGCTGGCAAATGCAGCTGCCTTTCCAACATTTCCCAGAATACAGGATGACTGGGGGCCTTTGGCATCTTTTCTGTGCATGTCCTTTAGAAACATGGGTCCCTAATAAATCTACTGACTCCCACATCAGGGGTTTTAAAGACACTGTTTTATGACTTGTGCTCAGCTACAGGGAGCTCCTGCCCCTTAGGATGCAGACCTGCTGACAGAAGCAGCAAATTCAAACTCACAGAGAAGCCCATGAAGTGGCAGGACCTGCAGGAAACCCTCCTGTCCAAACAGCCACCTCAAGAAACAGACATTCTGCATTGTTGATGGTGTCTGATTTATTTCACCACAGCTGCCCCCCAGTAAGGTCACCATGGGTATGTGTTCTTGCCAGGCCCAGCAGAGTTCACACACTTATAGCCAGAGTCCAAACAAGGGCTGGATTCTTGCCCACAGGTTGCTGAAGGCCTGTTCCTGACACCAGAGTGAAGTCAATCAGCAAGTATTTGACACTCCTGCCAAAGCACCGTAACATTAGGAGACAGCAGCAAGTTATAAAAATCCAGAGCATTTCTGCTCCCCAGAGCCAGCCTTTCACAACTCACCCCTCTGCACTCATATCCAGACCTAGGGCATCTGTGACCAGGCTTGGGCACACAGCAGGCACAACTCAGTGGTGTCCCAAGAATCTGAAATTAATCCCACCTATGGTAGATGAGTTTAACTGCAGAGCTGATTTCCAAGCATGGCTCGCTCAGCCCACGTACCAGAGGCACCGGAAAGCAAGGGGCAAAGGAGCTCCTCCTGGATCTGCACTGTGAGCCATCAGTGGCACCTGGCAGTTTCTGGAGGGTGAGAAAACAGCACGTGGGTGGCAGCCTTTGACACAGCTGATGCCTCCCACCAGGCTCTGCCAGGCAGCCATCAGCCTGGCACCCAGCTAAACCAACTGATTAGCAAATGAAATGCCAATCAGCACTCTCTGAGACAGTGTGCTGATCTTGTTTTGTTGGTAAGCTTAAAGTATTTAAAACTCTACTAGGTCCAGTCTCATCAGCTAATACCTACAAAAAATCAAGTAGAAGCATAAGCCAAGCAAAGTGAGTACTTCAAACACTCAGACACTTACTCTGTTTCAGCAATATACTGAAAGCTATTTCCAGACAAGTCTTACAGCTATGTTTGGCTGGTTCTTTCCTTCCTTATCAGGCTGGGCAGGAAGGCAAACTGGAAAGATCCAGGTAAGGTTTGAACTGAGAACACCTGCCATCTCCCAGGGGTAACCTAACAGTTCAGTGCAGACACTGATGTCACTCATGGCTTCACCTGTGGGCACTGGCCTCAGAGTTTGATGAGTTAAATAGCAATTTGAAGTCTTCTCAGGATGGAGACGGGTGTTTTATACCTGATAAGATTATCAGCTGTACTGGCTTTTCCAGTAAAGCTCCAGTGCCCACAGAGCAGGTAAACCATAAAAAGGTTGCTATAATAGGAGTATTATGGATACAACCGTGACCACTTTTGGTGAACAAAGAACAGGATCACATTCTTGTTTTCACCCTTCTCCTTTCCAGCAGGACATCTACAATTAGAGTGTAATACAGCTCTCCTTCTTAATAATTGCTAGCAACACAGACACCAAAATTCACAGTGTCACCCTACTGTTACCCAATTTCAATTACACACAATAAGGACAATGAGAGAGAGGTGTGTAAGTGCATGCATCTGTATTTATTTCATGCTGTCATTAGATGGAACTCAAACATTTCCATCACTGCTCTCACAGGAGAAAGCCATTTGTTCAGTCTCCACATTCACTTGAAACTGCCTGACTGCAGAAAGCTGCCTCTGTGTCACACTCGGCAGCACTAAAGACAAAGACCTGTGCAGCCACTTACCTTGAATGCTTAGCATCTGTCCCAGCTTCAGTGCCGCTCCTCGGACCTTGCACAAAGTCCTCACAATCCTTTCTGCATTGGCCTCTGACAGGAATGGGCTAGAATCCATCACTGCTCTCTTCCCTGAGGGCAAGGAAAGAGAATGAACCCTGATCTTGGCAAGCCCACGCCACTGTGTTAGCCCACATTCAACAGGGGACTACAGTGAGTGCCTTCACTGCAGCCCAGAGGCATGGACTGAAGTTGTCTATGTGCCTTGAGACAACTTTGACATGGTTGGCTTGAGGGCCAGGAGCAGCAAGTCACAGCCTCCAAAAATGTCTGTGCTGCTCTGCAAACTGTTTGGTATCCTGGGTAGACATTGGTGCTTGAACTCACTGTGCCAGCCAGCACAGCCTAGTACACTGTGCAAAGGTGTCCTGAGTCCCCCAACAAGGGCTGCAGTACAGCCATGGCCTCAGAAGGGCAGCGGCAGTGAGCACAGCAAGGGGGAATCCTCAAAAGCCTTGGAACCATACTGGCGCAGACCAACAAGCCTCTTCCCACCGCTTAATGTGAAAACTTGCACAGAACAAAATATACAAAATATACACGCTCAAACACACTTTTCTGTCCCCAAGCATGTGTAAAGCCTCATGTCTGACAGGCTTAGAGAGGTCACCCAGCCATGTACACACCAGTGTCTCACTTCCAAGTATGCAACAGGTTGATTGTGTGGCATAAGAAGCACTTTCCCTCAACTTTTTTTATTAAGGGAGGGGAAAAAGATACTGATTCTAGTTTGTGGTCCCTTTGGGAGAAGCAACCCAGAACTACCTTCCAGGGCAATGCCAGGGACAGAGAGGGCAGGCAGACACCCACCCACCTCTTCTGCTGAGACTGCAGATCAGCTCCTGCTGATAGAGAGCCAAGCAGGAGGAAGGTCAGGCCTTACAGCAGGCTGCAGAGCTCACAGCTAATATGCTGATCTTGCAACTACATCATTTTTAGAATACTTAAGAGGAACAGATAACAGAACAGCTGAAGGCCCCATAAACAATAAGCAGCACCCAAAAAGGCACAGCAGATGGAAACAGCCCTGGAAATCTCAGTTGGAGATTACTGGTATGTCATGTGCTGACTAGAGCAGACTCCATCTCCCGGTAGCTCTCAGGAAGGTACACAGAGGGACTAAGAGTGGCCAAGGGGACAGGAGAAATGACAGAGACAGACTGAAGTAGCTGCTGTCTAAACTCTGGTACCTCCCACAGCTTGGTACCATTTTTTTTCAGGTGCCAAGCATGTTACTGATCTGAGATACACCCTTCAGTCTATGCAAGCAGCTGGATTGCTTACAGACCTTCCCTACAGAAGTGATTCCACAGAACTCTCCACTGGAGAGCACGATGTGTCAGGTACAGGCTGCTCTCCTGCCCTTCATCCCCTCTCTTGCTTTCATCTGTTTTGTGGGATAGCAGCAAGATGGCACTGCATGTGGGACATCTCTCTCTACAAATCCCTGTCCTAAGTCAAGAATGTACAGGAAAAAGAGGAATAACACCAGGAGTACACAGGACAGCCATCCTGCTCTTGAGAGCAAGACACAGAAAAGCAGGACAGGTCCAGAATTCACCATTTGCAGCACACTGCAATCCTTGGAGCACATTTTGCTCAGAATAATGGATGTAAGGAGACTTAGAGATTGAACAGGCAGAGTTGCTCAGGCAGAAGGATCTGGCTTTGCACACTTGAAAAGCTGTCTCTCAAGTGTCCTATGAGGAAAACTGTGCCTTAGCAATGATGAGGCAAATCCCTGTATGAGCTGACACACATGAACTAAGGAAAGTACTGAATCAAAATCTTCCTTCACACCACTGCACACAAAAACAAGCTCCTTTGAGTCATCAGCAGAATAAAGAGGTTAGTTAATGATTAAAGCCACGGTAAAAAGCCAGTGACCCCTGACAATTTTAACTCTTATCAGAGAAAGAGCCAAACACAGGCAGTCCCAAATCCTCTTCTCCTGGCAGGCTTCTCACTGAAGCCAAGCCTCCAGGGGCAATGCGTGATCACCAGGCAGCACAACAGCACGGGACCAGCTCTTGCCCATGTACTTCACTACAAGTGTGCATGAACAAGAAGGTGACCTGGAAGCACAAGAAAACAAGACACAGGCTTCCAAGGCTGGGTGGAAAGGGAGTGGGGATAAAATCCACCACAAGTTCATGAAAAAATATACCAATTTTCAGTGAGTTAACGTTTTACCCAAAGATGACTGGCAACTTTTGGTGCCTCACATTATTTCAGCCCCATCTACAGACCACAAAGCTGGTTTCACCTATTTCGTCCAGGAAAGAAAGAAAAAGGCAAATAGAAGTCACATACAGGCTGTGGCAAAATGGATACCTCAGAAATCAAGCTTTCTGCGGCCACAGTGCCTGGGCCTGTGAGTTCTTCCACAGAACACACAGCAGGCAGACACCCTCACTAGTGCTTGACTCCCATTTTTGTTTTTTTCCTTTCCAAATTCAGAATCAGCATGAACCTTTCCAAACCTCTGTGCAACTCACTGCTGCATCACTCCTTTTCCACCTTCTCTGCCACTGTCAAATGGAGTAGTGGTGACTGGACTTTGTTTTAGAACCATCTGCCACAGGAACTTTGGGGCAAGGGAATACTCAAGAACATGGTCTAAACATTCAAGACTGACAATCCAAGGATATTGCATTATTGCTTTTCACAAGAAAATCCCTCTGTGTTCAAATCCAGACCAAGTGCCACCCTGTCAGCACTCTGTCCAGCCTGGCATTTGTGCAGTGCCTGAAGAACTGCCATTAATAAGTGACAAAGTTGTCCTTGAACCCAGTCCCTATTCTTGTAACAGCACATGTTTATTTGGGCACTCGCATTTTAATTCCTAGGAATTTATTCTACTTTCCCATTCCCACCCTGTGTGGGCCTTACACTGTATTTACATACAAGTGTGTTTTTACATACACACTTTAAATACTGAGGCTGCCATCAAGGTCACCAGTAACACAGGAGATTATCAGTGTACCAGGAAAATTCAAGCTTGAAATCAAGTCAGTCACCCTCTTTTTAACAAAATAACATGAGCCAAACCACTTAAAGATGGCAGCGTTAGGGCCTTAAGCACCTCAAAAACACTAAACCTGCATCTACTTACAAGAATTCAGCAGCAGAATGAACTTATGTCCAGGACATCAGGCTTGGATGGAAAAGGAAGAAATTTACCAATTCTTGTACCAGACATATTTGTTCTAGGCTAAGTCCCTGAAGAAGTGAGTTATTTATGGAAACAGACATTCCAAAGTAGGGAGAGAAGGGTCCTGTGGCTACTAAACAAAGATGGGGAAGCTGAGCAGGAAAAGACAGATCAGTACTAGCACAAGCACTAGAGAACATGCAGGAGAGTAGGAATTTGCAGTCCCTCTGACAACAGCAATGGAAAGAAGAAGTACAAGCTGTGCTATCAGGATCATGTGTAGCTCAGGAGTGTCTGGCTAAGGGGTTGGGATGAAAGGACCAGTGTTCCATTTTAAAGGTGTGAAGACACTTTAGTTTGTACTAACTAGGCAAGAGGAGGGCAACCAAGAGAAAGCTCTTCCTCTCATTACTCCTAGATGCCAGTGAGAGTGTGAAATTCTTAGGCACGCCTTTGGGCATACACACACATTCCACTTGTTTAAGTCTGGAGTGACAAGGAGTTACTATTAATATTGCAGCAGTAGGGAGAGAAATTACATCCTCCAGCAGCTTCCCAGGAACAGGACAATATGTCATTCTCAAAAGAGACAGGTCTCAGCCCAAACTTATGGTGCTGGCAGCCACAAAACTTGGAAACAAATGCCTCAATCTGAAATCAGGAACGGGGTGCAGAGGTACTTTTAAAGCACATGTAGTAATACTTATGAGATTTCCCCCAAGAATAGCTCAGGCTGGTACTGTCAGAGAAAACAGTAAGAAAATGGAATCTTGGACTCTCACTGCATACAACCTATCCTCTGCTGCCCATTTCTGCAGGAGCAGAGCCTATGGAGAGAGCTCTCATTCATGGAGCCTCACCCACCACCCTAAAATACTATGGAAAACACATATCCAAGAACATTAGCTAGAGGCTATAGCTGAGTCACCTGGAAACCTTCCTGTGTCTTTGACCTGAGAAGCTGCAGAAGAGTACAAAGGCTGGGAAGTCTTTCACTTTTGCCTCATCCCCACACTTGCTGCTCTTTGTCCATTCTCAGTTCCACTACTGGTAATAATTTCCTTTACAGCAAAACCACTACTCCAAGATCTTATCTAAGCAGACTTGACAGCAAGAGGGAGAGCAACAAGGAAAGGCAAACAAACACCTAAAAATAAAAGCTAGGTCATTTCCTAATTCCCTGCCTAGCAATGAAATTGGCAGTTCTCATTGCTTTATTATTTGTTCAAGGCTTGTTCAAGAAAATCACTCTTCCAAAGCAGGACTGAAAACTGTAGAGCAGACTTCAGACTGAGAAAAAATAGTAGTTTCCCCATCAAGAAGATAAAATTTTAGAGGGGCAATTGCTTTATTGCAAAGAGAAAGTCATCTGCCTTTGAAATGAAAAAAAAGTAATCCTTCTCATGCTGTTGAGAAAGTTCATGTTATTCCCTCAAACATAGCTCTGCAAGCTCATATTTTTATTTGGGGTGTACCCAGTCAGAAAAAATCTGGCAACAGTTGTGCAATTCCACCTCTGTTACAAACAACACAAATCATCAGCTTCCAACAGGTATCAACAACCTGCCAAACATCCCAAGTGCTGAAAGCAAAAAGCCTTCAAGGATCCTCTACAGGATGAGCTGTATTTGCCTGAGTGCATGTTTTTAAATCAAAGCAAAGAAACCCACCCATCCTCAAACACCTTAGGTCTTAGAGAGAAACAAGAACTCTGTGCCAAGGATCCTTTTTCTCCACTGGGCTGCTCTGTATTGCCTTCTGTTAATATTTCCATTTTGGTATTCCAAATAAAAGCAGAGTCCTGGGTCATCCACAATCCCTGCTCCCACTAATGGGAATGTGCTTCATATCTTGAAGTGTTGTTTCATGGTTTGGGAACTTCTTTCAGTTTAGGTTTTTTGGTTCAGTTGCTTTGGTTTTTTAGTGTTTTTCTCCCCTGCAAATTTCTTCATTTTTCAGTCACTCCAGTACCTCCTGAAACAGAGGTTCAGTTTCCATCCTTCTTCCACCCTCAAAGATGACCAGTGTGAAGACAGAAACTGGCTTTGTAGAAGAGTACTACCAGCCACAGAGTAGAATTACAGGGACTCAACAGTTACTATTACCTGAAAGTAATGCTTCTGAACCAGGAATAATTTGACTTCATTTTTACTTCTATCTACAAGTACTTCAATCTTTCATCAGCTCCCTCCAGTCACTGGAAGTAACCTGAACACACAACCATACCAGCCAAACCAGAGAGACCAGCTAAAGACCAAACAGCCTGCGGCAACTGTAGCAGACCTTGACATTTTGCAGTATCCCACGAAAGCTTTTCCTGGATAACAAACAAGTGAATGGAACCATAAACTTCAGAACACTCTCATGCTTTCTGGAGAAGAAAATAGATAATTTCCATTTAACGGCAGCATGAAGTCCTTTGCCTCTCTTACAAGAGAGCAGCAATCCTTCAAGTTCCTCCTAGGCAGAACATCCTTTAATTTCAAACAGACTGCAACCACTAAACAAATTTTTCAGATACACAGGCTCATCTGAAGTTTCTATACTGATAGAAATGCATGGCTTCACTGAACAGTTTAAAAAGAATTGTTAAGACAATACAAGAATGGGCACAGGGACAGTATTCAATCTCAGGGTTAGCTATGGGAAAGTAGAGCTGTACAAATTGTGCTGGCACAAACACATTCTCTGGAATATTCCTCTGACCTCTGTCTATATACTGAGGCTGTGGTATACTGAGATGGGAGAAGAGCCAAGAGATGAAGAATAATATTGAAAATAAAAGAACTACCTATATCCCCTATTATTCTGCCCCACTACCCAACCTTCAAAAGAATACAAATCTGGCAAATGCAGGTAAACTGTGTCTGGGGATAAAATAAAGAGGAGGAAGAAAAGAAAATGTAAGGACACTGAAAGGGCTTACCACTGCGTTCCTCGGGTCTAAGGCTCTTCTTCGCCACTTCTGCCAGTGCCCCAATGCCAAGACCAACAGCTAGTCCTTTAAAATAAGAAAAAGACTCAAGTCAGAATGAAAAAACCTTCCAAGCCACATACAGAGGCACTTGTAGTAACTAACTTTAAGCCACACATGCAAAGACGCACAGCATCTCTATTAGAACATCCTGGCTTTTGCAATGGAGTCATCTTCACTCGACACTGATGAGTTTTCTCCTTCAGCTCAGCATGCCAACTAGGAATCACAGGCTAGGCCAGTCCGGGACATCTGGTTTTTATAAAGCATGTCACAAGTGTTACTGAGAACTTGGTGCTCTGGCTAATGTCCTGCTGTAGACTCAAATCATGGAGTTTAAAAAAAGGGGGGGAAAAAAGCCAAAACTCTCACAAACATGGTTCTCAAATACAATTCTCAAGAAGGAACAGAATCCCTCTCACTCCCCACCATGCCACAACTGCAGGAGGAAAAACTGTATTTAGGATGAAGCCACTGCCAATACAGTGCGAAGTTTTGCAACCCTGCTATCTAAGCATTAGGTTTAATTGTTCTCATTAGCTGCCTCTTCCTTCCATGTGCTCATTACTGTGATGAACAGAAACACGTTTTTCCCTGAGGCTCACCTTATACCAGCAGTGTTGCAACCTGGAATCCCAAGCAGCTGGGCAGGGCAGTAATTTCACTCAGCAGCAATAAGACCAGGAGATAAAGCACCAGCACTCCACACGCTCTATCACCCTGACAAGCAGGGAATTCCAGGGTGCTGTTTGACAGCCACAGGTTAAGCTACAACTATAAAAGCTGCATGATCTGCCTCTGCTAACCAGGGCAAAGGCACCAAAGATTAAATGAGGCACAGATCTAATCATGCAGCAATTTGTACTACCAAAGGAATCACTGTCTTCCCAATATCAAAATATTTATTTTTCTGGATAATAAATGACACGGGCAACCAGAACAGATGGTGCAGCTCCACATCTCCTCAGCAGTGGTGCATTCCCGCTGTGCTCCCATGCTGCTGACAGTACTGGATGTGCCAGCTTTCCAAGCACCTCAAGCCGTCCTCAAGGCACTACTGGAAAACTTCCCAGGTAAAACAACCAGGGAACAAAGTCAGCACAATGAAGGAAGCAGAGCTGACCAGCACATGGCATTTTGCACATGAGCTTGGAAGAACAACATGCACAAGTTTTGCAGACTCAAGTGAGAAAGCCTGGCCACAAACAAGGTTACCCTCATCTTGCACTGGAGCTTTTCCTCTCTCCCATCAGGCAATTACAACCCTCCCTCTCCCAGCACAATTTCAGGTTTGTATAGTTTGTCTGCTTCACAAACAGCTCCACTTTCAATCTTACAGACTACATGCACTGGGGCCAGAGAATCCGGCACAAGGTGAAGCACAGGAGGCATCAGTGACATTACAAGGTGGTTGGGGTTTGGGTTTTTTGGTTGGTTTGGTAGGGGGTTTTGTGGGATGTTTTTTGTTTGGGGTTTGGGGCTTTTTAAGATTTTTCTATATTTTCTGCAAGTCTTTCTATGGAGTTGCACTGAAGGAAGTCTGATGTTAGTAACTTACTTGTGCAGACCCTTCAATTGTGCCAAACAATTCGTCACCAAATGAGCAAATGCTTTGCAGCAAAAATCCAGAAATTTTATTAGCTAAACAAAACGAGAAAAATACCCCTAGACTTCACAGAAAACAAGCAAATAGGCTTTTCAAAAACAGTATAAACAACACCTAGCAAAATGCTGATACATGATCATCTCCAATCAGATCCCACATGCAAGACAGTAACTTGGAGCAGGCATACCAAGTCAGACAGGAAGCCAATAAAGATATATGTCATCAACAAGATGTGATGTTCTAGACTAAATGCCACTCACAAAACACTTCTGTTGGCCTTGATCCCACTTTCACCACCTCCAAAACAATGCTCCCCACCATAAATCAGCTTGGTCATTATCAGAGCTAAGACTGGCAGAAATTGGTTTCAAATTAAGCATTGCATTGTCTTCTAAAGGCTCTATGTACAATGTCTAAAATTAAAAATTACCAGATTAACTGCCTGGACATAAAACATATATGAAGTTTCTAATCTCTTCATCATTAAGACACAAACCACTTCTGAAAGTGGACTAGGAACGAGATTCTACTCTGTCTTCCAGAATAAAGCTGGAGAGGTTACAGAGCTTGGTTTAAAAGCACCTTGGGTTTACATCAGTGTGGGCAAGATTAGACTACAAATCAGTATGTTCTGCACCTTCCCACTCATGGATGTGCACAGCTGAGCATCTGCACTACAAAAAGAGCTTTTTCAACAGGTGTTCTTAGTTTCCTCACTGCTCCACTCTATGCAATTTCTGAAAAAATGAACTCCAATCACCAGTCAATAACAGTTTTAAATAAACTAAAACCAACCAAAATCAAGACCATGGTTAAATAGCTGCTAAGCTTTAAAGATCTGAAGTTTATACAAAGGCTTCAAGCTTCTTCAAACTATAATCACAGTGTTTGCTGCTCTTAGCAGTCTAGGTTGCAGGAAAGGAGGATGTAAGGATGGATGTTTGGGGTTTAGTTGTTTGCCTTCCCAAGTAACCACTACAGATGCTGAGGTCCTGCTTCCCAGGAAGTACCTGGACACTTGCCTGCCAGTAGGGAATTGTGAATGAACTCTTCTTGCTGCTTTGCTTGAACACGGAGCTTTCTTTGCTTCCCCTCCTAACCTGTCTTGATCTCAGCTCCCAACTTTTGCTCTTTCCTATTCCTTCCTGCAGTGGGAGGAAATGAGTAAGCAGCTACATGGGACTTAGCTGCTGCTCTTCACCTGTTACCAGGAACAGGTCACCCCTCCAAAGAACGTGCAGTGCTACAAAAGCACTCTTTTCCTCTGGGCCACTAATCTACTTGCACAGGTCACTCCAGCTGTCCTTCACTTTCCTAGTCTGCAAGATGTGTATTTCCTCCAAGACTAATCATTTTGGGACAGTTCTCAGCATTCTCAACAGACACTGTTCAGCACTTTAAAAAAAAACAATATCCTTAAACACCTATCTAAAGGCGTTCTCCTGCATTTTGCACTTCATGCAGATTATTTCAGCCTTGGAAAATGCCACTTGGTTCTATACCAGCAGAGTGGATCTTAGAATATTTTCCAGGCAGCTGCAGCATCTGGTACACTTCAAACCAAGCCTATCAAGAGATGATATGGAACCACTTTTGTTCAGGACACAACCTCTTGCTCAGCAATTGACACAATAAAACAAACAGGAGCTGAATGGGCTGTTACCACTCTGCTCAGCCTGCCTAGCATGGGGGGAGCAAGACCCTCCCCTCAAGCAGCCTGTGCCCTGGTTTTGGTCACCACAATCACCACACAGCACACAGTGAAAGCTCCTCAGCTGGACAGGGCAGTGAAAAATATAATGAAAGGCTCATGGGTCCAAGATAAGGACAGGGAGATCACTCAGCAATCATCATCACAGGAAAAACAGACTTGACCTGGGGAAATTAGTTCAATTTATTACCAATCAAATCTGAGTAGGATAACGAGAAGTCAACAGTAAATCACAAAAGACACTCCTCTTACTCCTTCCTTCTCCCCAAGCTTAACTTTACTCCTGAATTCTCTACCTCCTTCTCCACCCCAGCAACAAGGGGGAAGGGGATGGTGGTTAAGTCAGTCCACCACACGCTGTTTCTGCCACTCCTTCCTCCTCAGGGAGAGGACTCCTCACACTCTTCCCCTGCTCCAGCACAGGGTTGCTCCCACAGGAAACAGATCTCCACAAATTTCTCCCACATGAGTCCTTTCCATGGGCTGCAGTTCTTCACAGACTGCCCGAGCACAGGCCCTTGCCACAGGGTGCAATCCTTCAGGAACAGGCTGCTCCAGCACAGCCCCACTGCAGGGTCACAAGTGCTGCCAGCAAACCTGCTCCAGTGGGGTCTTCAGAGCTTTCTTCTAGCATCCTTCTCTTCCACTGTGGCCCTCCATGGGCTTCAGGGCACAGCTGCCTCACCAGGGCCTTCACCACAGGCTGCCAGAGAATCTCAGCTCCAGCATCTGGAGCACCTTCTCCATCTCCTCTCTTCCTGACCTTGGTGTCTTGCAGGGTTGTTTCTCTGTCTCCAGCTCAATCGTGCAGGTTTTTTTCCCTTCTTAGCCCTTAGCCCAGAGGCACTGCCACCGTCGCTGATGGCTTTGGCTTGGATCCATCATGGAGTCAGACACAGGGGAAGCTTCTGGCAGCTTGACAAGCAAACCCAGTACACTCACTTGCCAATCACATGACAATCTGAATCCTGCAGCTGTCAGGCCTGTGTATACTTTACTAACATACCTCAGCAGACGAGGTTTTTGCTTTTTTTTGTTTTCAAAATTGTTAAAAATCACATTAAATCTAGACTTCACCACAAGCTTCCTGAATTTTCTTTATTGCAAAAGAACCTTATTATATCATTAAAATAATAAACTTAGAAACCAGGAATATGATTAAGGGAGACAGGAACAGCTTAGAAAAGTCAAATAAGGCAAGGAAGGGAAAACTGAAATTAAAAAAAGACCAACAACTGAATAGGTGGAACTGATGACTTATCAGGCAACAAAACGAGCATGAGAACAAGAAAATTGCAGAAAAATATGTTATGTCATTTGCAATCCTGGGAAGAACAAATAAAAATCAAGGATGCTATTTAGTACAATAAAGACACCTACCACCAGTCACTCCAGCTGCTGCAAGAAGCCTACAGAAATACATATAAAGGACTAAAAAGCTCACTAGAAGATCTTGTGCTGATCACAGAGCAATATTAGCTCAGTATTACATGCAAATGTTGGAAAACATGATGTTCAGTCTTTCCAGTAAAAATATTCTTTACCCATAGAAGAGGTGAGAAGCCAGGCAAACTCAGCAGTCCAAGTATTGCCTCCTGTTGCTAATTTGTCCATCACTCACCAGAGTGTCCTGACATCATGGCTGAGACACAACCATGTTACACTCCCTATAACACTGGAGGGGACAAAAGAAAACATGCAAAGAAAGGAGGAGGAATGGGATCATACCAGTAGCATGGGAATTCAGCTATCGGAACCCCAGGAAAAATTATATGAACTATTTTTGGCCTACACAACATCATTCCATCTTATCCAACTCTAAAATAATACTGTTCTAATATACAGATAAAGAGGGAAAGTGGGTTTTACCAAAAAAAAAAAAAAAAAAGCGTTTACAAAAAATCAAATGCTAGTTTGACTGGTGTGGAGATGGTAGGCTAAGAATCCACCTCAACCATTTTATTTTCCATAATGATTTCTTGGTGTCTTCAAACGAAGATGGCATCCAAAAGCACACAAGAAAATTCCTGCACACAAAGTTTACTTGCTTTAAGCCACATTTTCTCAGCGAGATGGAGCAGCCTCCTGCCCTTAATTATTTTTAAGGCAATGTAAAGAGCCAGGTAGTAGAGTAGGAAATAACCACCCCCCACCTCTGCCATTCCTTGTTTGATTCTAATCATTTGAATGTCCTAGGAAGCAGGACATAGCTAGCTCACTAGTACTCCACAGGTTAATAGTGATATTTCCTGCAATATTTCTTCATCCTCCCCCATCCAACCTGGCCTTTCTGAACACTTCCAGAGATGAGACATCCCGAACTTCTCGGGGCAGGCTGTGCCAGTGCCTCACTACCCTCTGAATAAAGGATTTCTTCCCAACAACTAATCCACAGGCTCTTGTAAAAAGTCCCAAAAATATTACCAAGGTGCATCTTAAATTGAAATAAACTACTTACAGACCACATTTGTTATTTGCAAAGCCACTGTACTGACAGTACTGTTTCTCTTTGCTGTTGCAAACTAAAATTCAGAGGGAAAGATAAGCAATGAATGCTAACACTATTGCAGAGACCAGAGAATCTGAACAGTTTTTGCAGAAGAATTTCCCCCCAGAAGCTATCTAAAAGCAAGCAGTCTGCCTTGCCAGCCATTTAAACCACATAAAGCAGACAACTGAAGGAGAGTAGCAAGACCAAAAAAAAATAAATGACACACAAGTGTCTGGTGATGCCGCTTATAAACAATCTATCTTTCCTACTCGCTTAGTGGTTTTGGTCTGATGGGGCTATTTGTTTTGTTTTTTACCTTGAGGTTAGGAAAAGACAGGTTATACTTCCCCTAGAAGCATGAGTTAGCCTTCCCTCACACAGCAGCCTTGGGTGCCAAAAGCTGGAACATAAAGCAACAGGCACTGGAATCCAAAGTTCACAGAAAATTTGGTCATCTGCCACTTCACATCCGTCAGCTGTCAGCAAGCAGCAACAGATAAACTCAGAAGATGGCAGATAAAAGTGCTGTGATACTTCTTGTAACATTAAAGGCTAGATAAGAATGGAGACCTGTGTGCCACTACAGCTTAAGAACATAATCAAGTGAGTTTTAAAGTAATGTCTTGTTACTCCAAAAAGCAGATCGCAAACCCTGCTTCCCCTTAAGGAATACTAAGCATGCTGTCAAGCCAAAGTGCCTGCAATAGACTAGAGGGTGAAAAAGATCTGACAAGCATGAAAAACTTATCACAAAATTCACTTGCTGTTTATTCCTTCACTGCATAGGACCAGACCCTGCCCCAGTTCCTCCCAGTGTGTGTATTAGTCTGAGAAAAGGATACACAGAGAAAAAAATAATTGTTTTTTTGTAAAATAATTGATTTGAATAACATTTGACAGGTTATTTTTCTTTCTTCTGGGATCTGTAACACAAGGATGTCTACTTTGTATGTGTGCTGCTCTATCAAATTTTGTGGAAGAGAATCACAAGAGCCACAAGAGAGACTGTTCACAACCTAGACAGGACACTATCATCTCAAAACAGTAGTGTCACAAAAAAAAAAAACAACCCAACTACAGCCTAAGCAGGACTAGCTGTGTTCATCTCACCACCTGCATTACTGTCATCCCTTTTTTCTCAGGAACATGTTAAGTTCTTTGATGATTTTGGATACAAGACATTAAATAAGCATCATCTGTCAATATTACTTAAGATATTTAGCTGCTTTTTGATATAGTAAGTCCCATTCTGCATGTAAAATTCATTTAGGTATCAGCTAGCTTGATCTTACAAGCTCAGAATTTACATCTTTCCTGGGAGGAAATGAATGGCTAAGTAAATCAAACCTTGACTACTATCATCTCCCCATACTCAAAAAAAGGAAAAACAGGAGGGTATGTTTTATATTTAAACACTGTTCAGACAAGTAGCAAGGGCAAGGTTGGGAAAAGACTACTTAAAATAACAGCTGCTCCAGCTGTCTCTGCTTTACAGTAACAGGACACTGTAAGAACTGGAAGAGTTTACTCAAAGTGCAATCACACGTGCAGGACCAGGCTGGGGAACAACCTGCACCTCAGTCTCACACTAAAGCAGCACAGCCCCCATAGTATGTATCACCATGAAGATGTACAGCTCTACTATGCACCCCCAAATCCTCTGCCCCAAACTCTTAAGTGCAATGAAAAAGCCCAAATCGAGCTTTGAGCTAGCCAAACTGTTTGTGGGAAAGCACTTTCCTATTAGCAAGCTGAACTGGCAGATAGAACCACCCAATGCTGCAGAGCAGGAGCCCTGTCACAGCCAGCCATTCACCAGCACATGCGAGGGCCACGGAAAACGTGGGAATGCAAACTGACCTCCAAAGTTGGCAAGTCGGCCAATCCTGGTGACAGGAACCTTTCTCTCCCGGGCCCGCTCACTGAGCTGCAGTAGAGAGAGGGGAAAAACAAAGCAAGAAATCCACAAATTAATTTGGCACACGGTCAGACACCTGCAAAGTCAGAGCACAAGCTAGAGCACCTGAACTACTCCATGCTGCTGAAAGCTTTTCTCGAACCTGAGCCTTGTATTTATTGGGAGATTTTCAAGGGAATACAGAGCAGAATGGACACATTATGAACTGAAACACACACTGAGCAGAGGAGAGGACAGGAGGGTGGGAAAGACAGAAGAGCTGATAATCATGTTTGGAAACGCCATTTGCAATTACAACTCAACCCTTGTATTTTGAACTTTGAGAAGCTGCACAATGCTAACCTAAACTCCCTTCCAAAACAAGAGCACACAGTCTCAAGCTGCACCAGGGAGATACGGCTGGACATTAGGAAAAAGTTTTTCACTGAAAGAGTGATAAAATACTGGAATGGTCTGCCCAGAGAGGTGGTGGAGTCACCATTCCTCAATGTGTTTAAAAAAAGACTGGATGTGGCACAGTTGAAGTGTTAGGGCGTGGGTTGGACTCGATGATCTTGAAGATCTCTTCCAGTCTAGTCATTCTGTGATTCTGTGAACATGAAATTAGAACTCACGGAGTAGCTAAGTATACAGTTCCATCAAATATCCTGAATGAGCCCACAGTGGCATCTGATACTGGAAGTGGGAAAGGAGCACAAGGTCAGAGCAGGTGATAAGTATCTGCACTTGCCAGTTCTGCACTCTCACACAGGGGGGCATGAAGCATCAAAGTGACAATTGTGAGCTATGCTACTCTCCAACTTATGCTCAGGGCAGCATTGCCTCCACCTCTACAATTGCAAGATGCCACACAGGAAGCCACAGCCTCCACTGTGAGGATCTTAGGTCCAATTCTAAACCTATGTACACTTTTAAAACATCCTCTTACATCAGATTATCTGATATAGAGGGAGCAAGTGTGAAAAGAGACTGAAAAGCTATTGACAGAACAAATATAACAGGGTTAATGAGCACTAACATTTCCCTCTTTTGCCTCCACAAAAGGAAATAGTGGAAGAGGAACTAATGAGAAAAACATAGGAGAAGGTGAGTAAGGCCAATCTAATACAGACACCACAGTACTGAGAATCCTTAATAAAAAAAACATACCATCTGTTTGTAGGGTTTCTGCCCTGAACCTGGTTTGGCCTGTCTGGCTTTATCAATATCTTCAGCAGTCAATCCACCAACAGAGGAATGGTCTTGGTGAAAAGCTCTATTTTGTCCAAAGGCAGTAGCAAAAGAATTGCCAGGGTCCCTAATGCCTCCAAATAACCTTGCATCCATTTTGGGAGGGAAAGGCTTCTGACCCATGCCAGAATCTCCAGTCTCATCAACATTTCTAAAAGGTCCATTTGTTGCGTAGGAGTAAGCAGGGCCTTCAGCGCTGTGTTCCTGAGGCTTGCCAGGGGCAGTGGTGAAGTCCATTGGAGCATCTGGTGGCTCTCGGGCTGAGAAGTCATAGTCTTTCCCAAAATCCTCACCAAGGTCAGTAAAGTTCTCCTGCTGTTTGCCTAGTTCCTGCAAACAATAATTGAAATACTTTAAGAAAAGATCTTAAACCTTGCCCCCTACTTAGCCATGGTCCTCAAAGATGAGCACGCAGCTAGGTGTCATGTCTCCACAGTAAGGAACTATATAGACTTAGAGACTCTGGCACTGCAAACATTCACAGTAAAAGACAAGAAAGTAAGGAAGAGACACCAAGGATGCCTGGAATCTCCGGCAGCCTTTCCACTCCAACGATGGGACAAATTCTTTAACGGCTTCTCGAACATCCATAACTGGAGACACCTTGTTTTTACATACACTGCCAGAAAAGGTCACTAAATATGGAGTTCATTAGAAGCAATGCACTGCTCAGAAACAATAGGTGATGGGAGATGCAATACCACATAGGAATAACGTTGTTTTCCCTCCTCCCATACTGCTTTCAGTCACACAATATGAGCACTTCCAAGCCCAAAGCCACCTGAAGCAATACCAGACAACTTCTTACAGGCAAAGTAAGCTCAGCCTTTCATAGCCATGACACTACCAACTGCAAAACACATTCCATTATTCAACCACTAAACTATGTGTTGTCATCCCAAAATAAATAAAATTCTGTGTCTGGAGGAAGGATAACAGCATTGGGCACAGCAACACTCCAGGCAAGCTTCTCCTGACACTTCTCTTTTCTGTCCTAACCTTGCAAAAGCTGCCCTATGAAGTCCAGATGTTCCTTAACACTTGTCAGTCAAAAAGAAAATACATAAATAAAAATCAACAGCAGAGCATTATCTCCTGTTCACTTATGCCTTGACATATTCTAGTTCATATTCTAACTCAGCAGCGGCAGTACCATAAAATAAATTACGACTATTACAGGCAATCAACCGGATTTTAAATCCTGCTGCGGTCAGGCAAGCAGGCAGCATATTTCAGGCTCTTTCCTAAACACCAATTAAATTTCCCTTCCTTACAGAAGAAAACAGAACATGCTCTTTCCTGTTATTCAGCAGGTCTCATGCTATTCTGAACCTCAACATCACAGTGGGGGAGGAGAGGAGAAATATTTACACATGGGGACTGTGGCCCACAATACTTACCAAGCAAGAAAGCCACCTTACATCCATATTTAAATTTTTAGAAACATGCCAGATGTCTAAAACCCCATCACTTAATGTAAAAGATCTTCCTCTCTTCAAAACAGAAAATTCTGTAAGTTTAGATTTCTTACTGAGCCCTGCTTTAGCAGCAGCTTCTCTTGCAACCCATTTACAGAAAGCAGGGCAAATGTTCTGCAGTTGTGCTCATTGGGCTTCTCTTGTGCAGAGAAACACGCACAGAAACAGAACATCTCTCCCCTCTTTAGTGCAAGAGGAGGACAACAACAAGACAAGACACTATCCCCATAAACACACAAGTTTGTTCTACTGCAAGCATAAATAGAACTGAAAACACAGGCCCGGATTCTAGGACTGAAGTCTAAGCTCATTGTATAAAAATCATCAAAATCTCATTCATTAGTTTCTGCTTCAAAAATTATCATCTGAGCTACATACTCTCTTCTAAAGGATCATGTGAGAGAAGTATCACAGATAAGCCCCTTGCTTTCAAAAGATGGCAGCACAGCAAATGTGAAGCTTTTATAAATCTATCCCCATCTCTGACGAGAGAAGCTGCTGTCTGGCTTTCCTTATGTTGTTCCTCACTTGAAAGCCAGTTCCGAAAATCCTGCCTGGGCTGCAAGTGGTGAGCATGAAAACACCTGACCCTGAGCCACTCTGAAAAATATCATGTGCAGCAATTCTGCCAAGAAAGGAAGCAGCATTGAAATACATCCAGGGCACTCTAAAAGAGCTCCTTCATCCAATGCACTCTAGAAGAGAGGTAAATCAATGCTCAAAGTTTAAAAGAGACTCTAAACAACAAACCTGCTGACCAGTCTTAGCAAGAGCTTGATCTTTGATGAGACAGAGCACTTTCCTTATTCAGTGTGTCTTAAACACTCAATAATGAAAACACTAAAATTTCCCTCCCATTCCTGCCCCAGCACCTTCCACACATCACAGATTCCAAAGAATTCCCAGAGCATTGCAACGTTATTATCAATCCCACATTTCAGAACTAGGCTCTCATCCAAGATGTGAGTTCCCAGACACAAACAAAACACAAACAAAAAAAGCACCTGGAAAAGAAAGCAAAACATCAGACTGGACTGCACAAAGAGCTTTGCTTACCTGCACCTTTCCCAAGGCAGAAGTGAACTGTTCCTCAGCAGCAGCCTGGAGAGTCTTTGCAATGGTGACTGCATCTCCCCCGAGGAGCACCTGCCGAAGCTGTCCTGCTTGGGTTTCCAGGATCGCTTTACTGAGCTTGGTCAAGCCCCTCATGACCATGATGGCATCACCTGCCATGACTGATGTCTTTCTGTGCTGAAAGATGAAAAGGGAGAGGGAGCAGGGAGACAAGACGTCAAGAACAGTTTGCAACAGGTTTCACATCCCCTAAGAGCTGGTAGCATGCCCCGGCAAATCTCCTCCTGCTTTAGCAAGCAGCCACCATGGGAACTTGTCTCCAGATAGCCCATATAGCACCAAGGCCAGTCTGAGTGCCTCGTTAGCTGATCTTACAGGAAGAGAACTCTCCCTGTTCTCATGAGTTAGGATGACTTCCCAGGACTCCATACAAATATCCAAGTTACCATGGACCAGGGCAAGAAAAGACAGGCAAATGTCAGTAAACACTGCAAAGACTGATTCCTTACAGATGTTAGAAGTGGACTAAAAACAAATATTTGGCCTTTAATTACTACGGGACCTTAGAACATGTTCTCAGGTCCTGATAGGACCTGATGAAGCTCACTGTCACATTCCATTCCTGCCCTGGAGCTGTGCCTGCTCATTTTACATAGCTGAATTTCTCTACTCCCACACCAGTGATTAAGCTTTGTCCATCCTCCAAAGGTAGCCAGCTCCACAACCTGTTCCACCCCCAGCTTGTAGCTCACTCTGCTACTATTAACTGGAAATTTAAGCATGCTCACAGCATTTGCAAACTGCTGCACTACAGTGAATTTTTGACTCAGCCTCTCTTTCTTTTCAAGGAGCTCCATCTCAGATTTGTAACAGTCTGTGCCATTTCAGTGTCTTCATATATAAACTGGGCACTACAGGATGCAGGATAGAGTGCGACAAGAGTAATTTCCATCAAATCTTTTGGCCTAGAACCAAGCTCAGGCTCAGGACACTTGCTCTCCTACCTCACTGTGGGGTTCATGTAAAAGAAATCCAGCGGCTGGGGTGCAAAACCCCAGGGGATATTTTCACCTGCTTGTTTCACTCATAAGCTACACCTTTAAAGCACAGACAGGGTCACAGTTCCAGGAAAGTTGCATGAGACTTCCATGAGAGCAAGGAGAGTTCCATAGCTCAGTTGCACATGTTCTCATCTTTACTGACACAGAAGACAGATGCATGGAACAAGAGCTGGAACAAGATGTTGACTAAGATCCAACCTTGCCCATACAGCATTCTCTAATGAACTGGAGAGGAAAAAAATGTCTTGACTGCAATTGGTGCAGAGCACTAGTCTAAGGCCACATATTTATTTCCTAGGTAGGTACACAGATATCAAAGCGTTTCTAGAAAATAACCTGTCAACAAGCACAACTATAAATGTTAATACACTGATGTGGTACCAGTGGTCCTGAGTCACAGCACACAAGGCAAGCAACTGGATCCAGTTACCTTCTCAGGAAATACAAGTCCTGTCTGCTAGTCATGTAGGAGAAGAATGGACTGCTAAAGCTAACTTTTTGTCTAAGTACACAATTTTGCTGCAATCACACATGAAATGCATGGATTACTACAGCTGAACTTCAGAGAGACATTATTATGCAAATGCATGATAAAGCCCAGTTACTGGGATATTTGTTCAACCGCTGTCTTATCAGTGATCAAAATCAGGAACAAGCACTCCAGCCAGAAAGTGTTACACTTACATGTGTAAGTTAAAAGGATGGTCAAGTGCTTACAATGAATCTGGGCATAACAGGTTAGCTGTCAAATTAAAATCAAGCACACCTAGGTCATTGTTCTGTGGTTCCCACTACCAGACCTACCCATATTCTCCAGACCTCCGGAAAGTGTTACTCCTGCATCTCTGCATTTAATTGCTATGATTTGTTTTAACCTTGTGTAATGCACTTTTAAACTCAAAAGTTACCTGTCAGGTAAGGAAATCTACTCTGTCAACAAGAAGTATCTTTCTACCCTTGCACCTTCACACTGGAAATTTCCACATGGATCTCACTCAAAGCATTTATTTGCAGGCTGTCCCAGCAATTCAGAGCCAGGCAAAGAAACCAGCCAACAGCCCAGTACTGTCCCAGCTGAAGTGAGACCATTCAAAGGCTGCCACTATTAAGAAATAAGTTCTTTTGTGATCACAATTATTAGCAGCAAGGAAAGCTTGAGTGCAAAAAAAGTTCATTTCCTCCATCCTAAGAACGGCAACGAAAGGTAAGCCAATACAGATTTGGACGACACACACACAAAAAAAAAATCTACTTTTAATATGTATTCTTACTAATCAACAGTAGCAAAACTATACACTCCTTTCACCCAAAACCAGCCAAAGACCTTGTCATGAAGTGACAGTTATGATATGCTAAATATGTGTTTTTAAAAGAAATAAATGTCCAAACAAAATTTCAGGGAAGCTAATGCAACCACAAGTAGAAAATATACATTGTACAACACTCATTCAACCCTCCACTGCTAAATATATCAAGCAAAGAGGATCTATTGCCCTGCACAGATTTGGCTACAAGACATTGCACTGGGTAAATTTTTACCAATCTCTCTCTGACTTCATGTTATCAGCCCCACTTCCTCTGCACAGCAGCTATAACCACCTTGCTACCAGCTAAGTGGTTTGTTAGCTCAGAATCATCAGCAACATGCTCCTATGCAGTGCTGCCAAAAGGAGAGGCTATTCTAAATAAAATATATGCTAGACAATCAAGAAGGTAAAAGACTACACAAAAAAATAACCAAGCATTAAGAAAATTACCTCTTCTTCAATGAGAAAGCAATAAGCACAAGCAAGGACAAGAGACAAAAAAAAGTGAGACAGGAAGCACACACTTCTGAGAAGGCTGGTACTATACCCAACTACACTTGTGTTAATACCCAGCACAGAGAGCAGGCAAAGCATTTCTTCCCCCCTAGGAAAAGTTACATTCATACCCTACTAAATCAATAAATACAGCATAAGCAAGCTGTATCAGGAGGAGATTTAGGGACTGGTTTCAAACAGAATTAGTCCAAGTGTACAAAGTCTGTATGACACTTGACATGCTCCCTGAGAATTCTTTATTTAGTGCTAGAAAAGTGGGGCACTGTTACCAACAAAGCATGGACAAGTCAGTGGTGTCTACACACGCTGTCAGAGTGCCTCTAGCCTGGACTGAAGAGGGCTGACAAGTGCTGATCGTGACCCCTTTTCCAAAAATAGGCAGGGTCACAGATTTGGCCTAGTAAGCTTCTCACAGCTGAATGAACCCCTGGAAAACCCCCACACCTTCCAGCACGAGGAAGCTCGAGCCAAGTCATCCTCCGACATCGTGCAATGTCTGCACAGTGGGCAGAGGGGCTTTACAGGTTACATGCCACCTGATTCAGAGCTCAGCAACACTAAACCAATGCCTCCTGTGTGCAACAATCCTCAGCCTCACAGCCCACCATTCTCTAGAGTGACTGGCTGGCTAGTGTTTCCTCCCTTTTCCAACATTCCAGATTACTGGACTGAAGGTTCATGCAAGTGTAGCAAGACACTCAGCTTATCAGAGGCCAATAACAGAAACCAAGAGCCTCGCTACAAGCAACAGAAGAAATCATGAACTTGTCCTGCTTTAAAAACAAATTCTTCCATTTATTCTCTTTCTTTTCCATGTGCTAATATGTGCTCCTACACACAGATCTGCTTCAGACTCCGTGAGCTTTCTTCCAGATGCTTGTACAGTGAAGTCTTACTCAGATATATACATGCACATGCATATACACACACACATATATATAGGATGGACCAAGTTTAAACACAAGATTTCTAACCATACAAATAACAAACATATCTGAAGGCTTTCTGTGCATGACAACACAGCCTATTTCAGTTTATGGGAACTACTTCTACTATCAACACTTTGTTAAACACCCAAACAGTGCTGAATTATTAAAAAAAAAAAAATAACATAACACAAAATAACTAACCAATGAAAAAAACACTGAAAAATCTCCCAGACAAAACCAGAGCAGTTTTACAGTAGCCCATATTCCCCCTCTCAGGTCTGTAGTTTTAGCTGCCTTCTTTACCTTCAACTTTTATTCTAAATAAATGAAAATAAATAATAAAATAATACTAGCTTGGACAGGTAGTAAGGCAGGTAATTAGGTATCACACATGAAGAGAAAATAGTCTAAACATCTTCCCTCTCTCCATTATCCTTTATTACAATCACTTATCTTAGTTGTATCTAAACAAGGACTAAAACCCTGGCTTCAGTCTTTAACCACCCACACCATCAGATCAAGTGTGGCAAGAGTCTACTGAAATAAAAATAATAAACACCACAAACAAGATGCAGAAGGCCAGATACTCAGGACACTGTTCCATGGCCATGGACCAACAGAAGACAAAGTTCAATATAACCACTATTCATTAAGCTGCTCTGTAACTGTTCTTTTACAGATTTTTTTCCATTTCTTTTTATGTTTGTTACCATATCAACCCTTTCATGTGATCCTTTCATTCATGGCCTTGTTCAGTTCCATCACACACTTCCCCACCAGTTCCTTTGATACCAGATTGCCAGGTCCCTGCCTAGATGTATTTTCATTAGCTGGATTCCTTGGTTTGCAGCTGACCCAAATGTTAACCATGCAGGACACAAAACCAGCACTTTAAAAGGAAAAAGTTGCCATTATCCTTTAAATCAAACTGAAAATCCACCTTGCTTATCCTTCTTTCTTCCCTTCCCCATAACTCCTATAGATTGCAGCTCCAAAATAAATGTCTTTAAAGATGACCTGTAACAGAAGTAAGGACCCCTATATTTGATCCTGCCCCGTGGCTTGCCCCTCTTAAGCTGAATTCATCAAGTGTCTGAAAGCTGCTTCACAACCACCCTTCCAAAAAGCAGTTTCCCAATGCCATTTAAAATAAACACCTTTGAAGGGCAAGCGGAACTGGTTTGCTCCCTAATCACTACAATAGCAGTACACACAGATAAAAATGGGCTGCTTGGCAGACAAATGCCTCTTTCCACCAAAATTCAGAAGGCTTAGCACTCATTTTTGGCAAATGACAGCCTAGTTCAAAACCCAATTTTCCCCATAAATGGCTTGACACATACAAGAGTGAAAAGAATGCTTGGACACTAAAAGTAAGCACAGCCTGCTTTATTTTAGGCACAGATATATCCAAGCAAAGTGAATGCTCTGGACCAACAGTCCTGTTTCTTTCTGGACAATGTCTGGGGACATGCAATAGAATAGTCACAGCCCACATGCCTGGAATTAACACAGCATCCTTCTACCCACAGATGGAAATAATCTACACAGATCTAGAAATAATTTAGCCATGCTAAAGATTTAACACAATTAAGAGAGCACAGGCCTCATTACAGGTCACTTCTGATATGCCTTGACACAGTACACTAATAAATCCTGGGCACATGCTGTTTGCTGTTACACTGAGGTAGATCCAAACCAGTTTCTGTCATTTTAAGGTCACTGCTCATTCACGTTTCCCCAAGAATGTGATCTCTATCTGCTCCTGAGAATTAAGTCTTTGCAGTTGGGGGCTCAAAATAAAAATAAAATAAAATAAAATATATCCATTAATCCCATTTGCAAAAAAAGTTTTGGACCACTGAGATGGATTTTCAATCTGCAGTTGTATTTGTACTCAACACACAATCTTTGTATTACCTCTATTACCAAGAGGAAAGTGAGAGGAGAAAGAGTAAGACTACAAAAAAAAACAAAACAAAACAAAAACGGTTTTCTCTTCTTTTTATGCAGTGGGCAGTGCTTTTAAGTGCATTGCACTGCATCTTCTGAGTAGCTCAAAAGCACACACCTCTCTTCACCTATAACTCTCAAAAAGCTCAGGAAAGGGGACTGATATCACAGTTGTCTGCATTAGAGGGAAGAGAACAGGTGATCTACCCAAACTTACACTGCTTGTCAGACATGGGATCAGGAACAGAATCCCAGTGCTCTCCACAGTACACTGAACCTTACAGCACACAGCCTATCCCTAAGAGTCCTCTAAATACCCACCTCTATAGATCAAAGACAAACAAGGATTTAGAGCTGGTTTGCTGAGCACCTGAACAACATATTGCTAACAGTCACCACTAAATGCCACATCAGCAGCAGCTTCTAGACAGAACCTTTCTAAGAACTAGACACAACTTGTAACTGTGCTGCACGCCTGTTCTAACTCAGGTGTGAGAAAGTATTTTGTTTCCCACCCTTTGTGTACACCAGGACAGACCCTCGCACACCACATCCCAGGTAGCTGTTACCAACTCCAGTAGTGGTGCCCCCACAGGTCTCTCTGGGTGGCAAACACATGCCCTGTGCTGAGAACAATCCCTCTGTAACCACTGTGAGGAGGAGGCAAACACCACAGCCACTGATCCCACTACTGATCCTGCAGCCACTTGTGTCTGTATAGATCTCATGGCTTCCAACTTTGCCCTGGAAGCTGGAGTTAGGCTCCAATTTAGCAACTTACATCCTAGTCTATTCATAGCCCCCTGACATACCAGCACCCTGGCTGTGGGAGCTTTCATTTTTCTGGTTGTGCCAAAACTTTCCTGCAAGAAGCAGAAAATTGGGATGCAAAAAGAGGACCAGAGGCAAAAAAAGATTACTTCAAGAAGACAAACTGATCTCTGCAGCAGGGCAACATGGTCTATCAGAACCTACAGCTCCTATATGGCACAGACAAGGTATTCCTGTTGGCGCCTGCTCCCCACACATAGGTACTTCTGACACTAGAGTAAATGAGAGTAATGAGCTCTATATTTCTCTTACAGCTAAACCTAACCTGCAAGCTCTCACACCTCATACAGAATCTGTAATCCACAATTGTTTATGCTCTCTGTATATGCACTTAATGAAATCACATTCTGCATAATATAAATGCATTGCCTTTCCAAACCAGAAAAACCAAAGCTTTTAGCAGCTTACACAATTGCCTTTAAAAAACCCCAGACACCCAGAGTGAATTCTGAAAGGCCACGCTCCACAAAGCTTTGCAATGTAAAATTGCACCAGGCTTACTGATTTCAGAAGGGTTGCCTAAAGGAAACACTCAATCCACTTGCAGTTTACTGTCCAGTCAATCTCCCTCCCATCTCCTCCCTAATCCCAACTACTCGGTTGATGAGCACTTTGACCATACCAAATTACGATGAGGATTTAATCCTCCCAAATGGCACAGTCCAGACAGCAGAAGAGCTGTGACAGTCCAGAACAATGCCCCAAGCCCTTTTATAGTCCACTTGTTCAGCGTGCAACTGGTTAAAAAGGAGGCATGAATAGCAATGAAAGGGATCACAAAGATCTCATCTACAACGAAAACCAGGACAAACAGACGCAAAACAAACACAGTAGGAGAACTTTAAGAGGAAGTTATCTCCTGCACAAAAAAGCTCTAGGACCATACAGACCACGGATCATCTTACCTGGTGTCTCCACATACAGAATCTACACAGTCTTTAAGAAAAAGACAAAGAGTTGTACAGCTTCCAGAAAAAAAACACCTGTTTTTAAGCTGTGGGTATGCATGGAGACTTGTTTAAGCAGACATATAAACTTGCAAAGTTTCTAAAAGCCAGCTCCACAGACTGACAGCTAAATTTGTCAGAGCAAGTGATGTCATTTTCTATGATGTGAGAAGCATACAGAACATTTCAGAGACTGAATAGCTGGGAATTCATGTGCTTTATTTAGCTCTATACCTCTACTGACCAACAAAACACAAAAGCCATTAAAATGCCATTAAAATAAAGTACAGAAACACAAGTGTGCAAACAAAGGACAAAACTCGTGTATCCTGTTACTTCTTGGGTCTTTGTCACCAGCTCAGATTGCTTTAATTTTGCCATCTACTATACAGGGGAAGGAGAGTTGAGAGGAACAAAACAAGTGGCATCTAAAAAACTGAGAAGTGAAAGATTAAAAACTGAATGCAAGATAGGAATGTGCCTATAAAACAAGCTTTCACTGTTGGTTGAGAAAGCAGACAGAGATTGAACCCACGCCCTCAAACTATTATGCTTCACTGCCAGCTTGCATTTTAGCTCCACATGCAAATAACCGACTTTCTTCTTCAGGTCCTGAAGGAAAGCAGGCACTCTTAGCACAAGGCAGCATATTTATAAAATAAGCTGAAAGAGAAGCTGATCTTCTCCTAAAGCTGCTCTGTTCCAGAATATACAGCTCCTTAAGGCAAAAAGCCTCCTCTTCCAGACCTCTTTCTTAGCAGTTTTAGAGGGAGAAGACTAGAACACCTACATCACACCGGAGATGTGATTCCTAAACACTGCTTCAGACTCACCGCCTCCATCCTAGACTGGACTGTTCACCCAGCAGGACAGATTTAAGGAAAAAAAGAAATGCTTATTCATGCACCAAGCTAAGTCCGGAGACGCATTTGGCAATCCACCTGGATCAGACAATTTATACCACACACACTGACACACAAGATGACAGACCATGAAACACACATCATCCCTTGCACCTGGTTAAAACAATGAAGAAAAAACACATGCAGACAGAAAAAACCCACCAATCTCTTCCTAAAAAAATCCCAACGCCATAAGCAATCAACTAGTTTTTAACATACAAAAATTAAGAAGCAGGAATTCCTTGTTCCCTTCTCAGTTTCCAGAAAAATAATACAGCCTGACAAAGAGCTGAAACAACAGACCATCACTTGCCTTTAAAAGGACTACTGGAAGACTAGAAGCCAAAAAAAGTTCAGTTCTTGTTGCATGGATGCATTGAGCTATAATTAACCTGTGTTAACTATCACAAATGAATTAGCCAGAGCTGGACTGCACAGCACAGAATTCCCCTTGACAGGAATGAAACAAGGTGATCAGCACTCAAACAGTAAGGTGTGAGGCAATTCTCCACATGTAGCCTTTTCTTCTACTGATCTCTACTACTTCAAAATTAAAAGGGAGGTACCATCAGCAGGTCACACATTTCCCCTCCCATCTCGATTAAGACTGGACAATATAAAACTGTTTATTCTAGTTATATCTTATTGCAGGTTAGCAAGGTCACTGCTAATTAACAGCAATGGAAAAAAAAAAAGAATGCTCTGGTCTAAGAGCAAGAAGGTTCTTGCTTGCTCTTACTAGCTGCAGTTCCTCTGAACTGCAGCTAAACTCCTCCTGATAATATATGAATGTTCTTCTCAAAAGGCAGAGAAACGCAAAACTACCAATATACTCTAGACATCTACCTGCATTCAGTCTGTATAAAGAACAATTTCTTAATCTCCTCTGAAGTCTCTTATTGAGCTAGTATTTACTTTGGCCACCATCTTTCGGCACCCAGTGCTAAGAATTATTTTGCATATACTCAATTAACACATCCAAATCCAGTAAAATAGTCTACTTTAAATAAAAGCAACTCAGAAAAAAATCAAATTATTAGGTTAATCCTTTTTAGGAAAATAATACTTTCAGTTATTGAAAGAAAAGCTTTCGTTTCCTTTGATAACACTGACCAAAAAGTTTGGATTTTCATTACATGGAGGGGAACACAGAGAATCTCCCCACCTACACTCCTGCTGGGTGGAACATAACTTTGGTGGGCTATCAGAAATAGTGTTATTTCCTGGAGAAATTATGAAAAAGTATGACAACAACATTATACAAACCAAACTTTCATATTTGTAGTCATTTATAGGTAGCTTGATCGGTGTCTGTATAAAACTAAGTATCGCCCCATCAGTTCCTGTTCACATTGTTACAAAGACTTTACAAACCTGTTCGCCTATAAAAAGAAAGATTATTTCCTCAGACAGTTTACCACTCTCGGGGTTTTTTTACCCCCATTTCAGCCACAAGCAAAGCTTAAAAAGCAGCCAACAGCCTTATTTCATACCCATCTCCAACCCGACGCGCGGATCGCTCCCAGCCACAGAGAGGAGCGAGGCTCCAAATCGGAGCAGCCTGGAAGGCAGCACAGCACCACATTTCCGTGATGTCCCTGGGCAAGGCGGAACGCTGGATTCCACCCTTTTCCCTGAGCACCCCTGGGCTGCAATCCCCGCTCAGCCCGCGCACCTACCTGGGTGCGCTGAGGCGCCGGCCCCGCTCCCAGCCCGGCGCTGTCGAGCGCGGGGCTCCCCGCGGCAGGAGGCGGGACCCGGCCGGCCCCGCTCTCACCCCGACGGGACGCGGCCAAGGGCACGGCAAGGCCGCGGCTCCGGGCGCCTCCTGCCCGGGCGCAGCTCTGCTGCCCCGCGGCCGCCATCGACCGCCGGACCCCGCACACGTCCCCCCGCCCGGGAACGCACCCCGGGAGAGCGACCCCCGGCCCGAGGCACCGCGCCCAGCATGGGCGTCCTCCCCACGGCAGCGCAGCCGCCATCACCCGCACCCCTTCCCGCACCACTCCCTCGCACCGCAACGGACGAACTCCCACTGCCGGGGTACTACCACAGCCGGGGGCACCACCGCTACCGGCTGCTCCGTTGCCCCCCACCCCGCCGCCAGCACAGCCTGGCCTAGCCTAGCCCGGCCCAGCTCAGTCCATCCTCTCCGCCGCCGCGGTCGCTTCCCATACCCTGGCCCGGGACAGCCCAGCCCAGCGGCTACCGGCTCGGCTCCGTTTCACTCCGCTCGGCAGCCACGGCCCGGGCCCGCACGCCTGTTTACCGCCGCCGCCCCCAGCCGCGGCCAGGCCGCGCGCCCCGCCCCCGCCGCGCTCCCATTGGCGGAGCCCGTGCCTCCCGTGCCTCCGCCAATGAGCGGCGGGCTCGGGCGGGGCTCCGGCCAATGCGGGGCGGGCCCGGCGCGGCGCGCGCGGCGGCTGCAGGGGGACGTGAGGCCCGTGAGGTCCGTGCGGCGGCGGGCGGGGGGTGGTGCGGGGAGCGGGCGAGGCGTGAGGAGCGTGTGCTGCGAGCGGGGCGGCGGCGGCCGCCGCCGTCTGTCGGCGTTGGGCTGGCTCCCCCCGGGCTGGGCTTCTGCAGCCAGCGGGGGCTGGCCCGGTCGCGGTGTTAGTCGGAGGTAGCGGCGTCTCGCCGCGGTCCCGGCTGGCAGGGCGGGGAGAGGATGAGCAGGCAGCGCTTGCTCCCCATGGCTGAGGTGGGCTCGGGAGGCCGGGGTGCCGCTGCTCAGACGGTCCCACAGTCCCCATTAATGTGCATGAGGAGAGATGAGTAGGAGCCCTGCGCCCGGCAGGCTCCAGGGAAATGCCAGGCGAAGGGGCCGATTCCCAATTCGTGGCGTTCCGTGTGCAGGAAACCTGTGTGGCTGCCTGTATGGTTTTTCAAAGCGTCGTCTCACGAAGGCGCTGGGAATTATTCATGTTGTTGGGAAATGCACGTATGCACGTGGGAAACAAATGCAGTGCCTCGTTCCCTGCAGGTCGGTCCCAGGGATGTGGCGGCTCTCAGAGGCTGCGAGGGGCTCACAGCAGCAGCCAGCTCCGTGCTTGTCTGGATGCTCTGGTAAGCGCCCGCCTCTGTCAGCAACTTTCCTGTCTGAAATATAACAATACAGTCGTTCTGATGCATTTGCCACATGGCTGAATCAGTGCAGCAGTACATTCATATGAGGTTTGGAGATTAAATCATTCCTTCCTAAACCAAACAGGATTCATAATCCTTCCCTAGATGTAGCATAACTTGCAGGAATGACCAACAAACAGCCCCGAGCTTTAATTACACCATTATCAATTGCTTGCTAACTAGTAGCTTGAATTGAGCACTTAAATGCACACCAGAGGACCTGTACCTAAGTCAGTAGGAGATGCTGTGGGTTTGTGAAGAAGGAAAATGGATAAATGGTCTGCTGCAAGTGTGTAGAAGGGTTTAACTATTCAAAACCTATAAATATTACTGCCCACCCACTATTGCCAAAATTGCCCTCCTCTGTAGAGGGAGACAATTAACTATCTCCAGCTTCTCAGACCAAAGATTGTTTGGCTGGTATTTATGATCATACCAAATATTGTTCAAGTATTACATATATTCCTTCATGTTTAAAAAAAAAAAAAATTGCATCTGTCCCAAGCCCCTCTCAGCTTCCCATGTAAGTCATGAGATCTCTGCAAGGCACTGAACAGACAACTACAAATAAATTTAGCAAAACTCATCACCAAACATCAAATTAGCAGCCAGCCCCAGTCAGGACTAGAAAGGCTGGATTATAATTTGAAAGGTGAAAAAAGAAACAGTTGTCCTGGAAAGACACATTATTGAATTAAATGTTCAACACACAGGCTGTGTGTAGACAAAATATATCTGAAATGGAAAGGACAAACGTGATACTTTGATGTTTGATAAGGGGATGGAATCCCAATATGTAGATGAAGCAAAAACATGACTGCAATATGATACCAACCTTGAACAGTTTTGTCAAAAAAATGCCTAGTTTTCTTCATTTCTATACTCACACCTGTGGAAATTAATTGTTCTATTTGTGGTTAGGTTCATACTATTTCTCATAAAGGAAAGATCATATGGACGGAGACAAGTTTTGGATGTCTTTTCTAACGACATCTTTTTATCTATTCCTATACTGAATTTGGATGTCAGTGCTCAGTTTCTGTGTAACGTCACTTTGCTTGCATCAGCTCGGCATTAATTGTGAAACATCTTACTCACTGTGCTGAGCATGGAGAACTGGAGGGTTTCTGCGTGAGCAGGCTGCCATAGTTTGAGATGGAGGCAGAGCAAGCACAGGGAGAAGCTCTCCCCATCTCTCAAAGACAGGCCTGGCTGGTTGCCTTTGTTCACATGTGGAAACCATTGAATATTTCTGCCACTGCTGTTCAGTGTACTGCATCACACCTTCTCCTGCCAGGCTTTCTGCAGCCTTAAAAGACCCATTGAACTTGAGCTCAGGGCTAGCTCCCTCTGCACTTAAAGAAGAGAGAAGTGTCTGTATTCCCACCTAATTTGGAGTGCAAAGAGGTAGGACTGAAAGCTGCTGGGAAAAAAATAGTGTATGTCCCTCTTTGTTACTTCACAGGGGAAATAGGGACAGGACATCAATCTAGATGCTAATTTTTGTGGGGATGGTTGCTTACTTTGTCCACAATCCTGAATAAAAAGTTGAACGTGACATATGGGAAGTGCTGGGAGAGCTGTTCAATGGCAGATCTCCTTGTAAACTGAGGAAAAATGGTAATAGAGAAAAGCTATTGTCAGTATTTGGGATTGGTTTAGTGCTACCAATTATGAGATTGACAGCCTTTGATCCTGGAAAAAAAGGAGGGAGCGGAATATTGTACTTGGAAAATAGACCAAGCATCCATCTTTTTCTTCAGGTAGGGTATCAATGGTTTATGTAAAAGCCTGGTTGGCTGTTCCTCTGAGCTTTGGGGTGTTCAAATTCAGGTTCTCTTCTCTGCTTGTGAATATTTAACAGGACCCCACCTGCACACTGAGACCCTAATCCTTATGCATACTCTTGTCTTCTCTCTTCAGCCTTACTCATATTATTTCATGGGAAAGTTCAGCAAGAGGAAATGAGAAAGGAGTGCTCCTCCAATCCCATCCAAATCCCAGGCAAATATGCAGTCAGGCCTTGTGCAAACTGTGCCTTGTCCAGAGGCAAGAGACATGGACAGGAATCTGGTGGGGATCGCCCCAGGCTGCTCCATTCTGGTTTTGTGCCCTCCACCAAAGCAGTGCAGGTGAAACAGCAGCTTCATCCAGGCACTGAATCTGTGCAGGATTTGTGTAGAAACTGATCAGCTGAATGTGCAGTGCAAACATTAATACATAAAGCCCTCCCAAGGAGGGTAGAGGGAAGAAATCTAATCCCTATGGAGAGGCCCTTTTTACAAGGGCCTGTAGGGACAGGACAAGGAGGAATGGATTCAAACTAAAAGACTTAGAATAGATATTAAAAATAAATTCTTTGCTGTGAGGGTAGTGTGACACTGGCACAGGTTGCCTAGAGAAGCTGTGGCTGGCCCATCCCTGGAAACGTTCAAGGCCGTTTTGGATGGGGGTCTGAGCAACCTGGTCCTGTGGAAGGTGTCCCTGTCCATGGCAGGGGGTTGGAACTAAGCAAACTTTCAGGTCCCTTCCAACTCAAACTATTCTATGCTTCTATGAAACTTCTTTGTAAATACCTAAACATTCACATCTATTCATGCTTTAGTGCCTCCAGTGGGATGTGACAGCAGAATGAGGTTGTTGCAGGTTGAAAGGTTTTGCATCAGTGTCTATATCTCATGTAATTTTTGTTCTGTATACCTGCACTCTTTTGGAGGTGTGTGCAGTGCAGGGCAGAATTTTCAGAGCAAGCCAAAGCAGTCCTGTGAAAAAGCAAGTTCATAGACTTTGAGGAGTCTCTTGATTAGCTATAAGAACAAGAAGTGAACATTATTGATAAATCAGCCAAAACACATTTTTGGCAATAGAGCTGTCATTTACTTCTTGTAGCTTGTTTGGTAGTGTTCTATTCAGTTAAATTTCAACATACTCACTGCCTTATCTAGAAACATTTCTGTGAGCATTTCTAGCAATAAACTGACAACTATGAGGAGTATCTAAATCAATCTTTTATTAAATTATAATAAAATCATAATGAGTTTCACTATAGTAATGTATTTATTATAAAGCTGTAAATACTACAATAATCTATCTATCCTCATAATAGATATAAATATAATCAAAATGATAATAAATTTAAATTATAAGGACAATTTAAGTAGTGTGGGAGTCCCCAGAGGCTTCTCCCCACTAACGTTAAAATGGTTTGTTCAGGATCATTTAATTCTCAAAATATCCTAATTTTGCAGGCCAGTGGGAAAGCCTCATGGAGCAGCTGGAAGTCCTGACTCCACAGCAGATGCTTCAGCTGTGCCATCCTATCCCCACCTGATATTGCTTGTTGATATTTATGTAATGAAGGGCTTAGTGGTGCAATTTCTTGGGGGGCATAAACAGCTGTGCTGCAGGCCTGGGGTGGGAGCAGCAAGAAGGGCACCAGGAAGGGCAAGCCCAAGGCTCCCTGGCTGTGACTTCCAGGAGGGTCCCTTGAGTGGGATCTTCTTCCTGTTCCTGTTCACTGTTAGTTCTGAGAGGAGCCTGTTTGCTCGCCAGAGATCAGCTCACCATTTACTGGGTGCCAGGGAACACCCAAATAAACCTCTGCCAGTGCTGATGCTGACTGGAGCACCTGGTGAAAGCTGACTTCCTCCAAGCCTTGTACTAAGTGGGCATGTTTCCAGAGAGGAATGAGCCAGAAGGGCCAAACTTCTACAAACAGAAAAAGTTAGAGAACCAGAGCCTGGAAGGATCTTTGGGCCCTGCAGTAAGAAGGGCTCCATTGCAATAGAAAATTAGTAGGCAGACACTGACCTGCAGAAAAAACATTAATGGAGCCTCAATTAAGCAGCGATTGGTCATGTAATTAGGTTGACAAGTATCCAGGCTGTTCAGAGAACACTCATAAATTCTCTTGCATAGGACAGGCCCAAGCTATTTCTCCAACCACAATATGTATGGTTGAACTTGATGAACCTGGAGGTCTTTTCCAACCTTAATTCTAGGAATCTCTAATATACATCACCATCCTTCTCTCATGTTCATACAGCTAACCACAAAAACTGCTCTGGAAGTGTTTCCCTCAGTCCTTCTCCAACAACTTCTGAGGCTCAGATGAGCTACCCCTTGTAGGGTTTTGCCTTGAGGTCACTCATCTTCTCTAGATGGTAATTTCTTCAGGGCAGATGGAATGTGTCTTTGACTAAGTAGATTTATGGCATTCCATCAACATAATAATATAGGAATGATGAAGTGGAACAACTCCAGTGGAAGTCACTTGACCAATGGCTTGGTTTTAGTAATTAGCTTGTAAGTATTTCAAAGCTTTGACATGTATCAATGATGCTGTTTGTACCATATGTTATTTATATGGCATTATAGCCAAGAATGAGAGCAAGAGCTGTCTGAGAAATGGCATCTCATTGACTCAGTAAGTGGTAGATGCACATCCAGTATCATCATAGGATCCAAATGATGAGCTATTTTTTGTTAAGCTTGGTACTGCTCTGGTTTCTGAACTATGTATTTTCATACCAAAGCATTCTGGCATTCATTGCACTTGTCCTTCCTTTTTCTCTCTCCACTCACTGCAAAGGGACACAGACAAGATGCCATTTCAGTTAGCACTTTAATTTTCAGATGATTAAGGGGGTGGTGTGGCAGTTCTCAAGATGAATATTTTCTGTCCAAGTGGAAGATATAGTGCAGTGAGCAGGACAGATATTTCCTAGAATCACGGAATATGCTGAGTTGGAAGGGACCTGCAAGGATCATTGAGTCCAACTTCTGGGCCTGCACAGGACACCACAAGAATCACACATGTGCCTGGGAACATTAACAAACACCTCTTGGATTCTGTCAGGCTTGGTGCTATGACCACTTCCCTGGGGAGACTGTTCCCATGCCCAACTACCCTCTGGTGTAAGAACCCGTTCCTAGTATCTAACCTAAACACCTCCTGAAATGACTTTATGCCATTCCCTCAGGTCATGTCACTGGTCACCACAGAGAAATTTCATTATTCCCACCCCTATTGTCCTTCTGGAGCTTTCGGTGAGCAGCCTTGCTCTGCACAGCTGGAGAGGGCAGGGAATGCCAGTGGGGCTGCTGAAGGGCTCCGAGACCCCTGACTGGGAGGATGGATGTCAGGTTCTGTGGAGGAGAGGGAACTGCTGAAGGGCTGTCTTGTCCTCTAATTGAAAAAAAGGGAGGGTGAAAAAGACATAAAAACTTTCCCTTTGTCCTCTGTGTTTTGCCTTGCCTCTCTGTGCCTCTGCTCACACCTCCCTCCTTTCCGTATCACCCAGAAAGGGGCTGCTTTGGGGAAGGAAGGATAGTGAAAGAAAATAAAACTAGGCGCTACTGTCAGGGTGAGGTGGTAACAAGCCACAACAAGCCTAAGCTAGACCGTGTTCCTCAGTGACAGGAGGCTGCCAGAAAGGGCTGTGCATCACACCATGAAAACACCACCACATCAGGTGTGGCTGTGCCTCACACCACCCACCTCTCCTCCAGACTTCAACATGTGGGTGCCAAGTGGGTCCTGGTGCTTTGGAAATTGGAGGTGAGCCCGTGGGCGTGGAGTACGTGAGGAGAAGGACAGTGCCAGGTGAAGAGGTACAGATACAAGCACTATATAGAAGAAAGGGATACCAATCCTTGTCTTTGGGTAGTGTGTGGGACAGTGCAGGGCAAGGACAGGCACCATTGCCCCTGCCACCTTAGCAATTTATATAGTAAAACATTCACAATATTAGACTTGCTAGTTCAAATTGTGTTGCACAACAGCGTTCTTTTATGGGTGTTGAGCGAAGGCATTTTGAATGAAGATAAGAGTGCAGTAGCCTGATTATCTGTGTGCCTCAAGAATATGGCATTTCTGTTTCTCTGTTGGACTCAGTTAAACATTATTCAGTCTATAATTCTTTGTCTGGACTAGACAGATCAGTTGTTTCTGCTCATTGTGAATAGCATTTGCTTGCATAGTTTGGAGCTTTACTCTCTCCCCTTGGCACCTGATTGTTTACACGTACCTCAATCGATCCTGCGTAGACAAGGTGGAAAGGCTCAGTTCTTTGTAGCTTCCAGCCAGGATTCACTTTACAGATGGTAACTGGCAAAGCCATTCACCCTCTGGGCAAACATGCCAAATCAATTTTGAAGCTAGGCAAACAGAAACAAGTCCTTTGCCTGCATTTAGCTGCTCTGAAAAGCCTTTTGCCAAGGACAGAAGGGTTATCTGAACAGTTAAATGGGAAGGCAAGCTGGAGCCAGGGAACATGGGAGAAACAGGGTTATTTCTGAACACTTTACTGGAATTAACACTAGTCATCATAGTTCTGCTGGTTAATGGCAAAGTGTGCTGCCAAACTCAGCCATTCCCCAGCTTTTGGCACGGCATTGCCACGTCTCACAGAGCTGGAGAGAAGTGAGCCACCTTGCCCTAGCCTGGAATCATCCCCAAGACACTATGTTTTCTTTCACTGCCCTGAAAGCCAGTACTTGTTCTGGCTTCCTAACTTCCTGCCTTGCTGTTCCAAACACAGCAAGGTGTGGGACGGAGACAGGGAAAGCTGCAGAGTGTTTCTGAGTGCCTGTGTGGCAAATGGACAAACTCACAACCTCCATCCACTTGCCAGATGATGATTCACAAATAGTCATGACAATTTATTTCTAGCAGTCATTTTGCAGGGATGTTGTGGCTTCAAAAACCAAAATACAAAACCAGTATGGGAAAGCAGGATTGTTGTTACTTTTGGATGCTGACTGACCCTTTTCCTGCTTTGCTGTGGCTATCAATCCAATTCAGTCAGAAGACATTTGAGCAGGACTGCATAATCTAACCTCTGCTATCTACATCTGTGTCTGCATACCTGGACAGAGAGAGACTGGTGGCAGAACATCCTGACTGACACGTACCAGAGTGCAACTAAGAGAGAGACACCAGCAATTAACGAGACTGTGGAAGGAGTGACTGATTGAGAGACTCTCCAGACATCCAGGTTAAGCCCTTCATTTGACTCTGAGCAAATTATTCAGCTCCTATCTGTAAAATAGTGTTAATGGCATTCTTCTGCTCTGTCATGCTCCTAATGCCTAAAGAAGTGTTTGGAAAGCCTCAATGGAAGCACAGTGGAGTAATTCAATTTCAGTGTGCAGGGAAAAGGCTTTGTCTTCAGGTACAGCTGAGAACCAGCACTGCAGGTTCACTCTTCCATCAACTCCTAGACACTTGTGAGATTTCTAGCATGGAGGAGCCTAAGGTGTGGGCACAAAGATGACCCTTTCCTTCAGCAATCCCACCAGACACAGTATCTAAGGAGGCAGCCTGGACAGTGACTACCCCCTGCACCCTCCACCACTATAGCAGCTGTGGCTTCAGTTTAGCTGTGGTCTGCTTTCCCAGCATAGGAAATGTTACTCCTTTTCTGAAACAGAGATGTTCTCACTGTTCTGCACAAGTGCTCCTATTTCATGACAGTGTTAGCATGTACAAGAGTAGCAGAGAAGGTGCCTTAACCTTTTACATCCTAAGTCCTCATTGGTGCATTTGCCATTTCATTCTTGCTTGCCCTCCCAATCACACAGGGGCAGAAATCAGGGCAATTATTTTCCATATTAAAGAAGAAAGTTAAACAGTTTTCATGCCTCTTGAAACTCACAGAACACTCAGGAAGACTATTAGCACAATAGTTGGAGAGCAAAAATAGCTCAAATCTGAACTTCCCAGAATACCACAAAGGCTGTATTTGGTAGGGGCTCAAAAAGAGGGCATGTCTTTCCTGGCTTGATGAAGGGATGACGTTCCTGTTTAGAACAGTTCTGTAATGTTACTGGCATTTTATTGCTATTAACTTTGGTACACAGGATAGGTAGCTTTTAAAATAATCCTTCAGCTCCAGGGATCTTGCTTGTCTTACACCAGTTTTGAAGGAAGGTTCATATTCTTTCATACATGGATGCAGCTCTGTGAAGTCAGGGAGAATTTTAAATGCTTGTATTAAGCTTTATGAAGGTTCAAAATGGCATTGCAGAAGTTAAATAGGCTGGATCAGTTTTCCACACTTTCATTTTATTCATTGTTCCTGCTCTGCTTAAATGCAAGTTAGCAGTGGATTTACTCATATTGTATACCAGGGTGAGCAAGGTCTACTTGAAATCATAGAAACCAGTGATCCAGGAGAAAATCGGCCTATTTTTCCTATTCCACCCCATTCTGTAAGGCAAGTCCAGGAGTGCCAGCCAGGCTTCCTGGCATTTATTTCTGCACAGATCTAATCCCGAGTTCGCTGTAGGAGCTGTCACTTACCTCAGGCTGCATTTGATAGGGTTCGAACAATTCCCAGTTGTGGAAAATTTCCACTCCATCTACTTGGCCCTGTACCTGTCTCAGGTTTCTATATCAAGGAGTTTAGCTAGTTCCACTTCAAAGTCTCTGTTTATTTATATCTTTTTAATAGTGAGCCACAAATAGTGCTGAGTACTGACACTTCCCAAATTGTGCTCTTGGGCACCTGTCAAATGTGTTGCACAAAGGAGATTATAATTCATATTTGCTTAACTCTTTCAGTGCTCAGGGCAAACATCTTGCATTTAGAGTGGCAAAATGTGCAGCAAAGCAATATGTAAAAAAGAAGTAACAGTAACTTGTGTGATGGTGTTTGATGCCATGATCTGATGTAGACAGATCTTCCTTATGTGTTCAAGATCAAACCCAGCATGGTCATGTGGCCTTCCAGTATCCGAGGGGAGCCCTAAAGGAAGAGGGAGAGGTACTTTTTACAAGGTGATAGGTAGTGATAGGACAAGGGGGGATGGCTCCAAACTGAAAGAGGGTAAGTTTAGATTAGGTATTAGGAAGAAATTCTTCACTCTGAGGGTGGTGAGGCACTGGCACAGGGTGCCCAGAGAAGCTGTCAATGCCCCATCCCTGGAAGTGTTCAGGGCCAGGCTGGATAAAGCAGGCTGGTGTAGTAGAAGGTGTCCTATCCATAGGAGGGGGTTAGAACTAGATGAGTTTAAGGTCCCTTCCCACCCAAACCATTCTATAATTCCATTATTCACTCTCTTGCTTTGTTTCCCACTTTTAGAATGGGAACAGGTCACATCACTTTACCTGACTGTGGTCAGAGGAAGAAACGGTAAATTCAGTGAGGAATACAATGTCTGTTGGGGGCATACAAATAGTGTTGTGGGAGAACTTCTTTGCACCATCCAGTACCAACCCTGCTGCCATGGGCAGGGACACCTTCCATTAGACCATGCTGCTCAAAGCTCCATCCAACATTATATAGCTTGTCCCTAGATTTCTCAGTGCCAAGACCTGAAATGACAGCTGTGTGCTTTCCCTCCCCAGATTAGCAAGACCTGCTGGGACAAGAGACTGGAAGTGAGAGGAAGAATGACAAATCAGTAAGTATAATTATTCCTTTCCTTCTTGAAGATGCTCAGAAGAAATCTTTATTTATGTAATAAATTGAATCTAGCAATGTCTGGAGGAACCCCTGACTTATGCTTGGGTCTTTGAGTAATGAAACTAGGACTGGATGATTTATTAAAAGAAGGGAGAGAGAGCCCAAACAAAATGGACTGTGCAATGTAACAGCAGCATCTCACAGCAGCATCTCACCCAGGACTGCAGTGCTGAACATGGCATCACACTGAAAACAGCTGGTTTTAAATGAATTTTTGTTCTGCATGAGCTTGTTCTCACTGAAAGTCTCTCCCATGCTGGGCCAAAACTACAGCTGTGCTGGAGTGTGTGGTGCTTGCCAGTTTTTTTTTCCTGCCACGAAGGATATTTCAGGGCCTTCAGCCTCTCTTGACAAACATGGGACAGAGTACTTTAAAATGGCTGGTACTTCTCCACAGAGACCTACTGCCCTCCTGTGGCTGCCAAGGAGCATCTCTAAACCAAAAACAGAGATCAGGGGCTTAGAGAAACAATAAAGAAAAATAACTATATATTCAATTTAAACCAAAACCCAGTTTGAGTTACAAGGAAGAGGAAAGCAAACACAGTGGGATTAACTGGAAGTACCTATGAAGGGAAGAACAAAGAGCCTGAACTCAGGTTTTATGAATGAGACCATGAATATAAAATGAAAGCTGTGTGCTTCTGCAAGGACTATCCTGTTTCTGTTTTTCTCATTATGACTGTGATGCTTCTTGTGCATCCTCTGAGGGTTCACCTCCAGTCTTTGACACACAGCACTTAAACAAAACCCCAGACCACCCACCAGAAGATTCTGGGGTTTGCATTAGGCAGGCTCACCACTACATTTTTGTTCATGGACTTGGCTTCAGTCTCAGATCCTAAAGACTGATGTATGTCCAAGCTACATTTGAGATGCAATGAAACATTCATTTCAGACTGGTGAGGAGAGGTGAGTGTGCCCAGGATCACCCAGGAAAATGCCAACACATGGCACCTCCTATAGGACTTCAGACATGGAGTGACACCAGCATTAAGAAATGTGTCACCTCAGTGTACCTGGCAGCTGTGCTCTTTCAGGGATGCAGATCAGGGGGAACAGTAGGATTTCTTCAGAGCATGCAGCAAGGTGATACTGGTGAATGAACACATTGGGCAGACAAAATCTTTGCTGATTCAAGTTGCCAAGTCACTGAGTCACTATCTCATGTAGCCGACAGCTATGAGTAGGGTAAATCCTGCCCTCGGCATTTCACATCTTAGGCCATGCTGCACAGTGCTAACATCACAAACAAAACTTCACTTTATGCACAGGTAAAAACGTCCAAAGAGATGAGAAATCACTCCACGTAATTTTAAAATTTGTGTGTCTGTGTGTATATCACACACAAACACAAATATATATTTTTAGTAAATACATATAAACTTGTACATGATTATAACCATGCCAGTATATCCATGATATACTCCTATCACTCACCAGGACAATACATTCTGCTGCACTGCCAGAATCTCTTGCTCAGTTACCTTTTAAATTACGATTCTTGTAATTTCTGCAGAATTGGTCAGTGGAAGGCCAGTCTTTGGCAAGCAGGTATCTGCAGAAACCAGTGGTGATCCTTCAATATGTGAAGGCTCCCCTCCCAGTTTCTTCAAGTATCAACTCTGCTTTCATAGAAATAGTTTCTAACAATATGCTACAACCCTGATAAGCCAAGCAGGATTTTTTCTTTCAGTATATACAAATAACACACATCCTCTCTACACCATGCAATGCAAAAAGTAAAATCATGTTTCCCGGTAATTCTAGTCTGATTTGGCCCCATAACTGTTTTCATTGAAAAAAACAAAAACAAACAAATAGAAAAAGCAACTCTCACATAAACCTTAAAAATCAACAAACAAAGCACTACTGATTTACATTTCCAAAGGAAATACCTTTTAGTAACAGTTAACTGTCTGCAGTTGTTAAATTCAAACACTGCTGCAAATGTGAGAAATGAGGGTGGAAAACTAACAAAGAGCAAGAGCTACTGACTTGTCCAGACTCAGACTGAGACACACACACCCCCCTTGTAAAAACCCTTATGCGCTTTTTAAAAATTAGTCTGAATCACCTGTGTGATGTCCTTGTTAAATATCAAAGCAGATGAGCTTGAACAGCTGGAAGAAGCACTACATAAAAAATGTGTAATTCAAAGCCTTAGCTAAAAAGTATTTCCAGAAATTAAATTCTATGTCTCTCAATGACATTGCATTATTCATGAAATCTTGCATAATGTTACATTTACTGACACTGATCAACTGTCAAAGAAAACTAAGCCTGTTTGAGTAACAGATACAAGTAAAAAGAAAAGAAAAAAAAAATCACAGAACTTTGGCACCTATTGAAAACCTGACTCAAAGAGTAGAAATAAAATTATTTTCAACAGTGGACAAAACATAAAGGTTCAGTCTGTCCTATGTATTTTTTACTAACATCAAGCACTGTGATTTTCTTAATGAACTCACTTGAGGATGTATAGCTATTCCTAAAAGTAATGTAACAAGAGATTGAAGTTTGCACCCCAATATTTTGATACAAACTATGGCTGGATATTTCCGAAAGAGTCCTTTTGACACTAAATAGCTATTTTAAAAATTGTAATTAAACAAATAATCTTTAAACAGTACAAAAACCTAGGTAAGCCAAGTCTCAGTCAGTGTAAGAGAGGACCTCTTAATAAAGGGAAGATAAATCCTCCTTTGGAGTAGTTACAACAATGCACAGAAATGAGACCAGAAACACACACAGTAAGTTACAGGTCTGATTTACTGGAGTTGTTCAGTCATTTCTACCTTAGGGTCACTTCAGGATTGTAGTATGGACCCAGAAAAATACTTCCTAAAAAATAAAACACTGGGAGGCGAGAGCACTATCTGTTTCTGCACACTGAGGATCTGATGCACTGGAAGGGGCAGCGCTGCCTTCATCAGCTGCTTGCTGCAGTGGTGGATGTGCTCAGAGCCAGGAGTGTGATGTTCAGACATCCCACCACTGACATCCTGTCTTGATCCCTCTTGGCTCACTACATCTAACTAAGGTCAGAATAAATGAGCCTTTGGGGCAATTCCAACAGCTGCTGTGTGCACAGCAGCCAGTGTAGGAAGTTCAACCTTACTTTTCTAAAGGCTCACACATTGCCATGTGCACACCGCCAGCTGTGCTTTTCCAATCACTTGCACCTCGTGTTTGTACAGCACTCAAATGTGTGAAGAGTATGACTAAAGATTACTGCAGTTCCAGGGCTAAAACACCTTACTTAGCTCCTGGAAGATCAGACCTCTCACCTCTCCACTGTTCCATGCTACATACAGGTTTCTGTGCTCATAACAGCCACTGTGCACATCAAATAAAACAAAAGGAACACTCTGACATCAGCAAGGAGCCAGGCTTTTCACCAAGAGTCCTGTGAAAAATCTCAGTTCAACACGTAACTATAAGATTTTTAGTACACAGCATGTCACGGAATTAGTGTTTTCCTTACAAATATATGGCACTAAGTGTAAAAACTTTATGACCTATTCCAAACATTGTACCATACTTCACAGCAAAGCTTGAAAAAGGCTCCTCTAACTCCCACTTCTTCTAAATATACAGCTGGTGGGAGGCCAAGGTATCCATGAATGGTCGCACCAGGTTGTCTGTCGAGAAGTAGAAGATCAAGCCAAAAGTGATGGAGATGGGAAGAGCAGGCAATGCTTTCTTAAAAACAGCCAGTAGTAAAAGTGTTAGGCATAAACCCTGTCAGAGAGAAGAGACTAAATAAATAAAGATAAATAATAATTGTAAGACAACCAGAAATACATCTTTCACCAACAAGCCAACATACAGACAATTATCTATATCCACTACAGAGCACTGAAGCCAGCCTGAGCTACCAGCAGAGGTGTATTTGCCCACAGCTTCATTTCTCACACAAGTTGGCTACATTTTTCTTCAGCAGCCGTGAGCATAACTGTCTGCTGAGAAAGTGGTATAAACAGCAAATGCAGAGGTACAGCTGACCCCGAGAGGTAAACTTCTTCACACAATATTTTACTCCTTGTTCTGGGCGCCACTATGAATGAAGCACTGTTCCAGCAGACAAAAGCACTTAAATCCTGGTGGACTGCACAAAGGAGTTCCATGGAAGTTCTCTAATATACAGCAGGATGTACTCATAACACATTCTCTGTTTACAAGGTCCCTTAGGGTAAAAAAATAAAGAAAGAGAAGAAAAAAATAGAGGGGAAAAAACCCCAAAAACCAAATCAAATATCCACTGCTGTTCTTTTGGCCGGATTGCTTATTACAGTGGGTGAGTTCTGGTTTTATCTGGATAGCAGGCCAAGATCTGCTTTTTGCAGCATGGGAGGAAGCCCGTATATTCTGGGTAGATACTATGGTTAAGTGCCTTTAGATACTAATTCCTTCTCTCATCAGAGCCCTTTTTAATTCCTCCATAATGACAAGACTTCAAAGACACTGGACTCCAAAAATAGCCACTAGCTGAAGATCAGCAGACAGCATTTTTAATATTTTTTTTTTAATAAGTGTTTCTAGATTGGAAACTTGTTCACAATCCACCTGAGCCTGTAGTTCTGTTCTTGTTCTCTCAGGGGCCATTTCTGGCCTACACCTGCTCTTTAAATCCCATCTCCCTTTTAAGATGTGCTTACTGCTGGGAAACTGGAGGGACATTTTTGGGAACCAGAAAGCCACACAGCAGCAAGATTATGAAACTGCAAAAGGAGAGGGAACAAGTTTTAACTGTACCATAAAAGAGACATAATGGGGCATTTGGCCTCAAAGATAGATGAGCAAGAACATTTCCCCCAGCAAAGGGACTCTGTGGTGGACTGCAGCATATGGAGATAGGTGATCTATGTGTTTCTCTGACATCTGGGATTGGAAAGCTACACTGAACAGACTCCAGTGAAGGCAGCTCATTTCTAGTTCACATGCTTTTTTTGTTGGAACCCTGCAGCCTGGGAGTTTTAAACTTTCTGTGCTTTCTGACACTGACCCCCAGGAGAGCACTGCTTTTGACTTGAGACCTTGGAGAAGGCTTCCAAATTTGAATGACAGAGGTGGAATCACTGGTGTGTAGTTAGAATAAAGTGTAATTTCATACGGTGAAGGGTTTTGAATTTGGGGCTTTAGAATATAGTAATTAGTATGGGACATGATGAAGGTTCTTGGGCATTGTCTCTTTCTTCCTTGTTCCTTCTTCATGTTTCAGGTAGTAGTTTTTGGATGGATAGTCAGTACTGCAGTGTGGGTCACAGGTGTTTGGTTATTGAGTCAGAAGTACAAATAATATAGATGTTAGCTCTTAATTGGATAGTTACCCTTTAAAAGACCTTGCAACTAACTGGATTCACCTCCATTTTCTCTCTTTTGGCTTGATAGCTAGAAGTGCTGAAGAACTCTGTACTTTAGGTAAGATTTAATAAACAACCAAGTCCAAACAAGAAATCTGTCTCTTGAGCATCCAATCCTGACTGAGTGAAGGCAGAAGAAAAAAGATAACCATTATCAAGACTTTTTGATGCAGTCTTCACAAGTGACAGTCACTTGCACTGGCCTTGGGATCTAGGTAGGAAAATAGAGGCCCACGAAGGACACAGGAATAGACTTTCTTTTACATTCTAAAAATCCTGCTGTTGTCTTTCTGGTTAATTTCCACAAGGATGTTGAGGTAAACAGCAAGTGCATAGTAATTATTTTCCACTCAGGTGGAAGCTTAACAGTGTGTCTTCATTAGAGCTGCCAGGACCAACTTTTTAGCAGCTACAGTATGTTAGTCAACTGCCCTTACTGATCATTTCCATGGATCTAAGTCTCCCTCCTTCTCATTTTTTCCAGTTCAAATAGTAGAATAAGATAGGTCTTCATCCTCTTATCTATCAGCTCCCCTTAGCATAATGGAGTTAACCTTTTTAACTACACTTGCTAATCAGTGAGGAGTTCCTAATATTGACTCTTGTGGTTGAAGCAAACACACCAGCCGTTCCCTGGGGCTGTTTCACCCCCACCATGTCCGCACTTGGCTCTGCTCTGATTAGTCTGGATCGTTCTGCTATGGTAGCTGTTTAAAGCCTAGAGACAGAGTATTCCTGAATATCTAACAGGTTACCAGGGCTGATTTAGCACTGCTCAACTGCTGGTACTTCTGGCAACACTTCTGTGCTGAACAGAGTGTGCCAGAGCTTTTAGAGGCTGCTCACTTACTATGAGAATGGCTACAAAGCAGGCCAGTGTGGTATTCCAGTCTCCACTAGCTGTGGCAGCTGCTTTCCCAACAAGCACACTGTAAAATATGAAGTCTCCAAGGCCCAGCTTCACACCCCCTGAAAGAAGTGGAGAAAGAAAACAAGTGTTAATTCCGAGCCTCCTATTTTGCTTCGTCCTGAACAAATTCTTGTCCTCTGGGTAGCAGGTGAAGGTTCCTAGTACTGGCTACCAACCTGGACCGACATTCCCTAGCATGCTGACTGCTTTTGTCCTCCCTCATTCTCTGAGATGCTTCCCTGGGCTGCTTTACAAATGAACAGCTGAGGAAGCACAAGAACAGAGAGAGACAGGAGTCAAGGGAACAAACTGTTTAAACTGTACATGTAGCCAACAGATGTCATTGGAACCACAATCTCAAAAGAGATTCTGCAGCAGCAAGAGGTAACACACAGTCTGACTCAAGATCTTCATTGCTCAGCGAGCACTATTCAAATTACTGTGATTAGACCAAACAAGGTAACAGAGTGTTATCCACAAAGAGTAAAAATGTCAGGCTCTGACTACACTGAAAACAAAGTATAAAGCTTCCCTTACTTTCTTCCTCCTCGAGCTCCTCTAAAGAAGTGATGGGGTGGGTTGGAACAGGACTCCTGGTCTCTGACATCTGAGACTCTGCATGTGAAGGGCTCCTGAGGTGTTCTCTCCCATCCTCAGCTTGGTTCCACAAAAACAGGCCAAGAGTGGATTACCAAAAAAAAAAAAAAAAAAAAAAAAAGGAGAAACACAAGAGACAGCTACATTTATAACATATTTTAGCCCGTGAAATCCACACTCCTGTGAAGCTGCCCTGCAGTGGGTAAGCCCTTTGTCTCTTGGAGGTGTGACCAGCAGGACCAGTTGAAGCAGAGACCTTCAGCAGCTTTGAGGGAAACATGTTTGTTATTGTTTGGAACAGTTGGAAGGGTGCACATTCACAGCTTCTCTGGCAGGCACCCAGGTGCTCAATGGCTTTAAGGAATGAGCACATACACAGTGAGACTATCATTGCTCTGCACAGGCCAGAATGACAAGGAAAACCCACTAAAGTTAATATGCATTCCCACAGTGTTATACCTTTGGGGTGGAGGTATTCAAGTACTCCCTGACAAGTCATATAACAAAAATGGATGACTAAGAGGACTGCCATTTATGAGAGAAGTCCTGAGTTACACTGACATTGGAGCTGACTATTCACATGTATACAGCAGACACATTTCATTGTCCACAAATTTAACAATTTCCCCCCTGCCGTTAAAACACATCTGACAGAGCCTTTGGCAGTACTTTCAGAAGCAGCCAGTCCGTGATATATGACTCTGACAGTTCCTATTTTTCAGAAGCTCCTACAAACTCTTCGGTCCATGTCAGTTTGACAGGTTGTTGCTTCTGCAGGTGCAAGCAGACTGTGATCTGGCACACAGAGCTTCCACAGAGCATGCTGTACCCCTCAGCATGTAGTCTGTGCCTGCTCTGTGCCCCATTTCACAGCAGGGTTGCATCCCTGCCATTCCTCAGTATGTCAGCCACGTCATCCTGAAATAAGCAGCATGTTCAGTTATCAAACCTTTGCACACATTCATTGCTTTAACATTCAAAGGTACTGTGATCTCTGAAGTGCAATAGGACTAGATGGGAAATCCTCCCAAAACCACAAGTAACATTTTATTTAATCCCCTTAAAAGTGCAGTTTAATTTTCATCTCAAAAAGATGAAAGTAAAGGTACCCAAATTACTGCAGAACCAGCTACAAAACTTGAATCAGAAAAGCTACTGGTGGGTAACTGTCTTAACACAAGGCTTTACCCAAGGGTAAAGACATTTATTTTCTTTAGCAGGGTGAGCCATATTGCACTTAGAGAGAGGCACTCCATGGCACAGGTCTGAATGCAGCACTGAAGTTCACTATCTCATCAGTATTATATTTAGGACCCTATGTTGTGATTTATCATCTCCAGTGTGAAAAAAGAACCCCCCACTAGCCCACTTTCTGCTTTGACTTCAGTACACCGAAGACGTGAGTTGAAAAACATTTCTATTTGATTTGTTGTCTATTTGGGTTTTTTTAAATAAAAGTGTCCTGAATACTGGAACTTCCTTCACTGTCTGTTCATCTTTCCTGCCAGTCCTAACAGCAGGTTTATGAACATCACTGATTTCTGCAAGTAACAACACTGAAAAAAAAATTAATCCATCAGGATTTGGGGGCTTATGTTTACGTTCAGTCTCAAACATATTTATTATTTCTGTAGGACAGTGCTCTGTATAGGAGAGGGACATGCAAACAAACCTGCATCCCATGTCTGCTGACTTGGTCCTCTTGCTGTTGTGTCTGGCTTTGCCATTCCAACTGTCCACATCATAGCAGCTGGAAGAAAGAAAGTAATCGACTGCATAAAACATTGGCCACTATAGCTCAGAGGAAATAAGTATTTAGCTGTTCCTAAAAATACAAACCCTTGCCCCTGTAAATACTTCTAAAACACTTGGTTTCCCCAAGCACTGAGACAACAAGGTGGGAGAAAGCCACGGCAATGCATCCATTCAGGTTTTAAGAAAGTCCCAGAGCACAAGTAGCTAAGAGTCAGTATAATCTTCTCTGTGTATTAAAGAAAGCAAAATTCCAGAACTAGGGTACTCAACTCCTTTGTTTTCTTCCTGATTTCTGGCTCTTCTCTGAAAAGAAAACAATTTCCCAGGGAATGATGGTAATACAAAAGGTAACCAGAAGTTAACTAACACAGCTTATTCATGTTCTGCTATAGGTACAGCACACAAGGGAGGGATTGCAGGAGTTGTCAGAATGCAAGTTTTCTCTCTGCCTGTCAAAATAGTGCATATTTTTGTTTTGGTTCCAATCGCAACTGATGTTTGGGGGTTTATTCTTGGGAGCCCTAAATTAAAAAGGAATACAGACCATTCCAAAATCAGTAGAACTCAAATTGACTTTTTATTTTAGGTGTGCACCAGTCTCCCTGATTTTAAAGAAGCTAAGCTAAACAAAATAAGCTAAAGCAAGTACAGTGCCTGCTTTTCCATGATGAGCTCATACAAGGTGATGTTTTTTGCATCTAGAGGGAGCCACAGAATGTAGTCTTGCAATGGAGACACTGGAGACGTTCTGCAAAAGAACTTTTTGTTCAGTGTTTAGTATTTGCTGAACTGCATTCTCCTTTAGGGAAACTCTTGTTTCTTAAATAAAGCATGTGAGAGACTTCATCTAGATTGTCTTAGGTCAGTGTAAAAGAATCTCCTGCAAAAGGGAAGGCAGCTGAGGTGAACTGAAACTCTGCTTGGAACACATAAAAGCATTTATGTAACACTAAGTGCTTGAAGAAAAAAGAAAACCAGGTTGTAGGCATCCTCAGCTTAGCACCAGACATTTAGGAATAGCCCCTCATCTTCCAAGTCAGGTCCATGAAGCACTTGAGTTCAGGTCCCACGAGTGTTGTGTCTCCTGCCTTCCAACAATCTTATCTTACACACATGGATACCTTTGGCACCAGACACCGTGGTAGTTAAACAGCCCAAGAAAGCCAGGGAAGAGATGACTGATTCTGTTTTCAGAGCAGTACTTGAATGGAGCCCTTTGCAAAGTGAGGACCAAACAATGAACAGTAAAGCAATTATTCTAAGCACTGCCATCTGTACAGTACAGAGGGCAAGAGGGGGCTGCAGGGAGCATGGAGCCTCATCACATGTTTAAAGTGTGTCTGTAAAGCATACACACAATGAATAAATGCACTGAGTGAGCATCACCTCATCACAGAACTTGGCAAACACTGCTGCCCACTTCATACAGGGTTCTGTGTGCAGAAAAAAAGAGGCATATTCTGCACTATCTTCATGACAGGATAAATCTGTTTGTGACCATTCAGCTTCACAAGGTAAATGCGGGCTCCCTTTGGCTAATTAGAGTTAGCAGCATTGTAGCACATAAATAAGGCTTTCTACAAATGGTCTATTCCAGAACATAATTGTGTACCATTCTTAATGCAAGAAAGTAGCTAAGACAGTGCTCTTTGCTTTGACTCAGAAATATTTTAATAGAGTTTCATCTGACTAAAAACATTAACATTGTAATCTTACTCACATGAATATATTAATGCAGGGAAAATGGGCTCATTTCTCTCCTGTGCAGTTTCTACCAGCATTCTCAGTGGCCCCTTGGGACAGAGAACAGCCATCAGATCTGCAGGAAGAAAAGGACCGATCTCATCTTGAACTGTCATGCATATTCTACATTCTTTATCTTTACGAAGATATTCTGTCCTCAAATTTACATGCCTAAATGGCATTTTCCACCACTTTGCATAACTAGCTGTTCTAGTCCCTGAAAGTATTGTTCATTTGAAATACCATCTCCAAGCCTTAATGTAATAATAAGAGTTTTCACTGTGCTAATCCTATAAAAAGCCCCTTGAGAATACCACATGAGTTCTTTGAAAGCAGATGGCAGCATTTCACTGAGATGTTAAATTTAATTAGAGGAGAAGTGGGGGTGCTTTGTTCACATTCCACAATCCATCACTACGTACACTGGCTCTGTGTGTGAATGAATGCCTTTAGTCCAGTACTTCTTTGCCTACCCTCTCTCCTCCATCAGATCTCCTCCCTCTTGTTCTGCAGGTTCCCTTGAAACTTATAACTCATACCAAAATCCATGATCTCTTGATAACAATAAGAAAAACCTGCAAGACTCAGGTCTGCTACTGATAAAAATCCAACCACCTCTACCATGCAGCTAGGTGAGGTTCAGTCCTTCCCTGACTTGGTGATCCACTTTGAAAGACCTGTTTGAGGTGCACTGCCTACATGAACAATTAGCAACAGACAAGGGAGGGAGTCAAATTAATTGCCCATCTGGCACTTTCTAAAGCTTTTAGCACCATAAAGTTGTTGTTTGTGGGGTTTTTTTTTCAACATAGAGTCCTGAGATTGCCTCAGAGTAACCTCTCCAGGAGCCACACCTTGAGAGTCACAACTCAGACTTACCATAGATGGAGATTGCACCTAGAATCACCCATGCTGACCACTCAGGTAGATATTTAATGAACACCAATGCCATTAGAGCACTGATCATAATGAGGTAAGCTTGCTGGAGCTGCAAGGGACCTTTCCAGTGGATGCAAATCATCCCAACAGCTCCAAAATTCCAGATGACTATGAACAGAGTGGGATAATCCATGGCCACGTTGTACGTCTTCAGTACTTCACTGCAATACCACAAGAAAAGTTAGCTAAGCAGTGAGAGCAAGTGACATGCAAAGCATCCCAGTGGGTGTAATTAAAAAAAAAAGCCCCCAAATACACCAGGAGGAAGCAGAATAGAGCAACTCTCATCATGAAAGGGGAACCTGCTCTTTGGCTACTTGCTGCTCTGAGCTTTGTTCCTCCTGCATGAGATGGATGTGCTGTGTTACAGACCAGCACCACACTGCCTTAGTCTTCACTTCAACAGCATTTCCAAGGGTTTGAGCAGGTGGGATTTCAAGTCTTAAATGAGAATAGGCCTGTGGCTCCATGATTGTCTACAGATAAAAAGTCCTGTCAGCATCATCCCACCAGGTACAATATGCTCACAGTTAAAAATGAAAATGTTCTAACAAATGTCACCCACAAGTAAAAGTTTCCTTTCACCTGAGCTGGGAACTAACGGAATGAGCTTGAAACAATGTTGTGTAAGACAAATCAGAGAAGTAACTTGGCACATAAAATGCCTTTCCACATGCTTCTTAATATATAATCCAGGGCTTTGTACCACAGGATTCAGCCTATTCATTTCATGCTCACGGTATCACTTCACAATGATTTTTTTAAATTGAGCATTGACTATTAAAGATCTTCTTTTCCACTTTTTAAAAAAGAAAGCTATCTTCTTCTAAGAACACTTAAATGTCCATTTAGAGAAGGGGACACATGCATTTTCTTGTTCAAAGTGGGAATTCTCAGCAAAGAGGTGAAGGAGCCCTGAACTGCCAGGTTATCTGCACCATTCCCACTTACCCGAGGTATATGTAGGTAAAGAGGAAGAGCAGCATCAAGGAGGACAGGATCAGCCAGCCATGGATGAACTATCAAGGGCAAGAAGAAACAGTGATTGTAGGGGCTGTTACCCCTGCAGAGGTCACAGAATTGCAGCCCAATAGTCTCCTTCTGCACTCCTCTTCCAGCATCCAAAACCCTGCCTTCCCTGTGGTCACTGAAGGAAGGACAGCCAGTTCCTCCCAGTTCTCCCACTTTCATTTTATATTGTGTCTTTTAGGGCTTTAGTTGGTTTGGGTTTTTTTTCAGTCTCTGGCCTAAGCATTTTCATGGGAATCCATACTGGCTGCTAGCTCATACAGGTGAGCACATTCTTGCTGTTTGCTAGGAAGGAGTAGGGGTTTGCCCAAGGCTGTAAAATAAACTCTGTCTTTTGGACAAGTTTAAAAAGCAGGAATAAACAGAGCTCAAATGCTGGGCTGGTACTACATATAAGAACTCCCTGAGCACCATAGAACCTGAATGGGCCTTTCCCTCCAACCCTAGTGCTCTTATCCAAGAGCTTCCACAGGCAGGAATAATAACAGTTTCCACAAAGCTTGTTCTGAAATGTCTTAACAGAAGGCATTCACAGTAAATGGTACAACTTAGTCCATAAGTACAAATGGCAAAACATTTGGATCAGATGCAGAAAACTCAGACCTGACTAACACAAAGTAGCAGACCTTTTTTTTTTTAGGGCCTGCCATTACTGACAAAAAACCAGCAAAGCCTATTCAGATCCACAACTCCATCACTACTGACAAAGGCTTCTGCACAGTATGAGTGCTGTTGTGCCCAAGGTGAGGATGAGCCAGTGCCTGTGTTTCTCATTGCCTTTCAAGGCCCATTTGATTCCAGGCTCAGAGCACAGAGGTGGAAAAGGCTCTGGCATGAATGCTTTACCTTGTAGCAGCGATATTTATAGAGCAGCACTAGGAACACAGTCATGACAATGATGACACTGATCATTACGATGGTGTTCAACACCGAGTTCAAGAGACGCTGGCCCACAGATGGGGTGTCCTCACTGAAAGGGGTGTAGATCCTGCAGGGTAAAGCAAAAGCCATATAAAGTATAGATACTGTCTTCTAACCATCTGTCCCAGATAAAACCAGATCTCTCTGTGTGTGGGAAAGAAAGGGAGGTAGGACTGCCAAGGACAGCAAACATGAGATGTAGCCTCTGAAGGGGCTGGGCTGAAGTTAATTATCAACTAAAGATTAGTGGTCTCTATCAAAAGCACATTCTTACAGAGCAGCTGTGGCTGGCAGAGCTCTAAGCAAAAAGACCTAGAGTATAAATGACTTTATTTTAGTAAGTGCTCTGCAGGCCATGAATTTTTATTTGCATGCTTTGGAGCCTCTTCCTGATAATTACAGGGATACTTCCAGGTGCTATTAAGAAATGGGGGACACCCTTTCTTTCCACAGTTGGTAGGAGAGTCTTGGACTCTTTAATCCCTTCTCACCCCCATTTTGTTTCCTTTGATTCAGTTCAAGGCACCACAGTCCCCCTTTCTCCACTCCATATGTGAAGCACAGTTAGAGCCCCAGGAGCCAGGCACTGTCAGCAGGAGCTGGATGGAATTAGGTATCCACACCTCGCACATGAGTCCTCAGGAACCAGAAATATCACCAGGAAATGAGACACTCATCCAAATGAACATGCTATTCCCTGATTGCTGCCAGCTAATGAGTGAACAGCCTAGGAGTTCAGCCTGGGCCTTTTATGCTGCAGAATGAAGCAGCTTCATTATTATGCTGCTCACAGGCCTCACTCAGGGCACCCTAAACAACAGCGCTAAGGGATCAGTGTAAGGCAGGTATGGGAAAAACTTATACAGGTGAACATAGCATACTTCAGTAAGCATTCTGCATGTTTTCACAGCCACCTTTACCTGTGTAAAGGTTCTCCCAGCCTGCCAGGGAAGCACTGTGCATGCACAGAGTGTGTGTGTGGAGCAGGGGGTCCCACATACTCATGCTGTTTGCAGACCCCACTTACAGCTGCCCGTTTTTCTCCGTATAGAAGCGCACTGACTTTATGGTGGCGACGACAACAATCATACAAAGGGTGACAGGCACAAAGAGCATGATTACATGCTTTGCTCCATATTTCAGAGTCAGTTCCTCCTCTTCATTTTCCAGAGCGCTTTCTCTCACTGGAACACCCGAGCCAGACGTTTCTCCACCAGCAGTATTGTTTGGGCCACGGCTGCTGCCTGCTCGCCTCTTCTGAAAAGAAACATTAGCAAATGTGTAAGATGCTTCTTTTCTTTGCATTCAAAGCTTGATTCCATCATATCTCACGAGGCTGCTGTAGGCCATCACAGCATAGCAGCTGTGGTACCAACCAAAAGGTACCAACCGAACAATAATTTTAGAAATTCCATTAAATTCCATTGCAAACAGGTTGCAAAAGAGTTTTTAAACCAATTCTGTGAGTACCTAACGACCTCTTCAAATGCAAATATATAGAGAGACACATGAATATGAAGGGCAAGATGCCCAGAACGAGATAGAAAATGTGTCAACTGAGGTGATATAAGCTTGATGTGTTCCCCCTCTCTCAACAATGCTGTGCTTGCTTTATCCTGCTGCGTTGTTGGCAGCTGGACTAGATTCTGTTCTAACATTAGCTGCATCTGACCAGAACAGACAAAGGGTATCTGGCAAAACAAGAAGGCTAACAAGGATATCCTGCAACATTCATATGTGCATCATGTCCTGATTAAAAGCCTGTATCTTTACCAAAAGGAAGGAAAAGGGAGGAGTATATATGGAGATAAAAATGGGGGAAAAGTCAGTGTGAAGGAAATGGCAACAGGCAATACTGCTGCTGGCTGAGAGTGACACCAGAGAAACAGCACTGACCAAAGCCAATCCTAGAATCCAGTCTGGTAGTAGGGATTGAGGAGTAGCAGGACTTCTTCTGTCACTACACCCCATGTCCTCACTCCCCATGAGGGACACACACCTACCCTATGTGCCTGTGCTTCCCCTGCTGCTGAGGCTTGCAGGCCATCCTGGTAAGAAGGTACTGGAGGGCTCTCTGCAGACATCAGGGACGTTCTCTCATTGCAGGGCTCCTCCTCACTGTCCGAATTGTTCATGAACGTGATCATTGCCACTTTCCAAGGGAGCACTCAGGAGGGCACAGCCAAGCACTACTCAACGCTGTGGGGACAAGCAGAGCAGAGAGTAAGAAAACAGTGAACACCACACTGCAAATAACTCAAAGTCTGAAGAGGATTCAGCAGGGAGGCCCCAGCACACCATGTAGTTCCATCTTCTCCCAAGAGCAGATTTATCCTGCCCTCACCCAGGCATGACAATCCGTTCAGCGAAGCCGCTGGGACAGCTGCAGGCATGGATATCAGCAAAACGCAGCACTGAAGAAACTTTTTCTTTACCACAGCTTTCACACTTGCTGCTTCTATATCCCCTCTCCCATCAGAACACCTTACCTTCCACAAAGGAGGTTTCTCAGCACTCAGTGTTTGTTTGGCAGGGGCAAGACAGCTTCACCTCACACACTGGCTGCCTGTCAGGAAGCTCAGAGAGCTCAGCTCTTACACAACACTCCCGCGAGCATCAGCAAGAAGCAGAAGTTTCTTAGTAACCTGGAGCCTCAGCTTTACATAAGCCATTAATCAGGAGCTACATGCTGCCTTATGACTGTTTATTAACCAGATGAATTTTATTAGCAGTGCTTCTCTTTGCCAGTGAAGAGGTTTGCATAGCAAGGAAAAGACCCGTCTCCTTAGGAGAGCCACTTGTGGGTTTTTCCTTATGTTGTCTTGTGATTAAAAGCAAAACTACTTGGATGGGCAAAAACATGGATGATAAATGTGGGGGCTAGAAATACTTGGCCTCTTTTCACCTACTGCTATGCAAAAAAGCAGGCAAAGCAGTGACAGAGTACAGAAAGGAAAGGAACAGCTCTTCTTTCTAGACACCAGAGGGAGAAGGTGCACTGCCCTGAATACCACAGAATAGCCTTAAAATCAGGATTTCAGGAAGTTATAAATGCAACTAACAGGAAAACTCTTTGTAGCATTTATTAAGTCAGCTTAACAAAGCAAGTAATTAATCACTTTCTGATACTTGGCCACTTGTCCACAAGCAAAACCATACCTCTATGAATTGTAAGCAGTTATATCTACTAGAACAACTCTCCTCTAGAGAACCTTACCCAAGCTCCTGTGTCTCAGGAAATAGAAGAGGAAGTTGAAGAAGCCACGGGATTTGAACAGTCACTTAAATGTGAATCATACATTCACAGCCCAACCAGCACACCCTGACATCACAGTAGATACTTTCAAGATTTGTGAGATACTCTTGCTTCTCATTTTGGAGGAAGGAAGGAGGTGGGAGTAAGAGACCCCTCCTTTCTTTCACAGGCCTCCTCAACACATCTGCACTTTCAAGAAATTTTAGAACAACAATTCAATCCACCCAAGTGAATTTTTCAGACGTCTGCTCCTCCCTTGGCTTCTGCTGCTTTTTCATACCATTTTGTTCCTCCTTTGGTGATAAAAATGGTGCAGTTATGGAAAACAGAAGCAGGGCTAACCCTCACTCCAGGCCTGTCAGCTTCATAGTAATCCCATGTTCTTACTGAGTGAGCTGCTTAACACTTGTGTGCTTATTTCTCACAGAGACCAAGATCTCCTCTCTGGATGCTTAATACACTCTTTTGACTGAGCACATGAGGGCTCACAATTTACAGCTGGGACACTAGACTCTGCTCCAGTTATAGGATAAGTTATACATGCCACACGATCTGTGACCTAAAGAATTTAAATAACGCTCAAAACCTTCTACTCATGTCAGAGACCAGGAAGGAAATAAAAAAACCTTTACTCACTGATAGTTTGGGACCAATATTTAGGTTTTAACAATCCAATGAAAATACTGAACAATTTTTCTCACATTATTTAAGAAATCATTTTTGCTACATAAAGAGAGCAATTCTGCAGAGGACTTTGAATGGACACCCAGTTATCCTATTTTCAGTACCCTAGTTATGAACACTGGAGGAATTAAACCAATAGCAAAGCCACTGTGCCAATTACTAACCTTCACAGGTACTTGGGAAGAAATTAAGGACGTTTTGTCCTGTGTACCCCCAACAAGGATATGGACATGCAAAGGTGCCATGATACTTCCAATCAGCACCCTTTGGGCTGAGCAGAGGGAAAGAACAGAAAACCAGGGACTTGCTTGACAAGCAAAAAAGGGACCACAGATCACCAGGCAGCTAAGACAGGGGTGCTACAAAGCCACACTGTCTTCTGGTCTCGTTTCACTGCTTAAACTAAGGAAAAAGGCCTTGTGGAAATTATTTCAGCCTGCCAAAAGGATGCTACATACACCATAATGGAAAGCAAGGGCGCCTTCTTTCCTACTCATACTCATGGCAGCAAATACATGTGTGCATATTGACTGTTGTTCTAGGCTGAGCTGAAAAAGGGGGAAGGACAGCTCAGGAATGGAAAACATAGAGCACTGAGATAAATGTAAGCTGTATCTGAATTCACAGAAAGCTTTAGAGCATGACCTACTAAATACATTAAACAATGTGCCAGTCCATTATCAAACTGAAGCACTGAGTTATTTCAGGCAAGATTCTCCTCTCTGCCTCTCAAACCATCAGGTCCCATTGAAAAACATATAATGCTTAAGAGCAAAATGACCCAAATCTCAAAACTGTATGGCAAAAATGAAAGGGGACAAAAACTAGGCCAGTAGTAAGTGCTTCTTAGAGGAGCTGAGGTGGGAATTCAATTACTCTTGCTTTATAGCAGTCTTGTGAATCCTGCAGGGAAGCAGGAATCACCAGTTTTCTTTCTAGGTGTCCTTCATGCAAGAACCTCTTTCCTCAACTGTGAAAAACCTGCTTTATGGATTTTGATTAAACTGGGCCAGTTCACGAACATTAAGACTTAGCCTCACTTTGCCTTTTATTTTCATGCTACAATCAATCTAAATCCTTTGCATTTCATCCATCGCAAATAATACCACTAGAAAATACAGCACAGAATAGCTGCTATAGCCTGGCAAAATACTTAATAATCCACTTGAGAGTTAAAATTCCTTCTTATCCATATTGTTCTCTTTGATGACAATTAGATGGAAGAGAAATGTATTTTTGCTATATTTAGATCAAGAGAAGGCTTTGGGATAATAATGACAGCCTGATGTTCTCCTAAGTTTTGGCCGCAGCAACCACTGCTGCATATTGGTAAAGATGAAGAGAAGGAGTCAGAATGGGCATGCTGCTAAAATGACAGGGGACTTGGAACACATCTCAGTGTGCAAATACCACCCCATTTCAGCCCCCTCCAGAACACAAAAATAAAGAAACAGAAGATGTTACGGGAAGTTATAAAGATTTTGTAGCTTTCTTTCTACATTCTGGCTGAACTCACACTGCTTTCTCTTGTCCCACAAGAAAGGCACAGGACGCAGCCCCAAAGCACGGCTCTGCTGGCAAAGCTGAAATCAGACCCTCCCCGAGAGGGTCAGAAGGATTGTTTTGCCAGCACTGAGTCCAAATACTCTATCAGCCAACTCCTTGTCACAGCACAAAGGCACCACAGCCCAGCAGAACTTCTCCCACAAGTAAAACCCCAAAGCCCAGCTCACGCCTCGCATGCAGGAGCAGCAACTCGCACTGGTCCCAGTAGTGCTGGGACATCAGAGCCAGCAGGGACTGGAGGTGACACTTGAGGGACACCCAATGACAGCTGTGCTGGGGCTGAGCTCCTGTGTCCCAGCCGAGGGGATACAGGCACACAGCGGGGCTGGGAATGCTTCCCTGAGCATCCAAGTGCATGGCCAGCCCGCCCGGAGACACAGACAGCAAACATTAAAGGAAAGCGGAAAAAAAAGGCAAGATAAGCCCCACCCCACCAGGCAGAGTTTTCGCAGGAGGCCAGAAGAACCTGGCTGCCATGCAGATATTCTCGCTGCTCTTTTGAACGCTTAGAAAATCTGCCTGCCTCTGAAGGTGTACCGGAGGCGCTTCCAAATGAAAGCCGGGATACGCCGCCACCGCCCAGGAGAAATAGGTATGCAGACACTTTAACACATGTACATACACAAACACACGCGGAAATATGTACTTTTTAATATATATATATGTGCACCTATATAAGAACACACATAAGTACGTATATACAAACACACAGACACAGGTAGCTCTGGGAGCGCGGTGACCCCGAGACCCCGCGCGAACGCCGGCGGCTTGCCACGCCGGGCCAGGCCCGTCCCTTCCCGTCCCGTCCCGCCCGATCCATAGCCCTTAGCATCCCGCCGGCAGAAGAGCCCGATCCCGCATCCCCACCCCGCATCCCGGTCCCCGGCCGGCCCCGCTGTTTACCTGCTCCCGGCACCGCACGCGCCCCCCGCCGCTCCCATTGGCTCCCGCCCCTGCGCCGGCTGGGAGGGACGGCCGCGCCCGTCCATTCGCCGTCGCAGCCGTCATTCAACAGCTATCCCCGCCTACGAGCCACTCTCCTCCAATAGAAGAGAAGAACTGGCAGAGGATTGGCCAATAGGAAGGCGGCTGTCCCCGCCCGCCCGGTGCCCGGTGGCGGCCTGTGAGGCGGTGGTGCCGCCATGGTGGGGCGGGGGCGGGCAGTGCTGGAGTCTCGGGTCACGCGGTGTCCCAGAATGGCTGGAGTTGGAAAGGGCCGTGAAGGTCAGCCAGTTCCAGCCTCGTGCATGGCTTGGAGCCATCCACTAAGCTGTGTTGCTCAAAATCCCGTCCAACACATCGCTTTCCAGCGATGGGGCATCCGCAGCTTCTCTGGGTAACCTGTGCCAGCGCCTCACCACCCTCACAGTACGGAACTTCCTCCCAGTGCCTAATGTATCATCGAAACGTACTCTTCTATAGGCTGAGTCCATTCCCCCTTGTCTTGTCACTGCTCTTGTAAAAAGTCCATTTTTTTTTTTTTGTAGACTCCTTTCAAATATTGAAAGGCTTAAATGCTTATCAACTTATCCCTTCAGTAAATAAAATGATATGCAAGCATGCAGATCCTAATGGAAAATAAATAATAACAGAGAAGTGTGGAGGAGTAAACAGAGAAATCAGCAGAAATGGCCAAAGAATAGTTCTGCTGGAATTGTCTGACCACTGCTCAGTGTATAGGTGAGGCTTGGATAAGGAAAATCACAATTTCGCCCTATTTGCAACAGGTGTGGGGAGTTTGTATTTTCAGACTGTAAGCATTTTTGTTTAAGATTTAAAAAAAACCCCAAAACATTATAGTAAGCAAGATAATCCAGTAGATGGATGAAATTGCTCTTCAGTCAGAAGAAAACCACTCCTGTCTCTGTCCCCATTACTTCATCAAGCAGCAGTCAAGTGAAATTAAGATTCTGGCAGCTCTGTGGCATTTGTTCATCATCTGTGGGGGCAGAAACACAAACGGGAGTCGTGGCAATTTCCCTCTGCTGCTGTCATTCCAGGAAGAACCTCAGGCACAGACACAGGGAGTATTTACAGCACAGATTCACACTCCTCTTTGGTCCATGCCACCTGTGATGATTCTGTACACAAAAGGAATGAAGTGTAAGATGATAATGAAGAAGACATGAGGTACAAATACATGAACTGCTACGCTATAAATCACTGGACAAAATGGAATCTTTTACAGATTCCAAATCTTAAGTTGGCCATCGCATTCTTTACCCTAAATTTCCTGCACAACAGCAGTGACAAGTGATACACCTTCCTTCTGTCTGTAATTCTTCTTTTCAACACTGCACACAGAACTAAGTTTCATGGAAGATTCTTCAGAGCCCCTTAGAGCTGCCTGACCCAGCATGACCATCTGGGTTTTGCCAAGGTAAAGTCAGTCTGGAAAAATTTATAAACTCTGTGCTTGGCTGGTTCTTCACTAGCCAAGAGCTCTTCACTATCAAAGCTCTTTATAGCAGGCTTTCCTCAAAGGCTGTGTCTACCTTTGGTCTTTGTGCTGAGCTCTTGAGTTCCTTTTCACTGGACATTTGATCCAGCTGGAGATTTTTTTAATAGGGATTTTTTTGATTAATTGAATTCTTCACACACTTTATGCTCAGCTGCTTTGTTAAGTTTAACATTAGAGCAAGGAATAATTTTGGCTGTTCTCAGATTTTCCATAACTGAAAATCATTTTACTCCTCTTTACTTTTACTTACTTGCATAAGTATCTGACATAACATTGCGATAATAGGAAAATATTTATCTGTTTTAAAACATTTTACAACCTCAAAGCCAAAGCATTGACAGTCTGAGGTGTGCTGATCTTCATGACACCTGGCAGCTGTTGGTCCAGCTGAGCCTGCCATAGATCTTTGCAGGAGACAGGGAAATTGTTCATAGGCTCCTTCTTCTATGGGCTAAAGCAATGGGAACTGGTTTTACAAGCCCAGTTGCCCTTTATCAGCAGCTTTAGAAGCTAAACTTGCAGCTTTTTGTGTCTCTCAAAAGTGCTGCTCTGCTGTGGGAAGGGCTCACAGGTACCTACTCTTGACAAAAACTTAGAAACAAACAAATTCCTTGCTTCTTTCCACATTCTCACTGGATCCTCCGTTTTTGCTCTCACCCTGATGGACAAATGCAAATAGGTTTAGTTCTTGTGCAATCTAGCAAAAGGTTTTAGGAAAAAAATTTATGCACTTCAACCTTCATGGAAGCACAAGAACAAGAGTATGTGAAACCCAGCTGTCTGTCTTAGAATGCATATCCTGCCTCCATCCTTTGTAGCGTGAGTCAAAAATCTATCTTTGCTCTAGGTTAAAGTGGGTCATAGGAAGGCAAACAGTTGTTTTGGTCTCTCCATCCATCTATGTCACTTCCATGCAGCTTTCAGTCAGAATGCCTTTTCACATGTTTTTCCCAGCTGCATCATATGAGAAGCAGCTGACCTGAGAGCAAGGTAACAGGCTCTTTGAGCAAGGCCTTGCTCTGTATCATATGGACATCAAAAATATTTGTGCTTTTTTCTTTCTTATTTTTTTAACAGATCTGTGCAGACATTTCCTTAAAGGATTTATCACAGATAATGCAGAGTGTGCTCATTGCCTGGGAAATCACATGCCCAGCTGCATCACAGCGTCATGACTTAGGAGGTCAGTGTCTCTCACCAGGCTGGTGGTTGTTCAGAAGTACACAGGGACATTCTCTGGGATTGCCCTAATGTGTCTCAGTTTGGTACTGAGATGTTTATGGTAGAAAATCTCTGTGAGGTTTTGGTCATAAACTGTTGCAGTTCTCCAAATATATCCAAGGAATTGTGACTGTTTTATTTCAGGAGATGTAAATAATACCCGGAAGTAGGAGTACCGACACAAATCCAAACAGAGATGCTCCTTTGGCTTTTGAATGGAAACAGACATGTCACCATCTGTCAAAATAACATTAAAAGCTCTTGTGATTGCACAGAAGACACGAATAGGGTCAGGCCCAGCACCCAGGAGTTTTGTTCTGGAATAGACAGTACTTTCCAGGAGTCTTGCTCAGTTTATTCCACTTCATAGATCTGCAGTCCCTCAAGGAAAGGTCATTTCTGAATACCAAAGCAAACATTTTTCTCATAACTGAAGGAGATCTCGTTCATGAGAGGGCCTAGCAAGCAGTCAGGGCTCATGACGGAGTGCCACCTGTGGACAGGAATCCTGTACTGGCGTCACACTCCTCTGTCGGTTTTTAAAGAGTGTTCCCACATTGGTGTATCCCTGATGCCTCAGATGTAACCAGACAGTTCAGATGTAAGCCCCAGTACTGCAGACTGGGGAATATCCTTCTGTCTAAACCAGAGCTAAGTACAGATCCAAAGTCCCCCAGGCTGCAGGCTGTGGGTCTCACCCTTGGAAGCTCAGCTTCATGCTAAGGGGATACTCACAATATGTGACATGAATGTTCCCTCAATACAAATCCCCTGTGGTGTTGCACAGACCTGAGATCACCTCGTGGTCCATTCCTTCCAGGTCTACAGCATCACAGGAGCTGTGTAGATGGATTCTTTCTGAAGGATATAGAATTGAGCTAAATATGAGATTCTCTCCAAACAGACAATGCCAAAGTGCTGGGAAGGGAACATGAATTAAAACTGGTAAAGCATGCAGTCACAAAGCAGTCAGTGATGCATCCAAGTCAATGGCATGCCACCAAAATCTTGCTTTTAGGCACAGGTCCTGGGCAGGTCCATCAAGCAGGAGCTCCAGTGGGAGTGTCCAGTGCCTGCCTGGGAGCAGAGCTCCTGCTGCCATGGTGTCCTCTGGACTACAGTCTTTCTCAGGCACCTTCTCCTGCCTCCTTATGTACAAGTTTGTACAGGTTTGCTAAAGGGTGACAAATGTACCAGTCTGACAAGCAGCATTATGCCTGTAAGGTTTTTGATATCTCTTTGGCTTTTCAGATCTTGGGACAAATCCTTCAGGCAATCCCAGGCTCTGAGCAATCAACAGATCTCTTCATGTGACTTGGAAAACTGTGAGTTCACACTGCTCTGCTCTCTTTGAAGACCATGACTTCAACTAAGATGAGGTCTGTCCCGAGAAAAAGGGAAGCAAGTGTCTAACATCTTTTTAAAATGCACATGGAAAAGGAAAAAAAACTAAAAAGAGAATAAAAGTTCCTCATTAAGCTCCCCATAACTACTCAGATGAACTGTATAATTGATTTGGGCCTGTTGCTGGCCATTGTGAGAGGGACGTGAGTAAGGAATGTGAATTATACATTCAAATAAATCCTTCCCGGCTTCGCTGGAGGGAGATTCCCCATGCACAAGAAGTGAAGGAGCGTCTCACTGTGCCCACTAGGGGACAGAGCTCTGCCGCTTACATCCCTCTCCTCGGGAGTAGGGTGAGCTCCCACATCTGCAGCTCCAGCCCCGGGACTCTCTGGGATAAGCCTTTCAGGGAATTTTTAGTGTAACCAGATCCCTGCAAAGTACATTCTCTGCTCATATGGCCCTCTATGGAGAATGCATTTGTGAAATGACTCGTGCTGCAAAACTCCTGACACTACAAGAATGATTGATCTGAAGCTACGCTATTTGCTGGATTTCACCTCGCTTGTCAGGACTCAGATTGGGTCCAGCTTGTTTCTGCTGGCACAGTTGTATCATGATCAGTGTTCCCACTGCTAGAGCTACAACTGTAGCAGCAGTAGCAAGAAAACTGAAAATGTAGGCAAAATCGTATTTTTCACTCCCCTAAGGGGCAAGAGGGAAAGCTTTGTATTTTGATTTTTGTTTATAAAAGATGTAAGGTTTAGTTGCTTTCTGCTTCTGTGCTTCACTCATGTACTTATGTTAAGCAGCAGTTTTCCAGAGTCCATTGTCATAGCTCTGCAAGTTTTTCTGTGTAGAAGCACTTAGAATAGTTTATCTTAGTAACTTTTAAAGTAAATTAAATGAGTTTGTTTTAAACTCCTTAGCCTTCTACAGGAGTGGCAATTCCTAAAATAGCTTTTACTGGCATTTAGTTTATTTAACTTTACGTTAGCACCATTTAATCAAGCCCTAAATTAGGTTTTGAAAGGATCTAGTTAAACTGGATCAAGCTAGTTTGATTCTCAATTATTCAGAAACTGAAGAGTTTGTTATATATTAAAATCAATTAAATGAGAGAGTTTATATCGGGATTTTCTACTGATCAAATAAAGCAGGTTAAAGGTATATCTACATTTAAATCACAGTTAAACTGTGGCTTTTGAAAATCTTGAGGCTTTTTTTTCTTTTATGAAACTGTAAGTTGAAGAAAAAAATAAAAGTATTTATTTTATGTATCAAAGGCATTCAAGCATAGGTCTCAAATTAAGGAAATAACAGTAACATCCTCATCTTCTTTATCACTTTCCTCCTCTTTTCCACGTCTGACAAGCATCAATTGCTTAAGAAAAACTTCACAAGTCAACTATTTTAAAATTCTACACAGTGTTGTCCTTTGCTGATAAATAATACTTCTCATCTGTAACTTTTTGTAAGCACAGGTAAGCACACCTTTATTGCCATTCCATTGCTGTATTTCATCCAAATCACTTTGGTGTTCCCACACATCCCAGAGATGTTTCCACATAACAATAATATGTGTTTCCAGAGCAAGAAATTTCTGTAGATGGTATGGCAGACACTCATCCTTGGTCCTAAACTGCAACTTTCACAAAGAGCCAGAGTTGATTATTGGGGTGGGATAAACTGTATTATCTGTTCCTGTCTGTGTTTGTGTCCCAAATCTTGTGTAGAGCCTGGAGATTGTTGCATGTATATATATGTATAGCTGCTATTTAACAGCTCACAAAATGACATAGAATAGTTAAAGATGGAGAAATGAAAGAACATCACAGAGATCTGACATTGTCAAGGTGAATTTAGCCTGTTCAAAAGTCAATATTCAGTAGATATTTACAGAAGAGAGGACATTGCAAATAAAATAACAAAAATTAATTTGATTGCAAGCTAGAGGTTTTCCAAAATGTCGGTGGTATCTGTGGAGGTGTATTGGCTTTTTCCTAAGGCCATATGTGGAACTGTATATTTGCACAAATAGAAACAGTGTGAGCCTAATACCTGGAAGCTGGGAAAATAGCAGAAAAGAGAATGCACTGTAGTAGAGCCAAAGTGAGCACCTGAGCAAGGGGAGGTGTGGCACCAGAATTTGGACTGGTGCTCATTGATGCAGTCTGACTTCCCTAATATTTCCAACTACAAAGTAGCCCAGAGAAAATCTAGACCTGTGTCAAACAGTCAGCTTGGTTTACTCTTGGTTCAGTCAGGAACTTTTCCATGCTTGAAATCCTTGCTGAAAGAATGCTATGACTTTGTGATCATGTTGCCTGACAGTCACCAAGCAGCTCAACTCCATCATCTGTGCTGTCACTGAAGGCAGAGTAGAACTCAGCAAGACAGAGGGTGGGTGTAGTGCTGTCAGAGGAGCTGCAATACCCCTATCCAAAAGAAAAAATTACAGTTCTTCGTGGCGTGTAGGGAAGATGCAGCTTCCTCGTGTACCCTGTGAAGTCAGATGAGTTTACTCATACAAATATGAGGAAAAAGCAAATGCAAATGCATACATACCTCCATCTTATTTGTGGACAGCTTGTGTTCCAATGTGAATGCAAAAGCTGTGATGAGTAACATCCAAATCAGATATATTATTTAAAAAGAAGATTCCTTCACTACATCAGAAAAGGAAACATTAATTGTGGCAACTTTCAGTAGCATTTAAGAGACCAACATGTCCCATGTACTCATTTCAAATGTTGAATCTGAGACAGCTTGGACCTTGTGTTTATATGTGCTGAGCAGACAATAGTCCACCCTTGTGCAAGTCATGAGGTTCATGGAGGTCAAGAGGTTCATGAAAGTCATGGAAACAAGACTAGTTTCCTTTTTACTTTTAGACATGCAGAAATCAAGCCACCAATTATTTTTTTTAAATGTTGGTCTTGATCTTTCCCTGCCTCGGCTTTCCCATCTGCATGGGTAAGTTGATAATCCCGCCAGTGAGAAATGCCTTGAAGCAGCCCCTCCAGGAAGGGAGGGGGTAGCAAAGTACTATGCTGTTCATGGAGATGAGCAATGCCCACTGTACTGCACGCAATGCCAACACTTAGATCATTTCTCACCCACCTCTGCTTCCCTCCCTAATCTGCATTTCTGTCTCCTGTGTCTTTCGCAGAGCTTTTCACACCCCTGTTTATTGCAACATGTACACAGGAGGTTCCATAACAACTTGTGATTCACTTGCTTTTTCTGCCCAGCACAGCTATATTAGAAACCCCTTAAAACATTTCACCTCTTAAAGTCTCAGACAGCCACAGTGACACTTCTTATAAACTCAACGCCCACTCTGCTTATTCAGGGAAGATTCCTCTTGAGTGCTGAATCAAGTCTAGCCCTCAGATCCCAAGCTGCAGTTCAAACAGCCAGTGCTATAGCACTCGGTAGGTGATGGCAGAGGAGTGCTCCTAGACCTTGAAAAGATGAACCTGTTCCTGCTGTAGAGGTTCTGTCTGAACACAGAACCTCTGTTTGACTCTAAGCCCGGTGCTGAGCTAATACGTCTAATGGCTTCTGAAGGGCTACCTTGTGCACACTAAGGGAATTGGCCCTTCTGAGAGCCTTGAAGCACCCGAACCAGAGTAGATTTACTGCAGAAAGTGGAAGTTGGAAATTTGGGCAGCAAGGAAAGAAGAGCTTCTGGCTGGGGCACTGATTTAGAATACTCATAGCTCAGGCTGGCTTCCCAGTTCCTGCATAGACTTACTTAAATATTCATAGAGAGAAGAACCTTTCTGACACCCAGCTTGCAGAGTAAACTCTTCGGCAGAGAGATTCCTGCATGTTATATACTCGTGCTTTTCACTTATGTTTGTGAGCTTCTGACTCATAGGCTAATTTGAATAAATTTTGAGTTGGGTAGCTGAGCCAAATAAATCAGAGTTGGACTGAAATTGGTTTGAACTGATCCATCGTAGAGATATATGGGGTTGTATTTGCCTTCACAAGAAAAACTGTAAAATGTTGCTCTGCTTTGTGGAACATACTTTACTCAACCCAAAATGAAGTACCTCCTTCTTATAGTGGAAAAAAAAAGTTAAATAGTAGATTAACATTATAAAATAGCTGATGGTAGTGGCCACCTCTTCTGCAAGCACAAGCAGTCATGTAGGCAGTGTAAAACCCACATCTGAAAGGATGTGACCCACATCTCTCTTTTCTCACAGAAGCATCTTCTCAAAGCTGTTTTAAATCCACCAGATTTAGTCAAAGGGAGGAACTCTGTCTAATGTTGTGATCTATTTTGATCTTGTTGTAAAGTAAATACATTTCTGACATGCTGAAATAGTTCCTTTCTATGTTGACAACATAATTTTTGGTACAGCCAAGATATACTGCAAAGTTTATGGACAGCTAATCACTCTAAACATGTCAAAAGAGGTCAGTTGTCAGCATCTCTTATTACTGTTTGTGGTTTATTTGAACTATTTAATTGATTTCTATAAATAGGATGTAATCTCCCATTGAAATCTATAAAGGGTGGAAACAGCATACAAATGATACCAGCTTCCTGTGTACCTTTGTAGGACTTAGAGTGAAGGGAGGCTTTTTGCTGTAAAATAGTTCTTGTGAAGTCTGAAACAAGCATAAGTTGACTCATGGAAGAAAAATTTAATCATAAAGAAATAGGTATTCAAACATACACAGCAATGAACCCAAAACCTTCATTAGTGTCTGCATATTGTCAATTGACTCTAACCATCATACGAGTCAACCAATCCTCACCACCTGAGAAAGAAGACCTAAAAAGAGACAGAAAGAATGGCAGATGGGACAAAAAATTGATAATACAGAAACTTGTAACTCTGCTGCCTTCAAAACTAAGACTTTTTCCGAAGTCTGCAGTCCAATTTATGGCAGATGTTCTGAGAAAACACATCAAACTTTTGAATATGGATCATAGTGCAACATAGAATTCTAAACAAATGCCCGCAGGGTTGCATTGCCCATCTCATTCCAGAAAGCAATGCATCTTTCTTCATCTTTTCCTAATGTTCTTCTGTGCTTCCTTGTCCTCTTGTCATCCTAATTCAGAGTCTGTCCTACCAGATGCTGAGCTCACCATGGTGCTCATGCTGCCAAGACCTGAGTGCCCTTGAAGCCATTGCTTGCTTGAGTTTTGTCACAAGGTCTGTTTTCCTTGGTTTCCAAAGTTTCCCTGATGGCCAGCAATATTATATGGTGATAAATAATAGTACGAGCTGTTCTCCAGAAAGAGGGAGAGAAGGAGGAGGAGAGAAGGAAAAAAGAAAGGAAAGAAGGAAAGAAGAAAGGAAATAAGGAAAGATGGGGACAAAAGCAAGAAGAAGGGTTAAAGGGAACAAAGGGAGGGAAGGAGTGGAAAGGGAATTACTTCCTGAACAGCATTTGTTCTGGCAAATCCCAGAGTCCCTGATCGATGCCATTGTTGAACATTCAGCAGTCACTGAGCACTGGACTGTGTCATTTCCAGTGTACCATAAAAGCATATCCACTCACCACAGAGACAGGAAGGATGGTGTGTGTGACTCCTGTAGACAGCTGTGCAGCTTTGCCAGCTGCAATGTTGTCATTACATCCCCATGTAATATAGGATGGACAGGAAAACCCCAAACCTGCTCCTTGCACTCTCCCTTCGTCTGACCTGAGGGGAGGAAGGAGGGTTGACTCACCAGGAAATATGAGTGATGTGTTTTATTGGGAGTGGCCTTTGCTGCTGGTGCAGCTCCTGGATTAGCCACTTGCTGCCCTTTTTCTGGGTTTTGCTGAGCACACTGCTACTGCCTGGGGCTTTCCTGGGCTGGGACAAAGCAGTTCATCTCCCTGGAGGCAATGCCTCAGAGTGTAGAGACTGGAGAGAACAGGACAAGCCAACTAGAAAAGAGTTATTATGTGGTGAAGTATCAGATGGAGTTGGAAACCAACCAGTGTCTGTCTGTGGAGTCATGGTGATAAGGGATAATTCTCCTCTGCAGAAGCTGCTCCTACCACAGGCTGCATGTCTGGACTTCTCAGGCAGCCTTCCTTCAAACCTGGCTCTGGTGAGGGTGCATCAGGTGCTGCTTTTTACACAACTTACAGGTCCAGTTGATGTCGTTTCTCTTGAAACAGAGGTTATAATAGAAGAGTACAAAAAAAATGCAGAGAAGACAAGTTAGTTGTTATTATTTCCAAACCAGGAAAGACAAAGCCATGGTTACTAAGAATTTGATTCAAAAAAAGACAAAGGTGGAGATTAAAAAGGCTTCATAGGGGCATTTTAAATCTAAGGTTGAGGCTGGATGAAATGTTATAATACAGTTCTGTTAAGTCATAACCCTCCTAGTGCTTTTGTCACTTGGGAGCAGAGGAGTGTAGAATTTTCCAAAGCATCCAAATTGATGTAGAAACACAAATATTCGTTGTTTTCAGTTTTCATTCAATGTGGAATGAATTTGTAGGTACTAACATGATGCTGACATCTATCTTGTCAGCATTCAGCAGATGGCACAGGAAAATATAAATTTTTTGTATTGCAAGATATGGATCAAGTACAGAAAAAGCAAAATATGATGACACTATCTTTCCACTTGCTGGGTTTAAATAATCAGAAATAACCAAAATCTATTTTTTCAGTATTCCTGCTGCTAAGAAATACTGCATCAAGATTTGCTGAGAATAACCTGAGAAACAAAATCAGGACATTCCCTACCATCTTCATCTCCTACCTTGTAAACATGCTGCTAGTAGTGCTTGAAGTTTGTCAGATGAGGCAGATACTGGAGAATCCTTTTCGATTTTGCTGAATCCATGAATATTAGGTTTACAAATGAACATTTGCATGGACACAGTTTCAAATATTTTCAGAAGTCCTCTCCTTCCCAGCACTTCATTTTTTAAAGAATCCTTCAGCAACCACTATGCAGTTTCCAGCATCACCCCACCAAATGGACTGGAACCAATGGCTTCCAACAAATTTCCAGAGTTCCTTCAGGAAGAAGAGGGGTGAAAAGCTTTGCCAAGAGCTCTCCTCAAAAAAATTGGCACCTATGCTCATGGTCCAGGTTGATCTGGCAAAACTTGATCAGCTTTTTCTTCTAGCACAGGCGCAAAAGGAGCAGCAGCAGCAGCTTTTCTATCACATACTGGAGGGACCAGAGAAGTTGAGATTGCCAACTCAACTGTCTTGTCTGGAACAGAAACTCAAGATGTTCCTGAGGAAGAAGGCTCCTTTTTGGATCTATTTTCTCAGTTTGACTAAAATCTCCAGCTGTGGCCTTTTACCTTACCAGCCAGGCTTTGTTAGACGAGGTACAAGATGGAGAGCAGTGGTGCCAGCTGCCTGGGAGCTCAACTGATAATTCTCAAACACCACCGCAATGCCCGTGGTCATATCACAGCATGGCCTCTGTCTTTTCGCAAAATGAAGCAGAGGCAGAAGGAGTTGCTAAATCACAGTGGTTGCTTTTAATTTATAAAGCTGCAGATGTTTTGAGCCAAGGGTCAGGAAGTAAATAAAGCTGTGTTTGCATTTCGTAAGTCCTGAAAGGTCAGTGGTGCATCCAATTGCCTCTGGGAGTTGGTCCCCCAGGGGGAAGAGGGAAAGTGTTGGAGTAGCAGTGCCCCAAACTTGAACTTTTTCAACTGGGCACCTTTCACCCATGTTTGCACACTTGTTCTTGAGGTGAAGCTCCTGCTTCACTGCCTGAGCAAAGAACTTTGAGCAGCAGGGCTGGGACTGCTGCCACTGCCCCACTGCTGAGCTTGTGGGGCTGCTTCTCCTCTAGGCATGGCTTCCCCTTCTCCATCTCTCATCCTGACTGGCACCTGCTGGCCTCCTCTGTTTACCTGTGGGTTCTCCTGCTAAAAAGAAATAATGCTAAAAGAAAACAGAAATCTGTTTTCTATGTGTCCCCATTTCTTCTGTAGAATAACTCAGCTCTGTAGTTTCATTAGATACTTCTTTAGGTACTGAGATGATGCTCTTAACTTTCAGCTGTGTCTTAGTGGCTGATCCATAGGATTAACTGTAAATGAAAGGTTGCCTAAGTACATTTTCAAAATTAAGTAGATAGGAGCTACTCATTTTCGCCCTTTCTTGGGTTGGTTTCATATGCTTTATTGATATTTCATATGCTTTTATTTACCCCTCAGGAACCCAAACAGCAAAACCAATTGTGCTCTGCCCAGCTTTGAGATTTAACCCTTTCTGCAAGACTGCTTGTCTTTCAGTGAAGGGAAAATTTGATTCAATGCCTGTAGGAGTCAGTGATTCTCTTCCCTTCAGCATTTCGGTCCGACTCCATGAGTTTTATGAAATATTAACAGCAGTGTGAGGACAATGAATGTGAGCCCAAGAAGTACTGGAATATTATGGACAGAGCTAATAGATGCTGGTCATTTGGGCAGAGCAAGAAGGGTCTTCTTGAGCTGCCTGAGCACTGTGGAAGGCCTGGCCCAGATAGACACACAAAGCAAATTGTTTGGACTTTGCTGTTCACCTGCAGGGAAAAGATATGGTGGAAAATAAAGGATCTCCATGCAGGCTGAGAAACTGTGGCAGGGCCAAGCTGAGCTGAGGCAGCTGCAGATAAATTACTACAACAAGAGCTCAGACAGTATCTGCGTCAAAGAACAGCCACTCATTGGACAAGCATGTTGGCTTCACTGAATTTCATAATGCAAACGTAACTGTGAGAAAACAGGAATGAGGAAAAAGGCTTTAGCTATTTTTAGCTATTTACCTCTGTCCTTCTCTCTAAATACAAGAGCCAAGGCCATCAGTGCAGTCCCAAGGCCCCAGGGTGGTCCTGGCTTGGGCTTGTGGGCAAGAAAGCCCTTACTGCTTTCTCTGCTGCTGCTTCCCTGCACTGTGTTGGACATCACTGTCACTGCTGTTCCCCCCCATTTCCTGACCTGTGCCATGAGCAGGACGACCTCCTCACTTCCAAATGCTTGGAGCTCTTCCATCTGCAGTTACCTTTTCATTCATCCTGTTTACATTGCATCAGCTTGTTAAAAGAAGGGCTGGTCCAGTGTGTTTACCTTAAGTGTGGATGGAAAAAATGATATCTACCCAGTGGAAACTGATTTGAATTCAGCAGATTATTTAGCACCTTGTATGTAAATCCTTGCTTTCGCTCTTCGAACAGTACAAGTGAAAACAGGAAATGTGGAAAAAGTACTTCCTCAGAAACAGAAGGAATTTTGAACTGAATTCTGGAAAAGAGAACTTGATAAGTTTCTGTCCCAGAGAGACAAATTTCTAATTTAGGTGTACAGTATATCTGTAGCCTGTTCAAATCAGTAGGTATTTTTCTTTGGACCTAATAGGGTAACGTGCAGACTATAATTTGTGTTGTCAGCTACAATTGTTAGCCTTTGAGAGATTTTTAATCTAAGTGATAAAGAGCCAAAACTTATTTCAGGTGGGATGTAATACACTTTATGTGAGTCTTCCCAGGGATTGATCTGGTTTATTATTCTGAAATTATTCTGATTATTTCAAATGTTAGCAAAATTAATTAGAAGCTTTCAAATGCTGCTGATACTCAGAATTGCTGCAATAATTTTGCACTTAATGATAAAAAGCGTCCATAATTTTATGTGCTGAAGCATTTAACATAAAATATTTGACTGTAATCTTCTCCTTCTGTAATGATTTGGAAAACTGAGTGATCTAGCAGCTATTCCAGATCCATTTGTCTGCAATACAGCTAATGTCTCAATTAAACTAAATCAACCAAAACTCATAAGCATTTTATGCTCACTAGTATGTTATGCCCTCTTTGAAAATGAAAATTACTCCAACCATCCTATCAGGACCAACCCGTCAGGACCACCTTCCAAAAGACATAATTTATCACAGGTTAGACCAGGTGTGGGTTTTTTAAACCAGTACTTTGTTTGAGACAGAACTTGACAAATCCCTGAAGTTTTTAGATAATTCAAGGCCCAACCTCCCCTTTTTACAACTTATTGTGCCTGGGAAATGGTACCATTCATCCCAAGCTTGAGGAAAAAAAGACCTGTCTGAGAATCATTTAAGCATTGAGTATAGTGTTGAGGGAGAAAAAGATGAGTATCATTAACCAGATTTTTAACAGAGAATGAAGTTCAGTACTGACTTCAGGCATTACCTATCTCTGGCAAACCTGGTAGATGACATCTCTTAACAACTGCCAGGAAAATTTCACAACAGAAAATTTTCCTGCACTCTTCCTGCAAGGATCATCATCCTTTTCCCGGATGTCCAAAAGCTGAGATTTTATTTCCTTGTAAATGCAATTGAAATGTGTTTTCATATTGACAGCTTGCATCTGAGGGACTCCAAGCTCCTTCCATCCATCTTCCATTTGAAAGTAAAACCTATTTGTTCAATTACCTTAGGACATGGAAGCACAATTTTCCTTCTAAAGAAAAAGGGATGAACCCTTGTTTTGTCAGCGCTATAAGGACTCCCCTGGTCCTTCCAGTATATTTTTCTTGGATGCATTACAACTGTAAATGCTATTAAGTGTCTTGCCATGGAAGTCAAGTTTTCAATCAGAGAGCAAATGAGTTGGGAATATGAGAAAACTGAGGCAAGGAGTATTACATTTTTGTGGAGAGCCTCAACTGGCCACCAGCCAGCAAAGCCATCACTGCAGCTGTTTAGAAAAAAAAGAGAAAAAAAAAAAGAGAGAGTGAAATGTAGTATTTGTTGACAATCTAATGTCAAAAGCCATGATATCACCTACCTCCAGCTGCTGATTAATCTTGTCAAAGAAATTGACTTGGACATGAAAGAGTGTGAATCTAACTACTGGGACATTGCTGTGAATCTAACTACTAGGGGAATTACTGCAGGTTTCTCCACAAGGAGAACTGTCCATGAGCTTGATGGGCTGGAGGTAAGAAAATGGCATAGAGGGAGCATTAAAACATGAAAATTTAGAAGTTTCAATGAGGATGAGCACAGAAGGAGTTGCTAGTGTGTGTCTCAAGAATTTCCGGGAGGCTTCCTAGGCCACTTCCAGTAGTGGTAACGGGCATTTTGCCTTTCATGCTCCTTAGCTCAGCTTTCAGAAGTGTTCCTAAGAGTTCACAGAACTTGTATATACTTGTCACTTTCCATCCAGGTTGATTTCCCTGGGAGAGAATGGGAATGTGACAGTGCAAGGCTTTCAGGTTAGAGGTTGGGAAGTGTAAGACATCATGTAAAAATTTCTGAGGGTGAGATCATTGTTTAGGCAGTAAATCTAATGGCTGGCCTTTTGTTAGCTGTTAGAGTCTATCTTCTCTCTGGTGGTTTCAAGTATGCAAAGGAAAGCCTTCTGCAGCAAACTGGAAGCTGATTTGTAGAAGACTAGAGTTTCACCTGATATTGTGAAGTCCCTTCCAGCAACTAAAATGGAATGAAATCCAGGGGAGAGCTAGGCCCAGATTGTTGAGCAGGGCAGTGATGATGAACTCCATTCTGTGGTTCATCACTGATGCACCACTTTCTAGATTGCTAAGGCAGCCTCCAGCTGTTGTTCTTGGAGGTTTCAAGTCTGAGTACACTCATGTGATGTTTCCTCCAAAACCGGGGCCCTGCCTAACTCCACAGTCTCACATAGGATCTGTTCCTGTAAATAATCCAAATTTCCATTTGTCTGACTTCAAAGTCTGTTCCATCCAGTGTAATAAATCTTAGCCTGCTCCATTTTCCTCTTCATCTCTCTTTGAAACAATTGAAATGGTAGATCATTCCCTGATGACCACTGTTGCTGGTGACGCAAATGGCACCTTACTGGATCCTGTAAGTCCTGCTAAGCCCCATCCATCATCTTAACAGGGAAGAAGAGATGTTAGGCAAACTGTCTCTTAATGAAAGATAGGACTGTAAAAAAGGAAAATATTTCATTGTTTCAACATTTTGTTCCTTTTAGGAAATGCCACATATGTAAAACAGAAAGAAACAAAGTGGTTGGGGTTTTTTTGTTGCTTTTTTGTTTGTTTGTTTTAACATAAAACACTTGCAATCCGGTCCAAAAATTATCTTGAGAAGAGTTAAAGAAATTTACTTGCGTAGCTAAGGAATGAAGTGAGTGTCTCTGCCAAATGATAGGTGTTTCCAGGATACTGTGTCTCCTACCAGAAAGGGTTATTCCAAGGCATTTCTCTGGCAGCTTTTATTAATCTCCCTCTCTCTGAGCCAGAAGACAGGAAGATGTCAGACATCTGTGCTCTTGCACTGTCCCCATTTTCCTATTCAGGACAAGGCTGTCCTCAGCCAGTGCGAGAGAACATAAAGGAACTGGCAAAGCTCAAACATTTTGTCAAAGGGAGACGCATTTGTGAAGTTAATCCTGTCGGGGTGCTCTCTTCCTGCTCCTCATAAAACAGACATGAAGAAAAACAGTTTCAGTGTGCTCCCAGAGGAGAGAAGACCACAACAGCTGCCAGCCTTTCCAGTGCCTCCAGCTGGGGGTGCAGGCTATGTCCATAAAGAGTGGAGAGATATCAAAGAAGCCACCATCTCTGAGGGGAAAGCTGTCACTGAAGCCAGCAGAGCCTCACCAGCTCTCCTGGTTCTCCCATTTCCTCTCTTTCTGTCCAGGCAGAGGGTCTCCCTGTCCCACTTGCCAGCCAAGTCCTGCTCTTCTCCAACAGCAGAAGCCTGTGAGCAAAGTGGCCAGAGTGTGGGTACAGGCCCAGGGACTGTGGGAGCTCCCCACCAGGGAAGAGTTGAGCCTCTCTGCCATGCCCCTCTGCAGCTCCATCTTCTGCCAGCTCTGCCTGGCTCAGGCCAGCCTGAAGTCTACCTAATCCAGTCTGGAATGCTGCTGTCAAGGTTTATGGCAGAATCTGGTTCAGACATCAGGGGCTACAGGCCCTATAGGTGCACCCAGAAAGGAAGAAAGTAGAATGGAAAAGGAGTGAAGAACAAGAGGGAAGTAAACACATTTCTGCTGAGAACTTGCAGGGCCCACATCTCTCATCTTCTCTGCTTCTTTTGCATCACATTAAGTTACTTAAGCAAATACCTGAATTCTCCTGGGAAGAAAAGAGCAGCCAGCTGGAACTCTGTGGTATCAGTCCCCATCCAGCAGGAAGTGGGGAGAAAATACGTAACATTTAGGAACCATTAATGCTAGCTGATCAGCCCCCATTCAGCAAGATAGGAAATGGATGGTTAACATCTCCCCTCTGGGCCAGTTCTTCATCTTCCCCAGCATACCTGTAGTGCGTAGTGTGTCTTTAGTGTCCTGATTTCAAGCAGCCAGACCATGAAATATCTTGCACCTTTTGCAAAGGAAAAGAAGGATTGGGAACCCCTCCCTTGGAGCACAGAGTAAAGAGTGGCAAATTTCATGGTGGTGTGAGGGAGCATCCCAGCTCTTGACATCTGTCTTCTTACTCAGGCATCTAAACATGGGTTTAAATTCTTCAGTTTAGTTACACAGAGGTGAAAACTTAAGCTATAGGGTTGCCTGGTATTCGAGAGCTCATGTCAGTGGAGTGGGAAATGCCAATGACCTGAAACTGCAGTGGTGACTTTAAAATCTTGGGCAATCACCCTCTCAGCAATAAATAACTCCGCTGATCCAGGAGCAACCTGGAAATACCTGAGGGAGGAGGAAGGGCAGCACAAGAGGGAGGCTTGTCCTGCACATATCAGCCAGAGGAGGTGGGAGCACAGCAAAGGAGACTGTGCTGCATTGCTCAATTTGCTGCTCAAATCCAGATCTGGGGAGGCCAGCTCAGGGAGCAGTTCACAGCTCCAGGACTGGATGTCTCCAGAGTGCTCACAGAGTGGTTATCTCCAGTGCTGGAGCAAGGGCCAGCAGGGAGATAAGGCTCTGACTAGTGTTAGTTGCAGCTGAAGAAGCTGCTCTTGGTGCTATTGAAGTACCCCCTTATTATGCCTGGGCATATTTGTGTGTATGGATGTATGTTCAGAAACTTGTGACAATTGTGAAAATATCCTATGTGGACATGTATGCTGTTCTTTCCATTAGGGCTTTACTTACCTATAGCTGTTCAGAGGAAAAGCATGATCCAGCATGCAGATCTCATCTTTCTGGGAAAGATGCTCTTGCTTAAAGCAATTTTATGTGCAAGGACTGGTGTTTTCCAGTGACTGCTATAACACAGCTGCTTTTCAGGGTCAGGGTCTGCTGACCTTTGCTATTTGTTGCATAGCAATGAACAGTGCTGCATACAGAAAACAGCACACATAATACTTTGCTGTCTGACAACATCATTTAGGAATATTTTCATAACTCTATTGCTTTAGATATATAAGGTTACGAAGAATCGACCTGGACTGCTGGTTTATTTACTGTGCTGCACTCGTTCAAAGTTCAGCTTTTTTTCCTTTCAAAGGCATATGAGCAAAGATAAACATCTGTCCATCATAGCAATATTATGGTAAATCCTTAAAATAATTATACTGCAAGCAAAAGTAGATTCCTGGAGAAAGCCAAAATGCTTTATTTTAAATTAAATGGCTACAGCTCATTATGAACTTTAAAATTATTAATCATGTCTTTTTCAGTGCCCTCTCTGTCCCAGCTCTTCAAAACACATACCACTCATTGCAGAGTGGAAACTTGGACAGCATTTCATGTGATTCCATGCTCATCTCATCTCATCCCTAAAAGGTGCAGTGGAATCTTGCAGCCCCTTCATATACTACTGATTCCAAAAAAGTCTATGTGACACACACTGCTCACTTGGAAAAGAGCTTGTCTTTTTCCTGCCATGATTGTAGCTATCTCAAATAATTGCAAAGCTGCTCAATTATGGCTGTGTAGTCACAGTCTAGTGGAATAACTAGTGAAATAACTGTGGCCCACAAATAGCAAAAACTACTTCAGATAACAAAACAGTATTTGAGCTCTAATTGTTTTATTTCCTCAGCAACAGACCTGGGTACAACTTTTAGCAGCCTCAAGCCCCAGTGGGGAAGGAGTCCCCTTTATGGTTTGTAAAACTCAACAATACTTACTTGATGTGCTTCTTCTGCCTGTAGTTTGGTCTGTGCAAAAAAAAAAAAAGGAAACATTCATGCTGAATCATGGGGTAATCCCCAAACATGCATATGTTGTATTCCTGTTATCTGCAAATAGCAACTGTGAGCCCAAGTGCCTATGTAAAGCCCTGCTGCAGCACAGAGAACCACAGCTGTGGCACACACCAACTGCTAAGCTGGGCTCTTCCCTGGAATCCAGAAAAAAACAGGAAGGGTGGCACTGAAACTGCTGGCCATACCCAGACATAAAACCAGGCTTTCACATCTGGAAGGGTACCACAGCCATATATGCATTGCATGAAGAGGAAATGTCATATCCTGTGCTTGTTCAAGGGTTCCTAAACATTCTTGCCTATACTGTGTGTACATAACTCCTTGTTAGAGTAATGCACTATGCATAATATTTTCCTTGCATACATCTCAATCTCTTGAGCTCTGTAACAGCTCTGCAAATCCTGAAGCCTGTGACGCAAACTGATGTTCGTAGCTCAGTCCTAAATCTCTGCCTATGTGTGCTGGGCATGGATGCATGGAATGTACATATCCCTTCCTTCAAAGCCTCAAGTGTGTATTAGCCTTCAGGCAGGTCACAGACACAAAGTCCCCAGAAGACACGGGATGTCTCAGTCCATCCTGTCTGTTCTGCAGGTGGGCAATCACCTCATTGCTCAGGTCCCACGGCAGAGCAGGAGCAGAGCCCAGAACGGATCACTGAGATCTTTGGCTGCCTTTCCTGGCTGTGCCGAGCCTTAGGTCTTGGTGCAGCACAGGGCGAGGTTCAGCCAGGAATGTGTGGAGGAGGCTCCCAGGGAACAAAACTGGTTCCTTTGTGCTCTGGGAGGACCTGCAAGCTCAGGCAGATGTAGGTGCAGTACACAGACTGCCCTAAATCACAATGACTTGCTACAGGTGTCTTTGCAGAGCCCTGTGTTCTTGTTCCCTGAACAGCAGCTGGCACAGAGAATATTAACCAGTCAGTCCTTAATTCTGCCATTATGTAGGATAGCGGGAAGGGAGAAAATGACTGGATAACCCAGCTCCGAGGTCACTGAGAGCTGGGAAAACCAGTTTCTTTCTGACCTGTTTTGTCACTGAAGGAAGGCAAAAGGGCCTGTTCAAGATAAGCATCCAGAGACCTTTTCTCAGGCTTCTGTTTCCTCTGCCAGCCCAGGCAGGGCAGATGTGTGCCATGCGTGTGACAGCCACCTGCCTGAACAGGCATGATTCTCATCACATCATTCACTGTCATGTTTTCACTGTGCCTTCTGTGGCTCTTTTTCTTGTAAAATATGTGCCACAAATATGACCTCTCTGTCATGCTGGTATGAGCACAAAGTCAATCTGTTGACTATAAAATTACTCTGCATTTATTCATTAATTTCTGTATTTTGCATAAGTCTAAGATTCAACTCACTGGTAAGGAAATGCTGTCATACACTGACTTCCCCTACAAGAGTGCTGATGGTCCTTCTGAGGCTGGATGGGATGAACAGTGACAGTTTAGACAACTCCCCTTTGAAACACAGAGAAGGCTGTCTTGCCTAACCAGCCCAAAACATGACAGGGAGTAATAACTTAAAAAATTAACCTTATAATAAAGGAAGAATGGAAGGAGAAGGGTACTTAAGGATTGTAGTTGTTTTTTTTACCAAATTATTATGATTTTTTTCTGTTTTGTTTTTACTGGATTGACATTAAGTAGATTATGGTCCATTCTGTCCTGTTATAGCTTATAATACAGCCTACACCATATTAATTATGTGTCTTCAAGGATTCAAGTGATTACAATGACCAGTATCTACCATGAGAGAAGGAGGTATTTCTGCAGGATCTTGTTCCAGTAGGTATTTTGGATCTGGTTTTATTGCCTGTTACAGTGGTTAGATAGGGGAAGAGGTTCTTCTTCAATTCAGTACATGTGGGCCAGGACCTCAACTCCACAGGAAGAGGATGTATATATAAAATGACAGCTCTACTGTGCTTGAGAGGATCATCAGCACTCTACTGGTCTACTGTTCCTCCTACTGGATCCCACTCGGCAGGGCTGTCCCATCACTCCTACAAAAAGCCACCACCCCGCAGTGATGGGCAGCCCTAGGCCCAGGGGTGTAGCAGCCATGGCCCAGCTGTGCCACCCATGCTGCTCATGGGGCACAGTGAGCACATTTGGGACAACTGTTTTTCCATGAAACATGGTAATTAATGCATTTCCCTTCAAGTACACAGAGGTGCTAGGAGGCCAGTAACTTTGACAGCTGTGTTATTTCTTTCCCTGAACACCTCTAGCCAGTGTGTCAGTGGGAGATGTCACATGGTTAGGACAGCTCCATGCCCTTCTCTAAGTATCTGTCCTCACTTTATTTCAGACTAAATACATTCTACAGTGGATATGAACCCTTCTGAAGTGGAAGATCCTGTTCATTTTAATTGCTCCACTCCCCTGAAACAGGACAAGACAAAAGTTGGCTGGATCAACTGTTTTCCCTAACCCAGCCTGTTTCAGTATCCTTAAGCAGTGTAATGATTTTCTTTGGAAGCAGGAAGTATAAATTTAAATGAAGAACATAGCTTTAGGAGAAGCAAGATCTTTTAACACCCAACCCTGGAGTTTTACTTGAAGAATGTAACTGAGAGAGAGTGGAACGATCTCTTTGTTCTCTTTGTACAGCACCTAAGGCAACATTGCCGTAGCCACAGAGAAGGCTGCTCCGCAGCATCAAGTAACTACAGCAGTGCTAGTGCTTAGGGTCTGTGTCTGTGAAAGCAACTTTCCTCCTTTCTTGCTTTCATCCTTGTCCCTGGATTGGACTAGCAACCTGTATCCTTTGTGTTTTCCATTTAGACTAACCTCAAACACTTGGTTTCCACTTGATTGGAAACAAGTGTGCTGAAAGCTGCTCTTTCTTCACTACACAGTGTGGACTGCTGCCTGGCTCTGGTCTGGAAACAATTATTTTCCTCATTTACCTACTGGTCCTGAACAGTCAAAGACTTATCCTAGACTTTCTTTTCCTCTTTGCACTTTTATTAGCTCTTTCTTTACAAATATAACTTCTCATTGTATATAATGCCCACAGAACAGCTTCTAGCTCTCTTACTTGACAAAATTGCTGCCACCTTTTAAGGCCAGGTCTCTCTTGTGAGGGAGTTTTGTGTCTGTAAATGTGCCATAGCGAATTCACTGCTCCTTTGTCCTGTTCTGATAGGATGAATTTTTGATGGTGTTTGAATCTGTGGGACTTTAAGAAAGGGTGGGACTTTAAGCACACATTATGGTTACAGTGGTGTAAATATTCTTCAACAGCCCCAAAGAATGTTGGGGCTTCAAAACCCCAAATGATCAAAACATCCACACACAAATATGTAGTAATGCTTCCAAGTACTTGCAGATGCTACCAGCATAGCATAGTGCAGCTGTTTAAAAGAAAGAACATACCTGTTTATCTGCCTGTGTTCTTAGATTTATTCTTTCTTTCAAATGTCCCTACTTTTCAACATGAGTATGCAGACACGAGGGAACATAAGCAACAGATGACCAGAATCTGCAGATATTTGCACAGGGGAGTAAGCTTATGCCATGAATAGTGCCATTATACTGGGCAGGGTGACTTTTCTCAGAGAGATTGATCTCATACTTCATGTCATGAAGACTAGTTCCTGACTAAGCAAAGACTGTGAAGAAATGAATTGGAGTGGAAAGAGTCTATAAATTTCTTTTCCTGCACTGAATTCAAAATAGCGTTTAGCTTACTGGAAAAACAAACATAAGCTCATTTTGGGTGTCTCTGCCTGCCTGCCTGTGGGATTGGCAGTCCACACCTTCTGCCAATTCAGAGATCTCTCTGCCCCCGTTTATGCTCTAGAGGTTATGTCTTAATTACAGAAACGCTGATCTGCTGTGACATCAATTTCCCTCTTTAGGGGAAATTCCTAGCTGTGAAATCCTAGCAGAGGCAAATTGCTGTTATTTTTTCTTTTTTTTTCCTTTTTTTTTTTTTTTTCCTTTGGCCAGTCCAGACCAATCCCAAAACTGCTTTTTGGGTTTGACCTTGACTACTGCTTTGAGAGTCAATCGGAGAGCCTGCTCTCCGAAAGTGCTGACGTACAGACAACTATTTCCAATGAGTTATCTTGATACAGAACTCAGGCTGTATCACAGCCAAGAGCCTGCTTCTTCTGCCAAGCAGGACCCAAGCCTGGGGGCTGCAGGAGCTGAGAACGTGCTGTGTCCCTCATTGAATCAAAAAGGACGGACAGTGTCCTGAACGAGTTACGAGAACAGCCCTACCTAAACCTGGGGCAATATCACAGCAAGTCAAAGTGCCATCGACCCTCTAGAGAAATGTGGGAGTCATCCTACCTCCCTTGGGATGTGCTCACCCAAAGCCACGCGACCTGGCAGGGAGGGCTTTGCGCCAGCCTTGGGCTCGTGTGGATGACCAACACTCTGAGAAGCAGTGGGACTGAGCCGTGGTGCCCGGGCAAGGGGGATGCCGGGGGAAATATCTGGGTTCGTCGGTGTCTTCGAGCCGGGTGCGTGGGGACGTGGGTGGCCTTTAGCTCGGCGCTGCTGGCACTGCCGGCATCACCCTTTGCCTTGACCGCTGTGCCGCGGGGAGCCCTGGAGCAGCCGACAGAGGCTGGGATGCGGAGGCAGGCGGGGGATGCCCCCCGGGCGGGCGGGCGGTGCCGGGGCTGACCGGGGGCTCTGCCGGGCCCCGCACCGCACGCCGCGGCCGCAGGTGGAAAATGCCTCGTGTGTCTTGAACCCACAGCCCAGCCACCAAAGCGCGGCGACGGCGGCACTTTTTTTGTTGGTTTTTTTTTTGTTTGTTTTTTTCTTAGTTAACAATGGAAACTTTTTTTTTTCAGTATTTCCCTCCAGCCTGAGCCGAGCGAGAAGAGAAAAAAAAAAAAACTTGTTCCGCTGAGTTCAACCCCAGACAGGCTCACAACTTCCTTCCTGCTCTCCTACCCCCTCCCTCCGCTCTCCTCCTCCTCCTCCTCCTCGCCGCTCCTCTCCCTCTCCTTCTCCTCCTCCTGCTCTTTCCGCCTTTCCAGCCGCACTGGGAGCGGACGCCGGGGCCGCGGCGCGGAGCTGCCCGGAGCGCGGAGCCGCCCGCGCAGCCTTGGCCGCCGAGGTGCGGAGGGGCAGAGCCCAGCGCGGCCGGCCCGCCCCGGGGCGAGGAGAGGCGCTCGGAGCCGCGGAGGGAGCGGGAGTCCCGGCAGCCCCGCGGCGATGGTTTCGGCAGCGCCCCGCGTCCGCCGGCAGGCGCTGCCGGGCGGCGCGCACTGAGGGCGGGCGCGGATCCCGACCCCAGGTAAGCGGCGGCGCGGGGGGGTCGCGGCCACCCCTCCGCCGGGGATCCCCGGCAGCCGCGCCGGGGGCGGTGCGGGGCCAGCCGGGCCCCGCGGGGAGGAAGGGGCGAGCTGGGGGCGGGCAGAGGGCAGGGTGCTGCCCCGGGGCCGAGCGGGCTGTTCCGCACCCAAAGTCTGGTCGAGCACCTTGTGCCGATGTTCGCTTTCGTACCCGAGCCGGAGTGCTGCTGGTAGCGTTGCTGTGCCGGGGATTCCTGCAAAGAGTGTCTGCCTGGAGCGATGGGAAGCCCTTTGGTCACACCGTCAGTTGGGACTGCGCTTAGACTTGCGGGCATTTACCTGCCGGGAGCCTCACAGGGATACCGCTGATAGCATCACACACGAATGCTTCTAGAGGCATGTACACCCATAGCCAGAGTTAGCGCACTGTGTGTAAACAAGTTTGTGCTGTCATGTGGGCAGTGTGTTTGTGCAGATCTCAGGAGTTCCCATGCCCCGGCATGGGATGGGGACTGTCACTCCAGTGCCCATGGAGCAAACAGAAGGTGATGGAAGGCACATTGAAGCGCACAGGGGCACAGAGAGCCACCTGTGAAAGCAGAGCCTCTCTCACGTGTATACACAGTCACACACTCTCCAGAGCAAACAGCACTGAACATCTCTGCATGTGGGGTCGGGCTGTGGCTCGGAGGCAGTTGCAGCGCTCAGTGTCCTGGACAGCAGATGTGCCCAGGGGAGGCACATTTAACCAGGATATTCATGAAGGTGTGCAAAGCCATGTTATGGCTCATGGTAAGTTAGTGGACTAACTTGAGACGTGGCCCTGTATCATACAAAACTGTGCAAGCAGTTCCTGTGTGTCATACAACAGAAATCCGTTCCCGAGACTTGGTCTTACTACAGGTGACAGATTCGAGTGTGACAAATATAAGTTGTTTGTAGTTTTGTATCTTCCTTTAGAAAATGTCAAGTTTTGGGGCAAGCACTTGAAAGCTGCCAGCTTTCAGTTCACATCAATTGATCATAATTCTTATTCTGTTGTGGGAATGGCTGCTGGCCGTGTGTCCTCTCAGGCACTGCTGCAGCTGTGTCGACAGGCAACCTGGAGAAGGGGCAGGGAAGGCAAGGAAGAGGGGAAACAGCCCCAAGCCTGACTTCCCCTTCGCTCAGATCCTTCTGATGACCAGGCTGTCCCGTGTCCCTAGGGGTGCCACACTGGGAATGGTGGGAGGGGCAGGAAGGGAAGAGTCTGGCACGCTGTGTGCCCAGCTGGATGGTAAGCTAAGGGAGGGCACAGAACTACTCTCACTGCTTCTCTCTCCTCAGCTCTCCCGTTTTATGGAGCTGCGGGCTAGGGCCAGCCCAGCTCCCCTTTTTCCTGCTGGCGATGCTGCTGATCTCGTCGTGGAGAGACCCTGGGCAGCCCCGCAGAGCCTGAGCGCCGAGGCAGCAGTGGCGACGGCCCCCCTGTGCTCCCCAGCTGACTACTATGGCCGTGTACTGCTATGCACTCAATAGCTTGGTGATGATGAATAGCAACAGCGAGGTGACAAGCGGCAGGAGCAAGACGCCGCCTCCTCCTGGACAAGTGCTGCCCAAGGGTCCGGAGACACCTGGCAGCTGCCGCTCGCTCCCTGTCTTCAGCCCAGCCGCGGTGCCGCCCCGCTCCCCGCGCTGTGGCCCCACTTTCCTCTTCCCACCACCTGAGGAGCTCCTGCGACAGCCAGGCAGCTCCGGGGGGCGGCGGGGCAGCCGAGGTGAAGAGGGACAGCCAGGACCGTCCATGGCACGGCAGCTTCAGCGGGAGCTGCACAGCGTGCAGGTGAACCAGAAAGTGGGGCTCTTCGAGGCACACATCCAGGCGCACAGCTCTGCTTCCCAGCCACCCCGGAGCCCCCGGCTAGCCCGGCCCTGTCCGGCCAGCCCCACAGCACCGGTGCTGGCACTTGGAACTGGACCCCGGCCGCAAGCCCACGGGGAGAGCGAGGCCCCCGATGCTGGTAGGGTGCAAGTTTGTCCGAGCACTGCAGAGCCCTCCGGGAGGCCAGTGACAATGGTGGAGCTGGCAGAGAGCAGCAGCCCCCTGGAGCAGTCAGGGCCTGCTCCATGGCAAGAGGAGGTGGTGGTGGCCCACAGAGGACTTAAGGACCAGCACCCAGCCATCAGTGGAAGCATCCCTGCCGTCATTGTCACAGACCTGGGGGGCCCGGAGGAGGAGGCAGGTGCTGTGCCTCCTGGCAGCCTGCCCGTCCGGAAGCTTTCATCATCCTCAGCGTCTTCCACTGGCTTCTCCTCGTCCTGGGAGGAGTCCGAGGAGGACATCTCCAGTGACCCCGAGCGCACCCTGGACCAGACCCCTGCCTTCCTGCAGACCCTGGACCAGCAGAAGCCCCGAGTGGTGAGTCTTGCACCAGCCCGGGGAGGTGGGGTGAAGGGTGGCAGCATCCCCATTTGCAGCAGGAGGGCAGAGGTCTGGTGCAGCAGAGTTCTGCAGAGAAGCTTTACACTTGCTCAGTAGTGCTTGCTTTCCCTCACATGAAAACTTGAAAGACTTGGAAGACAGACTTGGAAGAGGGGTTCCTAGCTGGAAAATCGTTGCATGAGAGAGTACCTGTGGTACCTGTTTCATAGAGCACATTCCTTGCAGAGTTTCCCTGGTTCTGCAAAGCTGCCTGCGAGCATGCTTAAAATACACCCATGGACTGCAGCCTTCTGCTGACATGTGGTTACGAGCTTCAGTTTTTCCTCAGCACTGCTTCTCTGGGTGCTGGAGGTTTCCCATGGTTTACATGAGCCTGAGGGAGAATTTATTTCCTCCCTGGAATTGAAATTGTGTGGGCCAGCTGTCTGTTCAGGTTTACAGTGATGCCCATCACCACAATGTCTCTGTGTCTTTCGCACAGAAGCAAAATGCTCTAGAATTTCTGGTAATTCCCCTTTTGGAAAAAAATTCTTGCTCGTGGGCTATCTTATATTTTAGGTAAGCATATTTTTATTAGGTATTTATATTAAGTTCATTTGTTTCAGGATCTTTGTTGTGGAGCTGGTTGTGTGTCTTTAGGTGAGAGAAATCATCAGTGTTGTGTTACTCTTAGAGAAGAAAGGTCTCCTCAGAGAGGAGAGCTCTGAGGCTTTCTCCAAAGGCATGAGACAGTCATGGGATTGTTGTGTGACTAGAGGAGTTCATTGCATGTCTGAGTGCATCACACAGAGCGTGCTTTGCTCTGAGCTGTCACAACAGTTATCCAGAGGGCTTTGAACCACTTTAACCCAGTGCAGGGCATCCATCACGAGGTTCTCCAACTAGCACATGGTCTCTGCTATCATCCAGCTCTGAGACATTACATTGCTTTGAGCCCAGCACTGGACCCTCCCACTGACAAACTTTGAAACGTGCAGGTCAATCCAGTGGCTCCTTAGTTTATGGAGTTTAGTAAAAGCCCATCAACTTTCAATTGCATGTTTCACTGTGTTAACTTCCTGTAGATACATGGTAGTGAAACTCCTGCTAAACTCAATGACACAAGGAAAACTAGTGCAGGGAAACATCTAAGTGAAGGCATCAAACTTGGAAGAAGTAGGACTGTGGTTTGTAAAACAACTCAGCAGCCTGACATAAGTATCTTTTCTTTTGTACACCTTTTGTCCTATTCTAAGAATCCAGGCTTGGTTCTGCTCAGGATGGAGCAGCAGCTGAGTAAAAGCAGTTAATGAAGTTATGAGTCTGTAGTTCATCATGTTTGTAGACAGTTTTGTGCTTTGGAGCTCTCAAGCTGATGAATCAGCTTGTTCCCTTTGGGAGCTGCTACAATCCCTCTGCTGATTAAATTCTGCTGGTTTTATGTGCATGAGCTGTAGTAATCTCTGCTCCATTCTCTGTGCTAATGACTGTTCCTAGTGCCAGACCCCACTGATTTGCTGCCGAAAACAGTTCATTGATGGGCAAAAGTATGCCTGATGCTCCTGTGGAAAGCTTCCTGGAGCCTCAGGCTGACTATGCTCAGCCTCCTGTGGCCTCCAATGAGCTCAGCCAGGCTGGTGGCTCAACGATGAGCAGTGTATTTTAGCAATACAAATCAGCAAGGCTCATTTGTATTGCTAAAAGGTCTGGATAAGAGCGAGCTCAGATCAGGTCTAAGATCAGAGTAACTGCTGGGCTCCATGGGACTACTCAGGCTAAACCACATGAAGATCGGGTCCAAAATGTGTCAGGCAGCCTGAGGAGGTGCACTTGATTTTGTGTTTCAGTGCTGGAGTCTCAGCAGGAGCAGTGTGGCTAATTTTACCCTGATACTTTCTGCTGGGCTCCACAGGTTCCATGCAGGGCTGATCACTGACTTTGGCAGGTTATAGTCAACTTCTCAGCAGGATCGTGTGCAAATGCCCAGTAATTCAGAATTGATTTAGTATAAATAAGACCCAGCTTTGTGTACTGGTTGGCAATATCTTGTAAATCCATAACGACAGCAGAAGACAGCTACTGAAGCAGTGTCAAGTTGCACACTCATTTGTTTTCATGAGCTCACTATTTCCTTTCAACAACGCACACGGTCTGGAAATGAGTTGTGTAATAAGGGAGAATGTGTGAGAAGCTCTCCCCTCAACTCGTGCTTTTAGTCAAATCCTGGGAGACCTTGGCTCAGAGAAACCAACAAGGTGCTCTGCGTGCCTCTGGGTTGAGCAGATAAATGCAGGGCAGGCAGAGAGCCCTGCCTGAGTGCGCTGGGTGCTGCTGGCACAGAGGAGGCTGTTGTACCTGGAGGAGAGGTAATGACGAGCAGCAGGAAAGCAGTTCTTGCTGCAGATACACTCTATGCTGCACATCTCACATAGCATGTTTACAGATTTGATAAACAGCAGGCCTGCTCCTGCCCTTCCTTTTTGGAGGCTGTCTGGCTTAGCAAATCTGTTAGGGATGTCCGGCTGTCTATTGTAGTTCCTCCTGACATCCCGGGGAAACAGGCAGATCCCTTCGGCCCCATGGACTCGTCCTCCATTTGTACTGCAGGTAGGAAACTTTGTTTGTGTTCAGGCCTGAAAATTGGCCAGTAAGAAAATGATGTTGCCAAGTAAAAGGGAGGGAGGTATTGTGGCCACATTTTTGGACTCCGTGACCTGGAGCGGCTCTGTGACTGAAACGGGCTCTGCCTCTGTTTGTTGAAACAGTTTGCTCAGTGCTTTCCCTGTCCCTGGAGTGCACTGCTGCTCAGTGGGCTGCACAGCACTGGGGAGCAGTGACCCTGCCCTGGTGGTTGCAGACTTGTGAAGTGCAGTGACAGTAAGAGCAACGTGACGTTTTGCTGTTTAATTGCAAATGCACTTAAGGTCTGAGTAAACTTCCACGTAAGGGCTTTTGCAGCTGTGGCTTTCCCCAGGCAGTGGGCTGCTGCCGGAGAAACCCCACGCTTGTTTATTGATGCTTGCAAGGTTTCAGAGACGCTCGAGCGAGTGCACTTGTGGGGCTGTGTGGGTGGGATGGGCTGTCCAGGCAGCATGTTGGGATGGGGACACCCTGGTTTGGAAATGCCGCAGGGGAGCACTCTCTGCACACCCTGTCACCAACACAGGCAGTCTGGGGAGGGAACTGATGCCTCTGCTCATCAACCACCTGAGGCAGGAGAATGCACTGACTGTTGCAAGGCACCTTCTTCCATCACTGTCTCATGCTGAGAAGTAGAATTTCTCTTCTCCCGGCTGATCACACAGGTTGGGTGTGTAGGGAAGTGAAAAGGTGTGCCTTTGTCCCAGGTTAAATGGTACAGATAGCCTGAAATGGCAGCCCAGTCTCCTGAGGAGATTTCACACCTAAAATAAGATACATTCTAGCTGTGATTCCCACTGGCTTCTTGACTGGAAAAATAGCAGTGAATGAGTTTTGCCATTCCAGGGTCTCTGTTGGCTCTTCCCAAGGGAGAGCTGATAACCAGGATGTACTCTTCAGCAGGAGACTTGTCCCACTCTTGGAAACTGTCCTCGGTGACTTTAAGCAAAAGATATTCCAAAGCTGATCATTAGTGAGTTCTTGTCATTGGTATAAATTCCCTAGTTTGTCAGCTTCTCCACAACTGGAAACAAAGCAACAGACAAGTGGGGGGAAAGGCAGAAATTGTGAAAGCAAGCACGAACTATAGAAAAATGACATGTCAGGGGGGAAAAGAACTTCCTGGCAAAACAGTGCAAGACACTGTAGTGTTCTTCTTCCTAGCTTTCCTACAGCTGCTGTGGAAACACAAGGATGTACAGCAGAATAGTAATCAAGGGACTTGGTACACTGTGAAACTTCTGCTCCTTTCGGCAGGCTGAGTAGATTTCTCAGAATAAGAGACTTCCATTAACCTGTGCAAAATGGCAAGAACTTTTGGAAAAAGCTAACGGTGGTGCTGATGGCAGACATTCTTTGAATTGATTTATTTGTTTGACTCACAATGGCTGTTAATGCAGTCCTGGAAGGATCCAAGTTTAAATCGGGCTAGTGTCAGCCAAGAGCCTCTGGGACCTTTGCTTATTTCTCTTTGAGATGTTCCAAGGCATAAGATGACAACAGGAGTCCTGATTAGTTCCTATAAAAATCAATCAAATGAAATATGCTTTCATTCCCTTTCCAAGCTGTCACTGTGATCAGGAAGTCTCCATATAACAGAAACCACGACCACATGGCTATGGTGATATATTTCAACTCTGTGAATATACAGCTTTATGCCAACTGTGTTTATGTATTTTACTCCTTACTCCCACTGTGTATGTCTTAAAAGCTCCTAAGCTTATGACTTGTGAGTGCTGTCTCTGATTTAGTATCAGTATAATGTCTAGTGTATTAGGGCTCTGCTGGCTTACTCAGTAGAGCAACTGTTCTTTTAGTAATGCACATCATTGAAAGGGAAGATGCTTAGCACACCTGGTAAGCTGCCAAAGGATGGAGTCTCCTTGCTGTGGGAAGACTAGGGGGGAGAGGAGAATGAGGTGGACAGCTCTGTGTTTCCCCTTTCAGAACACCACACTTAGCAGACCTGACAGCCTGGCGTGTTCTACCTGCTGGGATGAGATGAGGACACCCTGGTGCTCAGCAAACTGGGCACAGCTTAAGGCTCTTTGTGTATGGAGGCTGTGCACTCCAGGGACTTCACAAAGCATCACTCCCTATTCCACAGCTAATTCTCTACCTACTCACGTGACCTTCTCAGGTCTAAGCAGCTTTTTTATGGGCTCCCACCCACGGAGGCTAAGTGATGATGCTGCCATAACCCAATGAGAGACTTGTGGTGCTACTTCAAGTCTGTTTTCATCAGCACTTTTAAGCTCATTGGGAAGAGTTTCTTCTCTGCATTTCTTCTCTTTCTTCTTCACGCATTCTCCATGATTGACAGGGCAAGAATTACATGGCACATAGCAGATCCTTTTCATAAAGGGACTTACTTGCTACCACAGCTGTTGTCTCTTGTGTATTTTGTTTCTCAAAAAAATTTCACGCTGAAAGCATCCATGAAAGTGGCAAAATACTGCACCCCGTCCCCATCTTTCTGAGGTGCAGACAGAAGAACAAACATTAGGCCTATCATCCTTAGAGTCCTCTGCTCGGGAAAGGGCCAGATTCCTACCTCTTCTGGTGGGAATTGCAGGATGTCAGGACCTTGCCCATTTGAACCCTTTGTATGGAAAACCGAATGTCTGCAGAGAGTTTTGTCCTCACCTTTTTAGAGGCTTGCAATGACAAAATCCAAACTGTAGTCAGCACCTGTCTCATGTTTTCCGTTTTGTTTCTATAATTTATTGGGACAGATTTGCATGTGAAGAAAATATTAGTGCAGCGCTGAGCTCTCATGTACCATGAGATGGCTAAAAGCCACTGCTGAGCTAATGTTTGCTTTACATGTAATTCTGTTCTAGCTCACTACAGAAATAATGGCATCTATGTATGACACTAAATGTCACTTCAGCTAAGATTAGTCTTCTGTAATGGTTAGAGATTATTTTGTTTATACCGGTAGGTAAATTTGTGCAGTAAATTTGACCTGCTTTCTTCCAATGAAGCCCAGCCAAGCTTTCTAAGAAAGATATGTTAATATTTAACAGACAGTGAAAACTAAATGTTAATATTTTCAAATCACTGAGTAACTTTGCAGCCTAATCCCTTTTCTTAAATGTGACTTTTTGGGGAATGCTGGCTTCCATACTTGCTGTGTCACTTGAAATGGCCCTTTTCTGGCATTCAACTTGCTTAGCCTTGCTGGGTGTCTCCTTGAGCATCCTAATGTTCTCCTAATGTAGCTTGTTTCTCTCTTTCTCTATTGGGATCCTGACAACTAGCCCAAGAGTTTGCTTTAAGACAGAGGAATCTGTTCCTGAATGTCTTCTACAAAATTTATTGGAATTTCATTTTTACTCCTACATGTAAAAACCCAGGTCATGCATAGTCTGCACAATGGTTCCAAGTAGTTCAGGAAGCTGATTCAGTCTGAGGTCTACCAGCCTCAAAAGCAAGTGCCTCTGATTGGCTTTTAAATTAGTGTTTAGGCAGCAAAATTCAACTTGCTCTGCTAACAGGATGATAATCCAACAGTGCTTTTCAGCATGGATCGGTCTTTTCAGCATGGATTGGTGCTGGTTCTTTTAGAAGCCTGGGGTCTCCAGCTGCACGTTTCAGTCTGTGTGCACTGTGAATGCACTCAGAATTGGTGGAAGCCATTGGAAAATGCAGGCTGCAGCTTCTTTCCCAGGCATGTAGGGAGTTCAGCCCGGAGCTGCTGTCACAGCTGTGTGCCTCTAGAGATCCTCATTGCTGTTGTCAGCCACGGGTTGTGTTTACAGAGTGGTTTCTGACCTTAATTTCTCAGAGACGGGTAATATTGGAGTCAGGAGCTGCTACAGGCTGCTAAGACTCATGTTAGACTCTTGACTCTCTTGATATTTATTTCAGTCTTTTCACACATTTCAGCCATGAAAAGAAAGATGCGATTTTTCTTTTTTTTTTAATAGTAAAGAAAGTTCTTTTCATTAATGACATGGAAAAAGGGACATCCAGTAGAAGGAATTAAATTCTTCTTTCAGATATAAGATTTATTGCTGGTCAAAACACAAGGATTGCTTTTGGAAGAACTAGGGGATAAAACAAGTGCTTAGCACTTACAACTACTTCTTGTAAGCAGTAACAATATATTATCTGATCAGTGCAACACAACAGGAACTTCATTAGCATTCTGCACTGTTGTGGTTTTAAGTAATAGTAAGGCATCCCTCGTCTCTGTGAAAGTCACAGATGTGCTCTGGACATGCCCACAGACATTTCAATGAGTTAGATTCAAAGGGCAGAATCAGGTTGTCTCTTCACTGTTTGCTTCAAACATTTGATTTGCAGAGATGTTGGCCGCTGGGATTGCTGTGGCGTGGACCTTGCTGAACTGATGTGAGTTTTTCTCAGGGTTTCACCCTTGACTTTAGGTCTCGTACTTGGGATTTTGAACAATAGGGTTCCTGTATTATGCAAAGCAGAGACAGGTCTCATGGGGCCCGCAGTCTTTGCTGTCAGAAAACTCCCTTCAGCCAGAATGAGGATCAGTGTATCAGCACCAGGCGTCACCAGCACATTTTGGTCAAATGGCTATGGCAGGGAGATGACAAAACTCTTTCCTCCCACCCCATCAGCATTTGCAGATGGGGCTGTTTAGCAAGGGCTAAGCAATGGCAGCACCTACCTTCAGCATCAGCTCCTTCTCCTCCCCCTTCGCTTCCTGTCCCTTTGCCCTTGCTTGGGCAATTCATCTGCAGCAAGATAGAATCAAAGAACCCTCTTCCTTTGCTAACAAGTCGCTCCTTTTGTTAGGGTCAGATAAAACGCTGATAAAAGCTGTTGTAGCTCCGCTGAAGCCAGCAGGAGCATGCTGCAGGTTTGGTCCTTGATCGTTTTTCATGCTGCAGGTTTGGTCCTTGATCGTTTTTCGCCGTGCTCGCTCCTGCATGTATCCAGTTACATCTTGTGGTAAATCCAGCCTTAAGCTGAATTAATGAACCAGAGATGCAGTCTCTCTGGGAGGGGTTGCCCGTTCACAGGTACAGTGCCTCAGAGCCTTTGGAGACAGGAAAGGAAATATAAATGGAAAGTTCTGCAGGGAGGCTTTTTGGAAACTACATATTAGGGTTGGGTGTTTTTCTCTCATTCCTTGCTAAGCAATCTCTGATGCCCGCTGCCTGGGAGAAGGGCAGGAGCCAAGGCTGGCCTTCATCTCACCACTGAGCCTTGCTGGTTGCAGACCTGTGTTTTGGGAAAGCGTAGGAATAGCTTTTATGCCATTGAGCTAAACGCATTCAAAACATTTTCATTGAAGGGGTACTTAAGTACAAGCCCGGGCATACCCCTCAAAAGAGAGGAGACCAGGGCTCCAAGAAGGGGTGGGAATGAGGGGGAGGTGAGCAGGCTCCTTCTCACCATGTGGACCATAGGAATTGCTCTGCTGGCAGCTGCAAGCTCCATTAGTTATCCAGGGATATCCTCCCACTGCAGGCAAGGTACCCAGCAGCCAGTTGGAGAATTAGCAGTGTGTACAAATGTAATATGGTTGCTATTATGGGTAATATATATTTAACACTCTGCAGGGACCGTTTAAACCTGCATCTGCAGGAAAGGGAAAGAAGTCAGGTTTGCTTTCTTGGCAGACTGCAGATCGGAGAGTCCAATCTGTAATCTCTCTTGGTATGTTTTATGTGGGTGGGTTTTGTTAAGTTACAGGCAAAGTTATTGCACCCCTAGGCTACTCACATTAAATGGTTCTCCAATTTTAGCAACATTCTTTCCAGGCTCAGCTACATTTGTTTTTGTCTTCTCTATGGCAATTGATGAGCTCAGTCTGAAATGTATAACTCCACGGGATCTCCTCTTATATATTTCTTCCACAGCTGTAGCTGAATCGGGGCAGTGTAATCCAATGACTTGTTGTAATGCCTAATGCTTTCTTTAATACATTCCACATTAAAGGAGTCAGCAAAGTTTACATAGCCAAAGTAATAAATTTAAACAATAATAATGGCAAATCCAAAACCATGATTATATCTTGAAAATGCTGGGTTGGTTTTTTTTCCCCTCCTATCTTTTCTAGTCTGGCTAAAGTCTGTTTTTAGGAACTGAACAGGACAGATAAAAGATGATGAGACAAACAACTTAATCCCTTAATAATGTCAACTGGAAAATCCAACAACAGATTGGCAAGAAAATGTAGTAACAACTGCGAAGTGACCCTTACTGAGGACTAAAGAACTGGTTTAAGAGGCTGAACTTGGGATATAATTAGAGATGAGCCTGAATCGGTGCCCATAGGCTCAAATATCTCTTTGAACTCTGAAATTGAGCCAAATTCTTTTTTTTTTATCCATTCCTGTACAGCATCATCTTAGCTGCACTGAAGCCAGTTCAGCATCACCTCGTACCTGGTACTGCCATGGGTACCCACACGGAATGATCATGAATAGCCCCAGGATGGTACTCCTACTTCTGGGTCCTGTTGCAGATGGAGTGTGGGATAACAGCAAGCTTGCACAGCCAGGCAGGTGCTTGTTGTGGCAGCAGAGGAAGGGATGGGCAGTGCCTCCAAGTGGGAGGAGAAGCGATGGGGGTTGCTGCGTTGGCCTTTGGGTCCCAGCATCTCAGCGTGCCCTTGCCAGGGGCTGGCACACAGCTGCACCCCTGGGCAGCAACTCTGAGTAGTCTTGGGCTGCCATTAATAGATTCACCTTGGAAACAAGGCATATGGTCACAAGAGTAGGAGGCACTTGGGAATATAATTGCCAAAGCAGCTTCAGAAAGAGGGCGTTAATTATTATCTCTCTCCTTGGAGCCATATTTACTTAGAGCTTACAGCCCTCCACCCTGGGGTTCATCTGGGTGGAATGTCTTGCTGGGGTGGAGACCAGGGCTGCCACAAAGGCAACAAAGGAAAGAGAATTTAGAGTCTTATCTCTATGGCTTATCTCTATCCACCTGAATTACTGCTGTATTTTAAAAGAATATGTGAAAAAGGATTGTTTGAAAAAACCTTGACAAGTGTACTCTCCCAGCTCGATTGTTTTAACCTTCTCCTAGGAATTTGTGTATAAAATGTTCTCAATTCAGTTTATCTCTGCTTGACAAATCCCGTGTTTCCCTTTGTTTCCCTTCCGTGCTGTGCTTTTAGCGGAGTGGGAACTAACCTTGATCTTTTTGCAAAGCAAACAGAATCACTGTGCCGGATGTCACATTCCCACCTTCACACACACACAGTGCGTGTCACAGCTTTTGAGCAAGATGTACAATCACTGACAAAAAACTATGTAAAGTTCATATATTCGAGATGAGCTTTTAGAAAAACAGCTCCAAACTGAAACAGACTCTCTCAGAGGAGGGAGTAACTCTTGATGTTGTCTCACTCTTGTGGAAGCCACCTTGCTCGGCAGGTTAAAACAAATGGTCTGAAGCCAGGACTGTAGCTCATCTCCTCCATTAGCAGCCCTTCATCCTGTCTCATCTCCAGAAGAAAAGACTTGGCCTCTCTCCTCAAGTCTCTGTTTTCTCATGTTACCCTGTTTTGCTGGAATGGCTTTTCTGAGCCAAGGAAAGCAGCAAAGGAGTCCAGGTAATCACAAGTGACCAAAACATTGACCAGATGCTGGGGTGGTAATGAGAAGGAAATGCACAGGTAGCACAATGCCACCTAGTCTGTTACTGTCTTCCCTGTATTGTACATCCCAACCAACTCTGGTATTTGGTTTTTGGGCATTTGGGCAGCTCAGATGGCAGTTCCAGATTCCAGGTTTGTTCCTGTGGGTGGGAACCCTTCCCAGAAGGGAGAAAGCTCAGAGATGCCTGTTCAATATAGGCTGATCTCATACTTGAGCATATGCAGGAGTTGACCTTTCAGTGCTGAAATAAAAAGTGATGGGAATAGAATAAATCACAATCTCAAAAGAAAAGCCAGGGAGCTTAGAGATGCGCCTCAGGAGATGGAATCAAGGTAGGGAGGCTGAGAGCCACAAAAGGGCCAAATGACAGATTCAAAAAGCAGTCTTTCAGCAATGAGTTTGATGGATCTTTGCAGAGCAAAGGTTGTTGAGATGAGAAATGGGAGTATGATGTGATGAGCCCAGAAGGTGAATTTTGGTTAGGTAGGCTGGAAAGACTCTGTTAGGGATGCTATCCTGAAAAAATGTGCAAGACTTACAGATAGGTTGGATGTGAGGACTGAAAGAGATCCATGTTTTCCACTTGCTAAAAGTTTCAGAGTAGGAGCAAAACACAAATGGGAGTGGTAACATTTACACTTGCACTGCAAAGGCATAAATTGTTCTATGAATTGCCAAGTTAGTAAGAATCAAACCTCTACATTGCATTGCAAGCCTCAGAGCTTTTATGTGTTGACTGAATCCAAAGCTATATTTTTTGTAACCTTGATAGGAGACAGCTCCAAGTTGCTAAGGTACATCCCCTTAACCTTCAAGGGCATGGCTTTGAATGCAAGATTTTTGCAAGAGAACCAAAACTCTAAGCACTCCCCTCATATCTAGAAGCCACAGCCTGATGAGGAATTCCTTCTGTGTGGTCGCCTCTGTTGGAGCCCAACTCCCTATGCAGTCTCAGGAGAGGGTGGCTCAGAGCTTTTTCAGAGCCTGTCACTGAGAGCCTGGGCAGAGGCTGAGGTTTTCCCTCCTGGCCTGCTCTTCCTCTGGACCATCCAAGCTGTGTCTCCAGGGCAGTCAGAGCCTCAGACCCGTCCAGACAAACCCTGGCAGGACAAGAGATTGTAGGAGCTGGCTGGATCTGGAAGAACAGCTTTTTGGCAGAGACTAGTTTTTCCAGCAAATGTCAGGGGAGAGGGGGAGTCAAAATGATTCACAAATTCAAACACATTTTCTGAATAGTTCAGGCCTAGAAAAAAAAAATACAGAGGTGGGGGAAGAAGGAGGGATATTAAAAATAGCAGTGCATGTCATTCTGACACTTTCAGAATGAACTGTTTCATTTTGGGGATGGTTTGTTTATGTTTTGCAAGTATTTGAAACATAGATTCAATTCAAAATAGCATTTTTCACTTAAAAGTTGACCTCACCACTAAAATACATTGAAAGAGTAGAAGAGAAAAGGTTTTTTAGGACTTTCATAACTCGAAATTAAACACCTCCTTTTGCTTTGGCTCCAGATGAGACATTACGGAGTTTTCCCTTCACAGCCCCAGGATCTTAGCTGTGTCCAGCCCAACCTGAACATCTTCTCTCCCCTAGTCTTTTATTGAGCTCCGCTGTTAAAAACATAAATCCAGCTCCCATGAGCTGGCCAACCCTTAAGTCTAATGCCATGGAGCAAGTACTTCAGTTTATTCTGAGGTCAACCACACATTGCTGTGATTCAGACTGAAACCTGTGGTATCAAATTAATAAGAGCTGGAGGTTTTGTAGATAACTGGCATCTTCCCCAGAAGATGCAGTGTTGAACTTCATTTAGAAAAATAACCCAAACTCCTGAGGCCCTGAAATCTGATCTAGAAATCTTCAGAGAAGCCGGAGTTTGCAGACAGCTGAATGACAGACTTTCACTCCCCTGACACTCACATTGGTCTCATTCAACTGATTCATTAAAGGAAAATGAGTAAATAGTTGGTAATCACTTTGCTGTAGCCAAAACGTGTTGCAGAGTTTCCCCGGGCAGAGGGGAAGGAACACACGTGTTTGCTGTACGATGAGCCATAGTGGAGTTTACTGTTCCCTGCTGTGTTTTCTGCCTGGCTGAGACACATTGTGCCATTTCCTCATCCCTTGGTGACTGATTGGAGCCTCTTTTGCTGAGATTTACCTTCATTGTCTCCTGAGCCCTTCTTCTCCGTGTCTTGGGAGGGTGTGGGCACAAAAGGGGGAGAGAATAGATGTCGTAGTGTAGGACGGCAAGCTTCCTAACATCTGCCCCATTAGAGAAGGGGCCATAGGAATAACCTACCTTTTCCATTCATAGGGAGATCCTGAGTTTCACCTGAAACAGGCAGGTTTGTAAGCATTTTTCTGGCTTTCTGTAATTTGAGTGTTACTGAAAGATGGATCTCATAGTGTGCACAGGATACAGATGTTTTCATGATAGAGGAGAGGGGCTGGCCGTGGCTGAGCATCAGAGCAGACTGTGCTCCTTGCTGCGATGGCTGTGATATTTTCTGTGGTGGTTTGGTATCCCCTAGCATTGGAGAGGGCAGGGATCAATGCCTGTAGCAGAATGAGGAATCAAGGCCAAAGAGTGCATCAGTGATGCAGTTCCCTTGACCGTGCATTTACTGTTCAAATACTGCCAACTCAAGCTCTCCAAGAAAACAAGGAGGATTGTCTTAAAAACTACCAGAAGTTTCAGTTTTTTTGGAAGTGCTGGGCTTATTTGATTGTTTTCCTGGTTTCTATGCCTATAAGTCACACTCAGGACAATTTTCCAATCTGTTCTCTGCAAGGCAGAAGCCTAGAAATGTACATTCTTTAAAAAAAACCAACAAACTCGGAGTCTCAGGCACCTGATGATTGCAAGAGCTGGTGGCTGTGGGAACAAGGAAGAGCTCATCTTAAAACTGCAGAACTGGGCAAAGGGACTGTTGAAAGAGCTGCTTCTCTGGGTCAAGAATGGGGCTGAATGGAAAGAAAGGCCGCGAGGGCAGAGCGTGTAAGCCGATTCAGCTTTCCTGGAACAATCGGAGAATGCCAGTGCTCCCTCCCTACCTCAGCTGAAACAAAAAGCCCATACAAAACTAAAGCAAAATCTGCCTTCCTGTTTGTATGCATGTCGTGAGGCCTGGGAGAGCAGGTGGCATTTGACTCTTGCATCCCCACCAAAACTCAAAGTCCTCTCTCTCCCAGCTGAATCCAGAGGCAGCAGTGCAGGAGGAGATACAGGTGGTCACTGAAGAGCAAGGACCATACAAACTGTACATGAGGAGCCACACTCCTTCCCTGTGAATACTTCATGTAAAACACCATTTGAATACTAATTACTTTTTCTACTTGTAGAAGTGATTCACAGGTCTTTGACACAAGCAGCTGCCAGGAGATGGGATTATGTTTGATTATGTTAAAGTGTGGAGGCATCGACTTTCAAACTGAGCAACTGCATTTGGACAATCTGTGGAAGGCTGTATACGTCTTTCAACAAGGAATCTTAGGCTGTGATAGGTCACAGAAAATACCAGGCAGGGTTGTTGAACCATCTCAAACTACCTTGTCATTGAATGGTGCAGAGGCGCTGTGTGAAGTGATGCCAAGTGTTCTGTAGCAGCTCTGATTGTATTTGGATTTCAATTTACTCTCATCAGATAGGCTGATGTGTTCCCCAGTTTGCCTCTTGAATTAAGATGCCGCAGTGTTCATTTTTCCCCTTTCCAGATGATGGTTGTCTTTGCTCCCTCATGGGGAAGAAGGTAAGTATTCTCTTTTTAGCATGCCCTTAGAGCTATTACATGTTTAAAGGGAATTAAGCCTCAGATCAAAGCCCTGGATGTTGTGTGTGGTGGCAGCTGGTGGGCTGCTCCCAGGTTCTCCATCTGCAGGGCTGACTTCAGTGAAATCATACCAGGAGGACAGTTCCAAAGGTTGCATACAAGATGCAGATGGTCTTCTGGAGAGCAGTTGCCTTTGGAAAGCTAGCTAGAGCTACTGATGGCGTAACAAACAGAATTAGAATATTCCCAGGATATAAAATTGAGAAAGGAAAGCAGCTTTACTGGCTATTGTCAGAAAACAGGTTTGCATAACAGCAACATTTTCCATATACAACGCAATGACTTGCTTGGGAATTAAATTGCAAGTCAGTTTTAGACAGCATAGCCAGCTGTAACATAGCACACATTGCAACACACATGCTGAATGTTATTACTTGGTGTCAGTGTTTATTGAAGCTAGTGGGGATTTGAGAAACAAGCCCTGGCGCGGGAAACACTAACAATGTGATGGCACTTAATGTCTCAGTGAGTGTAAAAACTTTGAGGAATAAATTCTCCAAAGACAGAATACTTTGGAAAATACCTGCTAATCCTTTAAACCCCTAAGACACTTTAATTTTCATATTTGGTGATGATAAGCCACAGATTTCATCACTAATCTAAAAAATATCCTGTGGTTTTTGGAAAAGCACGGGAGACACCAGGTGCAGGTTCAGTGGCAGATTTTGCAGTGGCAGCTCCAGCTGATCTCACTGGAAAGAGTTTATTTGCTGCTGTCTGCTGGTCCCTTGCTGTCTTCTTTTGCTACTGCAGGAACCAGGCTCAGCAAACTTGAACTACACTTACTTGTCACCTTTAAGAAAAAGATTCAGTACTCTAGAACGTTGCTTCATTTTAGCTGCAAGACTGGAATCAAATTGAGCCAAATCAACTCTGTTGTATCTCTGTTGAGTCTGGTGGGCTTGCTCAGTGGGTAAATTTAATCCAGAGTAAGAATAACACGAACCACAGATGGCGGGGTTAAGTATATTGTTTGTATTAATGGCTAGACCATGGAGAGCTGCCCATACTGCAAAATCCCCCTCCCATCTGGCTCCTTCAAGGGATATGAAATGACAGCAAGGGGAGACCAGCAACAAAATGTGGCGCCAAGACCGAGTTTCCCCTGTGCTCAGAGATGTGGACCTGCTGGCAGTGGTGCATGGGCTCAGCTCACCAACTGTGCTGACCTGGCATCTCAGGGAGCAGGATAGGTCACATTGCTGTGCCCTCTGATGGCAGTAAAGTTATAAATACATTTTTGGAACAAAAATAGGAACCATCCACCACAGCTATTTCTGATGAGCTCAGAATAAAGTTAGGTTTTGGTTTTTTTTCCCTCTGTTTCTTAGCAGGGCTGCTGAGCTCTCCAGCAGAACAGGAAGTAGGCTGAGGAGCTGTTTGAGTAACCAGGGTCGTTAGATCAATGGAAAAAGCGGTTTGAGTACACTCTGTGAAAGTGCAGTCAACGATTTTGAAATTACTGCAGTTTCTCTTCCTAGGTCAGGGCTGTTGTTCATGCCAAGGGGACTTAAGTTACTACTGCTCTTTCTGTAAGCAACCAGAACATTTCTTTTTGATGATGTACATAATGTGCACCCAGTGGTGAAGTAAAAAGTTTTCCCTTGGTGTCCTTGGATCAGATTCACAGATGAGTTAAGAGATAATTTGATCAGGATCCTACATAATTTTGAGATACTTGCCATGCTACTTGGAGGAAAAGTAAGCTTGCTTCTACTCACAGCTGGGCGTGAAGAGGTCAGAGTAGGTGAAGAGTGATGGAGAGGATAAGAGATAATATTTTCCTATCAAGGTGGAAGATGTACAGTTGTCAATTTCAGAATTGAGGTTGATCCTACATTTTAGTGACACTTGCAGCTTCTTTCATGTTTAGCAAGTTCAAATGAGATCTGAATGCATGCCAAATGAATCTTTCAAGGGCAGTGGAATTGGGTTGAAAATATCTCCAGCACAGATAATTCAAAGGAAGTGCAACTTTCAAAAAAACATGTGAAATGGCTCTAAGAATCTACCTGTTTTTTGCTGTTTTCTTTTTACTTTTTTTCTCTTTCCTCTCCTTAGTCCTACATTCACCTCTCTCCTCTGCCATCACGTCACTTTTTTTGTTTTTAGCTCATCTCCCAGAGGCATACAAAGGGTTTTTGGTCCCATCACATGCTCCAGCTCAAACTAGAGCACGATTCTGTTGTGACACTATTTTCTCCAGGATTCTGTCAAGCTGAGCTGCAGACTCTCCCTGGTTTTTCGCTGATTGTCTTTTCAGCTGTCCTCCTCTTGCGACACTCCCGTTGCAGCCAGGCAAAGGCCGGTGCGAGCTGCAGCGCGGAGACCATGCCGTGAGTGCAGGGAGCAAGGGGAGCACGGGGAGCAAGGGGAGCATGGGGAGCATGGGGGGTGCACGGGGGCAGCGGGATGGGGCAGCTCTGGGGTGGGAGTGGCACAGCGTGGGAGAGCAGGGCCAGAACAGAGAGATAAGGCAGGCAGGAAGGGGACAGGCAGGTGGAAAAGGGAAATGACCACGGGGGCCAGGAAGACAAAAGAGAATACAAGGGAAGCTATGAAGCCATCTGGGAATCTGCTCTAGCCACGTGTAAATCATTGTGGTGTCCCACTGTGCGCAGAGCGAAGCGGCGCCCGGGGGAGGCCGGGCAGAGCTGGGATGGCGGCCTGGAGCTGTGTGGGGTGAGCCCATGGGGTGACCGGGGGACGTGGGGACAGCCTGGGGGCACAGTGGTGATGGTGGGCATGGGGAGGTGTGCAGGTGCTCCTCAAGGTGGGGTGCATGGGTGGCAGAGCTGTGGCAGTGGAGCAGTGTCCCGTGAGGATGACGTTGATGGAGCCGCTTTTACTTGGAGTTGTATCCAGTTGTGTCGGGTTCTGGGTGATGGCTGAAGAGCGGGAGGAGGGGTGGGTGCTATGGGCTGGAGGCAAAATGGGAAGTCTGGGAGAAACTGAGTGCAAAATGTGATCAAGAGATGGGAAAGGAGCAAAGTGGAGGGAAAAATAATGTGATAAGTTGCATTGTGAAAAAGTAATGGAAGAAAGCATTATGCAAGGCTGACATGGAAAGGCAGGGGGAAGAGAGGAGAGCTTGAATAGCAAGACTTTATAAGTATTTAATGATGGATGGCTGGGGTGGGATTTGTGGCAAATAGCTGCAAATCTGAGCCAGCCTCCCGTTGTGTGGAGAGCAGGCCCCCGCAGAACACACTGTATGTGACCTGCCTGCACAGCATGAGAGGAGCTGAGGCTGAGCAGCCCTGTGACTGTAAAAGGAGTTAACTAGGATAGAGGCAGTCATCTACATTGAACATGTCTAAAAATAGGTGAAATGAATTTCAGTCCAGAGGACAAAATGTTATAGTAAATGAATACAAACAATCTTCGTGGTATCTAGCTGGGTTTGTTCATGTCTCCTCCATGCATGTGCACACAGGAGGTGTGTGGCCAGTTTCAGGACTTGTGCACATCAGGTGCATATGCGGACACCAGCTCAAACCTAGTTGCAGTGTTCATGTCTCACATCTTCTGTGCAAAAGTCCTCTGCACCTCAAACACTGAAAAACTGAGCTGTGATGCTAGAGCAGGCTGTGGTTCTTCAGGTGTCTGCAGTTTTTATTGTAAATCACTCCTAAGAGCCTCAGGGAAGAGCAGGGAGATGTGGTGCATTTTCAGGGAGTGCTGCTGCTAACCCCATCACTTTGCTGTAGAAGGGGCTGCCTGATTTTTTTCTCAGCTCTCCTGATTGTCTCTGCCAGAGGTATAGGGGTTACTTTGCTTTAACTCACACTGGGAGGCACCAGTATGACAGGGGAGAAAAGCCCCAGTCCCCAGTGGTGCCATATGCCTCACGCCACCATGCCATCTGTTCTGAAGGAGAGATAATTTCTTTCCCCTGGTGAGAGGACCAGTTGGAAAAGAATAACCACATCTCTGTGGGGATACTCATGGGATGTGCCAAGAGAAGCCCAGGCAGATGCAGTTATTTAATGGGATCCCTGAGGGATGGATGTGGAGCTGTCTGTATTGGAGACGTCCTCTGGCTGCCCCAGCCAGCTCCCTGCAGCACTGCTCTCCTTCCTTCTTCCAGTTTCTGTACATGTCCTCATCTCCAAAATCAGGTCTGCAGGTCCCCTGCCTCATCTTTAAAACTCCCTGCGCAATTAACATGCACAGGCACGTCCTTGGCAGAAAATGGCCCCAAAGGATAGGCAACAAGAGGATGGCACAGTTTGAGTAGCTCAAGGTTATTTGTAGGAAAAGCTTGGAATATCTCTCTCTGCACCAAGAAGTGGCAGAATGTTCATGGGGGTCCTGAGTCTCTGGTATGACCTGAGCTCATTTAACAGTCTCCACTGTGGAAGAGAACAGAGTTTCAATCTAATGCGGGTGATGTTGGGCAAACGCTTTTAGTGCTTGGGTCTGATTAGTCGTAATTGAGCTCCTGTTTCACTTAGTCCTTTACTGGAGGCTGCTCATTCTTGTGCTGCGCATTTCCTCTGCCTGCAAAAGCACTTAGAGCAGCTTGGATTCCGAAGTCACATATTGTCAATATTTATGCCCCCTGAGTGGTTTTCCAGGGAAGCTCTTAGTCTTACAAGTCAAGAAAAGACACGTAGTACTTGTTAGAACCAATACTAGCATGGTGCAGAGTTCATTCTTAGGCAGCAGGTGGGTTAGAAGGTCTTATTTTTGTGCAATTAATTTTGTAAAAGCTCTCTCCCTCCTTCTCCCTGCTTTCATTTTCTTCTGTGTCCTGGGGTCTCAGAACAAAAGGGTTTCAAAGGGTAGGTGTGTACTTTGAGATCACTTGCTGGTAATGCCCAGAGGAGCAGCACTTTTCTATTTCCACATTCATGTTAGCTGTTGATACATGTTGTCACATCCCAGTAATTCTTTAAACCTGTTCGGAGGGGATCACAGAAACCCAGTAAGCCACTTTCACATTACTGTAATAGTTTTGTAGTATTTTGTTTAGAAACTTGTGTGAAACATTTCTTCTTGCCTTCCTCTGTACCCCTCAGGCTGAAAGTGAAAAGGACTTGGTGAAGAAAACTGAGTAAGGAAATCAACAAAGTTTACATAAGGAATTATTTAGTCTGCAAACTAATGGGTTTCAGGTGAAATATCTAAGATCATTGCAAAAACTCTTCCATTAATTTCTTTCCACTCTACCCTGTCTGGTAAATTGACATACACTTTGTGAGAAGAAATTGTGAGGATATGCACACACACTTGGAGAAGAAATTATCCATGCTGGGGAGCTCCCTGCTGTGGGATGCTCTGAGCCCACCTGTGCCAAGTGGAGAAAGGGCTGGGGAAGCATCCCAGCCATCTGCTTGCAAATTTGCAGGCTGGGATAGGCAGGCACATGTGGGATTCCAGCAGTGCTGCACATTGGAAGGAACGGGATGGGATTTTTGCACTGCAGCCTCCATGGCCGATGTGGGGGCTGTCTGCAGTGGACAGGGGGCTGCAGAGGCACTGCCTGGCCCATGGCAAAGGCCCACAGCTTTCTGAGGTGGTTGAAGTCTGTGCTCCAAACAAGAGGGCAGCTCCTCATGTTCCTCAGGTTCATCTTCCTGTGAACAGGGCCACAGCTGAGAGCAAACACCTGGAATGCACTTGCTGTCATCTGTGCCATGCAGGCTCTGCTGCCCTTATAGCTGGAACTCATTTGCACAGTTTCCTATTAAATGCAGCACCTGAGACAGTGAAAGCCTTAGGTTTTGTGACTCCTTAGACCCCACATCACAAATGATGAGCCCCAGGTCCATCACATGGAATTGCATCAGCCCAGTGTCAGTGTCAGGCATCACAGGAGCAGGACCCAAAAAGGTGTGATTTTTTCCCTAAAGTTGGTGTGAACTCCCAGCATCTGCCATGCAAAGCTTGAGGTGATTCCAAGTTGCTGCTCCTTGGAGGGTGCTATCAGCAGGGCGTCCCTGAGCATTTTGTGCTGATGGGCTTGGTAGGCAACATTTTCCCCTGCTGTGAAGTCTCTAAGCTATTATAGCTTCAGCCCACCTCTCAAATTTACAGCAGCTGAGGATCTGGCTGCCATCTCAAAGGGTTACGAACATTTTGAGCTCTATTACAAAGCCCCACCCTTTTCCTGCAGCTTTAGTCTTGAGGGGTAGTGCTGCTTGAGACGCTTTATTGTAACAGAAAATGAAGAGAAATGTGGAAAAACAAGGCAATAAGATTCTTGCTTTAAGGTATGCAGCTGAATTTTTTATCTAGAGAGGGGAAGAAGGTACTCTTTCTTCAGTAGGTGGTTTTAGACTGTATTTGTTTAAGCAAGGAGTGAAGTGTTTAGGACCTTAGGGTTCCCCCAGGTTTCTGCATACTACATGAGCATTCTTTAGAGAGAGAGCAGCTCTGGTCTGCAGGTGGTTTGTGTATGGCTGCGTGTTGCCCTTTCAGCACAGGGACTTCAGCCCTGCTCTGTGTCAGGAGGGAAACTGTGCTTGAGCATCACCAGCAGACCCAGGGATTGCTGTGAAGTCTTTATTAAATTCAGTTGGCTGCCAGGAAGGTCTCAGGACTGAGAGAAGGATGCTGTTTGGGATAGGTCTGAGGCACATCAGCAGGGCTTTCAGGCAGTAGCTGGTCCATCATTTCCCTCATACAGGAGCCGTGCAGTTGAAGTGCTGGAGCTGTTCCTGGCTTCCCATCCACAGCCTGTGTGGTTCATGTGGTGGGCCTGAAAAAAACAGGAAACAGGTACAGCTGGGTGATTGGCACATATTGGTGCATGAGACACTTTGAAGAGAGAAACTGATGCACCAGCGCCACAACTGAGAGCTGATGGGCTGGAGAGATCACTGTTGCCTTCTGAGATCACTGTTGCTCCTTACCGTGTTTTGTGGATTTGGGTAGTCCAGGCACTCCTGTTGGATGCTGCTGTGTTGTTGTGTGCCATCAGGCTACATGCCCCCATGGGAAAGGATGCTCTTCCAGTTCTTGGGTTGTCCTCTGCCTCTGCTCTGTTCAGGCAAGTGATTGTCTTTTTCCTCCTTGGTCCAGCAAAACATGTTCCTACAGGTGGACCGTCTGACTCTGCTGACTGACAGCCTTGGAGTTTCAGTCTGTGGCAGAATTTCCACAGAAATTCCCCATTCCTGCGCTGGATTATTCTCCTCCAAGTGATGGGACTGGCTGTTTTTTACCATCCCATCAGGCTGGGAGCTGGCAGAGCTCCACTGCCTGCACACAGCCAGCACAGGACAATAGAGCTTGTCTCTGATGCCTGGATGTTTGCTGCTGGGTTAGGCACCCCCAGGCTTTGCTCTGCAAAGAAACAGCATATCTAATCCTGTGGAAGTTTCATCCCTTTTAGTCAGGGGTTTGTACAACTGCTTTCAATGATTGTCTCTGTGAATGTTAATAATCCATAATTTGGTTAGTCTTCTTTGTCAAGGGCCACCTCCCACAGTAAGTGCTGAAGGGGCAGACAGGTGAGGTTGGACATAAAAGCAGATGCTACAAGGGTGCATGACCACAGAGATGTACACAGCCTCATGCTGAGGGGAGTCCTTAACCTCTCATGAAAGAAGAGATAAGCAGTATGTTTCTATCTTCTGGTGGCAGGTTGCCAAGGTGAGCAGGTTAGCACCAATAAAAACACCTCTCTTTTCTACCTTCAAATGAGGGTCTGCGGGTTTCCTTTTCAGATTTGCACTTTTCTTGCTACCCCTTTCAGCTGGCCTGAGGTGCAGTAACCAGCAGGTGGAAGAGACCTTGGGAGATTAATTGTGAGTGGCTTGAGGAGAAGCAGGAGCACAAGTGTGCACAGCCTGGGATACATACCCGGAACCCAGAGCCCTCATATTCTGTTGTGGTGTTCCTCGGCATGGTGTTGCTTTTGCCACACACCTGCTCAGTGTGCTTCAGCCACAGGGATGGCAGGAATAAGTTTCTGACACATATGGTACAGCACACAGGCAGCACATCTGCACATGCAGTGGCCACTGTCACCGCCAGTGCTTGGACCTTCAGAGCTAAAGATGTGAACTTTTTGTCTGGGGTGAAGAACATGATTTGGGGAGGGGTTTACCTGTCCTTTGTGCTGTGGTGCAGGGTGTAGATGGGGACAAGAGTTCTTGGGTCTGAGGAACCCGAAGTGACATCCTCCCCTCTCAACTCCTGCTCTGAGATGTGAGTGCTTCCATCCACACATTGACTGGTGCCTCTGTTGTATTTACACCCTATGGACCCAACTCCAAAACTTCTTTAAACTTTGCCTCCATTCTTACTGGAAAGTAATGCTCTCACTGAAATTTAAGTGGAGTTTTTTGTCTAATATGAAGATTGCTTTTACTTTTAGATTCACTTTCAGATTTTAGAAATCACAAACATCCCTGGTTGCTCTAATAGTTGAAATCAGAATAGAAACATGCTGTTTATGTGGCATGGGGAGTGAGAAACCCATGGCACCTCTGTGACTGTCACCAATAAAACCTGTCACAAAGAGCCTGCTCACTAAGAGGGGTGTTCACGAGCAGAGGCATTGGTACAAACCTCCTGCACCATCACTTCATTTCAGACCAGTGCCCACTTCTGCTTTATGTCTCACCATAGCCTGGGGAAGGATGGCATGCTGGAGACACTCTGTTGCAGGCACCAGTATGGGGAAGTTCAGGCTGCTAGGCTGGACCTACAGTACTTCCCTTAGCAAGGGACATCCTGCACCGTGAGCATACACCCTCAGGTTTCTCTGTTATCAGCAAGAAGTCTCTGCCTAGGTTCTCTGGACACTTTGTTCCCAAAGCTGGCATTACAACCTGATCATCAGGTATCTGGGTAGGAGAAGCCAGGTATCTCCAAACATGCTGTGCATTGAAGGCAGCCTGGGGTGGGAACAGCTTCATCCTCTGGAGGATATGGCAGGTCTGAATTCCTGTAGCCTTCTCCCTGTGCTGTTGTCCCTGGTCCTGTGGCAGCTTCAACAGTGGTTGTGGCAGCCTGGCTGTGATCTTTGGGCCCTTATGGGAGAGCAAGGGACACGGCTGGGACACAGCCCTGTGTTGGCAGCTGGGGACAGGAGCAGCCAGGCAGTAGCTGTGGTGGAACTGGGGCTTTGCTAAGGAGAGCCACAACGTGAGTATGAACTGGCCCAGCTTCATCTGCTGTGCTGTCACCAGAAGGGATGGGCTTGCAGTCTCCCAGTGCCCCTACTCCATCATGATGCTATAGAAAAAAAATTGTCCCAGGGACAGATATGTTGGGTCTTGGCTGCTGAGTGTGGTTGCTGCTACCAGGGACCTAGAATTTCTTCTCTGGATTTGTATTTTTTTCCTGAGCACTGTACTAATTCTTGTTGTGCTTTTCCCTTCTCTATTTTTCGTCCTTAATTACTCTCATTGCCCTCTTTTCCTGACAAGTCAATGCCATTAAATCCAGGCACCAAATCCAGAGGGAGAGTGGCAGCATTGACTTTTTGGGCAGGCTTCTGAGGGCTCTGCAACTTTCTTATGAAACTCTTTTGGTGGAAGCAATTTGGCTGCTTTTTTCAGTCACTTCTGCCTGCAGCCATCACCAGTGACTTGCCTCTCTCGGCATTTAGACAATCTGCCTCTGAAATGCAGAAAGTTTTGTTAGAAGTTGCACATTATACTAGAAGGTCTTGGTGGTAATATACATAATCTTTTAATCTCTTCTATTGTACAGGATGTACCTCAAATAGGCTCCGATTCCTGTTTACTTTAAACATTATCTCAGCATTAGTACACAGGCTTTCCTGATTATTTCTCCTCCTCTGACACAGGCTTTCCAGATTTTTAAATATTTTGTATTTAATAAATCACACAAGTCAAAAGTTGGATTTTATAATCAACATTGTAAGACCTGAAATACAAACCTTTCCAACAGAAAAGAGCTGGACACAATTTTTTTGTCCAGCTAAGTGAAGAGGTGTGTATGGCCCCACAGTGACTGCAAGCATTGGAGAAGCTCCCCTCCTTTTTGGGAGCCCCTGTGGAGGAACTGAGTGAGGGGCAATGAAAGTAGAGCTTTCCAGCAACTTCTGCCAGCTGATTTGGGCCTCTCTGTACTTTTGTTGAAATGACACCCACCAGGCTCTCTGCCCTTGGTTTTCTGAGCACATTTGTGGCTGTGCCAGGGGCAGGCATGGGAGCTCTTTGTTAGGAGTTGTGGGGTGCAGCCCCCTGGCTGGGGACAGCAAATGCTGTTTTGCTACCAGGGCTCACATCTACGTGGGAATAATCATGTCACAGGCATCCTTGAGTGCTCCATTTTAAAAATGAGGAAGGCTTGGCAGAGAGGTCAGCCTTACCTTAAGCACCCACTTACTTGGATACCTCTGGTTTGTAGCCCATTTTGAGGCTGGCAAGGTTGAAGTGCAGCTTTTGGTTCAGACAGTGCTTCATGCTCATAAACACTACATGAAGGGTCTTGGCCCTCCACACTTCAGTGGCCCTCAGGGAAAAACTCTGGCTTCAGTGAGCATATCCAGTGCCTGCTGGAGCACAGAGCACTTTTCAGAGCTCCCCTCTCCTCACTCCTCAGCCCTTGCAGTGACACTGCAGTCTTCCAGGCACACATGGTCCTCTGTCAGGCAGCCTTTAACATGACTGTAACTCTTTTTTGTTCTCTGTCTTATTTATGGCTGTAAAGTATGTTTCTTCCAGGCCAGCAGAAAACAAGTCGATGTAGAAAACAATATGCGATTGAGTTTGCAGTGGTGCATCTAATTTACAGGAACTGGCTCCTTACAGTACAGTACATGCTGTGAAATAGCAGGTCTGCCTTGGCACTAACTGGACAAACAGAGGTGACTAAGCAATCCAGTTGATTTATGGCAGTAGCCTTGCACAGGAGATCCGGGAAACCTCTGGGAAAACTGCCTCTAGTTTAAGGAATGGCCACGTGCGAATTATAAAGGCTCCTGGGCGCAGCAGAGACCTGTCATCAGAGCCTAAGGAGAGAAACATGAGGCAGGAGAGCACTTAGTGTTTGAGCAGTGCCTCTCCCGGAGCTCTCTGAGCCTCAGGCTGCCAGCGTGTGCGTGGAAGAGCCTTCCCTGCCAGATTGCAATGCAGGGGTTCCCGCGGCAAGCCAGCGATGATGGACTGTTGTGGGAATTCCTATCACAGGTAGGGCTGTGGGGGCAGACAGGGAGGAGTGACGGGTGCTTGGAAAGTTTGAGGCACGGCTGTTTTTTTGTGGCAGAGAGATGGGTACAGGGGGAGGTTGGTGTGGATGAAGTGGCTGCGTAGCAGGGTGATGGGGGAGGACAGAGGTCTGGTTTCAGGGGTGTCAAGTGCCTTCAGTCTCTGGAAATGAGGGACTTGGGGATGCTTATTCCTGTGGCAGTGCAGTGTTTTGTGTTAGGCAAATTAAAGGCCACTGGCTATGGGCAGACACAGAGAATGTTTTATTGAATAAGGAGGAAAAGTAATTTACTTGATTTGACTTATGGCAAAAGGCCTTCCATCATGACAGGAAATATTTGAGCAGTCTCTGAATACAAGCTGTGGTGTCTCTACGAAATGCTGTTAGACATTACATTTGGGGTTCTTTTTGCCTAATCCTCTTGTACCCTCAGAACAGTGTCTCACAGCTTAGATTTGACTGGCTTGAGCTGCAGAGAGATTTTTTGTGCTCAAGGATAGCTGAGATTCACTGAACCAATGCTGTAAGAAGCTGTTTTGGCACTACGAGGATTTTTGGGGTTAAATGGTGGGGAAGAAGCAGGGCCCTGCTCAGCTCTGCAGCCCAGCAGGCAAGGGTTATTCTGCCTTCCCTCTTCCTTTTCCTCACATCCCACTCTTTTCCCTCATCCCTCACCACACTGTGCTGGAGCACACAAACCCTTTGCTGCTTGAGCGTTCCGGGTTTGGCATGCCATGGCCACCCCCACAAGTGCTGGCAGTGCCAAGGGAAATTTGCCTCGTCTCAGTCACCACTCAATTCCCAGTGCTCGGTGTCTGCTGTGCAGGGCAGCCCATCAGAAACACCCTGGCACAGTTCACAGGCTGATGCCACTGCTCGCTGGGAAGGGCTGTGTTCTCCCTGCCCACCCCTCTGCTCCACTCCAGACAGAGTCCATGGAACTGCATCCCGTGGGGATGAAGAAATGAATGTCCCACGTCATTAGGGGGTAACAAATGCTGAGTGCAATCTTTTCTTCAGAAGTAATAGGAAAACAAAGAGATTAGTGCTTGCCACATTTCCTAGGAAAACACGAGTAACTTGCTGGGAAGGACGGCTGCCATAGCCGTGAAATGTTGCTGGAGATGTAGCTCTATGTCCTGTTGCACAAGGGGCCTCAGCTTTAATGGGCAAATCTGGGGAGAAATGAGGCAGAAAGGATGAATCAAGCTAAAACTGAAAAGTTTGCTGCTTGGACCTACTAGTGTGAGTATGTAGGGTGTGAAATAATGGTTTTACTGGTGGAGGAGAGTGGAGAGCAGAATGCAGATGCTCTGCCTGTTGATCGAGGCACAGGTGCGGTATGTAAAGTACCTTTGGATCACTCTAGGAGTGGAGGAGGAGGGAGTTTGGCAGCAAAACATGGAAATTACTGCCTCTCTCTGAAAGGAATTGATTCATGAGATCAGATAGGGTAAGGTTTACCAGATTAAAACGACTTTGCAATGCCTTCCCTGTTTGTGGGGCACCACCCAGAAACACAGATCAAAAATCCATCCTGGGTTTCGTTGGATGAGTGGCCCTGCACATCTCCACCCCTTAGGTCCAGGGTCTCTGTGCCAGCTGTAGCAGCTGTCTCAGCTGTGAAGGAATCCAGGAATCCCACACGTGGGCTGCTCTGCCAAAGCAAAATGGGGCAGAGGGAGGTGGCAGGGATCAGTAGGCACCTGGCAAATCAGGATTGCCTCCTTCCACATGGGCTGCAGCACTTGTGGCTGACTCAGAGTCTTATCCCTGTGCCCTCCTCTACACCTGGGGGCAGAGGTGGAGGTTTGGGTTCCTGTAATTCCCCACAGCCTTGAGGAGAAGAGCCCAGAGAGGATCAGTATACTCGATGAGTTTAGGAATCCACACAGTGCCATTGTCGCAGCATGAAGGCACTGCATAGGTGCCTAAACTTGTGGAGCTACTCCCTGTGTGTAATGAAATATGGGGAGAAATACTTCTGTGAATCTGAAAAACCTGATTTGAAAGCTGTAATTCTCATGTGTTACTCTTCCAACAATTCCTCAGTATGTAAACTCTCAGCATATTGTAAAAAAATCTAAGACAGACCTCAAAGAAACTACGAAATAGGGGAAACTTGTCAGGTGGGAATGGCATTAAAGAGCTGCTCCTCTAGGAAGCTGTAACTTGATTTTCTGTGCATTTATCTGCTGATATCTCAGCTGCCAGCCCCTCACTGTCCTTGAAAACATTCTTTATTGCCAGACCCCGGATGCTACAAGCCTGCATTGATAACTGGCTAGGTGGCACTGAGGCACTGGGCGTTGGGGGACAAGGACTTTCCAAGCAAGCCACTGACCTTCTACTTGCTCATGACCTATTTGAGGGTGGGTTGTTTTGAACTGCTTTTTTAAAGTAATGGTAGAGTTGAATCAATGTAGGGGTAGGCATTTTACCTACTGCTTATGTTTTGGAAAAACATCACTTGCATGAAACACTAGTCTCAAACTAGAGCTGTTGGGGCCTCTGCCTTTCCTGTTCTTCTTCTCTATGTGTGTTGAAAGGAACATAATTTAATATGGTTGTCCTGTAGTTTAGAAATGTGGTTATGCTAAATGGCTGTCTGCTAGATTACTCTAATGAGGTTTCCTCTAGATCCCATAGAAATTGCAGATGTTCATGCTCAACATTGCAAAGATAAGCTTAAAGTTCAAATGAAGCTTTGCATCAGAGTGGAAGGAGGAAGCCAGATCTTGTCATTTCCTTGTCAGAGCTTTGTGTTTGATAGAACGTCTTGATGATATGTGGCATGGATATGCAATTCATCACCACCTGGCTTTTCACACAGCTGTAACAAAAATGCATGTTCTCATATCTCCCTGCTCGTCATACACAATTGGGGAAGGTGTATCCCAGGACAAGAAAACAAATGTGTTTTCAGACTCAGGCATTCAAAATATGTGCTTTAGGTGGTGGCAGTCCTGGGATGTGGAAGATGTAGGCTCACTTTCTTCTGTTGCAGCATTTTGATTCTTACAAAGCCCCTTGTAAGTGAATCAAGGCCAGTGACCTCATTTTCAGTAAATTAAACGGCAGGATTATTGCTGATTTTTTCTGTAAAAATGTCTGATTAAGTCACAGAGTAAATAATAGGAACAAATATTTCAGAAGGACCTTTCCCTCGGTGTTTGTTCCCATTGAGTCAGTCCTTGTTACATCAACAAACAGTGCCACTTCAGTAACTGCAGGAATCAACAGGGCTGAGCGGAAATCACAACACGTTGAGCTGATTCCTCCTTTCCCCTCAGCTGGGTCATCACCATGGCTTTCAGTTTCCACCCTGCCCCAGTATGAATGTGGTCAGATAGCACAGCCTGGCCTTGAATTCAGAAAGTGGTGATGGATTATGCTAGTCCCATCCTGTCCCACGTCAAGAAACTCGTCATGGGTCTGTCTGGCAAACACTTGGCTCTACATCATCTTCTTGAAGATGAGCCCTGGGGCAAGCCCTGTGCTCCAGCGAGACTGTCTGTCCCACAGTAACCCCATGTTCTGGGCACCAGTGCCAGGGCCCGTGGCTCCTGCCCTCCTCCTGTCTCTTGGTCTCACTGCTGCAGTTGAATTTCTGCTCAGCCCCAGTCGGGGACATCCTGCCAGTCCTGGAAAGTCACTCTCTTCCACAGGGAGAGGGGCCACTGCCCTTTTAGTGATATGATTCCTCTGCTGGTCTGGCAGCATTTCAGCATGGGACTTCCACGTCTCTGAGCATGAGCTGGGAATGCTTGGCATGAAGGAGCAGTTCCAGAGCCCTGTGCTGTGCTGATCCATCTTTCCCAGTCACTGAGAGCAAGCACTGACCCACTGAGTGACCTGCTCTGTTCCCAGCTGCCACAATCAGCTGGAGGAGCGATCAGAACAGAACAACTTGCCTGCTGGACCTGGGGAAAGTACCTGGGCTGGGGGATCCTGCCCATCCACTGGGAATGGCTTGCAAGCTGAGAGCACAGCACAACTGGAAGCTGTCATCCCAGTTGTGCAGCCTGACAGCTCATTTCCGTAGGGAGTGAGCCACCGAGTGGGAATGCTGGAATTGGCTGTTACTGGCTCCCTCCAGGCAGCCATGGCTATTGCGACATGAGGTAGGGAACTCCAGCTGAGGCAACAGCCCCCAGGTCCCCAGGAAATGGGATTACTAACAATTTCCCCGCTAAACACCTCCATGTCTCTGCTTTTACTGGGAACGAGACGGGTAGAGCTTCTTGCCTGCAGATGGGCAGTCCCTGCTGAGCAGCAAAAGGATCACAAGATGTTGGATCTTGTCTGCTGTCAGTAGCTGACGCTGAAGGCACCTTTGGAGGCAGCAGCAGGGATTCAACTTTAAGAGAAGCTGTGCCACCACATATCTACTCACCTGGCTGAATTGCCTTGCATTTTCCCCACAAGTCATTTTGAGGTTACTAGGACAATGTCTTCGGTCAGAAAACATCCATAAAAGCTCACCAAAGAGGGAAGAGAGGTAAGAGAAGGGGCACAAGTGGGGATGTAGTAAAATGGCATCAATGGAAATGATTTTTCAGCAAGCAAAATGCAGGCTTGGTACAACTCCAGTTCTGCAGACTGTGAACACCTCGTGCTGCCCTTGAACTTTCTAGCCTGCCTTCCTCCCTGGGAAGGGGAAAGGGCACAGTCTGCATTTGCCATCTTCAAGGGCTTCAGATGAGATTCTCAGTGTTTTGGAGTTTGTAAACCTCTGTTCAGGGCAAGGGGAAGCACAATAGCCACAGGGGTAGCCTGGCACGGGTTCAGAGGTAGCAGGTTTTCTGACTGTTTGGTGCTGGGCTCAGAACTGTCTCTAAAAGTTGCTGGAAAATATTTTCTACTAATAACACTTCTTTTTTCCTGTTTTTTCTACGCTCACATTCTTTTTCTCTGGCATTTTGGCTGACAGTTGAATGGATTTATTACTCTAATAGCAGAAAATGACCATCAGCAAATCCCTGTGTTTTTGCTGCCCCTAAGGCAAACTGCTCACAGTTTCTCCATACTCCAGAGCACAGATATTTTGCGGGGTTGTTTTCCAGCCTCTGTCTCCAGGCTGTCTGGGCAAACCAGGCTCCACTAGCAGAAAAATTCCTGTGCCTGCATTTCAGTCCTGCCAAGGGTGCCTTTTGTGCACTGGGACAACGCATGACAGTAATTCAAGGGAAGGCTTTGAGGACTGTGGGGAGTTAGGGGGAGAGCCAGGACACAGAGCTGTCTTAGTGACAGTGTGTCCTCCTGGACACATGGTGTGTGACAGGGGAATACGCTCCCGCCAAGGGTCAGATTTGGCCTTCGTGCGGAAGGACAGGATGCTTCTGGTTCAATTCCACGCATTGGTGGAAGTGCATTTCCAGGGCAGAGCTTTGTCCTGTATCAGGTTTTGTACATCCATACTCTGCCAGCAGCTCAAGCCATTTTGGATATACATGCTGGATGCAGCTGTGCTCATGTGACTTCCTGGGCTAAACTTTGTTACGGGGGAAAAAGCAAAGTCTTTGTTTACCCGTCTCAATGGAAAAGTTTAGTTCTGGCCTGTCTTGCCAAGGAAGGAAGGAGTGTGCCCAAGTGATAGTACAGCAAATTCTGGTTGCTGGTGGACGAGGGATGGAGCTGCCTGCCAGGCACACCATCATCACACCCTGGCTGTGTAAAGCTGCCCTGGGGCATGGGGCTCCAAGGTACAGTGAGCATGGCTCTTCCTTGGCTTTTTCCATTGCAAGAGATGGCCACAGTGAGGTGTTGGTCGAGTTTCTTTTGTCTGTCCAGCAGAAAATGAGGAGTAGGAGAAGAAAGCACTGTGTATGTGGGATGGGAATGGGTCAGAAAGGAAAATATCTTAGGCCACACATGCCCAGATGATGTAGCATACATAGCGCATGGTGGGACCAATCCTTGGCTTTGAAGTACCATCTTAATTTGAGTAATCATAACTCTAGTATGAGCTCTCAATCACTGTGTGCAGCTCTCAGCTTTCTCAAAGCATGCAGCTACCCAACCCTGAGTTTGGCCTTTATATTCCAGTTCTTTTTGTCCTCCTTCCCCTGACTCAGGTGTTAATGGCTCCTGAGCATGGTGTGCTTGGCTGACATGGATGCTTGGCTGGCATGGCTGCTCTCTCACAGGGCTAAAAGACCCAAGTTGCCCCTATGACTTTCATTTATATAGGTTGAAATTATCACAAGGTTAAATTACAGCCAGGCAATGCTCCTGGGTGCTTTAAAAGTTACAGGCTTTAAAAGTTGGCTCCAGAAAGTTGCTCAAACAGGGCTCTATAAAGAGAAACTCATCCAGCTTCATTTCAGAAGCTGCTCTCCTGTGCCCAGCTGGGGCAGAGTGGTTCCAAATCACCTTCCCCAAAAAGCCTTCCCATCATGGCCAAAGCAGCACAGGAGTGGCAAAGGGCCCCACGCCACCAGAATAGGATCTACAGCGCACAAAGGGCAGGCTTGTCTGAAGAGAGGGTGGGTTTTTTTTCATAGTTTCCAATGGGACTGGGAGAGTCAATAAGACTGGGACTGACTCACAAAATCCGGCTCTTGAGACCAGACCATTGGAATGGATAATTTTTTATATTGTCTTCTGCCTTATCCAGGGAAGCGACAGTACTGTGGAGCGAAGAATGGTGCTCCACATGAGCATTACCCATCCCCCTGCATCTGAAACTTTCCACTTGAAAGCAAGAGCCCTCACAGTGAGCTCTGCTGCCAGTCCCAAATCCCAGCACTGGTTGCTGTGCAGCTGAAACACAGCTGCAGCTCCCCTCCTGATTTTGTCCAGATCCTTGGTTCTGTGAGTATTTCTTCTCCTTTCCTTTGGAGCTGCTTAAACTCAAATTAACAATCTCTTAATGGGATCTGCATCTTCCAAAAGAGTCTCTGTTAATTGCTTGTCACAGCTAAAACTTTCCAAACACTTTCAATGATCCTTTTTTAACTGCCTCTCTATACAAAAACAAAAATCTCCTCCCCTCATCTAGCCACTCTCTGGGATGTGCCAGTCATTGACTTGAGAATACTTTGTTCTTGTCTGGCACATCAGCAGGTGTCACAAATAGTCACCTCATCAACACGTTTTTTGTTAATATCTCAAACATCCTATGGCTATTAAAAATACTAAAAATACCTTAGCTCTTTAACAAGACACTTTGCAGCATGTAAACTTTTCCATTACAGAACTACTGACTGTAATCCCTAAAAGCTTACAGTTGTTTATAATCTAAGTAAAATAGGACACCTTCCCTCTACTTGTACTAGTGATTAAGTAAGAGGGATATAGACCTGTGCTGCTGTTTCCATAGGCATGTGACAGCCAAAATTAAATACTTTTATTTATGCATTTTTTATTCTTCCTCTGCATCCACAGTACTGCTGCCTGGACAACACCACTAACAGATTTAGGTCTTCTGAGATTTTTACATCTCCCTTTATGAGCTGGAGCATGGGTGTTGGGAGTCCCTGCCTTCCCCTCATGCAGGGGTGAGCAAGCTGAGGCAAGGGGCCCAGGCAGTCACTACCTAGGCACACTAGCTTTGGATAGGCAATTACATTTGTGATTAGGAGTGGAGAAAATTTAGCCACAACATTTGCATAGCTCCTGTGCAGATCTGTGCAAGTGCTGCTGTACGGTAGATACCAAACCCTGGGGTTGTAGTCGTGCCCTTGGCCCAGGGCCCACGTGCAGGAAGAGTGCTGGCAGCAGTTTTCTTGGACATATTGGAGATGCCAGCTCAGGAGAAATGGATCCTTCTCCCTGGTGGTGTCCTGGGACGTGTCCCTAGGTAGCTATGCCATCCTAGGCATGTAGGACCAGTGTACAGTGGTGAGGAGTTTGAGCTTCCCCCAATGACGAGGCTGCCACTGGGACTCAAAAGTCTTGTGGTGGCCATGGTTTGAAACACTTTGTTTGCTCTGAGAAGGAGCACATGAAAGATTTTTCAGTAGCTCCTGAAGTGGTAGCATCATAAATGCCACTTTTTCATCAATAGCTTCCTAACTTGTTTTTCATGAAGAGTGTCTTGGTGTTTGTACAGGTGAAGGAACAGTGAATCCAAATCAGTTTTATGCAAAAAAGGCAAATACTGCTTGTGTTAGTAGATTTCCATGCACCAAGGATAGTACATTTGCAAAGCAGTGCAGCTAATTTTCTGCAAATCTCTCCTCCTCATTCCATGTAAGGCCAGGGATCCTGTAAGGCCAGTTACATCCCTGAGAGGCCCTGGCAGCTATATGCTGTGGCACAGAGTTGTGACTTAGCAGTAAAAAATAAGGTTTTGTTCTCCACAGGCCAAACAGTGACTCAAAATAGTGGAGCCAAGCAGTGGACCTCAGTGAGGTCACCAAAAAGCAACAGGCTGCAAAAGGTAACTTCTGATTTTGAGTTGATCATGGTACCCTTTGTTCCAAGACTGCGAAGGTCTCAGTGCTTCTCTGTAGAGAGCTGGACTTGTTTTTCATGTGGAAAATCTACATGGGAGATATGAGGAACTTCTAGTGATCACCCTGTAGGTGAGACTGCCTGTCTCTAGCTTCCTTTTATCCCTAATCAACAACAGCAGCAATTCAAGAGCTTGGAAACTGATAGGGTCGCTTTTTTTCCCCTTCGGTCCAGGGGATGTTTTCCAAGCCATGATTCAGTACCACAGAACTAATACTTTGGTTTTACACCTTTCTGCTGGTCCCTGACTCCACAAATCGGATTGCTGCACTGTGAGCCAGCACACTGCTAAGAGGGGTGGCTTTGTGAGGAGCTGCAGCCTGCTGGTACTTGCACAGTGCTCCAGATGGTGGGGGAATTAACCCTGCAGGGCAGGAGATCCCTGCAAGAAATGTGGAGATTGCTGCTTCTGCCCACACCAGGGAAGGACAAATAGATTTGTGAACACATGAAAATAACTGAACCAAAGCGGAAACACTGAGCCTAAAATGTTGATCCTGAATTGTCATGATGAAATTACATCATGTGTAATACTGTCTAACAGTTAGCAGAACTTCTAGCAAGCATACTCCATCCCCCAAAACATTTGAGTTGGACTTGAAATAGGTATGTCCAAAAATGGCTTGATGTTCCCCAGTTGCCCATCTCTAGGCTCTGAGGTGGTTAAAAACTGCAGAAGTTGTTGTGTTTGGTGGTATTTAATATCTCAAAAGGCTGGCCTGCAGCTTCCAGCTGTGTGGGAGGTAGATAAGCTGTGACCAGAGGTGTCACATATCTCTGGCTTTGTGCAGAAGCTAGGCAATCTGCTGCCCCAAGCTCTGACTGAAGGACCATCCCCATGGTTGTTGGCATCCAGCAGTGGGAGAAGAGGGTTAAAATCAATCTGTGTAGTAAGATGTACAGTAAATTCACGATTATAAGCCACACCTGAATATAAGCCGCACCTTTTTTTTTTTTTTTTTTTAAAGGGGGAACAATGTGTAACAAAGTAACAAATTAGTAACAGAATCACTGCCAGCTGGGTTTGGTGTCAGGTTCTCAAGTTGCAACAGTTTTCATAGACCAGCGAAGCCTTTAAAGGCCGCCCCAGGCGCCCTCCCAGCCGGCTCTCACTTCCAGGTTGGCATTTCACTGGGATTTGTCCATAGATAAGCCGCACCTGAATATAAGCCACACTATTGGGGTAGGCTGGATTCTTCAATGAAAAAGGTGCGGCTTATAATCGTGAAATTACTGTACATCTGTAGATACCTGACCCTGAGATTCACCAAAGCATGGAGCTGAGAGAGACTGTGTGTATGGCAAACAGCTGCTGCTCTTGTGGCTGATTAGAGTGTGCTGCTGCTCCACATCCACGCTGCAAGACAGAGACCCGTCTCAAGCGTGGGCAGGGCTGGCTCAGCCCCCTGAAATTGCTCTGGGGGTGATGGCAGAGCAGTGAAATAGACATCCCTGTGGGTGTGACCCAGTGAAGGGACTGGCAGCAGTGCCTGTGCTAGTACAGCCACATTGCCCTTGCCCCAGCATGCCCAGATACCTGTGTGACACACTGGAGTGAGGACTGTGTCAGCCCATCCTCCCCAGGAGTCAGCCCTGTGCTCTGCAGAGAAAGCCACCAGGAACTTTTGGTTCTCCACCCATACCTCGCTCTGCTTGGAACCGTGACTTTTCTATACCCACACCCCAAGAGGGGCAGTAGCAGGTGTCCCCTTTTTCAAGCCAGATCTGAAATGGTACACTCATTTGTTCCGAATGAGACAGCTTTCTGGCTGCATCACGCACTCCTTGTGTAAAATGCAGTGTGAGTAGCACAGCAGGGCGCTGCCATCTCGCTGATCTCTCAGTCACTCGCTCAGGAAAGCTACCTCCTGCTCTGCAAGCTTCAACACCGTGTAATGGAAAAATGTAGAAGTGGGGCCTGGCTGTGCGTCAGCGGCTGCCTTGGCAACCTCCGCCTGTGCTCCACTCGGCAATAGGCGCGCGGGGCTGTCCATCTCCACCAGGGATGAAATGGGGCATTAAGCATCCCCCCTCCTCCCTTAGGAGGGAGAAGAAGGAAATACCAGGGTTTGCTGGTGTCACTGGAGCTTGCTGGGTGCTAACAAAGCGGTGATTTATGAGCACTGTGAAGAATTTCATCGTTCTTCAAAGCAGGACAAAGGCATTTGGCACTTGGCCAATGTGTTTGCATCAGTACAGGAAAAACGCTGAATTTCTTCAAAGCTGCCACAGCGTTTCCTATTTTTAGGCTAACAATGCCTGTTTTGCTGTACAGCATCAAATGTCAACAAAGAATGAAGATCTATTTATGTTGCTTTATTGTAAAGCTGAAGCAACAGGAAGCTGTGAGCCATCTGGGTGCCTTCTGAGCCCTCCAAAAACCCCATCCTGTGTCAGTTGTAAAGTGCACTGGGTCACCACTGTGCCAGCGGGTTTGCTTCTGATGGGGGAAGAAATTCCAGGAGTTTTGGGGATTGTCTCCCTGTCCTCGGACCCTTCAGGATACTGTGCACAGGAGAGGAACCAAAAGCCCAGCTATAGATTGTGCTTGCATTCAGAAACACTTTGTTTCTTGCTGCTGTTCAAGCTCTTCCTTTTGAGGCTGCATCTCAGCACCAGTGTGCACCTCGGTGTTGTGCCTGCATTTCACAGTCAAAAGGCTCACTGGAGGAAGGGATGGTGTGAAGGGCCCTCTGTGCTCCTGAGGTTGAGAGGAGTCAGGAAGGGCACCAGCTTTCCTGTGTTCTACAATATTGTTGGACAAAGCCAGTTTTGACAAAAGTTTCTATCCTTAAGGACTCTAATGCAGGAGCTGTAGTGGCTGCCTTACAAAAATCAACACCAACACTGCTCTGACACTGTATTTCTGACTTGGAGAATGGAGGACTTCCAAGCTGGATGTGTGGTTTGGGTTGCAAGATAGTCCTTGCTGCAGGAAAACACCTGGTGCATGAGGGTGTGTTCGAACACTGATTTTACTGTGAGGACAGGTGCCAACTGCCTGTAGGGGCACTAAGCAGATCTCAGCTCCAGAGGATGCTTGGCACCTTGGCTTGCTGAAGCAGCTCATCGAACTGTTGCTGAGCAAGAGGAAGCGGTAGCGCCTGCCCTCTCTCCTCCTGCACTCTGCAAACACTTGCCTGGGTGTCTGTAGCAGCCACTGAGCTGTGGGGTGAAGTCCTGGTCACTCGCTGCTCACACCCCCAGCCTCCTCCACTAGCTGCTTATTTGGGAAGGAGCCTCTTTTTCTCATTTTATTTTGATTTGGAAAAATAAAAATAGAAAAAGCCTGTCGGAGATAGAGTGACTAAGTGCTTCATGTACTGCTGAAGTAAATGAACAGCAAAATGTCTGAGGGGAGAAGATGACTAAGTCTTTTTTCCTCCTCTTGTGCTGCCTTCACCTTCTAAGAGAAGCTAAACATAGTTGCCTGCAGCAGGAGGACTTCAGCAGTCGGCTGCTACCCACAGATGAAGCCTCAGAGATTGTGGGCTTGTGCCTTAATGGAAAACCCAGAAGACTGCGTGTCTTTTGTCTTCATCCTTGCTCTTCCCTCAAGACAAAATATATTTAGAAATGCTAGGACACAATGAGCTAAACTCTGCCTGTGCTATACCCATGTTTATAATGTGTTCATTGTATTACCTCTGCAAGTGCCCTGGCTATTACAGGGCTAGAGATAAATACCCTTCATCTTTGTCTCCTTTTTTGGACCAGAAAATTCATGAGAATTCTCTTCAACCACGGTGGTAGTGTTCCAAGAAAGACTATCTGAGTTTTAATATGAAACCCATGATCTCTACCTCTCTAAAGGATGTCACTGTATCATTCCACCCACCTTAAAATAGCCCCTTTCAAGAGAAATATTGAGTTTAGAAACAATTTAACTTCCCTGCCCTCCCCCCCAAAAAAAGCAATCAGATCTCTGGATCTGTCTTTATGAACCTGAATTGCCTGGGTGATCCTTGGTGATACTGTTTGTGGTCAGTGTGTTGTCAGCATTGCTGTAGAACTTAGACCCTCTCTTTCTACATCCAGGACTCCCACGTAGTGCATTCACCAATTCTGCTATTGGCCTGACTGAGCAGATTTTGGGTTTTCCCCCAAAACCTCAGCATGTCCCCATTCGTTTCTATGCCTTCAGGGCTTTCCTGGGATCCTGAGTGTGCCGACTTGACAGGGGCAAGGTGTTATTCCCCAAGCATCCTCTCCCTCCTGCACACTGAGGGATTCAACACACACCTGATGCAGAGGTGATTTTTTGGTATTAATGCTCACAAGAAAGTTCCATTTTCCTGTTTCAGATGAGCATTTCCCTTTTGAGTTACAGAAACCTTTTCCTCCCCACCACCCCGTGTGAGGCTGTGAACGTGCACCAAAGCAGCAAATTTCTTTGCTGGCCCCTGCATTCCACCAAAACCTCAGTGTTGCTTTAGCTGGCACCTCTGCAGCATGGCCTGTACCAGCTCACAGGAGATTGTGGCCAGCTATACAGGAGTGATAAGTATTTCCCTCAATTTCTTAGGAGTTAACAGCTGAAATCCTCTTTTTCTTCCCCCGCCCCACCCCTGCGTGTCAGCACATGGTTGGGTTGGAAAATCCAACCCTGCGTGCCGCACCAGGATGTAGGGTTGGGTAAGCCTCTCTGTGTCTCTGAGGATCCCGTTCCTTTCCCTAAGGGCTCAGGGGAGTGCCGGGGTGCAGCAGGGCTTGCCAGCTCTGCGCACAAGTTTCAGAGGCGGCGTGGAAGAAGCGGTGTGGGAAGAAGCCTCCTTGCCTGCTGCCCTGGCAGTCTCTTTGCCCAGCACTGTGCTGGCCTTCCCCTGGCACAGGGCTGCCCAGCTGGCTCCTCGGATGCTCTCCCAGCAGGCAGGCGTGGCAGGACTTTGGGAGCAGAGGTATGTACCTGGCCCTGCAGGAGTCGAGCTGTGTAGCGACAGCTGACATTTTGTGATGACTCATAGCTAAAATGGTGAAGGGATACGCGTAGGGCTCTAACTCCGAAAATGAAGCCGAGGGTAAAATTACTGCTGGTTCTGCATGAGGTCTGCTTGCTGTCAGCCCTTCTGCGGCAGTGGGCTGGGGGGCAGCTGAGGTGTGCTGTTAATATGAATTCCTCCTGGTCTCCAGGGTCCCACATGGCATACTGGCTGCTCACAGCTGCTGCTCTGGCTCTGCTGAGCTGGTGCCACCCTCTGTCCTCACCAGGCTGGGTGAGCCCACTCCTGGGTGTGGCAGTGAGGAGCACCCTGCTTGGCAGAGCGTGAGTGCAGCTGGGTCTGGATCTGTATGCATAGGGAATGGGGTAATCTAGCTGAAGTAAATTGTGGATACAGTCTCTGTTCTCAGCGTGGCACTGCTGTGTGGAGAATTGGGAATGAGCAGCTGAGCATGTGAGATGGTCCATGTTTGAAGTCCTGTAATTAGCTGTTCTTGCCATGCTCCTGGGAGCCCCTGGCTTCAACACAGCCTGTAGTTCATGTGTCCAGTGAGGAAGGAGTCCCCACAAGCACAAGTCCCCACAAGATCTTCTGAAGTGCATGGTTTGTGCTTTCCATATCCATTCAGGACAGTGTGGCTGAAAAGCTTGTGGAGGAGGAAGTCTCAGGACACCCACAAGGGGGCTTGAAGCAGACCATGGTGAATGAGCTTGTGTCTCATTCTGATGGAGAGAAGTCTCGTGCATGCCCACAAGCCCTGGTGCCAGGAGCAGAGCTGAAAAGCTGAGCTGCCCTGCCCTTACCTGCAGCACACAGGAAGACTGCTCTGTGGATGCACAGTGCCTGTAAAAAAATGTCTCCCTGCCTTCAGGTTTAGGCCACTTTTTTAATAGCTCTTAGTGCTCTTTACAGACCAAACCCTCTGAGATGCTGTGCTAAGTCTCCTGGGAAGATGCTTTGGGCAGCATGTGGTGCATATACAGCAGGTCTGCATCTGTGACAAAGGCGCTGTGGGGCATATGCCTGTGGCTTCCTGGCTGCTTGCAATGCCCCTCTCTGGGCAAAGAGGTTTTCCAAAGCCATCGTCTTTCTACTGTGCTCCTTCTGTAAGGATCTGACATCAAGGAGGCTCAAACTGCACTTCGATTCCTGCAGGAGCTTCTGCTGGTTGCTGATTATATTTAGGAGCTGCCTAGGAAAAGGGGACCATCCCATGGCAATATGTTGGGAGTGCTGGGGAGCCACGGCTGAGTCAGGCTGGTGCTTCCAGCAGCTCCTGTACAAGCAGAAACTCATCCAGCCACTTAGCAGAAGATTTGCAGTCCCAGCTCCAAAGCAGGAGAGACAATAAAACTCCTAAATAGTACTTTAAACCACCAAATTGCTATCCAAACATGAGGGACTCCAAACACAAATGAAAGTGCTAAACTGATTTAAAAGGGAATGAAAAGGTCACGCCTGTTGAACATTTAGCTTTAGAGTTTAGTCATATTTATGAAACTTATAACTGCTCTTCTAAATCACCTTTTTACACTTCCTATACCCAGTAAATGTGAGGATGCTAATGACTAATTTAAAAAATCTTCTATTCTAAACAAATTTCCGCAGCCAGAGCTTGGCCCTTTCTTTTCATCCCTTCCAGCTCTGCCTTCCCACTTCATGGAAAGCAGTTGAAAAGCATCTGAACATTTCACTTGGAAGTGCTCATGCACACATTCCACAAAGTGAAGTGCAGTTATGGTCAAACAGCAGAAGAGCAGGCATCTAACTCCATGAGTGGCAGAGCAAGGGAACAGCAATGGAAAGGTTTTCTGTTTCTAAACTCAGTGTGAAGGTCTGGGAGTTTCAGCAGCAGCAAAGCTCAAGTCTACAAGCCAGGCCTCTCTGATCCAGCTTCTGCAGACTGCTTCACTGACATCACATGAATTGGCTTGGTTAACCTTGCTTGTGTGTCCTCAGTGCCTATGGGCACTATGCTCCCAGGGTGTTACACGTAGAGGATCCCCATCAATGCCCTCTGTGCCATGCCAGAGGAAATACCTCACATGGCTGCAGCAGCACTGGAAGTCAGTGGCAGCCCTGTCTGGCCTGCATCCACCCTGCTTGGTAATGCCAGACTGAAAGGATGAGTGATGTGGTATCATCACACCATAGTGTGTGCCTGCTCTGAGCCTTGTTGGGGGAGGAGATCCCTGTTCACCTCCCTTCTCTGGGGACATGAGTTCTGGACATTTCAGCTCATGTCATGGCTCTGGTTAGAGAGCAGACTAGTCCAGCCCTAAGATTTCTGGGTCGCCTCCTGAAGCTGACAGAAAGAAATCAGACTCAAAAAACCAAGTATTGAGAAGCAAGTACTGCTATGTTCCAGTCATTGAAGTTACTCCTGCGCTTGGTGTTTCTGACCTAAGTGCCTCCAGGCAGACTGTAAATGTGTCATCAGGGTTTAAATATCTAAAAACTTACCTTCAAATTGTAGGAGAGAGTGTTTGGCACGCCCTGTCCTGTGATTAACTCTATCCTCCAGTCTAAATCAGCCAGATTGGAAATAAATGGGACTTTTATGGTCTCCTGCTGGTCTGACTACCTGTGTTCCCAACATTCATTGTGCTGACACCCCTCTTTCCCAAAGGACTCCAGGGTTTGGCTCATCCCTTGTGAAGATATGACAAAGCCTACAGCTCCCATCCCAGATCCCTGACAAGCACAGGTTTTGTATTCAGGTTGTTTCTTGCAGGAAGGCTGTGCCTTACCACACCACCGCCCTCCAGGACACTTTGTTGTGACTTTTAGGAGTCTCTTCTGCATCCTAACCTGCAGCTCTGGCCTGTAGGGAGCTGAGCTGGACTTCAAATCAAGTAACCAGAGACTGGTGCAGTTGTTTGCTGTCAAGAAGGGCACAGCTCCTGGTCTCAATGTGTGGGAACTAGAAGCAGTTCAGGATTCACAGTGTCAGGGTTGGGAAGGCTGCAGGGATCCTTCCCCGCCAACAGGATAAGAGTGAGAAGTGCTAAAGCCAGCACAGGCACAGGAGCCCATGTCCTCAGCGTGTGCTGTGCTGCTGCAGGAGCTGATGAGCTGAAACGATGTTTGGAACCAGAAAGACGGTGGTGAATACCCTGAACTGGGAAAGGGATCAAACACAAGTCTCCAGATGGAAACAGAGCAGTTTCCATCAAAGCTGACGACAAGTTCCCTGATAGAGGGATACAGGGTCAGATCTTTGGGCAGCACATCCTGTTTCTCAGTTGGACGCCTGATCTGGCTGACTGCAGCTTTGTGCTCCAGCATGTTGCACCAATGAGCTGCAGTGCTCTGGGACTCTTCTCACAAATCAGTTCACCAAGGCCCACTTTTGGCTACCAGCAGGGATTTTTATAGTATGCTGATTTTTAAAGGCTAGCTGCTTTCTGAGGAAGAAGCACTGCACGGTTTAAGTAGCAGTCCATCAAAAGTGATTATCTGTTTCTGAATTACTCATTTACCTTTTCCAAGCTGAAAATTGCTTAACAAATCTTACTGATGTGTATATAATGAGTAACAAATACATTTGCAGGGATCTGGATCAGTTCCCATTCAGGAAAGTAGGCTGATGCTGGCAATTAATAATTCCACTGGCTTTATGGGAGGGTCAGTTGTGGCTGATCTGCATTAGGTGTTCAGCTTAGCTTCAGTAAAGGCTCTCTGCCAGAAGAAATGCTTCATGGAGACAACAATAGCTCTGAGGCTCAGCTACTCTGAGCTCCAATGCAGGCTTTGCCTTTGCTCTCACTTAGGCTTTTTTGTCTTCTGTCTTTCTTTGCCATACTGGACAGAGAGGTCTAACACCACCTTGTCCTCTCTGTAGCCATTTCCCCTGAGCGTGGTGTTGACGTGGCTCCTGCTGCTGCTCCACTCTGCTTGTGCTTTGTGGGTGAGCAGGTTCCAAATGTCCTTCCAGACGATGGGTGACTCCTGTGCTCCTGGCTCCCACAGCTGCTCTGTTTCCTTCCATTGTCATAGGGGAGGTCAAGCTGAAGGACTGCTGCTCACTCATCTGTCTCTGCTGTTTCTAATTCTCCTTGCCTTCATCACAAGCAGGAAGAGGGAGCCTGCAACAAGCTCCTGTTTTTTTCCAATACACTGGAATATTTTTTCCATGATCCGAGCAGACGTTCCTGACTTTCACGCATTTTCACTGAGGCTCCTCTATCATGCATGGTGATCTCTGCAGACAGCAGAGAAGCAGTAGCTTTACCTCTGTGACCCTCTACCCTAGATCTTTGGTCTTGGTGGGACAACTCCCTGATCCCACTGGAGAAAAGGGCATTCCTCACAAAACCAGAGGGGTGTGGTTTCTCTCTTGTGAAAGGCAAAATCCTTCCTGGCTAAAACAAGAGTATTCTGAAAAACAAAGTGTTTGAAGTGAGAGAGTACACATATTAGGATTTGTTCTCACTCTAAATGAAATGGAGACCTTGGAAAGTATCAGAAGCTGCTACACCCCAACAGGAGCATCTATACCACAGCCATTAAAATAATTTCTCTAACGAGGCTTGGGGATTTGCATTATTATTTCTAGGCACCCAGAATTGCCTGTCAGTCATCACACTGTATTTCGTTGTATTAACTTCAGTGAAGCCTAATGTTGGGCCTCACTTTATCTTTGCTCAGTAACGTCTGTTGGACGTGGAACTGACATTTCTTCTGCCAGGTTTTGGGGACCTGCTGAAACTTTTGTATTATGCCTTTTGTGACTAAATAAAGAAATGCCCACTGATCCAAAGCTCCCTTCCTCCATTGCTAGCTGCTCCTCTGGCCAAATTTTATCTGCTGTGCAGTACAGAAGCATCGGCAAGGATGAGAGGAGTGTGTGTAGGAGGAAGACGATTCAAAATACGGGCTGTCACTTGGTGCCAGCATCAGGGTCAGTGGTCAAAGCCTGGTGCGTGCTGAAGCAGTCACTGGGCTCTTTCTGTTGTTGCCAGGACAGAGGCAGCCAGGGGCTGAGCCAAGCAGAGCATAAGCCCAGCTCTGCACCATCACTTCACAGGTTTTTCACCCGGTATCCTGCATTTTGGTCGCCCCCAAGCAAGGACACACCAGGAGGAGGCATTCTGTGGTACCTGCCAGCTCTGCCCCGCTGCCCTCTGCGCCCAGTGTCCAGCACAATGAACAAAGCTGGCCTCCCTGCTGTGGCTGGAGTGACAAGGTTTTTCCCAGTCAGGGGAAACAATCATCACTAGGGAAACCTTAACGGCTTTTTAAAGAGCAAAAGAAAACACATTCATTCTTTTAAACATGGAAAACTAAATGGCCTCTTTTTCCTTGGCTGTATGTGCATGGCTGTGGAGCATGCTGGCACAGAGTGAACTCTGCGGGCAAAAGCTCCCCCCATTCATTTAGTTATTAAAGAGGAGGGCTCTGTGGTCCAAACTCTGCCCTTCTCAGCTCTTGCTGCCTTGATTTCTTAAACCAGGAGGGCTCTGGCCGCCCAGCCCTCCTATTTGTGAGTGAAACATCTTGGAGCCTGCAATACCACAGCCTCATGCCACTTCTTGGAAGAACTGGAAGTGAAGCCCCCGGGAGCAGGGTTTTCTCCAAACGGAAGGGAAAGCCAGGGTGTCACTTATGCAAGTCCCTGGGCTGCAGCAACTCCAGTGAAGCCTGGTGAAGCAGTGGGCATTGGTGACACTACTGACTCCTCATAGTTTTCTGCCACCTTTTCTGATCCTAGGATATTTCATGATTTTCCTGGGAGAAAGGAGCTGAAGTTCTTTTCGCAATTGGGAAAATCATTAATTTAATGCTGCTTCCACTCTTTTCCATTTCCTGGCCCAGCTGTGTAATCTTGCCTCTAACCATGCATGCTATAGTTAATAAAAAGCACTAAAATACAGGTCCAGCTCCTGCTATTTCCAGGAACATTTGGTCCCATAAAACCATAGGAAAGCATAATTTCAGCAAATTAAATCAGTTACTGCCTATCTCTCTGGCTGAATGCATGGAAAGGGAAGAGCACCCTGCTGGCTCCATGCATGGGGAATAACACCAGTCAAATTCCACCAATGTCCATACTGGGGAAGGGAGGCAGCAGGCAGTCTGAGAATGAGCCTCAGAGTCTCCTTTGAGCAGACATTAAAGGAATAAATATGCAATAGAGAAAATGTACAGTGAGCACTGAGCTCATCAGTCACTTTTTGTTTAATCTAATTAAACACAATATATCCTCTGACCTTCTGCGCTGGCACTAAATTCTCCTGTGTTATTCTTTCCATACGAAGCTCTATTGACAGATGGGGAAAGCCTAGAGTTTGCTTTAAGCTTCAGATAAGTAAAATTAAACATACAGCAGATAAAATTGTTTGCCCAGCACTCCTCTCCCCCTGACCAATTGTGGTGCTCACTGGGAGGGATTAACTCCTCTGGCCTGTATCCCACCCCTGGCTTGGGGCACTGCTCTGTGCAGTAAGCAAAACCTTTAACTGGGCAGAGGCAGAAGCAGAGTGGTACAGAATCTCTGGGAAGTTCTTTTTTAAAGTTGGTTCTGCAGTTTCTGAGCCTCTTTTTCTTGTGGCAGACTGTTAGGAAAACAGTGCCGTTCCTTGCTAAATATATTTCCAGAGTCACAAAATAATTTACTTAACAGCTAATCAGTTGGCATTTGCTGATGCTGAACCAGGTTTTAAATAAAAAATGTTGAATTGCATCAGACACCTCATGCATATTCCCTGCTTATACAGGCTCCGTGCTCTTGCTGCCTGTGCAAGAGTCCCGTTGGGCCACACAGCTTTCTGAGTTTTCTGGGAGGCAAAGCAACCATGGGGAAGAGCTGGGTGCCAGGGTGCCACATCAGGTGCAGGCTTTGATCATGCAAAAGGCTTGGACATGTGCTCAGCATTTGAAATGACCACCTGCAGGCTCACCTCCTTGCAGGCAAATGAGAAGAGCACGCATCTGCCCTTCACCTGCATCACTTGGTAATGCCACCCACAGAACTATTTCTTCCTAGGGTCTGGATCCGGGGAGTTGCCACAGGTAACACCTCCATGCACCTCCAGCTGTGCTTGTGCTCCTGAATGTGTGAGCAAATAACTGCTTGAAATGTAAACCAAAAGTTACAGACAAGCCCAGAGGCAATGACCTTATGGCTCCCAACAGGCCATGTTAAAGAAGATTTCTTTACTGTAAATATCTTTAATACTCCCTTTGTCTATTAATAGCACCCAGCAGAACAGGAGGCAGCAGAGGGGCTGTTTCCTGCATGTGTTTGTGGAGTGAGACTGGAGTGGTGTGAACCTCGTGGCTCTGGTTTTCTGTGGTTGGCTGCAGAACCTGACATGAGGGTTGGCATGACCAGGATCCCAGACCATGGGATTTGAGATCGCTGAATACACATCAGTGTCTAAATAAACAGAGACCTCTTGCCAGGGCGAAGGATCCTGAAGATAGTTAAAAGCCACCTCTCATCTCTCTTGAGGCTCAAGGGAAAGTACAAAGGCTGACTTTTTGGAGCAACGTTCTATCTAGGGAGAATTTGCTGTCTTCAGGCAGAGGGAGTGGCAGGATCCCTGGGAGTCGTTGACCAGTGTTGCTCCTCCATGGTCCCCCTCTGCAGCAGGTCTCAGAGATCTGATGGAATCATGCAGCTGCTGGTTTAGTAGGGGAGCTGCGCCTTGCAAAATTCAGCCTTTTGAGCACTCCCACAACAGAGCAACCTCCTTTGATGAAGCAAATGTTTCCTTATCACATTGGGAGGGGGCTTAGGTGTAAAACAAAAATCCAATGGCTCCTGAAGGAATCAGAGAGACAACAGTCCCTCTTCTTCCCTGTTAGTGTCCAGTGGTTGCCCTTGTGAAGCTGAAAGTGGAAAGGGGCTCTGTGAATCACAACTGTGGGTCACCCCTATGGCAGTGACAGCTGACCTTGCTCTATTTCCAGCCGGTTGGGAGTGGCTTGAAATGGATGAAGCTGCCTCAAGGTTCCCCATTAAAAAAGTTTTACACATGTCTTTAAAAAGTTGGGCTGGAAATACCTGGCTAAAGGTGTGCCTGAAACTGGGTGAGGCCTGGATGAAAATGTTTCCCTCTGGCGTAAAGGGGGTGAGGATGTGCTACCTGTTCTTCAGGTGGCTGTGCTGAGTGACTGGCTCTCTGTCCCATTCAGTTCAGCAGAAGGGTTGTGGTGTTTTGTGTCTCCAGGGGACTCCAGGGTCATTACCTTGCACTGGGAGCAGTGCTGGCATGGAGAGCATCACTCCTGGAAAGCCCTGGCAGGGGGAAGCCAGAGTGGCTTTCCCTGCTTTAGGAACTGTTTGCCTCCATTCTGCCTGTACCTTGAAGTTCCTCAAGGTTTTACTTACAATGCTCTAACAACCAAAAAACAAAATCTTGGCTTGGGAAGGCACATTGCCTTGGCGTGTTTCCTGGGACCGAGTGACTTATGATGCTGTGCTGCAAGTGGAGGGGAGGTGGGTCACGCTCCTTTAGAGTCCAAACTCGCCCAGAGACTTTTTCTTCCCCATTTTTTCATGACATCAGCCAGGACTTGATGTTACTATTTTAAGGACAGAAGGAGGAGACACCTCTTCGCTTCCCCTTCGATCTTTGCCAGAAGGAGAACAAAGAACAGCTAAAACACACAAGTTCTGGCGCTCTGCGTGGAAATAAAAACATTCATCCTCATGTCAGGTAGAGAACTGCCTGACCCTCCTACGCCAAAGCAAGCAAGCCAGGCAGCAGAGCTAGCCCAGTGCGCAGAGGAGCCCAGGAGAAGGGAGAAGGGTATGCCCGGTGTCACTCCCGCTTGGGCTGCTCCTGCCAAACTCCTGCAAGGCTGTACCAGTGCCAGGCTGCACCGGGACGCTCCCGGCCACGGGCAGCCTTCCAGGGAAGGGCTGCCCTCCTCCTCCTCCCAGGCTGCGAGGTGGGGACGGACTTCTATTCTTCCCCTCTCCCACCCCTGTGCTGCCCACCACTTGGGCAGCGCCTGCATCTTCCTGCTCCCCAGTGGGTGCAGGGATAACCCGGTGTAATTTCCTTGCTTTAGACACTAACATCTTTGTCTGGCTTCTTGCTCGCCATTTGAACGTGTTAGCAGTTCCCAGCACGGATTCCTGTGCTGTGAGTTCACCCCCAGCAAGCATCCAAACTGCAGGTTGGGGCTGCTGGCTCTTCCCTGCCTGTCTGTGAAGCATTACTGGAAAAGGGGCCAGTTCTCCAAACACGAGGAAGAGATTACTTGGGCTTTCTGGAAGGCTCCCTCCCATGCCTTCAGAGCAGAGCAAATGAGGATAATTTATCTGCTGGCTTCCAGCTGAACCCAGAAACTTGGAGCAGCCAAGGACTACACTGTTTGTCCCAGCTCCCACAAGAAGGCATTTTTCCATTGTTGCCGCTGTATATCGTTCACATAATTTGTTTGTGCCGTCACCTTCTGGGGCCAAGATAAGAAAGAGGTCATCCTCTGCCTTTTACTGGTGGTGTGTTCCCTAGAACAATCCAGGGAAGAACTCGCAGGAAGGAGCCATTGAGGGAGGCTTTCATATATCCAGTGCAGCCTTCATTAGAGTCATGTAAATAGTTTTGAGCAATCTATCTGGTGAGAAACACAACATGTCAGAAGGGAATTGTTCTCTGAACTGTAGTTACAGATGGGCCAGGGGGGATCAGCCCACGTGGGTTGCCAGATTAATGGACACAGCAGCTGCCTTTCATGGGGAACAAAAGCCAGGCAGGGAGCCTCTGTGTGCCTGTGCTCTTGCTCCCCGCAGGATCTGCAGCTCGGTTTTGTGGCTGGATGGCAGTCCTGGGTTGCCTTCCCCCCCTCCATCTGCTGTTACCTAATGCAGTGCTTAGGGATGGGTTAATGTCCCTGCTGCTCCCACAGAGGGATGTAGGGAGCAGGGATGAGGCAGTGTGGATGGCTTTGTGCTCTGCAGCAGGAGCAGCCAACTGGAACAAAGCTGTAACGCCATCCACTTCAGTGAAGTTACTCGTGATTTTTGAATGTAGAGTTGAGGCCCAGTGGCTCCAGCTTGGCACAGCACAATGGGAAAAGAGCAGATTTTCTGTTTGCTTCCATCCTGCACTGGCTGTGGTGCCTCTTTCCCTGTCCAAAACAGCTGCATGCTGCCTGAAGTGACTTCACAGACAGTAAAAGCTTAAAACATTGCATTCATCGTCATGATTTTTTTTTCCCCTTAGAGCAAGTCATGGAGGAAGATCAAGAATATGGTGCACTGGTCCCCGTTTGTGATGTCTTTCAAGAAGAAGTACCCTTGGATCCAGCTGGCAGGACACGCAGGTAGGAAGCATGGGGAGGGACAGAGTGGTGGCAAGGCCCTTCATTATCTCAGGTTAATGAGCTTTGTTGGCCTCAATTGCTTTAGGCTGCTGCATGAGTGTCACAGCTTGCAGCTCCCAGTCTCTAGCCCAGGAGAGTGACTTACCTAAATGAGGGTAGTGTGAAGGTGCTCTGGGCTTTCAGTCTCCCAGGGCCAGCAGATATTATTGCTGCTTTTTCCTCAGGCAGCAGAAAGCTGGGCACTTTGGGTGAGAGCCAGGCCTACCTCCTGACCCACTGCAAAGCAGGTGATGCTGCCCAGCACAAAGGTGCCCCACACATGAGCACAGACACAAAGATGTTAACCTTCTGAGAAGTGCACAGAGGATGTGAAGTAAATGTGTTGGGTGCTGCAGGATGGGTGTCTGCCCTCTCTGGGGTGTGACAGTGATGGTCATAAACCTCTGGCAATCTGAGCTTTTCAGTTCCGGCCTGTAGGGACTCCTTTTGTGTGTAAATGGAAGTGCTTCCAAGGTATTGGGCTGCCCTTCCTTTTCAGAAGGCACAGCATCGTCCCCCTACCATCCAAAGCAAGTGTCACATTGTCCCTTGTCACCCTCAGGTAGCTTCAAGGCGGCAGCCAATGGCAGGATACTGAAAAAGCACTGTGAATCGGAGCAGCGGTGCCTCGACCGCCTCATGAACGATGTCCTGAAGCCCTATGTCCCTGCCTACCACGGAGATGTGGTCAAGGATGGGGAGCGATACAACCAGATGGAAGATCTGTTGGCTGAGTTTGACTCCCCCTGTGTTATGGACTGCAAAATGGGGGTCAGGTGAGTGGTGCTGGGGGTGTTTTCTTAGTTTTAAGGTAGGATACTTGAAAATAAATGCATCTCCTAGGTAAAACTTTCTGTAAGACACAATTAAGAATACTAGGCTCACCTGTCTTCAGGTAAAGCTCAGCCAATACCATGAGAGGGCCATGGGGAAACCTGGGTATGGAAAGGATACACCAGGCTCCTTCCTTCTTGTTGACTGTCCTGGATGCTGGAAAAGGTTTGGTGTGGCAGAGAGGACAGCATTCTGCTTGGGTTTGGGTACACAAGAGTGGCACAGTAGCTGTTCAGAGGTCCTCTCTGCCACATGGGGACACACCAAGGGATGGGGTGTAGGAGATCCTGCCCAGGGTGCCAGAGGGGTGAAATAAAGACACTTGAAAGGCACAATTTCAGTGAGTGAGAAATTTTCCTTCTGCTCAGCCTTTGCTCCGATGCGCACTGGAGGGATAAAATGCATGTGCTAAGTAGTTCAGTGCCTTTCATGCAAAGCCCTTGAAATATTTCCTAACAGATGAGCAACATCATCCATGTCCTTCTTGAGAACCACCTCTCCAGATCCACCAGAATCCCAGGCTACAGCCACTTGGCCAGCAGCAGCTTCTGACTGAGCTGTGCCACAGCTGACAAGGGTGTCCCAGAGCAGATGTGAGCAGGGCTGATGACACCAGGTGGCTGTCAGTTTTGGAGCAGCCTCAGGCCACCCCTCAGCCCTGGGTGTGCTGCAGTCTGGTGGCAGGAAGAGTTGAGACCCCCCTCGCTGGCAAAGGCACAGCCCAGACATGGTGGAGACGCTTGCGTTGCTGGAAAAACTGATGGTTTCTGTGGGAGGGAAGAATCTTTTTTTCCCCTCCTGAATCCCGATGTGAAACTCGAACTGGCGTGCCGGGCTGTCGGCAGGGAAGAGGCAGGGAATACTTTCCACCGGCGGGGTGGAGGGAAGGGCAGAGGGCCCGCTGCAGCCATGTGGCCCCGGCTGGCACACAGATGCTGTTCTGGGAAGGAAACAGGACTCACTCTGGACATGGACAGCAGCTACCAGGAGAAGAAATGCTGCCCAGGTGCTCCTGTGGCTGTCTCTGGGAGGAAGAAAGCCTCCCATGCACAGATCACATGTCAGGTGGTTTATGAACCTGGGGTTTTGGAGCTCAGGCAAGGGGGTAAATGTGCTGGGCATCATCATCCTGAAATGAGATGGTGCTGTGGGAGCAGCTGGTGAGAGAGGATGAATAGAGTTAATGCTGTGGGATGGGGCATCCCTGTGGCTGAGCAAATAATCTAAACCTTAGGGCTATTAAACCTGCCCTCTGTGCCAGAAGCTTGCTGCCAGGCAGATACAGGTTTGTTTTTTTCATGCCAACCTGGCTTTGGGATGTGGCAGCCTACTTCAGTTGCTCCTAAACAAAACTTTGTCTTTCTTAAGCTGTGGTGTTGGCACAGCCGGAGGTGATCAGGAGGACCAAGCCACAGACATTGATGATTTGTCATTCTCACAAGAAGAAATTATATCTCTCTGATTAGTACTTGTAGCGTGCTGCTGCTTTATTCTGCTGCTTTATTCCATCTTATTTTATTCCAAAATCGTGCGTTTGGTGATCTCAGCCAAAGACCTTTATTGCTTTTACGTGCAGTATTTTTCAAAGGGCTGATGGCCTAGAGATGTCTGCCCTAAGCAAAGGCACTGGTTTGCCTCTTGGGACACAGGAATACTGTCCCACATAGTCCACTCAGCACCCTCTCAGTTTGTTTTGCTTGTTCTGGAGGTGAGCCACATACTCAGTGCTGGGATTTTGGCACAAGGGGCATGGAAAGAGGGCACTGTCCCTCTGCAGAGATGGGCATGGCTAGTGGGAGGTACAGAACAGTGACAGATTGGGTCACTCCTGTGTTGTTTTGCTGGGACATCTCACCCAACTCAGTGGGTTGTTTGGGGAGGGCCTGAACATTTTTCAGGCTGATCCAGGATTGATTTTGGAGCTGTGAGAGGAATTCTGTGGTGGTTTATTATTGCTGCAGGAAGTATTACTTTGTGGATGATGGTTTTATGCATGTCTGAGTGCAGAACTTTTCCACCACTGTGCTCTGGCACAGAGAGGTGCTTCTCTGAAGTATGGATAAAACCAGGTCTTTGCACACTCCTCTGCACCTTCCATCCTCCTTCCCCCATTCCCCCATCCTGGCTGCACCCTGTGGACCTGGAGTGGTGGTCAGCACCTGACCAAGGCACCCTTCCTGTGCTTCATCTTGTAGAGAAAGCTTTTGCTAGGAAGTCCACTTGAAGCAGACCTATACTGGGCAAAATCCTCACCATCAGTGGAACAGCCCTGTGTGAAAACACTCCATTTAGCATCTGGTGAGGTAGAGCCCTCGTGGTGCACAGAGGGAGGGGATGGAAAAGCACAGGAGAGGCACGGGAGCAGCTTTGGCTGACCCTCAAGGGAGTAGCAGCTAATGCTGAAGGATGGGACACACATCCCTCTTGCCTTCAATGCAGCTGACTCCCAAAGCATGTGCACAGTTTCCTGGGCATATCTTAAAAGCCATGTTTAGCTCAGGTGAGAGCTCAGGTTGGGATATGGGCCCCTCAGAACAAGGGATGGCATGAGGAGGCTGCTGGGGTGGCAGCAGCAAGGCCACGAGCACCTGTGAGAAATACCTTCCCTTGCTATTGCCAAGCTGGTTGTGGTTCCTTGATGAACTGAAAAGATACGGGGTGCTGATGATGGAGTGATAATTAAATCAGGATCAATTCAGCCACAGTGAGGCTTGCTCCATTATTTCCTATGCCCTGCTCATATACCCCCTCACTCCCTGCAGGACATACTTGGAGGAAGAGTTAATAAAGGCCCGGAAGAAGCCCAGCCTGAGGAAGGACATGTACCAGAAGATGATTGAGGTGGACCCTGATGCCCCCACTGAGGAGGAGAACGTGCTGCGGGCAGTGACCAAGCCCCGCTACATGCAGTGGAGGGAGACCATCAGCTCTACCGCCACGCTGGGCTTCAGGATCGAGGGGATAAAGGTGAGACTGGTCAGCTGTGCAGGGCAGAGGATCAGCTGGTAGGAGTGCTTGCTAGCCACACTCACAGAGGTACACACGCAGCAGGCTGGTGGTGACAGGAGGACACATCTGGACATCCCCAGCCCCTGCAGCCAAACCACCACACAGGCTCCTCACCCGGGGCACTGCTGCTCTTCTGAGAATGCAGCTGAGCTCAGGGCATCCATGCAAAAGGATGGTTTTAGACATAATCTCATTACATTGGCTGCTTGGTTGATTTCTCCCTCCCTGCAAAATACAAAGTGCTTGAAGACTCAAATTAGTTGTTTGCTCTCAGTTCTGCTCTGTCACTGGGCTGAGCCATTAATCCAAATCCTACTTGAATGTGTGCCAGTCTGGCTGGAGCTGTGATCTTAGCCACAGTCACTAAGGAGGATGTGTTTACAAGCCTGTCCAGAAGATTCAGCAACTGAGCCCTATGAAATGGGACAAACATGTAGCTGCACTTTCTGTCAGCACCTGCATGCACATGTAACTTGCTGACTGCGCTTGCTCAGAGCAACACTCACATTTCTAAAGACATGGAGCTAGGATGTGTCCCCAGCAGATGGGCCGGTCCAGGAGATTTGCTCTAAGAAACCTTTAAAGCGAGAAAGGCATCTGGGATGGTGCTTGAACAGAGTTAGGTCTGTAACCACAGAGTATTGGTGACACTGCTTGCATGAACATTAGCAGTGGCCTCTGCCTTTTGATAGCTAGCCAGTGTGAATTAAAGGTAACATCACACTTGAGGTTTCATCACATGCCTGGGCATGGTGTTGGCTTGGCAGCCATGGGGAGCTCTGTCAAGTTTTTTTTGCAGTAATTCAGGCTTGGGTAGCTGCTGAGGGCCCAGGCAGTAGCTCAGAGCTCTTAGTAAAAATGATGGCTTAATATCTGCATATCTTCTTGATTGGAGGAGTTTCTTTCTCTCGATCACAGATTATTTTTCTCCTCTCTGAATTGGGCAGAATTCCCCCAGAGTGCCTATCTGGGTCTATGTAGCCTAAGCTCCTGCCTAAAGATAGCGGTGTCAAAATGATAGAATTAAAAAAATGAAGCTATTTTATAATAAAGCCCTCACACCAGATTTTGTATATATATGGTAGTGTTTTCCTTCACCTCACCAGCAAACAAATGCTGGTTAGGCCATGGGTTTAAAAGGTCAGCAGGCGTGGGTCACTCAGAGCTGCTACTTCTAACCACCCACAGAAGTGTCTCTTGCTCTGTGCATGTTGCACCTTCTTCATTCAGCTGTTTCATGGCCAGTAGGATGCAGTGCTTTTACCTCTAACTCAAACATTCTCAGAAACTCCAGGAGCAGCTCTTGGGCTGAGCCCCTTCAAAAGTTTGCTGGCAAGCAGTGCAAGGCACTCCTGCCCATCCCGTGTCTCTGCCTAGCATGCTCATGGTCATGCTCCCTTCAACAGCTTTCTGCAATGCCTGCATTGGGTCAGGGCACTTGCCTGCTCATGCAGCTTTTCCCTGATGTTCCCAGGTCGCCCAAAGACCCTTTCCTGCTGTGGATGCCCTTAAGCACACTGAGCTGCTCCAGCTTGGGACAACCCCATGCCTAGTTCTCATTGCTGCCATTTTGCCTTTCATGAAATTGAGGTTGTATAAAAAAGAGGGACCAGTTGGGACTAATGCTCCCAAGCACTGCTTCTTCTTCCTACTTTTTTGGTGTAATCAGAAATATTTGTCTATTTATAGTCCATCGTGATACGTCCTTGGCCTCCAGTGGTGTGTCTCAGTCTGAGCATGTTTAGGGGACAGGTCATATGTGAAGCACTTGAAAGTAAAAAAAAAAACAAAAGCAACCCAAACAAATAATATCCCAAGGCAGGCCAAAAAACACTGTGGAGGAAAATAAAAGCCATAAAAGAGTTACAAGATTTGCACCTCTGTTTAGCCAGCTATAAACGAGTTGCTGCCTGATCTGGGCAGTGGATTTTTTTTCAGAGGTGACACAGCCCTTTAATTGAAAAATGTTGAGAAGTGCTGGCCTCCAGCAGTATTCCTGCTGCTGCTGCTGCTCTGGTGCTGACTAATTTGATCAAGGCTCTAATTACTGTAATTCTCCTTAAATCCCTCAGCTTCTGGGCTATTTTCCCCTAAGCTAAAGCATTAGCAGTTCATACTGTTTCACGGCTGGCTTTTTTTCCAACAGGGCTGGTCATGCTGTGCTGTATCCCTGTTGTTCTCCCTGTTTCTGGGATTGAGTTTCTGTGTCAGGGAAAGTGCCTTCAGTGCCCTGGCTGTCTTCTCATATTTTATTTCTCGCTGTGGATGCTTCTCTGTGAAGAGCAGTGGTGAATCTGCCCTGCCTCTCACTCATGGATAGGGGCTGCTAGAGAGGCTACTGAGAAGTGCAAGGGAACGACAGGATTTAACCCTGGACGTGTGGGAAGAGGTCATAGGAAGGAGAGGAGCAGTGGAAGCCTTTTGGATGGCACATTCAGGTACGGCAAACAAGCAGCTCAGAGTTAGGCATGAGGACAGCAACCCTTTCCTAACTGAGCTCTCCCTTTCCCAGGGGACCTTGAGGATTCAGTTCTTCCTCTTTAAAATGGAAATTTTCCTTTGGAAAAGGAGATAATGACATTCATCTGACTTTCTGGAATAGCTTGAACCTGTTGGAAACAGTAGCTATTAATAAAATTTCCATGCTGAAAGTAACAGAAGTGATCCCTGGTGGCCCAGTTGAAACTTGCTGGGGCTCATGGTAAGAAGTGATGCTCCTGAGCTGCTGCCCTGGTGTAAGTGTTACACACCATTTCCTGCAGCAAGGCCGCTGTTGGATGGCATTCCTCAGGGCTGGAAAGTTTGCAGGGTCCCAAACCAGCCCAAAAAGTCTCCACCTAACTTTGCCAAGGCAGACAGCTTGCAAGCCCTGTCCAAGGCCAGAGGCAGTACTGGAGGGAGATGTGGCTGACCTGAGCCCTGCCCCGGTGACGCCAGCGCGATCTGGAATCATTGGTGGAGCAGAGGTTGTGATAATCCTTATCAGCCCCTCTCACATTTCTTCTGCGTGGAAGGCAGCCCCTCGGGGCCTGGACACCTGTGAATGTCATGGCAGTTGTCAGCCTCATGGCAGCAACCTCTGGCTGGGCAAGGAAACTGCAGGAGGCGGGTCATGCTGCGAGCAGCACTACAGATAGGTTGCTTGGCTTTCCTGAAGCTGAGATTGCCTTATCTGAAAGGCCATCTGTGATTTTCATTTATTTTTAGGAGCACTTATAAGTCCATCTCCTTTCTTGGATGCTTTGTGGAAAGTTGTGCTCTTTATACATGGAGTTAGTGCTGTGGCCCTTCTCCAGATTGATATCGATCATCCCCCTGGGAGAGGGTGGGCTCATTTCTGAGCTGCCACATCAGGGCTCACATGAAGGACATAGAGCAGCAAGGTGCCCTTCCCCACACGTGCCACCAGAGCATCCTCAGCAAGGTCACAGCTGAAAGCAGAGATCCTAGCTCTGCTTGGTCCATCAGCAGCACAGAGTCTCCAGTGAAAAGGTTGTCCTTGATTCTTTCCAATACATGCTCTGCAAGTCCTGGGCATTGCTTTTGCACCCTGTCGCAGCAAAATGGTCAGGCTGAGTCCAGGGTGATTTGAAGCTGGGTGCAGTCATTGCAATTGGTACAAAGTTTTTCCTGGAGTTTTTCTTTTGTACATTGCTTTTGTTACCACCTTTGTTAATGCTTACACAAAACACAAGCTGAAAGCTGAAGTGTGCTGAGTGATTCATCCCAAACTGCACTTTAGATGTTAGTTTAGTAGCAGGTTTGTCTTGGGCACTTGATCTTCCCCCAAGTTGGACTGGCCACCATGCCCACAGCAAGCCCCATCTCCAGGGAGACGCAAATTGCCCTGTGCTGGGGCACTTCCCTGGATAGGTCTCTAACCTCCAGAGCAAATGATTTCATTGTGCCTTCTTCCTCCCCCAGCCTCTGTTCTGCCCCTTCATCCTTCATCTTCCCCAGCCCACAGGATGTCTTTTGGCCCCTGTCCCTGTGCTCTATTGTGTGCAAACGAGCTGTCTGGAGCAGTGGGATGGAGCCCTGCAATGGAGCTGTGAGCACAAGCAAGTGTGGTTTAAAATAGCCCCTGTATCCAGGAAGTGAGATCTGCCTGTCCAATGGCCCCTCTGGACAATGAAATGAGTTGATGTAAAAATCAGAGCCCCAGAAGGACCAGGGAAAGGGAAAGAGATCTACAAAACTGCCCAGAGTTCAGACAGGAGCCTCTGAGCCAGAGCTGAGTGCCATCCCTGCAGTGGACAAGCCATACCATCCATCCCCATGGCAGGACATGGATGGATGTGCCTCTGGGGAAAAGGCAGAAGAGAGCAGAAATCTGCTCACTGCATCTCAGTGTCAGGCTGCTGCCTTGAAGGGTTTGTGATCCATGGACTGTCAAAGGACCGGTGAGGCCAGACAGCAGTTTTGTTCCTGATCCTGAGGTGTGTTTCCATCCATGCTCAGTTTTGTCCCATCGGGATCACGCTCTCTTGTCTCCCCAAGCCAGGGAGACAGTCCAGGGCTGTTGTCAGTGCCTTTCTCAGCTACAGGATCATGGGAAGCCATTTGGGCACAGAAACACCAGAAACAGGTAGTCTCCAGCAGCAAGCACCAGTTCTGTGAGGAGGGTTTGTCCACGCTGCCAGTGACCTTGGCAAGTATGTGATGATGGAGAGTTCCATTTGCATTGGGTCTATGGGATAACTTGGGATGTGCAAGCAGAGACCTGCTGCCTCACACCTGCTCCACAGTCAGATCCTTCAGCTGCCAAAAATGCTGGTCACATCCTACTTGGCAAAATGCATGGCTGTAGAAACACTACTCCTGCACCAACTCCCTTCCTCCCATCCAACTCATCCCTGTCCCTTCTTTTCAAGAAAGAGGATGGCACTGTGAACCGGGACTTCAAGAAGACACGGACAAAGGAACAAGTCATGGAGGCCTTCAGTGAGTTCACCAGAGGAAACAGGAACGTTCTGGTGAGTGGGGGATGTTGGGCGCACTGCCTGGAGAGGGCATTCCCTGTGGAACCTGGCCTCAGCTCATCAGGTCCCCAGCCTGCAGGGCTGAAGCCTGAGCAATCTCTCTTAAAAAGCATGAGAAATATTGCAGAGAAACAGCATCCTGGTGCAGGGTGAGGGGAAAGCAGTGGAGAGCTGGGAGGGGACTTGGCAGCAGCAGCAGCACTGCGTGACCGTAGTCTGAGTCTGCTGAGGATCTCCAGCATTGGCTCCCAAAACCCACTGAGGGGTCACAGCCATGCTCTGCCCCTCAGCCCTGGGCTGTTGGTCACCCCGAGCCCTCTCTGTACCCCTCTGTGAGTGGTGGGGCTCCCATCCTGGCAGGATGGGCTGCCTGTGCCCAGTCTCGCAGAAGGGTGGTCCTGTGCCAGGCACACTTCACACATGGGCAAGCCACAGCCGGCATTTTCCAAGCTTCCCTAAGTTGTCAGGAGAATAAGAGAGAGAGTAAGAGATCTGGCTGTAAACAATTTACACCAACTGTGTCAAATAACCTATTTGACAAAGCACTCCCATTTTAAGTTGCACTGTATAAAGTCTCCAAATGCAAGGCTCCAGCTGGAGTGGCCCTTGGCACTGTCTCCTTCAAACTGGCATGCTTGCTTTCATGAGAATTACCGAGGGATTATTCCTGGATCTGAAGTTGCCTCGGCTGCGTTTTATTCCCAAAGAACTTGGAGCACACATCATGCCATGGCTCTGGATGGGGCTCCTTGCCCAGTGCATTTTTATACAGCGATCCCCACCTCTCCCCTTGCAAGTGTGTTACAGTGCCCACATACTTGCTGTGTGTGTGTTCCCATGCTTAATTCTTCTATATAAACCCCAAAATCAGTGGAGCCCCCTGAGAATGTTTAGTGCCTTCCAGCAATTTGCAGTGATTCTCAAACAGGCTCAGGAATCTTGACCTGTGTGCTGGTCATTGTGAAAGCCCTTCTGCCTACGGGACCAGCTTTGCAAAAGTGTTGATAACGGAGTTGCAGAAGTGTCTCTTGTGATGTGTAACTGACTGAGTGCTAAAAAGACAGACAAAGAGTTGACCTGTTAAGAGAGTTCAGGGGAGAGGAGAAAGTAGCAGCTGCTGAATTAGGTGTTCCCACCATGGACACAACAGGGACACTCTGCAGAAAGCACCAGCTCAGCAAAAGCAAATGCTTTCACTAAGTTTGGAAAGCCACAGGAGTTCACAGGGTGCTGTAGAAGCCAAAAGGATAAGTGGATCATATAAAAAGGGGGGATACTCTCCAAAGGGAAAGGCCTGTGGGAGGATGCTGGGCACAGGGGTGACTTTCCTGTCTGCCCCAATGCAGTGGTTTTTATGTAGGTTTCCTGCAACACTGATGGCTTGGATTTGTTGGGTTTTCTTGTAATTCCAGAACAGTTACCTTAACCGGTTGAAGGGTATCCGCGCTACCCTGGAGACATCCCCGTTCTTCAAGTGCCATGAGGTAATACTGCTGTTTAGATAGATCTGCCTCAAGAGGCAAACTGTTTAATCTCAGTTTGTCCAAGCAGAGAAGTTGAAGTCAAGGGCTGTTTTATTCTTATATCTTTATTTTCATATGTGTATTTAAAAACTTACGTCCAAATACAGATGATAACGTACAATGTTTATGCATTTGACATGGGCTCACATCTACTGAAAGTCAATGTTCAAACAGATTAAAAGTGATCTAGGAGTAACTTGGGCTGTTTATGACAGTGATTATTCCCCAGTGTAAAAGCACAGGGGTTTTCTCAGGAGAAATGTCTATTTGAATGCATGTCAGGTATCACTTGGCTGACAGTTGCTCCAAACAAGGCTTCAACACAAACCATAAATTGCAGATACCCCAAACATGCCTTTCCTGAGCTGGCTGGGGCACCACAGCATGAACTCTTCCTTTAGAAGGAATTTCATACAGAAATGAGCATCCATGATACCAACATTTTTTTCAGTGAAGATTCAGTGCTGATGGGAAAACAAGGAGGAAACATTATCTCTTTTGACCATTTCAGGAACTGAAATGCTCCACAATTTAATGCAATAATTTTGCTATTGCATCTACTTACCAAAACATGGGAGTGTATGTCTTTGTCACATGTGGTATAGGAACAAAAGAGCCTCATAGGAACCTTTGACTCCCAGGGTTCAGGAGCCACATCTTCAAGGGCCCATTGTCCCTCATCCAGAGCTACATGAGCCACCTCAGCCCCAGCTACACACGTAGGGTCCTGCCAGGAGCTAAAAACAGATGGGGCCATGCCTCCTGGTGGCAGCGCCTGGAAGGCAGTTGGAAGGCAAATGTCAAAACTGAGGGTTTCAGGGCAGTTCAACACAGGAAACAAAATTCTCCCTGAAACCGAGTGCCAGGGTTTCATTTGAAAACCCAGAAACAAAGCAGCCTTTCAAAGAGAGTTTAAAAGGAGTTTCCACTCCTTAAAAATTAAAAAGCAACAGCTTTGACTTTCCATCCTGCTTTGAAATGAAGCACAGCAGAAGGTCTGCCAAGCTCTGTGGCCCTCCCTGGGGCCCTTGCTGAGCAGGGCTCCTCCAAGGAGCTGCAGGGGAATTGGGCAGTCCAGGACACGCAAATGAAGAATGTCAGCAAAAGGCTTTTCCTTAAAATTAGAATGCTATGTCCTGGCCAAGAAAGGACTAGAAGAGGTTAGCAAGAGGAAAGCTAAAGATAAGCATTTTTCAGAAATAATACACATCTCTGGACCTTGGATGTTTTCCCAACACACTGGAGGAAAAAGTCTTCTCAAAAATGTAAATTCATAACAGCTTTTGCATCCTGTTCAAAACCGTTGTCTAAAGGCAAACCTCAGGCTAAGCCCTGCTGATAGCACAGATGTGGGAGTCTCCAGTAACATTTAGTGCTGCTGTTCTGGAGGGCTGACACCAGCTGGATTCTCTTCCATGTGCCTACACATCATAAGGAGCACTTGTGGCTCTCAGAGCTCTGCATCAGCTCTGTTACAGCCCTCACACTCCTGTCAACAAGGTCCCTATTTGTGGCACAGGGGCAAGCGAGTTCATAATTCACCAATTCACGCGCATCAGAGAGACTCTGGAGGGCAGTTTTCATCTGGGACAGCTCTGAAATGCACCCATTGATGCTTTTCTGTAGAAACTCCTGCAAAAATCTTCTGCCTGGAGGAGGAGGCTAAGCAGAAGAGCATGATGGTGACTGGCTTGATACTGATACACATTTCCTAAGAACTGGGTAGCCACAGCAGAGCTGCTGCTGGTTGTCTGGGACTGTGAGCCAGTCAGGGTGCTGAGCTCCTAAGCATCTCTGCTTTGTGTGTGGTGACCACTGGGCTTGTGAGGTCTCACCTCACTGCACCAGCCCTTGAGACTTCTGCTGTCAGAGTCATATGCACCTGTTGGCTTCCCTGGGCTTGCCCAGACCACTGCTTGCTGCAGGGTTTTCTCAAAGGCTTACCAGGATATGAAAGAGCCCTTCAAAGCAGATGCAGCTCAGTGAACTCAGGGAAAAGGAAATTCATGAGCATGCAGCTCTGTACTTCGCACCCCCAGGTGTGAGTGCCAGGGGCAGTCTGGGTGTAATTGGATTGTGTTTGAGGCAGGAGACAGCAGGTTGCAAGCTACTTGTACTTAGAGTGCCCCCATCCCTGGGGTGGTGTCTGCAGGATTGGCGAGTGTGAAAAGCACACGCTGATCACAAAGAACCAGCCTTGAAAAAATCCCCATCTGAAGGCTGAGACAATTCATCTTATTCCTTGCTATGGGACCTTAGTTCATTTTCCAAAACATCTTTATCTTTCATGCCCATGTTTTTCTAATCCTTTCCTTCTGCCAAGATCTGGGATTTGTGTGAGTAAATCAGCTTGTCCAAATGCCCCGTTTGCTTGTGAGAACACAGCCAGCAGTACCCAGAGCTTGCTTTTCCTTATGCAAAATTGCAGCAGCATCTCTTGGAAATGCAGCCTGAGATAGGGTGTCTGAAAGCCCCAAAGAGGGCTGAAAATGAGCAACAGGAGCACCACTAATTGGTCTCACCTCTCTACAGGTAATTGGAAGCTCTCTCCTCTTCATTCACGACAAGCAGGAGCAAGCCAAAGTCTGGATGATTGACTTTGGGAAAACTACCCCACTGCCAGAGGGACAAGTTCTCCAGCACAACGTGCCCTGGGTGGAAGGGAACAGAGAGGATGGCTACCTCTGGGGGCTGGACAACCTCATTCAGATCCTGACAGAGTTGTCCCAGAGCGAAGACTTGCATTAAAGCTGCGCATCCGACTCTGCCACTACCCCCAACCTGCCCCCGACTGACTCTTCTGAACTGCACTACAAGACACTTTCCAGCCCTCGCCCTTCCCATTTGAAAGCTATAGTCTCCCTATTTAATGTGTTTTTGTTGTGGTTTTTTTTTTTAGGTTGTCTTGGTTGTTTCCCCCCCTACCCTTCCTTGTAAATAGAGAGCTAACCTGCCAGAGCAAAAGCTGAACTTGAAACCTTGGCTTTTCAGAGTCAGTGGGAGCACGTGGCCCAGAGCAGCCCAGTGGGGTTGCTTAGGCAAGTGCATACTTCACCTGTCATGTTTTTGTCTCTTGCTCAGCCTGATGTTAAGGGGACTGGTGAAGGAAGGAGCCTATTCCTGCACCAGGATCATCCTGAAAACACTCAGTGACCCTGCCCAGGACCCTCTGGCAGTCAGAGAGTGTGAGTGAGGTGTGGAGATGGTGGAGGACACTGTAGTGGGAGCCCTTTAGTTGTCTCTGCCAGCACCCTTCAGCCCAGGGAGCTGACTGTGCCAGGTCCTTCAGAGCTGCTAGAAGGGCAGATTTGGGGTTTTGTTTGTGTTCAAGACATCTTGTACAGGTTGCTTAGTTATTTCTGAGTGGCACTAGAGGGTGAAGGCATCCCTCCTGCTGCAGAGCCACGTAGTCAGACACAGGAATTTGCCATGGCCAGGTGCTTCCCACTTATGTCCCCCATGCTTAGTGCCCTGGTGAGCAAAACTGGGCTCCTCTCTAGAGCCCCAGCTCCCCTGCTAGGAACTGCTTCCAGCCTACGTTACCTGGGGTCACCAATCCTCCCTAGCTGGGAAAAAAAAAGCTTGTAAAGGACTACTATGAGACCTAAAGTAGCCATTCATGTTGATCAGTCTATTTTGCCACCAGCTGAGCACATGTGTAGTGCCACCAACAGTGACACCTAGCCCAGGGCGACCCTCCTATCTGGAGCATCTCCATAATTTCTATCTGCGTCAGTTGAAGGGTTACAGCGGGAAGGCAGCTCCCAGGTTAGACACCTTTGGCAAAGCAGAGCTGGGGTCAGGCATCCCGTGCCTTCCCCTTTTTCCACAGAGCTGCTCTGCTCCCCAGCCTGGGGCCGTGTGATGGCTCCTGTGCTCCCCTCCTGCAAAAACACCCAGTTCCCTATTTAGGGCGGAGGCTATTTTTTAACTTCCTGGAACATTTGAACCAAGCGGCAGGGCTGGTGCGCTAAAGGTCATCCCTGGAGACGAGGGGAGCCTGCGGGAGGCGGCAGCCCCCACGTCGAGGAATGTGCTGCGCAGGAGGTGGTGCAGGAGCTTGGCAGCCATGAATCCCTCAGCTGCTCCATCCATCCCCACACGCACTGTCCCATCTCGCTCCCCAGGAGCAGGACTCCAGACCCCTCTGCCATCTTTTGATGGGTCCAGCACCCTTGGTATGGGAAACCTCTCTTGCAGCAATAAGGAGGAAGAGTTGGCCGCCAAGGCATCTGCAGCCAAGCCTCTTTCCCAAGGACTGAAGTTTCCTAAGGTTTTTCTCAGTTCATATCTCACCAGACAGGTGTCTTTTGCTCATCAGATGCCATTGTAAATGGTTGCACTGTTTTAGCTCCTTGCCAGGCTTTCTAGAATAGCCCATGTAGAAGTGCCTTATAGACTTTGCCTCTGTTCCATTAGTGTCATGGAAAAGGTTGGGGGTTTTTTTAAGTTATATTTATTTTCATTCCATTTTAATTGCACAAAACACTAAAATGTAATGCATGGAATCTTTTTTGTTTTTTAACTGTGTTTCCAGTTTTTAAGCCACATCTTTCCCAGCTTTGAAGAAAGGGTGTGCACAGATATGCATAGCTCTGTTCCACTTACCGCTGTACTTAGCTTCGAGCTGCTCTTATATATGTACGTTATTTTTTAAGCCTGTTTATAAACCAGATTCCTCGCTTCGTGGCTTCGGAAGAAGCAGATTGTTGCTCTCAGATGTCTTTTGCTTTCCTGGAGGCTGGAAGGGTTGCTTAGAGGGGTTTTCCTTACTCCCACCATTCCTCTCGGTCATTGGGTAATACAGAAAATAAACCCAAACCAGTCTGGAACATCAACGCAAAAAAGTCCTGTAACATTGCAAATAAAGGCATATGGGAAGCATTCCCCTGGTGTGCATTCAGTGTCTGCCCTGTGTAGCTTGTGGCAGCCTTGGAACAGCCTTTCATGTCCGTGACTGGGGGGAATCAGGCTCCAGCAGTGCTGCATAAAAGCAAGAGTAGGGAAGGACCCTGCACTAGGAACAGATCCAGACAAACAGGAACTAGCTCTGCAGGGAGCAGGCCAGGGGGAGAGCAGAGCTGTGGGAGGCACAGGCTCAGTGGGAGCTATCCCCCAGAGAGGCCTGAATTTCTCCATCCCCCTTCCGCAGGGAAGGCCACTGAAGGCAGTTTCAATTTTTTTGGAATGCTTTTGGCTCCCACCGAGCAGTTTCTGAGTGCCACCCTGTGATTTCTGCACTGGAGAATACCAAAGCACCCAGGAGAATCAGAGCTGCTTGGCAAAGTCAAACACTCCCCCAGCTCCTCTCCCTCTCAGCTGCACTGTGGGCAGGGCCAGAGGGAGTGCTTTGGACTAAAGGCCACAAAACCCCCAGACTTGTTTTGGCAGGTTGAGTGCCTGAAGGCAGCTCTGTTCCCTCTTGGTTGGTTGTGCAAGCACAGGAGAGCAGGAGCTGTTCTGGCCCAGATGTGGCTAAGGAGGGCCAGGTGAGCTGCCCCATAGAAAAGCCAGATTTAGTGCCCAGACCCTCTGGAGCAGCCCAGCCTGAGGACCAGACCTGGCTCACCATGGGTCCTCTAAAACAAACTGCAGGAGAATCCCTGCAGCGTGGAATTTGAAGACTAGAACTCTAGGTGGGAGGCAGAGCTGGCAGGACACTGGATGGACGCTGCTGCCTGTGCACAGTGGTGTCTCCTGGGCTGTGGGAAAGCAAACACTTCCTGTCTGGCCGCTGAGCTCACTGCAGCAGAGCTGACAGCCCCTGTTTAACTTACAGGTCCAGTTTTTGGGGTCTCTCTGTTATGTGACTCCTCTTCCTACCTTCAGAGGAAAACAAAAGCCTCCAAAACTTACCTAGCTGCATCCTGAAATGCAAAAACAGAGTGAAGAAGCCTGTTCTGCGAAAATCTCTCTTGAGAGTTGAGGAAAAACTGTGACATTGTGATGGAGAATGTGCAGAAACATTCACAATACCAGAGGCTTATGTCCAGAAGGGAGACAGAGGAGTCCTGCAACTTTATTTGAATAAAAGGAAAGGCCATGGGGCATTTCCCCTGGGATCTCTGAAATTATTGGAGGATGCAGCCTCCTTTTTATTTTAATTTCCTGTCTGCAACACCCTCTTCCTTTCCCCATTGGCTGAGCTACTTGGAAGGTACAGACTTCTGCAAGTCCTACTGCATGTCCCCCTCGAATATACACATCCCCCTCTTTTTTATATATAACAAAACAATATTCATAATTCCATTCAATCTTTGTTCTTCTTGAAGTTCAGGAATTTATCAGGGCCTTGGCTGAGGAGCAGTCCGTGTCAGTTGGTAACATTTTCTAGAACTGGTAGTTTCTCCCATTACTTCCCTATCTCTAAGTCCCTGGCCCTATCTACAAGCAGATTTACATGGTCTATAAAGACACATTCATCCTATTTCTTCGAAGAGGAAAAAGGAACTAAGTCAAGAAAAGAAATCCCTTGTGACTGAGTGCTGGCATCTGCTGACGCTGAGGTTTATGCAGAGGGTTGTGAGGTGGCAGGCTCCCATTGGCACATGCCACAGCAAGAGCCTGGCTTGGCCCCCCAGCCCAGCTTTACTGCACCCACAAGGCAAGGCCTAGAGCTCCCTGCCACCTTCTGCATTCATAAACTAAACTACTCATAAACTCAATGCAGAGGAGACCAGGACTTCCATTAATGCAACAAAGAAAACGTTAGACCTTCTCTAAGAGAGAAAGGTAACACTTTAGACTTTCTCTTACAGAACAGAGCCTCCCAGTCTTCTAGCAGTGCCAGGGGGTGTAAGGTAGTCTGCTTAGGCTGTAGGTAGGGAGGGGCAACTCCTTTCCTTCAACATTTTCTGATTAGGCACTACTTGACAGAATGAGCTTCTCACAAATCAGGGGGTGCTGGGACATTCCAGCTTGTGAAAATGCAGGACTTGGGTGTGGTGGGTTGATAGGGGTCAAGCGGTGTGCTCAGGTTTGCTCCTGACACAAGCTGGTGGGGTTTTGGGGTCTCTGGGAAGGGCCTCAGGAGGGATTTGATCCTCCCCGGATGACACAGAGCAGGCCCCAGCCTGAAGCTTGGCAACAGCCTCGGGGCCCCCATGTCCCCCTGCCCAGTGTGGCTGGAGGGAAGCCGGAGGTTGCCCTGCTGCTGCAGGGAATGTATGGCCGGGAATGCATGGGGACACCATGGCAGAGGTGACAGGATGGCCAAGCAGCATCTGAGTGTGGAGGGTCCTTATCAGCCTGTGGGATAAAAAACGTGGCCTTTCCCCTCAGCCACTTTGTCGTGAGGGTGTGCCTGACACCTGCCAGGCACCCTCCAGGCTTCAGTGGGGCGAGCTCGCGTTTGGTCTCCGCCGCACAAGGGCTGCGCTCCCCTTAGAAAGCAGAGCCGGCTCCGGGCCTACCCCCACCCCGTCCCGCGGGGGTGGATGCGGGCTCCTGGTGCCGGGCGGGCTCCCGGCGCTTCCCTCGGGAGCCGGGAGATGGCGATGTGTCCCCGGCGCGGGACCGGGAGCGCTTCCCTCTGGGAAGGCTCCGCGCCCTGCGCCGTCCCGGGCGCCGCTGCCCTGAGGCTTTTCCTCCACTGCCGGCACTTCGGCTTTCCCAGTGCCAGCTGGGGAGATTCTTACAATTCATAAACTCCCAGCCTGAGCAGGGCAGGGTGTGAAGGATTCGCGCTGCCCACCTCCCCTTTCAGGGGGATTCTGGGGGTAACACGTCTCTTCTCCCTGTGCCATTCCAGGGTTGAAGCCCCCCCGGCAGCCCCAGCCCCTGTCCCCTGGGGAGCAGCTTTCCAACTCACACTCTCATTTGAGTCTGCGTTTTGTTCACTTGCCTGCCCTTAAAAAATACTAATTTTTGCTTTGTTATTGTGAAGTGTAAAAAGTAAGAATGTAGAAACCTCTGGGGAATGGGGGAAGTGGGCAGGGCCCTGCTGTAGAGTCAGCTGGCTCGATTCATCTTTTGACACGTAGTTGGAAGTCCATGAAAGTGGTTACACACTGCTCCTGCAGTCCCGGGGGTCCCAGAGAGGACTGCCATGCGCAGCCCCACACTTCACCCCTCCCAGAGTGGGGCTGTGGACACAGCTTTGCCATGTCCTGCCCCTCCAGTGCCTGACCAGTGATGCCTCCAGCAAGGAAGGCTTTATGTGGGGATTTGCTGCTCTGGGGGATGCCCTGGGGGCTGCAGCTGCTTTTATATAGTCAGGTGTTCCCTTCCCACCCTTAGGGGACTTGTCTTAGTAGCTGCTGCTGCTCTCCAGGATGAAACTGTGCTTCCCCCCTGGAGCAGCCAGAGAACACAGGAGAGCTGCTGCTAGTGCCACTTAGAAGAGAAAGCCCATAGAGGAGACTGCTGAGTGAATCCCGTTTGGGTCAGCTCTGGAGGAAACTGGAAAATTTTGGGGCCTCAGCAGCTCATCCTACTTCTGGTACTTCTGCACTGCCTGTTTGGGTCTGGTGCTTTCTCTTTGTTGGGACTTTGTGCTTCCTACCATTTGTTTGTATTAACAAAGTCAGACCTGCAAAAGACCTGGGGCCAGCTCCCCTCTCTCCACATTGCCTGGTGCCACACTTACCCTAATGTAGAAATATAACACTTGAAACCACCAGGACAAAGGAGCATTAAGAGAAATAGAGGCACAAAATTATTTACTCAAACGTCTGACCAGAGCCAGGAAACAAAATCAAATTTCTACTGACTGACTTCTCTGTCAGAAGGGGCTTTTGCTGCAAGGTGGTTTACATGCTGCTTTCCATGGCAGGAACCCCGGGACTTCTGTAGGGAACACACACACACAGAACTGCTTTTCTTGCAGCAGTGAGGGTTGACTCAGAGAAGGGAATGTGAGAAGAAAAGCAGCAGGAATCTGTAGTAGCAAGACAGAGATGCTGCAGATATGTTTCCCCATTTATAAAGGATCTGTGGCTGGAAAACATTTCCCACTGGCAGCACGGTGTCTTTTTCTAGTGCTACATTGATGCTCCATCTCTTTTTATCCCTCCAGAACAAGGAGGGGAAATGGCAGGTCCCGTGGGTGGGCTTTGCAGAGTGCCACGTGCTTCCTCCCACCCTTATCAGCCCCAGGCAGGCACTTCAAACGTGCCCTGCTGCTTTTCCCATGGGAAATGGATCTGCAGGAAGGCTCACAGGCCCTCTGGCTTACAGGGGGATCCTTAAGGATCAGAGAGGATGTCCCTTGAGTGCTTGTGTGCCAGCATGGTATAGCCCACAGCGCTACTGCCCAGGGAGCATCCCCAGGGCAGGTTGGTGCTATCCCATCCTCTGAACCCATTGTATCCTTTGGCCACAGGCAGGACAGACAGTGACAGTGGCTGCTTTGGTGGGCAGAGGTTCCAGCAGGGCAGGTTCCAGCATTCTGAGTGTGCCATGGTACTCCCACATTGTCTCTGCAGGGACAGTGGCTCCTAATCCTTGTGCTGGCCAGGCTGCTCAGCAGCATGTGGGCATTTGAATAAACAGAATTTAAGCCTGGAATGTGGCATTTGTGTGGCTGGCTTGGAACCAAGACCTATCCCTTAAAAACCCACAACCTCCCTTTACATCTCTGGCAGCACAATGCTCCATGTGCCCTAGACATAAGCATACACTCCTGCAAGCCTTGCAGCTCACATCCTCTTCCACAGGGCTGGTTTTCCTGTGGAAACAAGCTGTGAAATAGCCTGTAATTGTAACATTACCTCCTAGGATCAGGTGCTACCTTCTCATAGTTGTGTGTGGATCTGAACGTGTATTTGGAGGCGCGACTTTGAGATTTAGAGATCGTACATGCATACCCAGCAATAACCCACCTCTGCATGGACATTCTTTTTTTTTAAGGGTTACTCAGGCTAGTTTGAACAGAATATAGTTGAAATTATGCTTTTCTAAATGAGTATCTCTACATGATCTGATATCCCAGTGGTGCATTTCCATGTCTCTGCATGGCCAGCAGTGAGAGCTGCTGGTGGGCAAACCCTAGCTCCTTTTAGGGTGAGCTGCAAGCCATGACTGACCCCAGCCCTCCTGCACAAGCTGCTTTTGCCCCACCAGTGCTACAGCAGCCAACAGCCCAAACCGTTGTGGATGGCCTGATGCAAAGCACACTTGGTTACACTGATTCTGGATCATGCAGGAATTCATAGCTGCTCCCCATCACCCTGGGGGTGGTGTTGGTGTTGTGGCTGCAGGGCTGTATGTATTCCAGAAGTGTATGGCAGCTCTAAGGAGGTGAGTTAGTTTGGGGAGGCTGCAGATGGAGAGGGAGGGAGGCAATTGCCCCTGTTGTGTGGTGGTTGTGGTGCCTTGGGTTTTAGCTTTTATATTTTTCAGATTCTCTGCTGCTTATTGTGTAACTCTGAAACTTCATGTTAGGTGTTAGTAAGGTCTCTTCACAGGGTAATTAGACAAAACAATCCCTTCCCAGCTAGAGAATCAAGGACACCCCTTACCCAAAAAGCATAAACAACAGTGAGGGAAAGGGGCAAGCCAGGGGGTTGAGACTTCATAACCTGGGGCTGTGGTTGGACAATTGACCCCAATATGTAGATGAACCAAAACTTATAAAAGTGTAAAAACTCATGACCAGGATCCATCTTGGATTTGACTTGAATGTAGCCCCAGCCAGGCTCTTTCACTGCCCAAGGTGTATCCTTTCAATAAATACCTGTTTTATTCCTTTTGCTCTGTCTAGTCTCTGTTCCAGTCAGCCTTTCCAGGCATCAGTTGCTGGGAAGAGAGTTTCCTTGGACCCACCACTGCTGTGCTGCACTGAGGAGTGACAGTAAGGACTGGGCTGTGCTCTGAGGGCACCTGGGCTGGCTCTGGTCTTGTGCTGGGGGGGTGAGCCAGCTCATCCCTGAAGTCAGGGTGAGGTTGTGTGGTGGCTGTGGGCCTCCCCTTGGGCCACACTATGGAGGAGGTGGGTGGCTGGACAGGGCGGTGCCCAGAAATGTGCCATGGAGGTTTTCCCTGTGTCTCATCTGTCTTCACCAAGCTCCACTTTTTGGCATTGCTTTTGTGTGGTTTATTGCTAATTTTCCTCTTCCCCTTCTGAAACGGTTCCATTAGCAGGGTGTTAAAGAAATCTGAGATAATTATTCCAGATCTCTCTTGTGGGTTTACCACGTGGTGGTGTGTCTGCATGGGTGTATTAATAGTATCATACTAGTTTTCATCCTAGCTGAGGGCTGAAGCCTGAATAGAAACACACAGCAAGTGAAAGGAGCTTCTGCCCCACCTCCCAGACGCCTCAAAGCCATGGGGTGTGAGAAGACCCTTCTTGCTAGTCTTGCACCAATTTTGAGTTTGGCCCCCCAATCCAGTTGGGATCTCCCATGTATTTCCCTACCCACAGTGGCTTTGGGGAGGCAGCAGAGCAGTGGCGTTTTTTGGCATTGGACACCACGGGATGTACACATGGAGTGTGGATAGCTGAAATGTGCAGGTGTTTTGACAAGCTGCTGGCCCTTACAGCAGAGCCGCCTGTCATGGGGAGGTTCTGCCTCCTGCTCAGCTCTGTTCAGGTGTCTGTGGTCAAGCTCCTGACAGCATGTGGGCTGTTCTCTCATGGGGAGGGGGGATAATGTGCCTGGAGTCATATTAAAATGTTCAAATTGCAAACAAAACCCCTTCAAGAAGGATTGCTGGTAGGCATGTGCACAGGGGAACACAAGGTGGCTTTTCCCCCTTCCTTATCTCCATTCCAGAGGTTCAGGTGAGGCTCCTCACCAGCTTTCTGCTCCTCTGGAAAGTTCTGGTTGTGAATTCCTTAAGAAAGCCATGCCCTGGCCCCTGCCTCCTCTCCTCAGGGCATGTGGGTGTGGGCTGGTGTCTGCTGGATTCTCTCCATCCCCTTGCTGGTGGGAGAATGAGAACCCATTTGGAATCCGGGATGATGGGGTTTCTCCACGTGACATAAAGAGATTCTGCATTTCGTTCCAGCTGTCCAGCAATAGAATATATTTAACTTTAAAAAAAAATATCCACAGTATCAAAACACAAGAAGTCACAATCCAATACTTGGTGATATAAATAGGCATACAAATGGTCCTCTGCAACCCCTCAGTTTGGGCTCCAGTACAAAAATGAAAGGTGGGCTCACCAGCAAGGTGCAAACAGCACAAGTGGGCAGGCCCTTGCTCCCTCCTTCCTAGGGTGGAAAATCTGATGTGCCCATGCATGGCCAAAAGCAAGAAGAACACAGAGAGAGCCAGAGATCCCCCTCCCAGCCTCGGAAGCAGTGCCTGTGTTGGAGTGTGGGGTGAAGGAGGGGTGTGGGGCAGGGTGGGATCATTTGCTGGGTGTCTGGGGGAACACTGCCATCACTCCAGGCACTGGTGGTAGAAGTGAGCCCCTGTTGTGATCCCAAACCAAAATGTGCCATTCCCTTTCACCTGCCTGTTGAAAGCATTCTCTGAGCTGGAAGATGGATTAAGCAACTCTGGCTTTTGCCCTTTTTAGAGCCAGAACAAAGCCTTCACTTCCCACTGCATCATTCTAGCAGTGGGGGACAGGGCATTGTTTCTTCCCTCTGGCTGGTTGGCTGGGTGCAAGAGAAGTAGGACTTGACTTTTAGCCTGGCTTGGTTATTTATACAGATGACCAGAGGAGGAAGGATGGGTTGTGGGTAGCATGAGCTCTGGTGGGATTCACTGTAATTAACCCTGGTTCAGATGGTGCCACTGTGACCTGGGGTTTTGCACCGTGCTGCTCCCAGAGGGGGTGGGAAGGTTGAGTGCCAGTTTGGGAGATAAATTGCAGCACTGTTTCAAAGTGCATCGTGTGTGAGCATGAAGCAAAGTCAGCTGGAAAATACAGGGTTGTGTTTCCACTCCATGGTTAGCAAGCCTGTGGGAGAAGACATTGCTTTTCCTGGGAGGAATGTCAGATCTAGCCAGGGTCTTCTTATACCTAGGGTTTAGATGTCAAGGAACTCTTGGTGGTGTCTTGCAGAGGATGCAGTTTGGTCTGAGTAGCAATAAAATGCATCCTGGCTGGAGTGTATGCATGTGTGTGAACTGCAGGGTCATCCCAGAATAAGCAGGAGGCAAGGAATGAAATATTCTGAAGAATGCTGTGACTGTGACCTTCAGCTTCCTGTCCACAGAGCTCAACACAACACTCACAGCAAGACTTAAGGGGCACTCTCCAGCAGAACTGGCAGGTCTTTAATAAAATGTGTGACAGTCAATGGGAGGGACATGCAGCTTTGTGTCTTGGGAAGCTTGCGGTGTGTCACAGATGGAGCCATGTCTCACATCTGATACTCCTGACCCCATGGCTCCTGTGCCAGAGCTGCTCCCAGCACAAAGCCCCTCTGACCTCCCCAGCTGTGACTGCCACGGCTCAGAGCCATGCTGAGCCCCTGCAGCAAGCATGGCCAACCAGGCAAGAGGCTGGCAGGGTGGGGGTCACCTGCCAAAGCACCTTTTCCATGGTAAATGTGGATTTGGCAACACCAATGGACTTGGGAAAATGGTGCTGTGCCCCGCATTGCAGTGGTTGGGCTGACCCAGAATGAAGCTGGTTTTTGACTGGCTGCGCATTGGGGTTGGTTCCTGCCTGGAATTGCTTTCCAATGAGTAGTAAATCGGTTGTTTAGCCCAGGTGGATTCAAGTACCAAGAAACTATTTCACTGAAGCCCTTTTTTTGTTTTTGTTTTTGTTGTTTTGAGAAACCTGGTTTTCCTAATCAGAGAGGAGCAGCAGAAAATTCTGTGTTGCTGGCACATGGGGGTGAAGCAACTCCATTTATTCTCCATGATCACTCTTCAGCTGTAAAACTCACAAGTCAAACATCTACACTGATAAAGCAGGTGATGGTGCTGGGGAAGCTGGGGGCTGTGCACACTGGACCAGAGGAAGAACCTGGGGCTGTGCCCTCTGGCTGTGCTGCTGAGGAGGCCAGGGTGCTTCAAGGCTGGTCCTGGCACAGCTCCCATGGGAGGGAAGAGTTATCCAGCCCCGGTGGAGGTGTTGTCCCCTCTGCAATGCTCCGGAAAGTGGTGCAAAAGCTCTGGGTGGTTAATTTTACCTTAAAGAGAAAGAAAGTAATTGTCGATGGAGGAAAGCTCCACATTTTCACTCGTATCTGTGTCTTCACAGCGTGGCTCTTCTTGTCAGTGCCTGGACTGTGGACATCACACACATCCCTCCATCTGCTGCCAGCTGCCCACAGAACTCTGACTGACCTCTTGTGAGACGAGAAAAACCAAGTCATGGTGGAGACATAAAGCTAGGATGAGCAGAACCCCCTAGTGACCACAGCCCTGCCCTGGGCTCAGTGTCTGAGCTCCCCACAGCTCCCCAGTACTTGCCATGGGGTGACCTGAAACCAAGGTGAGGGGCTCACCATGGTCTCAGCGCAGGCTGCTGCTCACACTTGGGCTGGGGGGAGCTTGGCAGTGCTAGTTTTATTCAGGGCTATTGGAAAAAGCAGAGGGATTTATCATTGTTATTACTACCACAGGACAGCCTTGGGGAAAACGCAATTTGATGCTCGCTGCCTGGTAGCAAGGCTGATCTATAAAGTGGCTCCTGACCTAAAGCAGAGAGTGGGAAACTGTCTGCTTCTAATTAAAATCAATTAAGCAAATCACCACAATAGGCAAAAATAAGGTTTTTTTTTCTGGGTGTCATTTGGCAGATTTCAGAACCTCTGAAGTGGTGCATTGAGTGTTTTCTTGGCCTCATCAATTCAGTAAGAAGGTCAGAGACAGGAAAAAATTTTACAGAGCAAAACCTGAAAGTAAATTATAAATCCCACACCTGGTCTGTGCAGTGCTGCACTGTGGTGCCAAACTCCCTCATGCAATAAATGCAGACAGCACCCAGACCTAACCAAAGTGATGCTCTCAGAGACCTGCAGCCATCCCAAGGAGGACAGCATTTCCATTAAATCCTTTCCCTGCCTATCCAATTCTCCCACTCTCACTAGAGCACAGAGACAGACAGCACCAAATGTGGCCCAAAAGGTCAGCAAAGCCCTGGTGATGCTGATGAGGAGCTTATTCTGTCCCTTTTTGTTCCCAGGGGACCTTTTGTGCAGGTGCTGGGTCTCGGATGGGGCATCTGCTGCTGATCTGACATCTGATGCCACAGGAAATGCAACTTTTGGCAGTTCAGGGCCAGTGAAAATGTCAGCTTGTTTTATCTTCCCCAGCCTGAGGCTTCTCATGCTGTCTGTCCACTACACATTTAAATTCACCTTCTAAAAGTGAACCCAGTTTCATAGGCACCAGAAGAAGTTGTTCTTAAGCCATGCTTGCTGTTCCTGTTTCAGAGTTTCTGCATCCACAGGTTTTGCCTAGTTCCTTTTATCCATGGCCTGTTATTCATGTCTGCAGGGGCTCCTGCACTCCCATTCTGGCACCACAGCACCTTGATGCTTTGACAGTGTTTGGTACTTGCACTCGACCCAGCCATTCTGTTTCGGCAAAGGTAGGTGGTAACCATTGCTCTTTGTCATTGCACTCGCTGCAGCTGAGCAGGCAAGTGGTTTGGGTGGCTTCAGGGCCAGCTATAGATCTCAAAAAAAGAGTTCTCACTGATGACAGTAGCAGCTCATGAAGGTGTTTTCCAGACGTGCTACAGATTCTCCGTTTGCTACTGGTTAGGATCCTATTTAACCCTTATTTTCCCAGGTGGGAAATGGAGGAGCAGAGATGGTCTGCCTCACAAGAAGTGCTGAAGCTCAGTTCTGTAGCACCTGTACAGCCAACAAGCCACAGAGCTGCAGATGCCACAGCACAGTCCCTTTGGTAGAAATGGACAAAGACGCTTGAAATTGTTGCATGTTGGGAGCAGAAATCCTTTTGGCCATCGTTGTGGTTGTGGTAATCTTGAGGAGCTCTTCCCCTGGCTTTAATGCAGATCCCAGATGGCTCTTGGGTTTTCCACCACTGACCTGCTTGATTGGTTTTCTCCAGCAGCTGCTGTCCTCCAAGCCTCTCCCTGGCAAAGCAAAGTAACTGTGGCTCACTGCAGCCTGGCATTCTGGCAGGAAAATTGTGTTGTTTTTCCTCTTGAGAACTTCCAGCCCTGGGCTAATGAGAAGCACCAACTAGTACTTGTCTTCCAAGGAAACCTTTGCTCTTCTGCTTCCTGTGTTGTGTGGCTTGTGTCGCCCTAAAAACTGATGTTTTTTCATCTCTTTTCCTCTAAAAGACAAATGCTAAGTTTTCCTGTCTGCACCATGTAATGATCTTCACTTTCTATGCAGGAGCCCAAAAAGTTGAGCTCAGCATCCCAGTTTGGATACAGGGTAGTGACTAAATACCTGTTCCTGTCTGTCCAGCATCAGCAAGCAGCAGCTTAGGTTGTAAGGCAAGAGAAATGCTGCCTGAGTTATTCCTATGCTTCTGCCATGGATTTGCTTAGGAGCCTGACATTTTTCCTTATTGTATGCTGTACAGATACACTGCCCTGCCTGAAGTCTGACTTGGTAAAATATACGATTAATTGCTTGTGTTACAGATTTGCCTCTTTGTTTATATATATATTTTCCAAATAGGGCTGCTGAGATCCAAGGAAATGCTTGAGCCACCATCTTCACAGTGACAGCTGGTGCTCCCAAGGCTCCTAACTCTCAGCCTCTTTCTCCTATTCTGGCAGGCCAAAGCTTTTTATAGTGCACAGCAATGGAAGGGTGAAGTGCAAAAGGTCTGTCATCCCTTTGGATGCCTGCATTGGACAAACAGGCATAGTTTGGAGGAGTTCTGTCCCAGCACAAGTTAGTTGGGACTGTGGATACTTGTTCTTCACCCTGAAGAAGGATGTGCAAAGCTGGGAAAGCAGAGAGGTACTGATACCTGCTTCCCACAGGCTGTGGGCTCACAGCACAGTGCTGGCATTGGGCAGGGAGAAAACTGTTTGGGAAGAGAGATGTGGCATTAAATCCAGACATTAAATCCAAAACTGCAGGGGCTGTGGGGAGGCCAAGCCAGAGGTTTGCACCAAAGGATCTTCCTACCCCAGCAGCTCTCTCTGGGATCACCGACAGTGCCCTGCCCAGCACAGAGCTCTCCTCCACCCTTGGTGGGCAGCTCAGGGGCACTTAAAGCTTTTTGACAGCCCAGCTCTCTTTACAACAGAAGGTATTTTAGCTGACAGGACCTGCTCTGTATGAAAAATAAAAACCTTTGTTAAAAGCAGACCATCATACCAGGAGAGGCTGGACACTTGTAGGGCAGTGGGGTTTGCTGCCATGCCTTTCTCACCATCTGGGGCAGGAGTGATGGGCTGGGAGTGGGTCTCAGCTCTGCCATACTTGGGTGGCTCCCAGTTTTGGCAGTGGGTTTGTGTGAAACTCCTCTGGCTGAAAGGGCCCTCCTGCATGTGAGCAGCCTGGCTTTGCCCTCTTTCAGCAGGGCTCCTCCTGCCATCTTTTTGTAGTGGAAAAGCATCCAGGTGCTGACACCAAGGCGAGCTCCTCTTGCCCTGCTGCAATCAGAGGGATCACTACACCTGCGGCCACTGCACATCTTGTTCAAGCCATGAAATCACAGCCCCATCCCGTTTGGCCACGGGCCTTCCAACCACAACAGCTCCCAAGCACGTGATAGCACCAGGCTGTGATCCTGGAGCTTTGGACACTTACCCTGGGAAGTGGAGCTGGGATGCTGCTTCAGCCAGGAGCACTCATTGCACTCTGAGGGAATCCATTTCCAAAGCATGGAGACACTGCCTGCAAGTCCCTTTCAGGGGCAGGAAAAGTCCTGTTCTTTGGCTCCCCAGTATTGTTTTGGCAGCACAAGGCTGTACTTGCTGCCCTAGAGGTGAGGTGCTGTAGGACACCAGTCCTGTGCTAGGAAAAGTGTCCCCTGGGCTGGTGGGAGCTCTGGTCTTTGCATGGTAGCAGCGGATGAAGCAGGGGATGGCCCCAGTCATTTCAGCGGTACAATACGATTTACAGCAAGCACATTTCTCAGGACATCTGTGGGGACAGAGCTTAAGTGAACACCATATATACACAGACAGCAGAGGGGGCTGGGCTGGACCCTCCACTACTGCAAAGCAGTCACGGATGGAATCTCAGGACGGGAAGAAAGAACCACTGGTTTGCTTTTACATCCTGTACATATATCTATGAATAGCTCCTTGGCATTAGATGTTCACAGCCAGCGTCCTTTAACAGTGAGCGTAAAAAGGAGGCAAAACGTCTTCAGCAACCTCCCCCTGGGAGCAGAGGGAAAGCAGCATCTCCCCCTCCCTTGGTCCAGCTGCCTGCCCAGGTGCCACCTTTGCCAAAGGTGTTTCCTTGTCCTGGCACCCTTGTCCTCCCCGTTGGCTGCCCACCACATGCTGGCCGGGATCAGTCCTAAGCCAAGCCGTGCTTGCCTCATCTCCACTGCTCAGGGCATCAATGCAAGTCTGCGCCGGCTGCTCTGCATCTCCGCTCCGCTGGACGGGCAGGTGGACCGGGCAGACACAAGGAGACAAAACAAAAGGGAGAAGAAGAGAGACAAAGGGTAATGAAAAGGTCCGTGGCCCACGGCTGCCAAAGGAAATCTCTTGCCGTGTTTCTCTGACCATACTTGTCCCAGCCACTACAGCTGCTGTGGGATCCCCTGTTCCTTGTAGCCTGTGAGGAGGGAGGGGAAGGGAACATGATTAGAGTTGATTCCAAATGAGGACCCTTGGTGAGGTTCAAGCAAGCCACGAGCCTGGTTTACCAGGAGTGGCAAAAACCAGTGGGAAAACAGGGGTGCCGCCACATTCTCCCTCGTGGCCAGGCTGCCCAGGGCAGCCACCCTGCCCTGCTTCAGCCAAGAGCTGCCTGGTGCTGCCACCTTCCTGGGCACAGCCACGTGGATGCTGGCAGCCAGCCCTGCTCTCTGGGACCCGCCCGCCACCAGCCTGGCACGGGCACAGGCACCTCTGCTTGAAGAGACAGTAAAGGCACAGCAGGTACCAGTGGTCACCAGTTCCAGCCCAGTAAGCTGAAGTTTTATGGAGTGTGTTTTTTCTGCAGTGCAGGGGAAATGGATGCCTTTGTATCCTGCTCCAGAGACACAGCTGTTCCCAAGCACTGCCCTGGCAGGCCATGCATTCAACACACATCTCTCCTTGGGATCTACGTGTGTTTGAACTCATGCTCCCGGAGCACTGCCAGGTAGGAGGAGGTTGGTTTCTTCTATCCATCTTTTTGTTCCCATGCCAGCTTTTGCTGATGGCGTCCCCCAACAGCAACCAATTTGTGCTGCAGTCTGCACAGGTGAACAAACATCTCTTGGAGGAGAAGGGGAATGCCTTGAAGCACAGGCTGACATGTCAAACACAGACCTTGGAATGCCTCTAATCATATCCTCACTGCCTGCTTCTGCACTTGCTTTGCTCCAGTCCAGCAGAATTACAGGTGCTTTTGTTAGGGCACAGCAGCCATCCAGTGGGCCTTGAGGAAATTAATTTTTCAGCAGCAAAACCAAGGAAACTGCCTGGATCCCTTTTGCTTCACACCCTTTCCTCTTGTGGCCATGAGGTTTGATGCACTTCCCAACTAAGACAGCAAAGCCCTTGGGGTCCCCACTGTGTTGCAGCCACGTGGATGTTGCAAGGGCTCAAGCAGCCTGTCCCGCTCTTGTCACAGCTCTTTGGGGTCCTGGGGGCCCAGATTATTTACTGTCCTGCACACAGCATCTGAGGGCAGGCTGCAAATCCCAGAGGGGACAGCTTCATCCCTCTGAGGGGACTAGGGCAGGGAAGGGCAATAGGAGAGCACCTGCAGCTCCTGTGCTAGTATAGGATGATGAGAAAAATACTGGATTTTTTAACACTTTCCTAAACTATTGCAATGATGGTGCCAGAAGCTTTCCCCATTTTCCTTACAAGAGAAGCTGGGCTTGTTATTCTGACTGTATCAAAAAGCTCCTTATTAAAGAAGCAAACTGTCCTTTCTTGCAGTGCTTGCCACAGTGAAGATCTTTCAACTAAAAAACTTTTTTAAATTTGGAGGGGTTTTTTTCTTAGCTTAAATAATGTAAGTAGCCTGTCATTTTTATATTTTGAATTTCAAAGGAGTCTGAAATTTCGTATCTCAGGAGAATGTTTAACTTTTCAAATAATTTTCCATTTATGCTTTGTAATACTTCTTTCTAACCCTTATGTTAGGCTTTTGTAAGTCCCTTACAAAAGCTGAACACAAAATACCAGCAGGTACCAGAACCCCTACCTTTAGGGGACTTTTTGCTGAACTAAGAATTGACTCCAGTGAATAACTTTGCTGTACCTTGGAAAAAATCCACACATTCACCCAGGTTTGGCAGCCTGGATCTCCTGCTGTTAAACAAGCACAAGGGACAGAATAATGACACTTAACTGAATTTCTGCCTATTGTGTGCAGCTGAACAGAAAGACTCTCATCCCTTTCAAACAGCTTTTTCTAGGGGGCAAAATGATGATTTCACATGCATTTATGTTTTAAGTGTGAGTCAGCTCTGAAGGCAAGGTGAGCTGACTGGAAACTTGTAATTTGGGCTTGTCTATGGCATTGGTTCAATTTGTTTAGGGAGCAGAGTTAAAAAATGAAACAAACAACCCTATGGACCAGAAAGGTGGAGCCTGCCTTAAATCTTTAGCTAAAGTAAGAATAACTTATCTGTGCAGCCATGCCTTTTATTGAGATACAAGAAAATTAAGATTGAGAAATCCTTTCAGTCTGGCTATCAATGTTGAAACTGGCCGGAAGGAAGTTACAGTGGCCAAGCCTGTCTCTTTATATGATCATAAATCAAAAAATAACCTGTCCTATGATAAACTTGTTTGTTACAATACTTCAGATTATAAAATAGTTTGTGTGGGAAAATGGTTATTGCATTTCTTGCATAGGAATAGATGTTCTGTATGAAGCAGCTTTACATCAATATGCCTGCAATACAATTGAGGTGCAATTCTGTAGAACAGACAGCTCTGGGTTCAGGATTAAGTGGGCCTGTGCACAAAGTCACTGATTCAATCAAGTTTACTTGAAATTGCACTTCTCCTGTAAACCATGGTATGTAAGATTGAGACACTGGGTTGGTGCAGAGGGCAGCTTCAGGATGCTCCCAATGCTGAAATGTGTTCCTGCTCTGCTCCAAGGGCGCCCTTGGGGCATTTCAATGCTGTGTGAAGATTTTGAGCATCCCTGGGGCTGTGCAGCCACAGGACAGGCACAGAGACAGTGGGACACACACACATGTAAAGGCACATGGCTGGGCTTGGTCTGGGAGCGCAGCTCTGGCCAAAGTGAATTCTGCCCCGACAGATGCTCGCTGCTCTCCATGGGAAACTGCCTCAGAGTGTGAGGAGGAGGAGGAGGAAGAACAGAAACAAACTTACCTTGTGAGACTTTGATGGTGAACAAAAGGAGGCAAAGGAACATGAAAGAAAGAGAGAGGGAGAAATGTAACTGTAGACGAAATATCTGAAACACATGGAGAACCAGAAGAGAATGAACAAACTGAGGCTGTGGAGTAAACAGAGAACAGCTGCTCTACCATCAGACATTCACACCAGGGCTAAACATTTCTTAAAATCCTTGTACTTGAAGAGGATCATTTCATTTGCGACTCTTGTTTAAAGACAACGGGGAATCCTCTGCTTTTCCAGCCCCAAGCCGGACAGGCTGGATGGGCTAACACCTCTGAGCAATGCTCCCAGGAACTCTTTCCTCTGTGCCACTGGCATTTCAGGGGTTTGTCCGAACAGGAGCCACTGAAGGAAGGCATCAAACAAGACATCACAATGTACCAAAGGGCTCATGGCAAACCATTCACTGTCCCAGAGTTGGGAAAACTCC
>VRYO01002297.1:4648859-4669077 GCA_009812075.1 Sialia sialis
GCAATCAGCCCTGAGAGCCAGCCAGAGTCTCCACCCAGTGATCCCCAGAGTGCAGCCAAGCACATCGTTCATTCAGGGGCGAGAGCTGAGTGAGGGCTTCCTTCAGAAACTTGACTTCTGGACTGCACTCAGCAAACACAAAACAACGCCTGGACAAACAGCCCCTGACTTGTGTCCCCTGTGCCACATCAGTGTGACATTACTACATTATTTTTCTGGCATTTCTGTCAAGAAATGGCACAGAACCTTTTACACAGGCTCTGAGCAGGCAGGGATTTCCTGGAAAGGCCATTCCACTGTGTGCAGTGGGGCTAATGGAGGTGTGGGCTGGGGACAAGGTATGCCTGTACTTGAAGGAGCTTTGCCTGGAAAGCCTTAGGAGGCTTGTTTTCCGGTTGGCTTGGCCAGCTAATTAGCTGTGGTTTGCCCCAGCTCTACGCCTGGTCTCCGCAGAGCTGGCGAGGAGTTTGAGGAGAGCAGAGTAAGAATTAAGTGCTCCCTTGTAATTTTACCTTTGCCTTCAGACCGTAGGTACAGAAGAGGACAGCTCCCAAAGCCATATGGCTGCTTAAAGAAGATCTCTCTGGTGTCCAATGGGGCCAGCTGGCAGCTTGTTTAAATTAGCAGAGAAAAGCACTTTGCTGTGGTGCTGCCAAAAATAATTGTGTGACAGCAAAACTGCATTCAATTTGTCTTCTTTCTGGGATATTACCCTGCTAAAGGGCATCCTAGAGGAGGTAAGAGTTGGACAGGACCCCCAGGTCAGTCAGTCTCTTGCTGTGTCCTACCTTGCTCCTGACAGACATGGATCTACCCACCCTTGGAGTCTTCCAGGGACAGAGAGAGCAGATCCTGCCATGCTACTTCTGCAGGATTTTAATCTTACTGGAGGAAAAATGTCTTCTAATTTCCACATAGGTCCTTCCTGGTGTTAAGTCTGATTTAGGCTGAACCACTGCCCTGTCACATTTACTAGGCCTCTGAACACCTTCCTCATCTACACACCTACTGCCTTATGGTTCTCTGGACTCTCTCCAGGTTTTCCACTTGAACTACAGCCTCCAGAGTTGGCCACAAGCCTCACCACAGCTTTGTGCATGCAGAGAAAGGTGATGGGATCAGCGAAAGCCCGACAAGCTCTGCTCCCACCTGCCCACCTGGCGTTTCTTCCCTTGGCAGCAATGTTTCCCCTGTGCCACTTGTGACTCACTGCAGCCACCGTGTCCTTCCCTGAAAAACAAGCTGTTCCCTAGGGTGTATTTATGCAGTTGATTAATCCTTCTCTAGAGCCTTGTCCCTGCTGAGTAGCACTTACTGTTTCCAGACCATGTTTTTGCCTGCTGTGGATCCTGGCACTGCCTGGTGTGTGGCTGCTGAGCTCTTCTTCTAGCCCAGCCTCAAGCCACAAATGAAAATACTGAGCAGAGCTGGGTTCAGGAGGCACCTTTCTACACACCTCTCTTCATCTCTTCCCAGGTCAAGAAAATCCATTTAGAGGAAAGTTCTCAAGCACATTTTCATGCAGGCCACGTCCCCCTGGCTTGCTGGCAGGAATGCTGTGTGAGATGAGGTCAGTATCTGAAGGTTGGGAGGGATTGCTGAGTGCTGCCTCCTCACATAAAATTAATTCTTCTGTCACCGAAGGGCATCAAGCCAGTCTGACACAGCTCACTCTGGACTGTGACTTTGTGGGGGTGCTTTATTCTCTAAATGCATGCGAGTCACTTACTTGATTACTTCTTCCAGAAACTGAAGTATACCTGACTGGCCTATCATTCTTTTCTTTTTTCCCTCATTAAGGACAGCATACCATTATCCTCAGACCAGACTCCCTCTTTCCATGCCTAGGAAATAGCACCAGAAGATGAAAAGCTTCAAGGAGCCTCCTGTTCAAAAGGCATGTGGATGTGGCACTTTGGGGAACATGGTTCAGTGGTGGACATGATAGTGATGGCTTAAGACTTGGACTCAATGGTTTTGGAGGTTTTTTTCCTACCTCAGTGATTGTATGATCCTATGGTTCTAACTCCCTCCCAGCTCTACCAGCTAACAGAGAGGCAGGCCCAGATCCAGGGAGTGAGGTGATTATCCCTTAGGGAAGCCTGGGTGGAGCTCTTGACCCTCAGCTGCTTCCCACCCTCCTCCTCATGCCCTCACTAGCTTAGAGGGGAACCTGCTGTGTCCTGCCTCTAGCCTATCCACATAGCCTGGCACCCTCACAGGAACACATGGGATTGACCATTCCAAGGCAAGGGGACTAGAGGCAGGCAGTAGTTTCACACTTTTTTAACTATTTCCAGTCTGCACAAAGATTCAAGTTGCAGTGGTGTACGGTTTCTGTCCAGTGCATCCAGTGGTTTGCACACAAACAAAACCCAGCCAAAGCAAACTGGCAGTGTTCTTAAATGAAATGTCTTATTTCTTGCATTTGAAACGCAAGTTGGTTTTGTTTGGTTTTTTTTTTAATATGATAACAAGAACCAACCATTTTGGGTCTGACAGGGCTATTTGATCCAGGTAAGAGCAATCAATCACTTTGTTCTTTGTTTTGATTAAGATTTTTCTTCTCCATCAACCAAGAGCTGCTGCATTTAGCCACTACTTTCTCTGCATGGCAAGTAAACTTAAAAACAGCTATTTAATGAGATGGCAAGAAACTGCCAAGGGCTGCAGTTTGTCAGATGCTGCTGGTGAAACACAAGACACGTTGACTCCTCTTGCCATTCTCTACTACCACCAGAGGGATGACATACTGCTGCTGTGCTTGGGGACCTCTTGACCTGAGCATTCCCACCAGACGCTGCTCATCCATCCTCTGCCTCCCAAACTGCTGGAATCCAGCCAGATGTGGGAAAGAGTGTTGGGGAGAGGCTTCCAAGCTGTATGGTCTTCCCCAGGAGTGAAATTTGAGAAAACCCTCCCAATAAGACCCTCCTAAGCACCAACCCCTCTAGCTGGAGAGTAGGGCTTTGGAGCAAAGCAAGGCACAGTTTCAGTGAGGGTTCTCTATCAGGACAGATGCCTTCTTGACTCTCCCCACACCTGCAGAATGGGGCCAGACAGTGACCCACACAGGGGCTGCCACACAGAGGAAGAACAGAAGAGTTGATGGTCATGAACATGCACTTATGGCATTACACACAACTCTGGCAGAGTGCTAAAGACACATCACACTTGTACATCAATTCACAGTTTAGCCTCAGAAATAACCTGCTCTGCAGGTCATCTGGAAGGAAACATGAGAGGTGGTTTGCAGGGTAAAGCAAAGAGCAGTACTGCCTTCATCCTGAGGAAAGCTTTTGCTTTGCGCATGTTCAGGTTTTAATATCCATCGTTTGCTCTGCTTGGGGACTGCCTTAACTGAAGCTGGCTCAGAAATTAGGTGGTTTGGTGAGAGGGTTTAACCCCTGGTTTTGGCAGCTGAAAGTGCACACTGGTTTCCTGCTTTTTTTTTTTTTCAATTTCACCCATTTTGTCTTCTGGCAGATTCTTGGTAGCTTCCTGAGATCCTCTCTCCCCCTGTGTTGTGCAGCCACAGATGTCATCAGCAGAGATGACAAAGTGGAGCCCCTTCAAACCAAAAGGCAAAAGCTGCTGGTAAGATGGTCTCTGGGAGAAGGGCTTGCTTTGGGAACTGCCTGTCCTGTCAGTCTGAAAGATCTCAGACCTGTTTGGTTTGAGGACTTGCTCATCGGCCTCTGCCAGCCTCTGGAAAGGGAGTGGGGTCTTGCAGATGCCACCAGCACCTGATCTCTGTGTTGCTCCTCTGGAGGTGAGATGAGGTTGTCATCTCAATCTTCTGCACCAGGATACAGGAGATATGCCACAACTTTTACACCACTGAATGCCTCTACCAGATGAAAGTTACAGAGGCTGTGTTCTGGATTTGTAATATCTACTAACTGCTGACTTAAATGATGTACATTTAAAAAAGGATTCTTCTTTCCTTAAACTAATGTTTTAGTCAACTCAAAATGTGTATGAGATTCTAGAAGGAGCTAAACACTTCTAGCTCAGTCTAAGAACTTGGTCTGAAACATGAAAAAACTCTAAAACAATGGGTAAATGTCTCCTGGGGAGGAAGGGGAGGGTCCAGGAGAGTCCCCAGAGCTTTTCTGGGGACAACTGGAGCAGAACCAGCCTAGAAAGAAGGTCTCACTAACCACAGATTTGCAATCGGAGTCATAAGGGATAAAGGGCTTTCTTGTTCAAATGGGTGTGATCAGGGCAAAAGGGACTCCAGACAGTGGAGTTCACAGTGCTCCCCCTTCCTGCACATCTCATTTCATAAAGGGAAGTCCCACATGGTGGGATGGGAGACTCTCCCAGATATGTCACAGGGCCCATTCCTACTGCCTCCTTGCAATTTCTCTGCCTCCTGTGTTTCTCATGGACTTGCAGAGCCCATCCTCTGGCTCTTCCTCTACAGCGCAGCCCAGTGGCTTGCAGGGACCTTCTCTGGGACGCAGTGGCATTGCCAAGGAGAGGAGAAGTCAGGAGGGCGAGTGCACTGCACTTACTTGCAAGAATGACCATGTCCATGCCCCAGAAGATGCTCATGATCCAGCCCACCATGACGATGGCCGTGAGGATCTGGATGAGGGCAGCAGCGATGTTGAGCCAGAAGACGCAGCACATGTGCCGGTCGGGGAGGTCGGTGCGCGCCCCACACAGCACAGTGAACGCCGACACAAACGTGCCTGGGGACACAGAGCACAGCACGGTGAGAGAGAGGGACAGAGCCCACTCCAGTGACACACGGCCTCCTACCACATCTCCCCACTTAGACCTGCTCCCCTCGGAGCACCTGACTTCCTATACTGAAGACAGGGTGGGAAACGCACTGCTTGGGTTTCAGCTCCTTTCCCCTCACCCAACAGAAACCACTTCTCCACTACAAGAGAGTGCAGTTGTCTTGGGTTACAATACAGTATGTGATCAAAGGTATCTATTCTATCACCATCTGTTGAAGCTGGGGGCAGTGATCCTTATCTCTGTGGGAGATATTCTGCTACTGGGCCATCCATTGAAACCAGGTGGGGCATTGTTCTTTATCTTTTCACAACCCATCCTTCCTCCAGAGAATTATCTTCTGCTAATGGCCATTGAGTCCCATTGTGTGACTGATAAATTACGTCATCCCATTAGAAGTTGCTCCAGCCAGAGGAAAGAGCCCAATATTTCTTAGCAAGAGGAAGACAGAGGTTTTGGGCACTAAGGTAGCCCTTTCTCCACTGGACTCCAGAAAGAAACCAGACTTCTCCACATCACCACTGGGCCTCCAGAGGAAAACTGCATCCTTCTACAGGAGCACTGCTTCAACTAAATCACATCTGTCACTGCAAGAGGACTGCAGCCAAGATTTAATGGGACTGCTACCAACATCCTGACTGACATGGTGTCAGGTTGTATTCTGACTTTGTCAGTGTTTGGGGTTTGTTTCTTGGTAGTACTGTATTTCTATTTTAATTTCCCTAGTAAAGAACTGTTATTCCTAATTTCAATATATTTGCCTGAAAGCCCCATAATTTCAAAATTATAATAATTTGGAGGGAGGGGGTTTACATTTTTCATTTCAAAGAGAAGCTCCTGCCTTTCTTAGCAGACACCTGTCCTCCAAACTAAGATAGCTGTATAAATACATATCGGTGGAAATACTTTTGTTCTGCCTGGTGACTCTTTCCTGGAGAGAAACACTTACCACACAGCAGCTCTATAAAGGAAAACTGAAACCAGAGTTAGGGCAGGGCTGGCACTAGAAATCTCTGAAGGTCTGACAGTCTGTTACTATGCACAAATGCTGCTCTAGAAGGAGCGCGCACCAAAAAACAGGGTGGCACTGCATTTTTGCAGTGCTTTCCCCAGTCACAAGCTGTTACCTATGGAAGGGGGCTTACAGCTGGTCTGTGAGCAGGAGAAAGTGAATTGATAAGGTTTACTTTTGAAAGGAATTTTACCAAGGCTGTTGGTATGGAGACCAAGAAGAAAAGGAGAAGAAGATAAGCCAGAAAAAGGCTGAAGCTGGGAAAAATATTTTTAGAAAAGTTTTGTGAAAAACAGAGGTGAAGATGGTTTTATACCAGTGAACATTATGTTGATCTGTAGTTACCAATGAATAAAATGTAAAGTTTGTAGAGGGTATGAAAGACAGCCAGCTGTTGTAATAAACAGATATTAGGCTTCAGAAAAATAGTGTGTCCTTTTGTATGTCTTGTCCTCCCCAGCAGCAACAGCTAACTGAGGGCATGTTTTAACCAAGCAGAAGTAGCTAAACTTCCTAAAGTGGACCTGGCATGACAGCCCTTGACTCTGCCTGAGACCAGCTTACAAGTCTTGCAACCACACTTCAAACTTCCTGAAATGTTTCAGATGTATGAAAGTTAAAGCTGGGGAAAAAAACAAAAACCTCAGCAGCCTTTCACACAGATTCCTCCTAAATTTACGCTCTTGGACAATTAAGACTTTTTTACTTTTAGCTGATATGTTGAGCTCATGGCTGGCTGAAACAGCTGTCCCACAACCAACATGAAGAAATACACAGCATGGCTAAGGAACAGAAGAAACAGCTCCTGGCTCCTATAAAATATGAGCTGCTGGCCAGGAGGTTCCAACACCTCATCTGAGCATGAATTTCAACACCTCTTGGCATTATGAATTGTCTTTGGGTTTTTCTAGAACAAATGAAGCATTGCTAAGGTAAGTACCAAGGTGCAACATTGATTATTTTGGATAACAGTTCAGTGTAATGCCTTCTTTCATCAATATCTTGAATTAAAATGATGGTTTCTACAAAAACTGCCTTTTGTCCTCTTAAAGGATGGAAGCCTGCAAACTGCCTGTAAGATGTGAATGAATGAGCACATCTTCAGTGTCCATGAGTGCCTTGTTGAACACAGGGGAAGGTGGGAGTCCCTTGGTTAAACTGAAGACAGGGACAAAATACTCAGTTTACACCCTTGTAGTGAATCTTATCAGACCAAGAGAGCAGAACCATCTGGTTAGAAGCAAAATACCATTTTGTCCTGCACTGCCAGGGTGGTGGAAAAGAAAATCTCTTTCTTTGCTGCCACTTCCTCAGTGGGTCACAAGGATAACAGGCAGTTGAGATGCCAGAATGCTGGGGAAGGCTGGCTACAGCCTATTTTTAATCCTGCCACCCTCTGAAAACTTCAGTTCCAGCGTCTTCCTAACACCCCACCAGCTCCTAACACCCTGCTCATCTTCCTGCCGCTGGCTGGATCCAATTCCTTATTCCCACTCCCTCCCTGTGGCACCTGCCAGAGCTGGGCAGGGAGCAGGCACAGAGGGGTGGGGAGCGAGTGAGTGCTGCTGGGGCAGGGGGAACACAGCCCTACAGCAGAGCCTCACTGGCAGGGACCAGGGCAGCATCTTCTGCATGAGAACCCCATGGCTTCCTCCTCTGGCTTTCACAGGCAGGGTTTCATCCCCTTATCCACAAAACCAAAAGGGTCTGCAAAGAGGAAAGGGGAAGTCATTATAATCCCAAAGGATTTTGTTCAAGTCTCCCCAGAGCTGTTTTTTGCTCTGTGGTATTTTTTTCCACTCCCCCATGTGGGATTATGTGACATCTCTGCCCTGCTTCACCCACTTTTTTTTCCCCTTTCTAGTTTTTTCAAAGCAGAAGGAAGCCTGGAATATTTCCCTCATGCTTCCTGAAAGTGTTGTCTTCAAAATTACACCACAGCACTCTCTGAGATTAAACATGGATTGAGGCAAGATCAGAGAATGAGTGTTTATGTTTTCCCATCAGGATGCAAAATCTTGCCAAATGTAAATGCCTGTCTCTTTTTAAAATGAAAAGCTTCCCCTCTTGCCTGACCTTTAACTCTTGCAAGATGTGTTACAAAGAAAAAACATAAATTAGCAATAATTGTTAATCTACAGCTTCAAATCCTTCCAGTGAAGCTTTTAAGATATTTACATCATTAGATCAAGGTGCTGATTTAGCCAATTAACGTCCTGAATTCCACAGTGACTAAGCTATAGTCTAGTCCTATTCAGAAAGGAATAAAGCTAACAAAGCCTTTTAGTGTCCTCATCTGGACTGGGAATAGATACAGAAACTGGAATTAAAATCTTATGAACCTTGTCTTTTGATTCCTCTTCAGGCTACTTTCCTACTCAGAGGAGCCAATTCATTTTGCCAGTGTCAGTGCATTTCCTTTATTACTTTTGAATAGCCAATCTTCGGGAGCTTGCTGGCATTTTTGAATGCAAGACTTTAGCCATGCCAGAGGCATAGGATGGATGCATTTTCCCTCTACTCCACATATGCTTGAGAATGTGAAGCAGGATCAAGAGTCCTAAATGCTTTTGCCAAAGTAGATGTTTTCCCCTTAGGAAGCCATTGTGGTTACACACCGCCAAATACAGAATTAGTTGCATCTGGAAACCGAGAGAGGTGGAGAGGAGGAGAGGAGGAGGAGGAGGAGGAGGAAGAGGAAGGCTAGCAAGCTGTATCTGCTGGTACCACCTGGCTGCCTCAGAGCTGGGACACTGAACCATTTCCCTCCCTGAGCAGGCATTCATTGAATTCCTACAGCCCAGAAATCCTAAACCTGCAGTGCCAGCTGCTGGGGTGATGTTGGCCAAATAAACCAGCAGTCCAAAAAGGTCTCAGGTTGTGAGTGCAACCAGCAAACACAAACCAGTAACTCCACAAGCAGATACAAACTGAATGCCCACAGAGTTGTGGCAGTATAAGTAAATTATAGTAAGGATTTTTTCTATCTTCCCAGTGGAAAACATCCAAACTGCAATGAAATCTGGGATTATTCTAAATAATTAATTAATGTGGCCTCCTTGGAGACAGGTGATGAAGATGCCCTGCCCTGTTTTTAATGAGTCTGTTTGTTCAGCCCCTTGCAATCACCTGGCTGAACTGTGCAGCCCTGCTGCACCCAAAGCCAGCAAGTGCCAGGGGCTGGGCAGAGGGACGGGTGGGAGCTGAGCACTGCTCTTCTGGAGCAGCTGGGAGGCAGAGGGTGAAGGCACCATGTGCAGCAAGGCTGTGAGGAGCTGTGACACCAATCTTGCTCTTTGGACTCATCTCACCTGGGGCAGTGTCAGCCAGCTGGGGCACCCACATGGTACTGGGATAGGAAAAGAGTCTCTACTGGCTTTGGCTGTCAGCACAATTGGGGTATTTTTAGATCACACCAGTAAATACAGAAAGATGCTTGTTTCCAGCAGTTTAACCCATTGAACACGAAGGGGATGTCTTATCTGCAGAACAACAAAATGAAATGAAGGGGCAAAGGAGGGGGTTCTGCCCTTTCTCTCCTCTCTAGTCCATTGTCATGCAGGATAAAGACCCCTCTGGTGTCTGCTGGTACCTTGGCAGCCAAAGCCTTCCCAAGGGCATCACCTGCTGCTTCCTGGCCTCACAGAGTACAGCAAAATAGTATTATAGCAAAATAGTAGGAGAGAGATAGTTCGTGGTTTTTTCTTCCTTTTAGAGCAAAATCTCACACCCTGGAGAGGGCTACCCTGGTTTTCTATTGTTTGAGTCACTGACCCAGGGTGGAGAAAGGTGTGAGGTCAAGACCATGGCCTGTCCTGAACAGTCTCCTCTGTGTTATGAGTTATGGAACATCTTAAGCTGTAGGAGAGTTTTTCCTCTCCTGTTTTTACAAGAAAGCCTGCCCTGGGCACTGCTGCAAGAACTTTAGTCAGACACAGAGCTGGGCATGTTTCATGTGGAGGACCAGCTGTGATGGACCCTTCCCAGGAACATCAGAAGTGGGAGCCTGGTTAGAGCTGGAGGGAGATAAGACACTGCTGACCACAGTGTAAGTGCAAGTAACTTGAGCACGCAGACAACTTGGTGGGATTCCCACTGACTGCCAGGTATCTGAGACTTCCCAGAAGAAAGCATCTGTGGTGCAAGGAAATCACATCTGATGGGCTGGTACAGGTGGAGGAACAGCAGAAACCCAAATTATGCAATCAGGGGCCACATGTGGAGATGATGATGCTGATTCAATGATGATGATCCTTATCCTACAAAAGTCTGGAAGCCTGGGAGGTGGTGAGGAGTATTTGAGACATTCTTGGAGTGTGCTGGGAGTAAATAAGGTAGTGTTATAGTGCCTCCTTTCACTGCTCCTAGAGAGGAAAAGCAGGACCACATCACAACTCAGGAGCTGGAGCAGAGCTGCAGGAAGCACACAACTGGAGGCAAGCACAGACAAAGATGGGAACAAAACTGGAGGTGTCTGTGGGAGCAGGGCTGTTGGATCATCATGGGGAGATGTAATTAATGAGTGTGTGCTTTGTGGGGATGAGCTGTACCTGTGTATTGTGTCAGGGGAGTGCTCTGTGTGGGGACATGTCTGGTGCATGTCTTTGAATTTTCTCAAGTAAAATGATTATTAGCTGTCATTAAACAGTGCTGGCAGGTATGTGAGGCAGATGTTGTGGATGTGCTGAAAATTCATGAGATGTGCTGGCTCTGGCTTGTGTGAGTCAGAAAAAGCTGCACAGAAATGGTTGTAAGGACTGCCCTCCTTGCCTTGGTGTAGTAGGGAATATGGTACCTATTGGTCAAGGCATCCTTGGCTCCCCAGTGTCATTAACTTGTTTTTATACTCTAGTTAGAGCTGTAAAAGATGTTTCAGGCATGAAGGCCTTTCCTTAGCACCAATCCAGTGCCAGCTGTAGCCCTTTGGGCTCTGATGAGGGAAGCCACTAAACCTTGCCTAAGGAAGGGGCAAGGCACTATCTGCTGATGCTCAGCACCATTCCCCCCTCTGTGCTTAGGTGGGTAGAGTTGGGCTACAGAAAGGACACTATAACAAGGTGATAAAATGGAGATGCAAAACACCAGTGCCAGGGATGATGACCTGCTGAAGTTTCCTAAAGCATACAATTGTTTGTGTTATTGCTTGAGGAAACAGATGCAAAGTAAAATGCTCTGGAAGCATTCTGGCCGGTGTGAATCCTCACCAGCATCACCAGTCTCCACCTGGCTGGATCTCACTGGGGCTTGGGCTGCATGAGAGAACCTGGTAGTGCAGATGTGTCACCCAAACCTCCTGAGATGAGTGCTTTCTCTCCAAGCTTATTGCAGCTCTCTGAACAGAAAAGGCTGGTTCAGGAACACATCTGAGGTACCTCTGTGGTTGTTGCAGCTTTAGTGCAGGGCACTTATCAGGGTCTCCACGAAGTCTCTTCTTCCCATGGCTCCCAAAGAGATGCGATTGCAGGCAGGGGGCAGTCAGTGAACCCCTTTGGTTGGCAGCAGAAGTAGAGGTGTGGAGGCTGCAGGGTGTCCTCTTGAGGGGACTCACCTTTATTGAGTACCTGCCTCTGAGGGCAGCTGTGCTCGTTGCCAGGGGCAAATTCCTACCCAGTTTCCTCAGAGGAAGTCCGAGCAAGCAATGCAAGATACCTAGCCAGTTGTCATTCATAGAACTAGAGAAAAATCAGTCCATGGGGTTACAGCTGCACTCCTGGAGCACAGCATCTAGCTAGACAGCCTGTGTCCTTCTCTGACTGAGGAGCTCGTGGTGCTGGGCCAGAGATTAGTGCAGGGCATGGCTGGCACTGACACTGCAATTCCTCACTGGTTATTGTCTGCTGGATTCTCTTGGTGCCCTTGAAAGGCTTTTCTGACCTTAACAATTCTGTGGTAGTCTGAAATATGAAGACTGGACGTGGCAAGGCTGCAGCACCAGCAAGGCTCAGGAGTAACCCCCATGCAGTCAGGCCAGGGCATCCCCTGCATCCTTCCACTTGTAGTTCAGGTAGGTCAGGACTGAGTGCAACTACCTGGTTTGGGTTTTTTTCCTAGAAATAAGTATGTTTTAGACTAACATCTTAAAAGCTCAGGTTTTAGGATAAAGCTTAATTAAGCAGCCATGGGCAAGCTTTTTTTCCCTTCCCAGTATCCATACAGACTGAAGTCTGTCCCTGCAAATACAGTGCAAGGGGGCAAGAGTGGATAGGAGGTTTTAGCAATTTGAGAGGTAAGAAGAGCAGGAACAGTGGGCAGCTCAGGAATCAAGAGGCTTACTTAGTCCCTTTAGAATTAACAACCTGAATCCTACAGCTTCAGATCTGCCAGCAGGGGACCCGATGACACCTTGTTGTCAAAGCCATCACCTGCAAATGCCAGGTCCTGTGGGTAGGACTAGGGCAGGAACAGCAGGAGCTGAAGGGTAGGAGAGGGAGAGGAGAAAGGGAAGGAGCAGAGAGTGGAGGCAGCAAACGTGACAGAACCTAGATGTTGCCATGGAGAGTAGCTCATGAATTTTTCCTCTGTGGCCTGCTATTAAAAATATTTTGTTTAGCTCCTGCCAGCACATTGTTTTTATTTTCCCCTTCCATATCCAAAGGACATCCAGAGGGAATTTTGGCTCCCTCCATTCCCTTTGGGCTTGCTGTGGACAAAAATATACAGTCACTTGACAAGGGAGAGCTGGCACCTGCAATCCTCGTCTCCACAGGGTTTGTTCCAACTCCGGAGCCTGCAGAATGCAGGCTGTGCATGGGGTGAGCTCTCTGGTTTCCCTACACATGTGGAAAATGTCCCAAAGCACTGTGTGCCCCTGGCTGATCCCAGCTGTCCCAGCACCTGGCTGCAGCTCCAGCAGGGAGCTCTGCATCCGTTTGTGATGAGGAGTTTTGTGTCGTGTGGTCGGAACACACTTGACAGTGTTTGTGTAGCTTCTGCAGGAGACAGCCCACGTGCAAGTAACACAGCAGTGTCTTTGCATCAAAAATGAGATTTTGCTCCTATTTAATGCTCTAGAAAAAGTTAACTCTTCTAAAAACGCAGAGTTTTAAACTGAAACTTCAAAGCTTGACTGCAACAAACTTGCACAGACTTCCAAGGCTAAAAATAATAGCAAAATCTTTAATTACATCAAGTGGAGGGCTGCATGGAGGTGAAGTGACTTACTAAAGCTTCCATTATACATGGACACATCAAAATTATTTTTACTCTGTAGCACTGCGATGTTTTGAATGCTTAAAAGCAGCCACCCATAAATAGTGAGATTGAAGTACGACTTGTTCCACTGCCAGACATTCCACAATCCCTGGGTGAAGTTGTCCAGTCCTATGGTTTAATTCTGTTGACTTGATGCATAAAATTAAGGGTGTGCTTGAAGTATTTGAGACTGGAGAATTTCTGCTGAACAGCAAATGCAAGGCCCCACAGCATAATCCTCAGAATTCTTGCTGAATTATCCTTGCAAGTTGCACCTGCTTGATTCCAAGATTGGCTTTTTTTCCCTCCTCTTGGAAAAATTATGTGGTCCCAGAACCACCAAAGACATTTTGCATCATGCTTTACAAGGGTGTGAGCCACTGTAGAGAATGTGTACCTTCCCAGAAGTGGGGGGGAAATATTGCTGCATGGACACCCAGACATGGGAAATGGGGAAGTTGTAACAAGTAATACCTACCACCTACAGTCAAGGAGTGTGAATTGCTGGAAGTAAGCTCATCAAAGTACATCAGAAGTGGGTGACAGCCCATCTGCATGGTAGACAGGGAATGAAGAGCCAGGGAGGCTGAACAACCTGCCACTCGTTCTGCTGCCAGCCAGGGGCACCCCTGTGAAAACAACTGAGACACTGCAGCCTCACTCCTGCTCATGTTTGCTTTTTTCCTTTACTAATGGAATGGAGGGAGGATTTTAATTAATTTGCATCCTTATTAAGTGTGCCAGCATTCAGAGAAATAGTGCAATTGGCTTCCAATTAAAACAAACACATGGGAGAACAAAAGGCATGACTGCTGTTTACAGCACAGGGCATTTTGCTGGGAGCTCATCTGACCTAAGCGGACTCATTCCTGCTGCTCTGTAATTTTACCAGCAATTTAAGAGCTTTTTTTTTTTTTTTTTTATGGAATCAGCTCTGCTGCTGGTTTCTCTCTATTGTCTCCTGCAGAACTTTCTATGTTTATATTGTCTACTGTTAAACCAGGTGCTTATCCTCTTCTCGTGTTCCCTTTTCCTGCCAGCTGTTGGGAGTGCTGGTGGGGATGCCCTGCCATGGCTCTCCTGGCCCAAAGCTGCTCTGCACCCACCCACTGCAGGAGCCTGGGACTTAAATGAGAGAGGAACCAAGGAGCCAGAAATAATCATCCACTAAACTATCTCTTCTTTTTAAGACTCTGATCCTATTCACAGAAATGAATTTTCTTCTTTTCTTGATGTACATCCAGAAACAAGCCTCAAGCCATTCTGTTTTGTGCTGTTGATACAGAAATAATTTGAATGTGGCTTTTCACCCAAACTTGACCAACCTGGAAGCTTCAACAGCAGAATGTTTGGGGAGAGCTGCTCCTCATTTCAGAGAGGCCGTGAAACCTCTTGCAAGAAATAGCTCCAGTTTCTAAAGGATGCTGGAAGTAAAAGCTGTGTAACAGCAGAAGCATAATGAGGAAAAGGCTATGGATTCTTGTGAGCTTTCACACAGGCTCTTGCCAATTATACAGTGATGAACTGAAGTTTATTCTTAATTGTCTGTGCCAGAGAAAGCTTTCCCTTGTCAGGCACAGAGCAGGAGGAAGGCAGGCATGACCTTCCAGCTCCCACAGGAGTTCAAGGGCTACTGGGTGAAGCCACACTGAATGCTCACTCATCTTCCTGCCTCTGCCCTGCACAGGTTAATCAAGTGCCATTAGCGCCCGTCTTGGGGAGGTCTAATTGAGCAGAAGGAAAGCAGCAGGCCAGGGGCAGAACAGGGCTCTCTCCAGCCCTGCCTACATGATCCAGCCTGGCAGCCACAGCTCCAGGCGAGGTCTGCAGCTGCTCTGCCTCCTCTGTCTCTTCATCAACGCCTTGTGATGAATTTAGCCCTTTGAAGCTCCCAAGGAGCATCTGCTCTGCTCATGGAAGGATGGATTAACTACTTCTAAGATTCACTCACCAGTGACTCTGAGCTTGCTGTTATACCCTGGAGCCCTCAACTGTGAAGACAAATCATGTTAATTAGGGACTACCAAGATACAAGACAGAATTAATCTAATTAGAAAGTTAGATGGGGATGCAGAGCAATTAGAGGTTATTCTACTGAACAGGGCACCAGAAATGCCAGTGTAATAAATTGCATCAACTTCCAAAATCACCTCAAAGTACAAGCTATCTTTTAAGGACTAGTGGAATGTTAAATAAAACTGACATAAGTGTTCGGAGATCTCCAGTGTTAAGTATGCAAGAGACTAACAAAAACACTTTTACATCTTTTTTTCTTAATCCAGAAAACTCAGTGAACACATTTTATGAGCAGAGACAAAGTGGACATAAGAGAACTGTGTCTCAAGCAGGGACAAAGCAGGACATAGGAGAATTGCACTCTGTAGCTAAGTGGTGTGGTGCTGTACCCAGGAGTCTGAAATATGATTTGTGAGACCAGAACTCCATCCTGGATTTACAGCTGCTTGCTAAGTAATTCTGATGCTGTAACTTTATTCTTATAATGCCAAAGTAACATTATTAAGGTGCTAATTTAGAGAGTCTGTCCGGAAATTTACTGTCTAGCCTGATGGGGCTGTATCCTTGTTGTCCTGTTCAGTGCTACCATTAGTCAAATAGTGACCTGGTCTTGCTTTTAAAGGGCACTTTTCATAAAACCATTATTCTTAGATGAAAGGTAAAGCACTTTGCCTACTAAAGCCACTGCTGCTTTGCTGATGTACATAGCATCCAATATATTTATGAGATAGTGCTTTACACTCTAAGCTTGGCTTTGGCCCCTTCGGGTGATTCAGATACTTTGCAAACAAAAATCTCATTTCACGGTCGTTTACTTGACTGAGAATATCGAGATGTTTTATCCTAGTCAGCAAAACCATTAGGTAACATTTTCCACAATACATGCAGCTTTTACATTCCTTTAAACTGGAACTTCCCACGTTACCATCCCTGATCAGCAGATTGGAGCATGATGGATTCTGCACAAGAGCGGTGTGGGATGCGGAGGACAAGGATCCACACAGAGCTGAGCTGCAGCAGCCCACGGCCTCCCTGGTGAGGGTACTGTAATTCCAGAGGTAAAGCACAAAGCCAGAGTGAGCACATAACCACTCTTGCTCCTGTGGACAAGCTCCAGAGTCTTCCACAACCATTTTGACTTGGAAAGGTCCCATGCAGGCCAACAAAAGCAAGGCTCTTCTGGCAGCAGAGAAATGAGCTGTGGCACTTTGTGCCTGACATCATCCCAGCCCAGGCTCCATAAACAGTATGGGCTGGAGTGACCCCTGACTTTACAGATTCTGTGGCTATGAGCACCAGCCAAGACAAATGAATCCAGCCCAGACAGAACAGTTTTCTAAAAGGAAGATTTCTGATTAGGATAGAGAAAATATGGATGTTATGGAGGCTAGTGCATGTGTCAGCACCAGCAGGCATCCTGTGATGCTGTGGAGGAGGACCTGGGCAACCTGCTCTACTTTAACCCACTTGGAGGAAGGACTAAGTGACCTCCAGAAGCCTCTTCCAGTCCCAGCTATTCCATGGTATTCCATGCCACAGCTTAGTTGAGCAGGTCTCAAACACAGATGAGTACTTGTGTTTGAATGCCAGGTCATCCACAAACAGTTAATGCTTCTTGGCCATCTGGACATGTCCAGCAAGGCCTACAGAGGCACAGCCCTGTCAATGTGAGATTTTATATGTGGTCTTTTCATCGGAATTCCCTCTTCCTCTCATCATTTGTATTCCCAGTTTGCAGGAAATAGCACTTGATTTACACATATTTCTGTCCAAGGACAGATTTTCCCTTTACCAAATACTTTCCAATATCTGCAAACTAGCTACTGGTCAGCACTAGATAAAAATGAATTCGTATTTTTCTGTAGATATCACAAAGAACTGAGCTCCCAACATCACAATAAAGCACATAACGATTTTGAGTAAAAATATGGAAAGTACAATGTGTAAGTGAAAGTACAATGACTCAAGGACCTCATTTTTCAGAGGCTAGAGGAGATTTATATGGCGTGAGGTGTACCAGGAAAAAGGGTTATACAGAGAAACTCAACATGGTTTCATCCTGCCTCTTCTTTTTTAAAAATTCTGATGTGGAACAGATCACAATGAGGTTGAGCACAATGGTTCCACACTCCTATGCAGGGCTGCTGGAAGCACTTATCTCACTGTTAAAAGGTGCAGCTGAGATTCAGATTCAGCTGAGATTCTTTTCCAGAAGTCACAATGGGGACAGCAGACCAACCGTAACACCTGACATTGCACTGCAAGACTTCACAGTCTGAACAAAGATGTTGTTTCTCTGCTTCTGCACATCCTCCAGTTTGGCTAACTGGAATTCACTAGAGTCAGTTTTCCATTGTGTTTTCTAAGCAAGGCTGTTTTGGGGGACTACCAGTCCTGCAAAGGAAAGGGAATTCACATTTGCCACTTGTGTGCCAGCCAGCGTCAGGCTTTAAGTGGTAGGCAGTGATTGCATCCCTCAAGATTGGGCCAAAAAGCTCTTTCTGCAGTTCCTGCCTATCCCCAAAGCTACTCCTCCCATATTTTCTTAGGAACTGTGTCTCTCAAGAGCCTGTGGCTGTCTGGAGCAGCTCAAAAAACTTGATAAGCTCCCACTCACCAAGGATTGCCTTGTGCACCTTGCATGGGTTCCCCAGTTCAGGACTCTGGAGCAAGCAGCAGGAAACAAGAATGCATTTCCTTGGAAAGAAAGAGTGGGCATAGATGGAATAGATGGACCTCTTTGAAGAAGGTCAGGCACAACTGAGGGACCATCCATCTAGCCTTTATTCATCCCTCTGTTGTTTTACTTTTTCTTCTGCCAAAAAATACATCTATATTGAACCCAGATTCATCCCTGACATAAATCCACTGACTGAGTTACACTGGGGATTAATTTGGCTCCCCAGGTCTAACCTGATCTTGGCAGCAATTCTGAAGTGCAAACTGCAGAAAGACAGTACTTTAAAATAAGTCCCAGGCCATGGCAAACAGCACATGCCTGCTGCTCTGTATGAAGCTGATATATTCAAACATGACTAACATGTATGGATACATCCTTGAGCAGGATTAGAAATTGTAGAAAATTGATTCTATATGCATGCATGTACTTTCCCAACTTTTTAGCAAGTCTGTTGAGCTGTATGAGGAGCAGGCTCTGCTCAGCAGATGGGGTTGCTCTCCTTGCTTCCCAGCTGAGCAACCCAGGTGGTGCCTGGTGATCATGGCATGTTCTTTGGGCTTGCCTTGTGTCAGAAGCTGTACAGCTGGAGACTCATTATCCAGCCTCTGTGACTGTTCAGCTTCTAATGGCCAGCTGTGGCTTAAACGCATTATCCCACCTGGATTCACTGTGTCAGCATTCACACTGCAACATGAATTCAGTTTATGGGACTGGACAGCTGAAACTAAAGGGAGATCTGCACTCTACTCCACTACAGAAAAAGGTCTCTTGCAAGTCTCCTACCTCAGCAGAGTTGTGTCAGTCATGCAGCTTCACTTGTCCCTCCAGCTCCCCCAACCAACTTCCTTCCTCCATTACCTAAATTTCCCTTCTTTCATAAACGAGGTTACTGTCCTCTGACAGAACAGCTGAAACAGTTCTCACCAAGGTCTGGATGAGTGTCAGGACCTGTGCTCCATGTTTGTAGTTCCTAGCTCTGGCCTGCACTAGGGCTCTCTGCTCTTTGACATTTTGCCATCTGCCTCACTTCTGTCTCCTGCCCTGTCCTCAGCATCTCTCACTCTTTGTTGCCATCCTTCTCCTCCTGTTCCACGGAGGCACTGACTCAGCTGTGCCATTCCCTTCCCCATTTCTGCTCCCTCCATACCATGCCCTCTTTAAATTTCATCTGCACACAAGCCTTTGTGTGCCATCTCCATTTCTTTGCCAATGACTCAACTCCTGCAGCTCTTTAGGACACTTCTCCTATATCCTGCCCACTTCTTCTGGTCTCTCTGCTTGGACACTCTCCTCTTAATGAAGATGGCAAAGTCAAACTCAATTTCTTTGCACAGTGACGACACCACCAACCACCTTTCCATTAATCTGGCTTGCAAGGAAATAGACAAGGAGGATAAATTTTGTATTTAATTCATCCCTCTCCTTTCCCCATGCACTCAGGTCACTCCAACTTCTATTTCTTTTTCCTCTCTCTCATAAAATTAAGTATTTTTCCTTCCTTATATTCACCGACTCTCCAGCCAGAGTTCCCTTTCACATGCCACATCAAATGCTTTTCCACTTGAGACTTTGCTCTCAGAGCTGGTGAAAACCTGTTTCTGTTTTTATTTACAGACATCCTGCAACACAAATGCCCTACCTTGAATAAGGGATTTGTTCTAGATCGTGTGTGACACAAGGTAACTTGCTGTAAACATTTATTTCTGTAGTTAACCAATGTCCCAGTCTGTATTAGGAATCTATAAGGGCTGCATCAGTTAAACCATTGTTGGGTAATTTTATTTTTATTTATAGGTCAGATGCTTTTCTTGCACATGCAGGTACCTGCAGGTCTAACTACCAAAAAGACAGGCAGCAATACTTTCTCCTGCCCAAAATTCAGAAATAGTGCTCCTTCCCACACCTGTCGTCAAACCATGAGCTCCTGTGTGCTCTGAAAGCACGGACCATTGATGTGCTGCTGTACACCTCAATGTTCTCCTCCTACTTAGGGATTCCTTACTCTTCTCTGCTAATCCCTGCAGGTGTCTGAAGTGTATTTCTACAGTCACTATAACTTCCTACACTTAAGTATTAATTTACCTCACGTTTCTAACTAAAATAATTCATATTTCTTTTAATTTTAGCAATTAAAAATGTAGCACTTTTTCTTCCCTCACATTTTACAAAACAAGATTTCTAGTACAGTACTGTACAAAAGCTGTGACATATCAGAGCTATTCTGCCATCTTTTATTGTGCCTGCAGTGAAAAGAAAAAGCATGTATTTTTAGCTGTGCCACACAGAACAATCTGAGAGCAGAGGCCTGTTCTTGTTTATTAATTTATTAATTAATCTGTAACAAGTTGGTTCAAGTTCCAAATGCACCGAACAAACTCCTGAATGAGAAGTTGCTAAGGGTTATGCACACCCCACTAGCTCTCACCCTGAAAATGCTCCTCATGTAGAAAAGGATCTTCAGCACAGAGTAAAAGCACTGGGTGCTTGTGACTGGACAAAATCAGGGTCGGGGTGGGTCTGGGGTGTAGGTGGAACAAACCAACCTAGATGTGTCATTCATGAAGAAT
>VRYO01002297.1:4677016-4701709 GCA_009812075.1 Sialia sialis
CTGGACCTTTGGAGGGAGCCTGCACCTTCTACAGGAGCACTGCTTCAACTAAATCACATCTGTCACTGCAGGAGGACTTTAGTCACCATTTAATCAGACAGCTACCAACACCCTGACTGACGGGTGTCAGGTTGTTGGGGTTTCTTTCTTTGTAGTATTGTATTTCTACTTCAATTTTCTTAGTAAAGAATGGTTGTTCCTAACTCCCACACCTTCGCCTGAGAGCCCCTTGATTTCAAAATTATAATAATTTGGAGGGAAGGGAGGCTTATATTCTCCATTTCAAAGAGAGGCTCTTGCCTTTCTCAGCAGACACCTGTCTTTCAAACCAGGACACCATCCTAAAGCCTTTGTGAACCCCTTCCACTAGGACAGCAATTCCAGAGTGTGTTGCAGGGCAATGAGAATTGTGTGTGTAGATCCAGAAAGGTCCAGCTGTACTTTCATCCAGAATTTAGTCTTCACATTCTTGGAAACAATTTTCAGTGGAAACTTGAAGTTTCCTCACTCCAAAACAGTGGTCACAAGAAGACATGGGGGAAAAAATCTAATTTACAGGGAATATAAATATATATAACTTGATCAAAGAGCTTTATTTTTTCTTACTATAATGAACTTGTCCTGACCACTGTCAGTGAGTGGTCTGAGTCTGTGGGACTCTGTGCATCTTTAATTTCTGTCGTGCCAAGTTATCATCTCCTTTCCCCACACAGCACAGCAAATACAGTGTTGGATATTCACATCCAAAATATCATGTTTATGGAAATCAAATTGTCATGGCAACAGAAGAGGTCTTGCAAGTATTTTTAAAATAGCAGATTAACAAAACCAATTTATGAAATCTAAAATCCACTCTTTTGTGAATGCTCTTAAACAGATACAACAAATGGTTTTCTGCCTGCAGGCTTTTCTTGAATGCCATCATCTCGTTTCACCATAGGGGCATATGTAATAGGTATGCATGCAAATAAATATATATTATAAATGTAACCTGCAAAACTATTTCAGCTGGACAGTATCACACTAATGTGATCATTTAGCTTATTTCAAATAAAATATTTTCACAAAAACATCAAAACTCATACTTCACAAAACCATGGAACTTCTTAACAGTGAACTTGTGGCTCATTATAATCTAATTTTTAGTCTACAATAAATCTCAGTTCTTCAAAGGCTTATTAACACTAACACTTAGTAAAAATGCACAAACACTTTTTAAAAACAATGTTCTTATTTGGTCCAATTGAATATTTTTCTCCAACAAAATCACAAGATTTTGACCATTTAGCCCTTTTGCATTCTTTACAAACTTGTTTGCGTTTTAACTAAAACAAAATGATTACCTGCAATCTCATAGCATTTTTAAGTTTTGTGTGGATATTCACCAATGCCTGTGGCCAGCTGAGAGTTCAGCCCAGATAAACAACAACCTGGTGAGAGACTGGATAATGATCTGTCACATTTAAATTCACATTCCCAAAGATGTCCCTGGTGTCCTGCACCATTTCTTGTATAAGCATTATTTCTGAAGTTGGAAATGTAGCACAGGATGAACCCCTGCAGAGAATGTGATTATGTTTCCAAGAATTCCTCTATTGATTGTATTCACCGTTTCCTCTAACAAGATTTGACCATGATCCACTCCAGGCATATCCTTTGGGCATGTTTATACTGAGATTTTTAATTTAAGTTGGTGTATTGCCTGTCAGCTTTCATCAACCACCTAATTTATATTTACTGTGTTTCATGATGTTATGCTCAAAGACATGGATGTCCATGGTTTTGTCTAATATGGCAGGACTGTAAATTAGTCACGTATCCTCTTTTTTAAATTTAAAAGCTCGGTATAATATTGCCATTTTCCAGTGCTGTAAAATCATGACTCAGATTCTCTAAAACTGAGAATTAGGGAGAGAAAAAGAAAAAAGAAAAAAGGCAATTCATTTTCTTCCCACAGCCTCCATTTTTTTTTCCTTTTGAGACAGGATCATTATCTTCAAATCCTGTTCCACAGCCATAAGAGTTACAATTTTTTCTTTCTTTTTGAAAGCAAAGGTTCTCATCTAATCAAGAGCCTCAGAGGACAAGGTTCTAAGGAAACACCAAATATTGTGTGAGTTGGGGCTGCATTGCTCCATTTATTTTTTCCTTGACTCTACACAGAATGAAACCTAAGTTTATAACATCAGACATCAATAAGTGAAATGTAACTTGATAGAATGGCATGGGCTTTTTTTCTCAAGTTCTTACAGTATTTTCATTTTGGGCCTCCCTAGAAAACACATATGCTCAAAAACCCTGGGAAGGGGAAGAGGGATTTACAGTAATTTCACCTGATTATAAGCCGCACATCCAGGTAGCCCACGGGATTTGTCCACATGTAAGTCACACCCGAATATAAGCTGCACTTCTTTTTTTTTTTTTTTTAAGCGAGGATCCATGTGCGACAAAGTAACGAGTTAGTAACAGAATCGCACCAGCGCTGGGTTTGGTGTCAGGTGCTCAAGTTGCAACAGTTTTCATAGACCAGCGAAGCCTTTAAAGGCAGCCCCAGGTGCCCTCCCCAGCCGGCTCTCACTTCCAGGTTGGCATTTCACTGGGATTTGTCCATAAATAGGCCACACTTGATGATTAGCCGCACTACTGGGGTAGGCCGGATTCTTCAATGAAAAAGGTGCGACTTATAATCATGAAATTACTGTACTTCCTCCCACAATGAAAAAACTCCTTCTCAGCAGAACCAGGAAAACTCAGGTTTCACATTCCTGCAATCTCTGAAGCAGGATGTGTTGGTTTTGCATTAAAGTTACTTAAGAAGAAGATATACTTCAAAGTTGGTTTTTTTAATGAGAACTTTTTTTGTGATTAATGGGCCAATTGAAGGCTGATTTAATAACTGACAATTTGGGAAATTAATTCAAGAAGCTACTTTGCTTCCATGAATTATATTAAAATTAACAAACCTGAACTGAACCAAAACACAAGGTCAATGACACAAACTTTTTTATTTCGTGTGAGGCTGGGCCCTAAATCTGTCAGTGTTTAAAAACCATTTGGACAATGGCCTTAATAAAATGCTTTAACTTGGTCAGCCCTGAACTGGGCAGGCAGCTGAACAAGATGATAATTGTAGGTCCTTTCCAAATGAAACGATCTATTCTGTTTTGTCTTTGACCAGCATCTTTGCACCGTGCTACAACCAAGTTTGTGCTCATCCACTGTGGTGCTGCCACTGTCTCATTTTGAAGTTGTAAAGTTCTACAATGAAGACAAGTCCTAAGACAGGAGAAGGATGTCTTATGTCAGACTGACTATTTTATTACAAAGCTTAGTTAGGAGTATTTTAGAATCCTTTGCCATCCAATCACTTTTTTCTCCACAGAATTCAAAACTGGACAAAGGTTACAAAATTCACCTTTGTGCCAGACGCTGCCAACTGTGGGTATATTTGTGTTCAGGGTCCTGCACACAGTTTTGTGGGTAAGGAAGAGCATGAGGAGCCTGGTTTCTGCTTCCTGCTCCTCTCTTTACAATCCTGAACAGTTCAGAAATTCTCAAAGTTCTTTTCATGGTGGAGAGATTAAAAGGCAGTGAGCTGCTGCAGGCAATGGTGCTTTATAAGGCTTTGTCAATCTCTCCAACACCCACTGGTTCAGAGCAGGAAAAAATACACTTCCTGCTATCCAGACTAGGAAAAATTCACCTCTCAAAAGCACTCTCTTCTTCCAAGTTACTTTTATCTTCAAATCCTTTCACTCATTTTCTCCTTTGCTGCAAGAAGTTTCAGCTCTTTTGCCTTCTCACTGAATCCCTGCAAATGTACTTTTCTCCTTCTGGACTTGATTCTCTGTTTCTCTCCACATCACACCCTTTGTTTGGAACAGCCTTCTATGCACCTTAAAATTCAGCTGGTTTACTTGGCCATTTAACAACTCTTCTCTGCTGTCTGCTCCCACTTTCACTCTTAATCTCCAAGTACATCTGTCCAAACTGCCTTAAATGACAAACAAGATTACAAGATGTTCAGCAAATCCTGTCTCCTTATTGTTCATTAAGTAATGAATATCTCCACAGAGCTCCTTCAACAACAGCAGTGAACAAAACCCACTAAGCAAAAACTCCCTGGCCATTTCTTTTGTCTTCTATTTTGTTGGAATCAGAGAGCAGGAGGGAGGCAGAGAAACTTGTTTGCATTTTAGCTGGTGTGGCAGGGACAGCAATTCCAAGGCTGCAGCACTGGGTAAGTGCACAGCTTGACAGCAAAATGAACCAAAAAGTCATTTTAAATGCAAGTGGAGCTCAACAGCTGACTTCTACCAACTGCAGCAAGTGAAGAGCAAAATCTAGCCAAAGGCCAGAAACAGTGCTAAACATTTGGACTGTGATTTGGGGCTAAGCAAGGCACCGGAGAGCTTTTGCCATCTGTGCCCATAAGTGCCTTTGTAAAGGAGGGCAGAGGAGGAGGATGAGGATGGCAGCACGTACACACACAACCATCGTGGATGGGCAGACTGACTCAAGGAAGTAATCAAGTGTTATACACAGCAAGGCGAGGAAGAGGAATGTGTTAAGTATTCAGGCAAAAGCAGAAAGCAACTTTCTGCCAAAAATACAGCAAGGCTGTATTCAACACTGGATTAAACTGAGGGGACACATCAGGTCCCTCAGCAGATAAAATACAGTAATTTTATGCCTATAAGGCGCACCCCTTTTGACTAAAATTTTGATCAAAACCCAGAAGTGTGCCTTATAATCCGGTGCCCCTTATGTATGGACAAAGTTCGGAAATTTATCAACCCAGAAGTGTGAGCTGCGAGAGCCGCACCAGCCGGCGCTGGGGGCAGACGGGAGTGCCGGGGCCCATGGCACAGGGAGGGTGCCTGGGGCTGCATTTAAAGGCCACACCAATCTGTGAAAAATGTTTGCAAATTGAGCACCTGCAAGTAAACCAGTAAACCCCGCGATCCCACGCTTCTGTTACTAATTTGTTACTTTGTTGCACACGGATCCTCGCCACAAAAAAAAAGTGGGCCTTATAGTCTGGTGTGCCTTATATATGGACAAAGTTTGGAAATTTGCCGACAACCTGGACATGCACCTTATACTCCTATTCGCCTTATAGGCGTGCAAATACTGTACTTTTTTTCTTTTATTTTTCCATTTTTTTTTTTTCTGATCAGATACACTAGGGGGAGTTGTCTCAATCAAGGAGCTGCAAAGTTGAAACACTTCGGCGTTTATTCAGATCACTAATTACCTGTGAACCTCTTCTGAGTTTCCCAGGATTGATTGTCTTTCTAGGTGGTCTAGACACTTCCTGGAACAAAAATATTGCAGACTACCCAGTGGCAGTAAGATTGTGTAATGACTGTTCAATACCATCTGCCAGGTAAGTTATATAATACAATTATATTTCTCACTTAAATCTCTGTCATAAAAATAAAAGAAAAGAAAACAGAAGAGGAATTTAAAGACCTTCTACATACTGAAAAGAAAAAAGGCCTGCAGGTGCAGAAACCTCAGATTTAGCTGTTCTTGTGCCCACCTTTACCTCACTGTGAAGATAATCTACAGCTGACACCACTGGTGCCAGTAATGGAGCAATAAAACCTGGATGCACACATTTTACTTCAGGTCTCATTTCTCACCTTGCAGAAGCACAAACCACCATAAAGAACTTCTTGACCTTTTCAGTGGAAGATACAAAACCTGACAGAGTGAAGTCTATTGGAAATAGATTTGCTTTGTTCAATTATGCTCCCATAAACAGTTTTTTTCTGCAACACTACCAGCATCACAGGCAGAAAGGCAATGTTAGCAAAAAACTGCAGCAGTAAAGTTCACAAGCACAAATTCACACAAACACTCGAGAAAACCTTTGTTTTCCACAAATGAGCTTGTAAATCACACAGGTTCATTGGTTTGCATGTTTAAAAGAAGAAAAAATAAAACTATCCTAAATACCGGAGGGAGTTAGAGATTTTAATGCACATATGCCTGAAAGCCCAAATTTCTTTTTTGCACTGTTTGCTCTACCGTAGATAAGAAAATGTGTTTTTTTCTTGAAATTCTTTGTTTCAGTAATGAACACAATGGATGTTTGCTTGAGCCATCTATTTACCTTTCCAACCACAAAAATAAAATGGGCACTGGTACTTTTATGCAGATCTTATCCTTTCACCTTTCTCGAGTCTTGTGTTCTGTACTTCAGCTCTTTGGAGAGCTCATTCTGCTCAAGAGAGCCTTGGTTTCTAGTGAGAAGATGCCTGGCTTCTATAAACTGAATATTAAAGCCACATTCACACAGCTGAAGGTGCAGTGCTTGAACTCTATCAAGACTGAATAAACAAATGGCAGAAGACTCGTGGTACGGAGCTGACACACCCGGGAGCAGGAGAGCTGCACTGTGGAACTGTGGAAGGAAAAAGTTCAGTGGGCTGGGAATCACCCCTTCTTCCCAAAGCTGCTGTGAGAGGCTGTCACTCCTGGACTCCTCCAGGGGCTATTTTGTGGCACATGGGTGGCTGCTCTCCTATCCTGCACTAACACAATTTTATGCTGCGTATTTCAATTACTCGCTGCATAAAAATAGTATACACGTACAACACAGGCTGTGATCCAAAAGTCCACCCCCTTCCTGACAGGAGGGATTAATCTTGGAGAATAACTCAGACTTTCAGATAATTTCACTCCCTTCTAACATTTCCCTCAAATTCTCCCCCCTTCGTTTACCCCCTCCCACACACGTGATGTTGAGAGAAGGAAGAGCAGAGAGGAAGGAGGGCAAAATTCCCATGTATCAGCTCCGGGAACGATGAGGAGCCAGATCCTCTCCCACGCTGACTGGCACACGGCAGCTCCAGGAGAACACAGTCTGCCAGCTAAAGGGCACGGCCAGCCCTTCTCGCATTTGCCATCTGCAGCGCGCACCGCTCCATCCTGCGGGAATGGCAGAGCTGGGCACACCTCTGTCTCTGCTGACAGCTGCATCTCCCATGCTCCAGAGAGATTCATCATCACTGTGTGCTCTGGCCCTGATGCCTCAGAGCCTGCTCCCAAAGCCAGAGCAGAGCCTGCAATGCCGTGGCAGAGCTGGAGCGCTGGTAGCCAAGGCAGGATGGCTTTTGCCACAGCACCCGCTGACCCCTCCCTCTTCTTCCTACCCACTCTTTGTGAACCTGAGCTTGGGACACCTTCACTACAGCTCAGCCCTATAGCCCTGTTAGACACAGGTGAGAAACTGCACTGGACCCTGGAAAACTGATCCAGAACACTTCCCAAGTGGTCGCACCTGTCACAGCGAATGGACGAGATGTGTAATTTCAAGGCTATTTGGCAAAAGGTAGATGGGCTAATCAAGATTTCTTACACTGCATTTGGTCTGAATTTTAAGTTTTGGTAAGGCAAAAGTTAACTTATCCCTAGGTTAAGAAAAAATTCCTATGAACTGCATCTTTTGTAACACCCATAGAATGAGTAGTTGAAACCCAGTTTACAATGCACCTTAAAACCTGCAGCTCTGGATTGTTACATAAAACTGTGAAAATTAGCCAACTGAAAATAATAAACTGTAGACAAGATAATGACTGTAAACAAAGAAAAAGTGTTACTTCTTCTGTCCAAATAGAGTACTACTGTAAAACATAAATAGCACAAAGGAAAAATAAACCAGATATTTAAAATTCTCAGCTTTCACCCTCACAGGTGACTTCCATAACACAGGAAAGGTAGTTTAACTAAACAAAATAGAGGTTTTCAGATGCTGAGAGACTGCCCCAGGATTTGATAGCTCCCATCAGAGTGCAATTTCTATTTGGATATTATCACTCTGAAGCACGGGGCGCTAATGAAAACCTCAAATGCACCAGTCTCCAAGCAGTGGAAAACTTGATTTATTCAACACTGCCCATTTTCTTGTCTACTCCAGTGGTCTCTGACCCTTATTTGCAATTGCACTTCAGAGTCTACACACAAATGACAACTACATGCCAAACAGATGAGGGATGGATTTAAGGACTGAGAAACACACCTAAACATAGTCACATTCTCCAAACTAAGCAGGCAGAAATATACAGCAAGCCTGTGAAAGATCATTTTAACATATTATAAATCTGGACTTCAAAAATTGATGGGAATTTTGCCATTTACTTTGCAGGGAACAGGTTCACATCCTTGTTGTGAATCCTTCACACCACTGCAAATCCTATCTATTTTACAAGCATTGCTCAGCTCATTGAGACTACTGAAGTGCAACAATGACACAAAATCTCTTTTTACCTTGAACATTCCTGCCAGTAGATTCGTGATCCTCCTGTTTCCCCTCATGTGTGGGCTATGTGATACATGACAGGATATGGCTGAGATTGTAAATAGCTGCCTTCTAGTCAGGTGTGTCATCTCGGACTAAGTTTTCTCTCAAACTGCATGTGATATTAGCAGCTTTATTAACAGAATGGTTCCTTTATGTACAAACTAAGTGCCATGATTTGCATACTGAGCTTGGGATGCACCTCCAAAACACTGTACTTAGCCAGGCTGTGGGGATGCCACAGGGAAGGATTCCTCTTCATTTGTAGATTTTTTGTTTGCTACTTTTGCAACAGGCTACCAGGAGAAACAGTGGCACGACCAGCCAGATCATACCGCATAAATCAGTGCATCAAAGGGCAAACAATTTTTTTAAAAAAACACCTCCACCCGTTAAAAAAAACCCAAATAGAATTAAAAACAGAATTAAAACACATTTCATGCTGGTCCAGCCTGTCAGTGGTTACACAATCAAGACAGCTGCATAGTCCAGATTCAACTCCCAAGCTTTCAACCAGCACAGACTGGGAGCCCTGAGCACTCACGTCTCTGCTGTCCTTTCTTGGGCACCTTGTGTATGAGGGAAGGCACAACACTCACTACCCTCAGCAGTGATGCCTTGGGTTTTAGCTTTTAGCACCCAGAGAAGAACTTTGGGCAAAAACCACACTTCAAGCCAATTCCAGCATGAGGATGGCTTATGGGGACCTGTCCTACTGGGATGAAGGGAGAACACTGAATTTTCCACTGTGCTTTGTGAAGTGTCATCTAATTTGGATAAGGGCATGGTAAGTCAGGTTTTTTTTCCTGTACACAAGGAAGATGTGGTGTCTTCAATGCCAACATAAAACAACACTTGCTTTGAAAACTCTGGTTTTGAACTTCTCTCTCTGAAGTGGAAAACTAAGCTCCAGGAAAGCTAAAGCCCTGGGACAGAACTCAGCTCCAGAGTTTGTCTTTGATTCATCACTCGAGGTTCTTCAGGTGGCTGCACACAAGGGGTAGGCAAACAACACACCCAGGCACAGTGGACTGCATCTGGAAGTGCATACACACACACACACACACACACCAGTCCTTCCACAGAAAAACTCAGAGGAATTTCAAAAAGTGCAGGTTTTCCCCTGGAATACATGCACAGGTTTGGAGCAAACTGGAATAGCAATGGCTTCTGCATGTTGCACACACTATCCCACCCATACTTAGGTAGTACTTTAATCAGAACTTTAAGAATTTCAGACTGTTAAAGAATTAAGCCCCCTGAAGCATATGAAGCAATTAAAGGCAGGCAGTAGCTCTTTAAAAGCAGGGCTAGATGAGGATACTCCCATATCACAAGGAAGGCTCCCGTGGTGGCCACAGTAGCAGAAACAGCAGCCAGGAATGGACTATGAGAGGCTTGAGGTATGGGTTAATGAGTTATGGATTATTTTGTTTGGGTGGGTTTTTTTGTTTTGGTTTTTTTTTTTTATTAATGTAATTATTTTGTTTTCAGCTAGAATGTTTGTATTTATTCTTGTATTCCAGGGGCTTTTGTAGTGTTCAAACTCTAAGCTCCTCTTGCAGTAAGCCATTTCTGATTCAAGTGGAGGTAAAGGAAATACAGAAAGGATGCAGCCACATCTTAGGGACCTGAGCAGACTTTATGTTGAGAAACTGAATCTCCAGTTTCTCTGGACAACGGTTCTAACATTTTCCATGGGTCTCCTTAGAAAACCCGGCACGGTGGGCTCTGGAAGCTCGTCTGTAGCTACCGAGTGATGCGGTCACCGTGAGCTTTGGTCCTCTGGCTGAAATCACAGTTGGTGACAGCCAGAAGAGCTGAATCCCTTCCACAGCGCACGATCCCCGCCCGGCGAGCACGGAGCGGCGGGAAGAGATGCTTCCCACCCCCCGGCGGAGGATGCTCTGTCCCGGCCCGGGGACCAGCCGTGCCCGGCCGAGCGGGGCCAGCAGGGTGCCCCAGCCCCGGTCCCCGCTGCCATCCCAGGGAAACGCGACCCTCGCCCGCTCCGCTCGCTGGGGCGCAGATCCCTGGGGATCCCGCAGGGCGCCGCCGCGGCCCCCGACGCGAAACTTTGCGGAGCGCTCCCGCCTCCCTCTGTTCCTCCATCCCTCCCCGCGCTGCCGTCGGGAAAAGTTGCGGCCGCGCGGGGTCCGGCAGCCCCCGGAGCGAAGCGGCCGCAGGTGGGGAGAGGGACCCCGAGCCCCGGCCGCCTTCCTTCTCTCCCTCCCGCAGCATCCTTACCCAGCCCCGGCACGAAGGTGTTGAGGAAGAGGCAGATGACGGCCACGGGGAAGGGCATGTAGGGGATGGCGGCGCGCAGGGGGCCCTTCTTCTCCCGGACCTGCACCACCACGCCGCTGGAAGGGGCCGTGCCGCCCCGGCCGGGCTCCGCGGCCGCCGCGCTCTCGCCGTCTTTGGGCGAGGGCTCCATGGCCGTGCCCCGGCGGGACCGCAGCTCCCGCCGCCGAGCGCGCTCCCGCCGCCGCGCGCGGCCCCGCCTGCGCGCCCCCCCGCCCGACCCCTCCCCGCCCTCCGCCCGCCCCTCGCGGGGCTGGATCCCGCCCGCATCCCGGCTCCTTCCCCAGCCCCGAGCCGGCCGCGGCGCTTCCCGAGCCCGGGCTCCCGGGGCCGTGCGCCCCTCTGCGCGCAGCCACACGGGGCAAGGCGCTGTCCCGCTGCCCCGCTGCAATGGGGGAAAGAGCTCCGTGTAAGGGAGCGCAGAAGCCGTGGAGGATCATGCCCCGCGCGCCCTTACCAACAGAAGGTGCAAGAAAAGGTGTAAATTAAGCCCGCGGGCGTTTGGTATATGAAAATCCTGCAGTAAGGGGGAAGAGGAGCCAGCCACAAGAAGGCAAAGAAAACTGTCCCTGGAGAGCTTGGTGTGAAAGTGTGTCTTCATGCCCCGCCGAGAGACGAAACATGCCTTTGTAGGGCTGGTAATTATTGTTCAGAGAATTCAGTGGGTGAAATGGGAACAAAACTTGAGAGTGTCTAGGTAAAAAAATTCCCTCAATAATTGTCCCTGCAGATGGGATTCAGCAGAGAAAAGGGGGAAAATATTAAAGGCATTAATCCTGATAAGAAATGTACGTATGACACATACAGAGGATCTTTCCATGAGCGAGAGGATAGTCTGTATCTTATTGTGCATTTTGAAGCTGCGGTTTTGCAAAAAAACTCCTGCTAGGAATTCAGATCCCAAGAGAAACCTTGGAGTACTTTATTTGTACCATTTGAACACCACCTGGCAAATGCGTTATTCAACAGTTTAATTGATTAGAGTGCAAATTAGCACAACAGAAAGGTTGGGTAAACTAAATGTGGAAAATGCTGAATCTCCTTCCTGGGTTATGTTATTTTCTTTTTCTACTAACTGGGCTTGAAACCACGAAAACTTAGACAACCCAAGTAAATTCTCTCATTTTTAACAACACGTTTTCTTTGCTTATCTTCTTATCTCTTTATTTTCTTTGCTTATCTTTTGGTTTGTCTTCTGAGTGCATTTCATCCAAAAAGTCGTCTTTTTTGATTAAGCACCTAGGACTTTTTTTTGTTTAAGCGCAAAGTTTATGTTTCTGAAATATATTAAATAATCTGTCTTTTGGGGGAAGGTTTTTTGGGTTTCTTTTTGTTTTGGTTTGGGTCTTTTGTTTTGGATTTTTCTTTTGTTTGGTTTTGGTTTTTTTTTTAATGGTGACATTTATTTCCATTAAAATAGTTCATGATAGCCTAGACACAAAGCTATTGGAGAGCTGCACTTTCTCTTGGAAAGATCTGAGGTAACTGATATGGACTTTCTGTTTCTCTGCTGGTTGATCAAACCAAAGTCAGCTGAGAAATCCTTATGGTAGGAATATGGATTAATTAGAACCTGTACTAAGCAGAATCCAAGTTGGAACACAATCAGTAATTTGCAGTGATATAATTCTGTATATGTTCTGGGAATGGTGTGTGGGTGAACCCACTTGCTGCAGCAAAAGCAAGCAAAAGGCCATTGTGAGAGTAGCCCAAACAGAAAATCAAAGACAGAGGTTAATTAAAACAATATTTTGTCAGAAATACTTAGTAACAAGTTGGCTTTTACAGAACATTTCCTTGGAATACCTCAAAGCCTGTGACAAATGAGAGTTAGTTCATTTACTTCTCCAAGATTAGCTGGCAGCATGCAAGGCTTCCTCTCCCCATTATTAAAATGCTACCACTCCCAGACTGAGTTGCATCATTAATTTTGTGCTGCCGGTGCTCGTGGAAGCTCTTGGGCGCCTCGGGCAGAAGTTATGACTGCCTCCTGAGGATATTAGGGATATCATTGTGTAACAAGTTGTGACATTCCCAAGCTTTTCCAAACAAGTGAATTGGTGGCAGCCTTACTCTGCTGAGGCTGCGGCTCCCTCCCTGAGTGCAAAGCATCTTGTGCAGAACACCCTGTGCTGCAGGCTTTGCTCTGCCTGAGGAGACAGGAGGCTGTGCTGGAGAGCTTCAGCATCCATGGAAAGGTGTCCTGGGACCTAAGCAAGGAAATGAGGCCCGGGGCTGAATTTATTTTTTAAATGAAAATAAGATTATAATTTATAAAAAACAGTGATGTTTGTGAGCACTAAGAATACTCAGATTTCCTCAGATTTGATCTTTTAAAATGTTCATTTTGCTTCTCAGCATGAAACCAGCTCACAGAACTGCTATGTATATATATATATATATGACATTATTTTTCTGTATTTGAGACAAAAAATGGTTTTAAAAGAAACAACAAACAAACCCAACCTGAATTCAAAGTGATGTTTCAGACCATGGAACTCTTCTGGCACACCAGTATAGCACCAGTATGTTGACACACAGGGCTGGGAGCACATCCTCCCCCAGACTTCCCTCTGGAGGAGTGCTACAGGATGCACTGTAAAGCCAAAGACAAGGTAGCCTTATTGCCAAGGCTTTGTGGTGAGTTCCACTGCACGTGGATGTTGCTGTGGGAGGTGTATGCTGGGGCTTCGATCAGTATCCCGAGAATTTAATATCCATCAGGCCTGAGGGATTTCAGCGTGAGGCTCATGGCCACCAAACACACAATGAGCGGAGAATAATACCCTAGCTGAGAGCAGGAGAAGGCATTTGTTATGGTCAATAGCTGACATTCAAGGAGCAGTGATAGGAGATTTTATGATGGGAGTTTTTCCCTTTGTTTTCCACAGAGACTAAATAAGCTGCATCTCAAACATTTTGCAAGTATGGACATTTTGAGTTGCAGAGCAAATGACGGGGGAAGTGTTGTCAGGCCAAAGGGAACTTAACATCAGATACTTGTGTTAGTTTGCCCTGCAGCTGTAAAAGGACCTTTTTCTCTTTCCCTGCTTGCCCTAGCATTTGTGATGGTCTTGTGGAGAGCAAGTTGTTCAGTGGAGAATTGGAGATCCTGCAAAAGGAAGGGATGGTGCTTCTTTGTTGGGTGTTCTAAGCACACCACATGCTGCCTCTGACTTTGGAAAGGGAGAAAAAAACGTCCTGCAAACTGAATGAATGCCAATGACATATCTGCAGCGACCTGGGGTTCATAAACTTTAAATACACCCCACTCCTGAGCTCGGGTTCTTTCCAAAGCAGCCTTGCGTATCTTACAAGTCTGTTAAGAGATACAAAAATAGATGCAAACACAAACCATTAGGAGTGTTATTAACAAAGACAGTAAGGAGCCAAGTGGAGCTGCTGCTCACTAACAATCCCTGAGGGACAGGAGGAGCCCTGCAGTCTGCACTCCAGAGCACCAGAGTCAGTCCAGGATCACTTCACACAATGTGACTGAAAGCAGAGTTTGGCTCCGGGAGCACAGTGCTCTCCCAACAGAGAAGATCAATTAATTTCATTCATGTGCAGGAGGCTAGAGTTATGTCTGCCCCTAGAAAATCCATTGTACTGGAATTGGGGCTGGCACAGCCCTGTGTCCTCTCAGAGACAGTGTACCTCTGTGCAGAGGAATGAGTTATTGAAGTACCACTTGTGGCCCGTGTCAGAAAGGAGTCTTGAGACTGTCATGACACTGAGACCTCATAAATTGCTTTCATCTGACAAATGTCAGACAGTCACATGAGGCTGGCTTTGTGACTCAGGGAGCTTTTCCTGGTGCAAATGAGAGCTATGCTTGTTGCTGACATAGTGCATAGGTATATCCTGCACACACAAGTCTTCCCACCAGTCAAAATCAAAAAAGGATTCTTTGTGTCCAATCTAGTGGAAATCCTGCATTGATAGTTTCATATTTATTAATTATTCTTCCGTTCCATGAACATCAAGACAAAAGGAAACCTTAGTTTTCATATATTTCTATTAGCTTAAGACTTTCAATGTTGGTATTTACAGCTGTGTCCTGCTATGTCTTGAAAATACGTGATGGTACCAAGGTCACAAAGAAATGCTTAGGATTCCAGGACAAATCTGTTCCCCTGGCTCCTGCCTTCCTTTCCAGGTTTTAGTTAAATCATCCCTTCATCCTTATAGTCTGTGCAAAATGAATTGCAGTAATTTCTGGGAAACACAAGGAACTCACAAGAGTCTTCACATTTTAATGCATGTAGCTGGTTTTCTTTCTTCTCAGCTCTTCTCAGTGTTCATGCACTTGTTCTTTCTCCAAACAGCTTTGGACTGTTGTCCCATGTGTCTGTGCAAGGCTCCGTAACAGCCCCTAAATTCACCCAGTGTGAACTGTCTTGCTCAGAGAGAGAAAATCCACAATAAGTAAATTCTCCCAACAGAGAAACTGGGACAATAATCAGGAAAATCTGTACTTATTGTAACAATGACAAGGTAGGTGAGGAAGGAGGACAGGCACTAGAGAAATGTTCTGGACAGGCCCAATGCAATTCTGCAAGCACAAACATTGCCCTGTCCTGTTTTGAGTCATTCATGCTTGCCCTGAAAGTAGAGCAGATACCCTGCTCCCTAGTTTGTCTTCCTGCATCCAGAGTTTTCCAAGAAATGTGAGATATGAATGAAAATCTGGAGCTCAGTCTATTGATCACAGCATCACAGCTCTGGATTTAGGTCTGTCTGCAGTTCCGTTGTGGGTTGCTGTTTTAAACTAGTGTAACTTAAGCTTAACGTCAGTCTTCATTTGTCCAAATGATTTGGCAACACCTCTGAATGATCTCTAGAAATTCAGAGATTTATTCTGGAATTTACCTGTGACTGTTAAGGGTTAACAAAGATGTTAACCTTTACTGAAACCATCACTAGTATCAGGCAGCTGCATCATGTAAGATGAAGAAAGCAACCTGACTAGAACCAATTTCTACCCTGCTTGTCCACTGACATCAACTGCTTGTCCAATGGAAGTCCTTTGCTCTGAATTTTACCCTGTTGATAATTTTCTGCCACTGAAATAATGTTGTCTTAATCCTTCTTTCATTCTTCCTTATCATTAAGTCTTTTGGATGGGAATGGACAAAATTGACAAAACTTGGAGGCAGATCTTAATTTATCATCAAACACTCACAAAAATCTATAAGAAAGAAAAGGAGGTCCTTGCTCTATTAATTCTATGCTACCTGTATTTTCCCCTTGTTTCTCTTCTGTCATTGAAACAAACATACTTATGGAAAACATCAGGAAAGCTATAAACACATCAGGAACACTACAAACACCAGCTGCCAGTATCATGGAGACTGATCTTGTGGCACTGGGCATTTGTTTTGCTGCAGATTATTTTTTAAGAGTTTTGAATGTCTCTTTCCCCATTTGAGCTTATGGAAATTCTCTTACACTGTTGCAAAGTTCCCTTTTCTTCATTTTCTTGAAACCTCATTACCCCTTTTCACAGCAGCACCTTTCTCTGTGGAACTTTCTACCTTGCAAGATAGGGTAACACTTTGTTACTGATTTAGCATTCTGTGCACTTCCATCATGTTCTTTGCTTTGAGCACTCCTTCCCAACATGAGCTAATTATTGATCACAGGCATTATGTGATGCCCCTGGGCATTCACTTTTTGTAAGTGTGGGCAGTAGAAAGTTTCTAGGTGTTAGCTCTTGTGACAAGTAGTACTTTGGATTATTCAATCCTCCCATACCATGGTTCAATAGATCAATTACTGTGCTTGGAAATGCCCAAGGCTGTCTGGCTTAAAATGTTCGTGTTTTCCAAGTTTATTGCTGCACTTCACAAAACAGTCTCCTTTCCCCCCCACACCTTTTCCACTGAGGGGATCTCCTTGCCAAACCCAGTGTCTCCACATACTGATCCATTTTTCTCTTTCAGCCTTGTCCTGTATGTCTGGGTACTGGCCTTATTCCAACACAACCAAATTGCTGCTGAAAGCCAAGATGAGACCCTGTTCCTTCAAAAACTTGTAGCCTCACCCAAAAAATCCAGTTTCCTTACATATCTATGTAAGTTCTGCCTTGCATTTGTTTCTATGGTTAAGTTTAGGAGGAGCCTGTAGGGAAAGTTAGGTATCTTGCTCCATTTGGCATCCTTTCTCCTTTTCCCTCTTTGGAGGACAAGCATCTAATGGTTCAGTACACTTTGTGCAAAGTAAAACCAAGCATCTGTGTGTTTGGTTTCCCGAGTGAGTATATTTTGCCAGAGACTATAATTTAAAAGCTGAGTGCTCTTACCATTATGCTCTGGTCATGGCTACTCTGAAGGACATACGAAGGATGCAAAAGCCTAAAGTAAATCACAGCAGAGCTGCAGGTGATAGAGAAATACTATTCATAGAGAAGCACTAATGAACAGCAGGAGGCAACTGAAATTATGTGACAGGGAAATAATTTCTGTGTGTGATGAGGCACCTTTAAATTTAGGCGCCTGAAAGATTAAACAATCCTGGAAGGTAAGTGGGAATGGATCACTGAGCGGATTTAGTGGCTTTAGAATGTCTGAGTTACAACTTAAGGCAGTGTTTGGACAGATGAGATTCCCTTCATTTTACACTTTATCTATCAGGTAAACTACTGCAAAACTTTAATGCTCTGCTTGAAATGAAATTGCTCCTTAGATCAATTTTTTTTCCTCTTAGTTCTTTTTACTTCTCAATAAAATCTACTTCAGACAGGATTAGATGTTATGTGTTGTAAGACTGCCCTTTCAGAAAGCTGAAAAATAGAAAAGCATATCCTGCTCCCCTTTCTTGGGATTTGCTTGAATTGTGGTGGTGACAGAGGCTGGGTTACCAGCACACATAAATTTTGATCCCGGAGAAAGGCAACCATCTATTTTACAGCTGTGAGGAATCAATTTACCAACACAGGAGCAGTGGAAAAGAGTTCTTTTCCTTGTACTGTTTTACCTCTTATCTGGAAGGAGCAATAATAAAAATTAGTTAAAGGTCCAGAAGAGTGAGTCATTCAGTCTTTGTTTCTCTGCTGCAGCTGCCCATAACTCTGTAGTCTCAGCTGGATGGAAACCAGCAGCTCTGGTGACACAGGTCACATCAGAGGAGGTGCAAGCCATAAGCACTGCTGGATAGCTCAGGGGTTTCCAGCAGGATGGGGAGTGTTATGCATAGAATAGATGTTTTATGTTCTCCTAAGCATGGCTGCCTGGGCTCTGGTCCATGCTGAAGGTTATGTCCAGCCCTTTGTGGGACAGCAGCAGGTCTCTGGTCTTTCCCAAGGTGTAGATACCCTCAGCAGGAGTTAGTTTCAAGCAGAATTGCTGAGAACAGTTGAAGGGATTTGCCTGAGTAATGCTTTCTTGAGACCACTGATGGCCAGTGTAAGTATTTCAGGGGGTTTTATGATATAACCTACTGGGCTTCAAGCTTTCCACTGGGGATGGGACTCAGTGACAGGGGATCCGTGATCCAAAGGGGAGGCCTCTTGTTATGTTCAAGAGGATGAAGTTTTAAATATTCACTGTCAAGGATTCATTGCAACATGAACTTTCTCTGCTGCCAATTCTTTCTCTCCCTCATGAGCAAGTAGGGGACTTAATTTTCTGAGACTGCACTCGCTTGTTTTGCAAATGCTGCACTGACATACAACAGATTGTAGCAATGTTCTGTAGCTATTAGGAATTAAAATAGGAGAAAAATGGTATTTTTAAGCTTGTTCAGCAAAAGAAGAAATTGCAAATCTTCACTCGAAGCTTAATGCACCCAACTAATGCTGGCAAGAGTAGTGAATGTAAAAGGGAAGGTTGTCATAATCAGGGATGCAATAATGACAGAAGTTGCTGCCCAGGCAATGGGAGCTGACATTAGCAGTGTGCATGGGGACTGACAGTCCTGCTGGAAGTGGACTCAAGCAAGGACACGTGGGAAGGAAGGCTGGTTCATTTGTTTTAGCAATTCATCTAGCTCCAAAAGACTTCTTGTGCTATCAATGTGCTATCAGTCTAAACACTGCCTGCTAAGCTATATTTATTTTCTTCCTGAGATCCATCTACTTCTTTTTTATTTCTCCTGCCAGAGCTGGAAGATTACTTTAAATTGCTTTTTGGCATAGAAGAACACCTGCTTAAATTCCTTTTAATCTAGAATGGGATTAGTGTTGCATTTGCTGATCTCGTGAGTTATTCTTGCCTATATCTGGTACATTGATTTAAAGAGATGAGTCAAGTGCAATGGAGACTGGGCAGGAAGTATTCCCAACACCCTGAAAGGGGTGTTTATGGTGGAAATTATTCAATTTCTGGATTTCTTAGGCAAAAAGGGGTAGCAGCTAGAAGGATGCTGGACAGAAGACTATGGTGAGCTGGGGGAAAGAATACCATAACTGCTTTTGGTTTTCAAAGTCTGGGGGAGAGAGGACAGCCTGCAGTTTTCTATCTTAGAATAAAACTGCCTAATTCAATCTGAATCACTTTATTTCAGGGAGATTACAGTTTTCAGTGGTGCTTTCCATCTCAAAGTGATTTTCTGTGCTAGAGGAGGCCTAGGGCTCTTCGCTGGGGAAATCTGCACTGGGCTCTGTGTCACAAATAGCTGGCCAAAATTTCACTGCAGTGTCTGATTCTCCTGGGCTCTATAGGAATGCTGGCTGGGTCAGCTGGAGTGCTTGTTATTGATATGGTTGTAGGGAACTGTCCAGCCATGTCATCAGAGACTGAGAGATTCCATCACACGATCTCACCCCAAGCATTCTAGCGCCTTTTCTGAGAGGCCAGTGCACATTCCTCATGTGAAACCCTTACTCTGGTTGGGAAACTTGGCCCCAGTATGCTTCTATGTAGAACAGATTGCTCTGACAAATTTCACTGCATTTAAAAGAGCATTTCAAATGTCCAATTAAACTGGAAAATCCATGCCCAACAGATATAGGTATGATTCTCCATTTAGTCATTATCGTTAATAATAAATTCATCCTTTCCTGAGTCGCTCCTCTGTCCTTGATTAACACCTCTGTTCTGTGCCCACCCCCTCGCAGTGGAAGTGAAGCTGTGGGGTTTTTCCTTGGTTTTGGATCCCTCATAGACCTCAATTTGCACCAGCACCTCCTCAGCCCACCAGCTTCTGTTCATTTCTGGTCTCTCTGGTTGTTTTTTATCACTCTTGTCCCAGAAAAAGTGTCCACATTCCTCTTATTTAGCAGCAACACAAAGTGCTGTGGACAGCACCTTTCCCCAAAGCTGTTTGCTGCCTTTTGAGATGGGCACCTTGCAAGTGGCTGCGAAACTCTGTGAAGTTTCTCCTGGTAAGACGCTGTGTCCTCAGGAGTTTTACCTTCCTGTGGCACATTCAGCATGGCTTTTACTGGGCTCAGGCAGGGCTTATTTCACTCAGTTGTCCATGTGAGAGTGGGGAAAGTGGCAGGGGTGAAGCATGATGGACCTCACTCCTTTGATTCATATGCTGCTGTATTTTTTGTGGTTTTAGTTTGGGTTTTTTCCATTTTTTTTTTTTTTAAATTAATTGCTTGTCTTTTCGGAGACAGATCCCATCTGGCCCTGATGTTTTGTCAGGCTTGTGACATTCTAAAAAATTTTATAACTATTTCTGGCATTGTCTCAATTTCTGACTATTTCTGCTTTCTTCCCAAAAATGTATGGCTGTTCTTGGCATCTTCTCCACATTCCCCATTTCTTATAAACATTGCACAGAAAATTTGTTTTATCCATGTCTGCTACTTCTGTGTATCATTTACCTTTCTGCTCTGTGGAAGAGCTGTCCCCTCAACCATGCCATATTGTCAGCTATCTGTAATTCTTCTTTGTCTGTCAGAGGGAGCAGTAGTTCTGTCAGCCTCCACCAGCTGCTTTGCTCATCAGCTTCTTGTGCACTTCTGATTTTTGTCTCTCTTCAGAGGTTTCTGTTCACCTCAAGTAGTCTGCGTGGGATTTTAATCCCAAACTGCCTTCCAGACCACAGAAAAGGAATAATTGTTATTGTAAACTTGGATGTGTTCTTTTTATTTCCAAAACAGATCTATATAATACAAGAAATCCTTAAAATTGCTTTCAAATTATCAAAGAATGGAAAACATGCCTCCATGTGAAGATCAACAGAAGATCTTATCATTTTGCATAAATATTTATGTAAGGAGAGGTGATCTAAGAGTGGGTGAGGCTTTTCAGCCCTGTTGACAAAGGCATGAGCAGCTGGCTGGTTTGCCATCTAGTTGTGCTTTTCTTAGGGTGACCTGTTTGATGTCTGTCTGTCTGTCTTGCTTATGAATGGAAAGTTAAACTTGTAAAGGTGGAACAGAAGCCCCAGTTTCCAACAGACTGGTCCAAAATCTCTTTTCTCCCTTTATTAATTAACAGCATTCCCATGGGTACTCCTGTTTGTTGCTGTAGCCCAAGCTCTACTCTCTCCTTAAGATTAATCCAGAGCTCTTTGGCCAAATCACAACCTTGAATCTTTTTTTTTGTTTTTTTTAAGATATTGTGTTAGTCTCTCTGTCTCCATTATCTATTGTCCTTATGCTTCCTGTTCAGCTGGGGAAGCTTCCCAACCTGAGTGATTTCTGTGCACATACAAAGGTATCACAACATCACCCACTGACATATTTCCATGGTTTTGCTGTGATGGTTGAACTCTCTCTATATATTCATCAGTGTCTCCAGTTTAATGGAGAATTAAGAATCCAGCAAGTTGCAGGTGGTGTGCCTGAAAACACTGGCATCAAACAGGTCTTGAAATGGCATTAAAAGTATTAAGAGTCTGCAAAAGTCTGTCACTGCTGTCAGGGACTGAAGTGATTTGATAACTCTGTCAGCCTAGCAACGTGACAGTACTTCAGGAGTGTTTTTAAAACTTACCCATGTTTTTCCCTTGTCAATAAGATTTGTTATTATTTGGTATTTGCTAGCCTTTCTGTAAGCTTGAGAGAGACTCCTGCCAGAAGTATTGTCAGAGAAAACTCCCCTGCATTCTAGCCAGGAGGGGGAAAATCAATCTGAACACTGAAATAAAATCATAATTAGTAACATTTTGAGAGATTTCATGCTGTAGAGCAGTCCAGTCCACTGCTGTGCCAGCTGCTGTGACTTCTAATGTCCCACTTTCAGCTTGGCTTTCCAAGGACGTTTTTGTGAACCTGTCTTGATCTTCCCATGCTTTTTAGACCTAGGCAAGATCAGTCACCTCCTCTGGCTTTGGTGGTTTCCCACAAGAGTACAGTAATTTCACGCCTATAAGGCACACCGGAGTATAAGGCGCACTTTCCGGGTTGTCAGCAAATTTCCATATATAAGGTGCACTGGACTATAAGGCGCACTTTTTTTTTTTTTCAGCGAGGATCTGCGTGCAACAAAGTAACAAATTAGTAATGGAATCCTGTGATCACAGGGTTTACTGGCAGGTGCTCAATTTGCAAACATTTTTCATGGATCAGCATAGCCTTTAAATGCAGCCCCAGGCACCCTCCCTGTGCTGTGGGCCCCAGCACTCCCGCCTGCCCCCGGTGCCGGCTGGCGTGGCTCTCGCGGCTCGCACTTCCAGGTTGGCAAATTTCCGAACTTCGTCCACATATAAGGCCCACTGACTATAAGGAGCACTTTCAGGTTTCAATCGAAATTTTAGTCAAAAGGGTGCACCTTATAGGTGTGAAATTACTGTAGTTTGCACCTGTGTCTGTGCTAATTCCCTAATGAGATGCTATCTACTATAGCATCATATTTTGGGGCTTTCTCGGTCGTGTTTTCTCAGTGGAAGAGACATCCCATAAACCCTATATGGATCTGTTGGATACCAAGGTTGCATCAAGGGTATCTCAGCAGGGCTAGAGAGCAGCAATAGGAGGGATATTGAGATTCGTAGGGGAATTTGAGTGGGTAGGATCTGTCTCTCTCAGTCTCTTAGCAACAGCAAGCCCAATGGGTATGGCACTGCTTGCTGGGGGTGTGCAGTCCCCTTTGTCAGGGAAGAGCAGAGCTTCAGCACAGAGGAGCTGGGGAATTGAGGGGAGGAAGCAAGAGCATGCACCATATCACCCTGGGGGAGAAATGATGAAAGGCAGCTGACCTGGCACACAACCATCAATGACCAGGTTATTCTGTCTGTAGCAATGGGATGGCAGTGAGCAAAAGGTGTTCTAGTCTCTCACAAAGCCTGGTGTGTGCAGCCCTGGGCTTCATTCATATCCCTTCCTGTTAATGCTCCCCACAGGGCCCTTTGGCATGGGAAGGTGTCGCTAATGAGTGTCTGAGCTGAGCAGCTCTCCTGCTGCCTTTGCCTGCCCCCAGAACATGCCTGGTTTACCTGTGCCTTGCCTGCAGCACAGCAGTGTGACCCCAGACCTCCTCAGTCCATCCTGCTTCACCGCAGAGCAGTGGGAGATTGCAGGAGCAGAGCCCAGTGCTGAGCTTTGGTGCCTCTGCACTCAGGTGTCTGAGCCCCAGGATTTCCTTTGCATTACAAACTCTTGCAGAGATGGTTTCTGAGGGTCTGTCCCAGTGCATTTCTTGGGCCTAGGGAATTCAGTGTGCACCACTGTACCTAAAAACTGTGTTTTGTTGCTAAATCTGTGATCCTCTATGCTCACTGTGTTTACTGTAGGGATGATTGTGGTGATGCCAATATGCATATTGGAACACAAGGCTGAATCACACATGGTAAGTCATTTCCCACACTATTGCTCTTCTGAAATATGGGGTATGTTTGCTATCTGGCAGGTAGGCTGTGTTTTTTCCTTAATGTAAATAGTGGGCTTTTTGTATATAAAATACCCTAAGTCATCATGGGAAAGGAGAGGTGAAGAAAGGTGGCACATAAATACCAATGTTCTGCTTAACCTTCTTCCTCCTTCTGAAAAAATATCAATGCATTTTTTCTCAGGAATAGTGCCATTTGCTTCTTATATCAGGAGAGGCATTGTGTGAAATCCTTTATGAAACATTGTAGGTGCTGGTGGCAGCATAATGGCAGCTTCCAAAGACCTTTTTCAGAGCTGCCAGGTTGATGCTGAATTAAAGTACCTTCAGAATGGCAGTACTATTTCTTTCTTACTGTTATATCTTTCCTTGTTTTTTTATTTTTTGATGCAGAAAATTATTCTCATTTTTTGCTGTAAACCATCTCTTTGAGGCTGTTAATGGCATTGAGAATGATGGCATTCAAAGTATTCCATAAGGCAACATCAGAACTGGAAATCAGAGTTGTAGTCTCAGCTGTTTATCCTGGCACTGGTTGTCACAGTTCAACTTCAGCTTCTCTGCAAACACAGACCCTGAATTCTCTTCTGAACTTATCCAGAACCAGCTCTGAGCAAACCTCACAGCACAGATCTGTTCAACATGTTGACATTTACTCATGACTGCAGAAGGTATATCTGCCTCCACTCTCCTTCCAAAACAACCTCAAAATGTAAGTTTTTAAGGTGACTGGTATTACATTGTAAGGGGAAATTCTTCATTGCTGGCAGCCTAAGAGATTGCCTTCCATCTCTGGTTTCTCTTGAGAAAGACTTATGCATCTACAGCATATCTGGAATTACCACTGATTCTGGATGGCTGAGGGTGCATTGAATTGCCCAGTCCTTGGCATCTCTTAATTTAGTCTGTCCTATTCTTGGCTTCAGGATGTGTTCCTGTATAAATTGATCTGTGTAATAGCTACAGGTGAGAATTCTTTTACAGTTCTCCTTATGCTGTAAATCACTGTAATATCTGTTCCAATATTGGTGTAAATCATCCTGTGTTAGGTTGCTGTCATGCCTGTGCTGTGAGTCAGGCAGTGAGACAGAGCAAATACAGAGCTGGTGCCATTTGCCCATCAGGGTTAAAAGGAGAAATTAACAAAAATTAATGTACTGGAAAGGAGAGAAGAAATGTGTATGTATGAACCTACAAAATTAAAGCTCCTAATGTGTGATCAGCAGTGTCTGAGTATGGTAAGAAGCTGATGTGTCAAGGGAGATAATGGAAAGATCTGGTGAAGGAACTAAAAATCAAACTGTATTTGTCAAAAACATGTCTGAAAACATGTACAGTAATTTGACAATTATAAGC
>VRYO01002297.1:4702709-4777175 GCA_009812075.1 Sialia sialis
AAGCTTCTTTAATAAAACCAGTAACTATTTCCAAAATACAGCCAGCTTGATTCCCATACTGAAAGGTGCTAGGTAGGATCCTGACGGCCTTTTGTCAGGCTGGGGTTTCCTCCAGAGAGCAGGAAATTCTGTTTCAATGCCAACTAAAAATAATTCTCTAAGAAGCCTAAAAGAAAATAATAGATAAAAATGAGCAGGACTCTTTAAAAATAAATTGATGCTGCTTCAAACTACATTAGTGAGAGATTTGGCTCCATAGCACTGGCATTTGTCTTTTGAGATTGAAAAACAGAGGACTTACTGTGAAAAAATTTGAGCAGGAAGACCTACAGGCCTCACCACTACTTTTGAAGCAGGACTGTGCCACAACATTCACTTTGAGATCCTTGAGTCTGTATTGCAGCAAAGAATCCGACCCACAGACTCATCCTCTACCGAGAAACATGTTCTGTGTCTCACATCAGGCCAGCAAGAGAAAATCCACTAATAGTGCTGAGCTGACAGTTCTGCTGGTAGTGCCAGAGGCAGGACAAAATCCAGCTCATTTCCCTGTGCTTGCTGCTTCATTAGTAAAGATAAGATTTACAAAAGCACATAGAACAGATAAACTGAGTAAGAATCCCTTCTGTAAACTCAGAATTCTGACTTGCTTTTTAAGGTGTTTCCAGCAAACTCTGTTTCCAGAGTTCAGAGGAGATGCTGTCAAAACATTTTGTGTTTATTGTATTGCTCAGGCAGTGTGGAGAAGGTGAGGCCAGTGTTTTCTACAGCGTTGTCATGAGCAAAGGGGAGCTGCAGCATCAAGACTGAATCTCTCAGGGAGCCTGATCTCAGGGAGGGTGAAAACTGACTGGCAGCTGGTATTTGTATCCAGATGGAAATATCCTCTCACTTCTCTTCACGTAAAGTCACATTCTGAAATCTGAATTCAGCCAGAAATACCTGGACAGTGTAAAGGAGGTTCACTGTAAGGAAAACAGAGGTCTCTGTGTATTGACCCACCTCTGACTCAGGGCTGTTGGGATTTGGTTTTCTCACTTGGGTGCTCTGAAACAATTGAAGGTTTTTGCCCACTGCCCTGCTAAACTGGGCTTGAGATTGAATTGGAACCCTAGATCATGAGTGTGTGCACTTAAAAGCTGAATTTGAGAGTGAACTCTCCATCCAGGAACCTCCTCTAGGGCAGAGGAATTATTCTAATGGCACAAAGTGAACTTCACAGGGTAACAGTTCAGGAGAGATTTTCTTCAACAGCACAGGTGATGCAGTCACTGTCCCTGCAGGCCTTTAAGTAAAGGACTCAGTGCCATGGTCTAGTTGTATTTGGTCACAGGCTGGACTCAATCTTGGAGGTTTTTTCCAACCTGAGTGATTCTGTGAAATGCTCTTCACCTTGGCCATGAGAAAATTCAGGAGCCAGCAGGTCTCATTCTAACATGACTCAGAAATGTGAGCAATCCTTTGCACATCAGGTGCCTCTTTGTTTGCATCAGTGCACAAGCTATGCTGTCTCTGCCCCACTCCTGAGTTTTATTTACTCTTCTAGTCTTACTCAAAATTCCACCCTTTCTAAACGACCAACTGAAGCACTTGAATTTCCTCCTCTTTCAAATTCAGCAGCTCCACTTGACCCTTTAAAGTACAGATACTGAACCAGTGTTTAAACTAAATGCCATTTCTAGCAAACACCCACAAAGTTATTAGGCATTTGCTCAACAAAGTACATCCAAGTTACATTAAAATGACCAAGCTGAGACCCATCTGCTTTTTTAAATATTAATTGGCTCAGTCCCCAAAACCAAAAGTGCTAATTTTTTTTTTTTAATTGGGGGTTGTGATTGTCTTCTGAGAGATTTTACAAAAGAAGATTAATTTATCTCTCTAGCAATACTTGGCATGACCCACAGATGTTTCTAATGTGACTGCCTGGCTAGGAGAATGTGTTTTTACAAGTACCCTAAAGTGCAGCAAGTAGTAATGCAGAGAGGATTATGCTTGCTTTTGCAGGATCAGGTTTGGTCTCCTAACAGAAGGGGAAAAAAGCTCTTCTCAAAACTTTATCTGGGTAAACTTGGGAAATGATATGGCTTTCTGTGGGGAGGAAAGCTGAATAAAACTGAATATGCAAAAGCTGAATAAAACTTAAAAATTAGTGTCTTTAAAGCAAAGAAGAAATTTAACAGCTTCAAAATGAAAACTGCCTTGGGGCATTTTCATATAATCAAGAATTGTTTTGAAAAAGTGTGACAGTGGTTCATTTTTGACATTATCCACTGTGTTTTCATTTTTTAAATGGTCATTATTAGCTTGAATTTTGGAGTTGGAAAAACAAATGCTTTTCTAAAAGTATCTTTACAAAAGCCTCCTCCAAGTTGCAACCCTGTAAAAAGCTTTACATTTTGATTTTCATGAATGAACTGTACTGGACAGTCCTGAGGAAAATACTTGGGGAGTATCTGTGTTTTGGTGAAAAGAACAGAGCTGAATTCAGAAATTTAGTACCTGCATCTTTGTTAAGGAAAACAAAACTGCAGTATTATAAAACAATACATTTTACTTGGACAATGAAATGTTATTCTCTTTGGAGCTAATGATGAGTTTGCTCTTATTGCAGTAAATCCAGTATTCTTTTTAGGAGATGACAGGCACTTACAAGAGCTTTTCAGACTCAAAAGAAAGGTCCAGCAATTTGGACTAAATATGTCTATTTTTAAATAGCCTTCCATTTTAGATGAAGCTTCAAAACTACAGTAATTTCATGACTATAAGGAGCACCCTTTTGACTAAAATTTTGATCGAAACCCAAAATGTGCCTAATAATCCGGTGTACCTTATACATGGACAAAGTTCGGAAATTTGCCAACACGCAAGTGCAAGCCACGAGCCAAGCCGCACATCACGAGAGCTGCGGCAGCTGGTGCCAGGGGCGGAAGTGCCAGGGCCCACAGCATGGGGAGGGTGCCTGGGGCTGTGTTTAAAGGTTACACCGATCTATGAAAAAAATGTTTGCAAATTGAGCACCTGCCAGTAAACCCCGCGATCCGTTAATAATTCCTTACTTTGTTGCACACAGATCCTCGCTGCAGAAGAAAAGTGCGCCTTATAGTCCAGTGCACCTTATATATGGACAAAGTTTGGAAATTTGCTGACAACCCGGAAAGTGCGCCTTATTATCCGGTGCGTTTTATAGTAGTGAAATTACTGTAATCCAACCTAATCCAGCATAGGAAGGGTGGGTCCATGTCACTGGAAAGTGTCCAAGACGTCAAATGCAAGGAGGCATTTCAATCAAAGATCATGCAACCAGTTGTCCTTAAAGAATCTATAGACACAAACGAATTTGTCATCCCTCAGATAAAGTGTTCTCTGAGCACTCCCAGCACACAGCTCCGGCAGCTCACTCAGTGAGCTGCAGCATGGATTTCTCACCAGCTCATCCAAGGCCAAGGGACCTGCAGTTATTGAAGCACTCACTGCAAGAAATGTGATCCAGTGATGCCTTTCCAGCTGGAAGGGCAGGGCATTAGTGCATCCCATGGAGACGTGGGTGCCAGCCTCAAAGTTTTGACACCCAGTCACTGCTGTGACTTTCAAAGCAGACTTCCTTCTGTGCTTGTTCTCAGTGTCAGCACAGATGTCACAGCCACCAGTGGGGAGCTCAGTGCCCCACAGCCTTTGTGTTCACTTCTATCCAGTGTCAGTGCTGAAGCTGTAATTTCATGTTGTCCCACCTGCTTATGAAACCAATGAACCCAGAGATGAGAGGGAGGACATAATTTTACTGTTCCTTGAAGTTGACAGCCTGCTATCTGCCTTGTACTGTCCTGTGCTGTTACCCATCACATTCCCAGGCAGGTTCTGAACTTGGGTAGTTATCCTTGTGAGGTACCTGTCATTCTTTACTTATTTCCTGTCAAAGCAATAAGGAGGATGTAAGTTTGGATGTTTTTACTCAAAAAAAGTAACCATAAAAATCCACAAAAGTCTTGCAAAAGGTGTCATAAAGATTGAAACTACCACTGTTCAAGTGGCAGCTTTTAATTGTACAGGACTGTTCCAGGAAAAAAGAGTCTACCAATGTCGTTCAACCATTGCAGATTCACTTTCCCTTGGTTTGATACCCTCATGGAGCTCTCACAGGAAGACAAACCACCCATGTTCCCAAGAAGTTTGTACAATGCAAGGAAAGCAGCTGACCAGGCTGTTCTCCTAACTTTTCACAGAGGTTTTCAGGAATTGTTCTACTGGTGTTTCTTCATCGCATTACCAGTTTACCTTTCCTTGTGGTTTTAATCTCAAAAAGAAGAGAATCAGAACATTTAGAAGCAACAGCTGGTGAAGGAGCTAGTAAATAGCCTGTCTCTGAGTAATTTTGCTTTTTTTGAGTATTGTTTTCTTTACAAAACAAGAAGCATGTACCAGCAATTTTGAGGATGGAGATAATGGATATTAAACTGATGTTTTTGTCAGCAGTAAATTAAAAATTTTACTGTTTTTTCTGAGTACCAGTTTGTCATACTTTACACAGGAACATCAGAAAGGCCATGTTTGCTCAGAGTAAAGGTCCATCTGGCTCAGCATCCTGTCCCTGGGTAGTGGCCAAGAAATTATGCCTAGGGGTGAGTATGAGAACACAGAAAATCAATAGTGATTCTTCAGGATATATCTCCAGCCATGAGCTGCCAGGGACTCATGAACTTCCAGTTTTTCTCAGTACATTTTCCAAGACTAGCAGAATTCCATTTTGTATCTGATGGAAAGAAAAAGGTAGATTTTTTAGATCCTGAGATGTGTTTGTTGTTAGCAATGCCCATTGGGGTGCTCAAAGTAGAGGTGCTGCCGATGTTCCCCAGCCAGTCTGTGTGACTCAAGGACAGCAGTGGCTCCCATTCACTCTCCATCTTCTCTCTTTCCACAGTTTCCTGGTCCCACACAAGCTGCCTCTCTGTTCACAAACAGCCTACATTGCCAATTTTTTTCTATTCTTCCCTCGCTATCCCTCAGCTCTCCCCTGTTCACTCATCGGCAAATATGAGCCATTTCCCCACTGCACACACCTCTAGCTTGGCTACAATGTGTGACAAGGGAGGATAAAACCAGCTCCCATCACAGCATTTCCAGCAAGAACAGGAGCAGGTTCCCCAGGGACCTCTGCACAAGCCTGATGATCTCCCCAAGGCTGGAAGACTGAAGCTGGGAGATTCATCTGCCTCCTAAATTAGTCCAGGGAAAAGCATCTGTGTTTGTGAGCACACCTCCCAGCACAGAGTTTTCCTGTAAAGCCTTTGACTGTATAAAGACTGTGCTGAAGTCTGAGCCAGTTTGATCCAGGACACTACATCAGCAAGATTAGTGGCAATCAAAACCTTGTAGGTGAGAAAAGCAAATGCTCAATCAAATATAAAGTAACTCATCTGGAAGGCATATCCTGTGGTATAGTTTTAAATTAACAGCCTTTTTTTCAATTTGCTGTAGACAGCAGACTGGTGAAGCTCTGAATGCAGACCCCTGTATGATTTAAGATTTGCAGGTGCACTGCCTTTCTAAAGAGAAATTGAAACGTTTCAAAAGTTGATGCAGCGTACAGATGCAGCAAAGAAACTTGAAACTAGGGTGAGAGAATGCATGCAGCAGAAAAATTCTCATCTGTGGTGTTAATAGGTTGTTAAAATGTGAATAATATATTAGAGAGCTTTCCCTGTTAGTGCCTTGTCAGGGACATAATTAAAGGGGTGCAACAACATCAGTGAGAGCCTGGAACAATCTGCTGTGGGGCTCGAGTTTGATCCAAATTACTGCAATGCTCTCCCTTGTGTCAGCAGGACATGAAATTGGATTTGCCCCTCCAAGTAGGGACTTGGATGTGCATGTGCAAGAGCCATGTGTAGGCAATGCTGGTGTTTGGTCTTGCTCCCTCCACACAGCTGAGTGCACACGGGTGAGCACACCCTCAGCAGACATCTGCTGAGAACTGGACTGAGATCCTACAACCTCTCCCTATCAATTGCTGAACAGATGGTGACTCATCCTCCTTTTTTTTTGTTCCAGACTCATGGAGAGATGTGAGCTGGCAACTTCTTTTTCTCAGCTTGGGACCAACAGATCTTTAGAAGTCAAAACATTATTATTATCCTATTAATTTCTAGGGAACCATTAAGATTTGGGTGCCTCATTCTAACTACATAGACAGGATAGAGGCTAGTAATAATTCCCAAGCAGTTTGAGTCAGTATGGATCTAATTTTGGCATAAACCTGAAAGATACACACGAATTTCCTTTGTGCCAATCCCAAGACCATGTTTTGCTGAAAGGAGCGTCGTTTGGGTGTGATCACATGAATGAAAAGTTACTCTCCCTGCTCCTAGCTTCTTCTGGCAGTAACTGTTCATGACACACTCCTGCCTTTTGTGGTGACCTGCTGAAAGTGCCTTACATTGAAACAGAGTATGTGTGTGCACGCAGCTGGTCACCGTTTGGTGCAGCGCTGTGGCCAGCTCTTTTAAAACTCTAAATGTGATATCAAGCATTCATCTGATGGCAGCATTCAAATCAGATGGGTACAAAAGTAAATAAAAATATTTTGGTAAACCATTCAAAGTGCCAAAGCTGAGCTGAGAAGCTGAAACCACAAGCATTGTCTCTGTTAGACAGCGAGGCAACAGAAGCTATAACAAACCCTTCTTACATAACGAAGCAATTATGTTTTCTCAGTCTCACAAGTTTTTCACAACACAGCTTTCTCAGGCTTTTCACTGATAACACTTTGAGGCTCTTCAGGGAAAGTATGATAAATAAGCAGTCACTATTCCAAGTGTGGTTTTGATCACCAATTTCTACTGAAGAAATATTTCACGTTTTACATCAACGCCAATGCACTCTCACACCTGAAAAAGGTCATGTAGCTGTCACTGAGGGAGTGACAAACCAATAAGGGAAGATCTCCTATGGAATTAAAATCAAAATAAAACAAAACAAAAAAGCCATTGTACCCATGGGAGGGAAGAAAGAAGCCTGGGTTAACTTCCATGGTTAGAAAGAGAACTAAGTAATGAAGCTGTCATAGAGTTTCTACAAGCCATTTTTTATCCTAATCTTCCTGAAATATTAAATTACATGAGCTGCAGTAGCAAGCTCCCCAGACAAAACCGTACTATACATACAAATTAAAAATAAATTATAAATGGCTCTGTACACGGAAATGTAATTCTTCCCATCAAAGCATTGAACGGACCAGGGAGAACATATCTCTTAGGGCTTATAGAAACATTTTGAGAAGGCTACCATTTCTTGTTCTAAAGCAATAAAAATTAATATTTGTGGCTGAATTTTGCATTAATTTTGCAAAGCAACAAAGGCAACTGGGACTAGGCAAATAGGATTTATGCTAATAATGTGGAAGAATAAAGATGATTCTTAAACCCAGATTCCAGGTGCAAAAGGGTGTTGCGTGGGTGTTTTTGAGATCCAGGCATGAAATTGCACATGCTGTAATTTGGCAGCTCGAGCATACCTCAGTGCTAAGAGCAGGGACCCCAAGGACTCAGCCCGTTTTCAGAGTGCATCGCGTCTTCAAACCCTGGGAATGCCAGGAGTGCTGCAGGGAAACGTGAGCATTGGATCCATCAGCACTCCTATAGGTGTGCAAGTGTGGATTTCTTTCTGAAGGCACATTCTCCTGGTCTTAATTGCTCTCAGATGGGGAGAGGGAGCTCAAAGTGTTCTGCAGTGCTCAACTGCTTCCAGAACTCACACTTCTTTGGGGCCAGACTCAGAGATGCATCAACAACCTGCAGCTCCCTTCCACATTCTCTGGAAATTCCAGGAGGCTGCTGGATAGGTCAGCATTTGGTTCTCTTGTAATAGCTGTTATTCCCAAGTGCCTGGGAAAAATAAAACCCTGTAGGTTTGGTATTGTTGCAGGCAGACAAAATTACTGAATCCAAGGGAAATTGCTGACAGGATTTTCTAAGATAAAGTACTATTTGCTACCTGTGAAAAATACCTATAGTTTTCTTCTTTATGGGGTAATAATTCTGAGCTCTTTAATGACCACAGATGGTGAGGACTCCTCTGAATGCATTTTGAATGGTAATAACTGTAATAACTCTCAGCAAAGAACCTCAGCCACCTAGCTGAACTCCTGCTGTAGAAATGACTCAGGGGCAAGACTGATGATTCAGAAGTTGAAATATAACTTCACATGGCATACGGGTATTCTTCTAAGGTTTCCATCCAAGGATCCACCCTGTTTGGTTTATGAGATCTGACAGGACCTCATAGCCATCACTAGCACACTGTAATACTGCACTAATTCAGAGGTGTCAGATCTGTTACCTGAGATAAAATACACAGATACCATTCAAATTTCTTATTAAACCCTCAGCCTTTTCTGTAGGAACAATATAAATAGGCAAAGGGAGAATAAATTCAAGTTACATACAGAAAATGCTGCTGAAAAACAGCCTAGGAAAAACAATGTTAATAAATAGCCATGTGAAGTATTATGTGAAGGTCTATTCAAATAATTAAATTTACACACATATCACATTTAGTCTCAAAGCACCTCATAAACATTAGGTAACCTCTTGTGCTATAGAAGTATAGCACCAATTCCTCTATTTTATAGATCTGCATCAGACTTCCAAGGAAGAGCTCATTCATTCAGAGAACAGAAAAGAACTGGCTGTGACCCTGGAGCCTTGGTGACCTTTGTCCATCTGGACAAGATTAGGACTCCCTTGTTACTTGATTTACTCCAGAGGGAAAACAGATAGAAAGGTCCCCATCAGAGCAGCTCAGCAACAAATGTGGTTCTTGCTGCAGCTACATCCCATGACCACCAGAGAGAATGAACAGACATTGCTGGGAAATCCCTCTTTCCCAATAAAAGGAGGAGCCAGGCAGTTCTGGTCTCTGTTTGCAGGCTGCTGTGGACTCCAGCCACGTGCCCATGGCAGTGCTACCTTGCAGGGTAACCCCTGGCAGGCTGTGGTTGTTCTCTGCCTGTGAAGGTGTCCCTGAAACAAGGGATGATGATTGGTGTCTGGAGGAGCAGCCTGGCAGGTAGCTCAGGGCGTTGGCTGCTCCCGCAGAAGGGCTTGCTGTGGAAACACTGGATTATTTCTTTGAGACACTAGAATATGGCCATCATCCTGTTAGGAAATGAGCAAGCAGCCTTTTAATATTAGCAAAGTCATCAGGTACAAGGACATAAATTCATGATTAGGGCTGAGCACATAGGGAACACAGGGAGATGGACTGTAGCTTTCCTTTTACTGGCTCTGGCATTTATTTGGCCACAGAGAAATTGCAGTAATTTCACGACTATAAGGAGTACCTTAAAGCCTAGAATTTTGATCGGAACCCGGAAGTGTGCGTTATAATCCGGTGCGCCTTATATATGGACAAAGTTTGGGAATTTGCCAACCTGGAAGTGTGAGCCACGAGCTAAGCAGTGATGAGCCGCGAGCTAAACCGCAAGCCGCGAGAGCCGTGGCAGCCGGCGTCGGGGGCGAGCGGGAGTGCCGGGGCCCACGGCATGGGGAGGGCGCCTGGGACTGTATTTAAAGGCTGAGCCGATCCGTGAAAAATGTTTGCAAATTGAGCACTGCCAGTAAACCCTGAGATCTCGTTAGTAATTTGTTACATTGTTGCACATGGATCCTCGCTGGGGGGAAAAAAGTGCGCCTTACAGTCTGGTGTGCCTTATAGTCATGAAATTACTGTAAATTCAGGTAGGAAAGCCAGCAGAGGCCAGCACCATGGAAGAGGAGGAAGAGATTTTTACTGACTCACAGTGAAAATAGGGTGGGAAAAGGAATGGAGCAAGGCCAGCTCTGAGCTGAGACCAGTTGTGAGAGAGGCTGTGATTTCAGTTCCCATTGGGATTATCTTTGGATTTTACTTTGCTTTTGGAGTTTTGTTTCCTTAATTTTTTTTTTCTAATCAAAAATATTTTATGTGACTCAAGTTGTCAAACACTTGCTTTAACAAAAGTGAATGTCAGATCCTGTGAATAACTACTGACTTACCTGTGAAGGCCTTTTACTTCCCCTAGCAACTCTGGTTAAAGAGAGCTGTGCTCGAAGTATGCTTTGAAAATTCATTTTCAGGAGATTAAAGTCTGACGGAAACATGCAGCTCTTGAACAAATGTCCTTTTGTTATGCTAAGATTGCCTACAGAAATGCTTGCAGAAAACCTTCAACTACTGCTGTGTTTGTAGGGAAGGAACAATTTAATTGCAATAATAACAAGGTGATTCTGAAAGAATAAATCATATCTGCAACAAGCCATGCCTCTAGTGTGGATCACTGTTGCAGTGACATCTCCAAACAATTATTCATCACAGGAGAAATCAGCATGGACTATGGAACTCAGTGACCCAGCAGTGGGAATGTGCTGGGAACAATTTTCCTGTTATCTTTCCTACCCTGACCTTTTCTCAGGAGTGAGGGAGAAATGATGCTATGGAAGCTGAGATTATTTGCATGAGGTTATCACAAGCAAAACGGCCTTTTCTAGATGAGCTGGACAACTTTTGGGGAAAGGGAAGAACCTAATTAAAACAACTGTTATGTGTGACTGGGAATGGGACTTGAGTTATCTTGCTGACAGACTGCCAGCTTGAAACAGCGGCCACTGTAACCCTTTATCTTCTGAGACCTAAGGGATGGCTTTGGCTAAGTGAGTCTGAGCCTCCTAAATCAGCATAATGACAACCTGGGAAAATAAAATGGAGACATAAATATGGAAACATTCACCTTCTTCATAGGTGTTCTGTGGGCAACTGAAATGAGGCATTCATTTACTTTTTTTTAAATTGGATATACAATTACAATAAATAATGCAAACTGTATTTTAATCCAATGGGAACACATATTTCTGGAAAGAGTTATTAACTTCTAGGAAGTATAGGTAAAAGCTGTACAAATCAGGAAAGATTTCATTATGTAGCTTGGTGTAATTATACAGTTGGTTTCTTAAGGCAAATGTCACCTTCTACATAAGCCTAGCTTTTTCTTCCTGCCTATGACTGATTGATTGATTTTATTAATTTGTGTATATTATGTGGGTGAATATTCTCCTAGTGGGATTTGTGATCACCAGGTAATTTGTCAACTCTGAATTTCAGAGGTACAGAGTTGATAGAACATGGTGGTCCAAGGGTAGAGTCATAGAATTGGAAAGGTTGGAAAAGACCTCCAGGACCATCAAGTCCCAGCTGTTAACCCAGCACCACCATCATGTTCATCACCAAACCATTCTGTCAAGTGCCATAGCCACACGTTTTTTGGACACTTCCAAGGATGGTGAACTCAACTGTTTCTCTGGGTTACCTGTTTCGATGCTTTCTATGAATAATTTTTTCTTAATATCCAATCTAAATCTCTCCTGGGACAATCTAGGCCATGTCCATTTATCCTGTCACTCGTTAGCTGGGAGAAGAGACAGACCCCAGCTGGTTACACCCTCCTTTCAGGCAGTTGTGCAGAGTGATAAGGTCTCCCCTGAGCCTCCTTTTCTGCAGGCTAACAACTCCAGCTCCCTCAGACTCTCCTCTTAAGGTTTGTTCTCTCTCGTCAGCTTTGTTGCCCTTCTCTGGACATGCTGCAGCATCTCAATGTCTTCCTTGTAGTGAGGGGTCTAAAACTGAGCCAAATATTCTAGGTGTGGCCTCACTAGTGCTGAATACGGGGATAATTCTGTTCCATTTTTGTTGATCATGGAATTCACCTGTTTGGCCTGGGTCTGATTGATTTGGACAAGTTAATTTAAAACCTATTGTGCCTGTGCAAGCATATACCAAGGCTTTCATTTGCTTGAACACCGAGAAGTGAATGAAGAATGAATGAACGAAGTCAAAGCCATCCACTTCTTCATTCAGGCAAATACCCAGGTAATATAATTGGGCAAATGACTGAACTAAGCATTTACCTGTGGACTAATAATCACAGATTCTGCTCTTACTCTGCCAGGTGCATAGAGCACTATATATACTCTGAATAACCAACAGGGACATGTATTACATGCATTGAAATTAAATAGAGTTGCAATCATGCTGTTTCCATCAGCTGCTGCAGCTGCAGCTTATTTACATAAAGTGAGGAAACCTTTGGAGGCTGTTTCCTTTCCTACTGGAACTGAGAGAACCAGCCCCTTTAAAACACTGAAATAGATCAGCCAGTTCAAATAAACCAAAGCAGGCCTGAAATTCTGTGTTTGGATTCACATGTGACCCTGACCTTGGACCTGCCTTGGTTAAGTAAGCCAGCACAAAGTCACTGACTTGGAAAGCAGGAGAGTTCAACACTGAGTTATTACAGTAGAATGCAGACTAACTAGACCGTGCTGTTTTCTTTCCTTACAGCAATGAGGATATTTTATTTGTTTTTTCAGTTTGGAGTACTACTTTAACCTGGTGGGAATCAGAATGGGAAATGCAAAGAGCCCCTTGTCCCTCTGTGCCATGGCTCCTTGGGAGCCCTTGGAATGGAGAGCAGTGCAGCCTACCCTCACTAAGAAGTTGTGAGGATAAGGGAATTAAGGCATGAAGGGACTAAGTTAATTGGTGACAGTTGCCTGAGACAGATATCAAAATACAGCTCCCTTTTGTCTCATCTCTCCTAGTTACATGAAGCATTTGAAAGAACTTTGTTATTCTGTGTATTACACTGGAATATAATTTATAGCATTTGTCAGTAGAAAGTGACAGAAAAGCTACCACAGCATCAGGCTGCTGAAGAAAAGTTTGATCCTTTTTTTTTGTGTGTGTGTTATTTATCGAGAAATAAAATTACTTTCTCACATTAATTCCTGCTAATTTCCTTCTGTGTTGAATCCAATGCTTTTCCACTCAGATATTTGTTAGACATGCTTCAGTAAACAGATATCCAGAAAGATATCAGGGTGATTTACTGCCCTAAAGATATTCCTCCCCATGAGCACATGTTAAAGGTGCAGCAGAGGCTTCTGCATGCCCAGTACTATGTAAGATGAAACATCTAAAACTCCACCTCCAATCTTGTGCTTTCTTTTCCTCATACCTTGTAAATACCACATTTTCTAATAAAACAAGGTATTCTGCCCTGACAAGCCTTTCTCTTGCAGCATTTGGCTGAACTCTGTCCCTGTGAGCTGGGGTACAGTGACTTGGCCAGGTGATAGTGTTGCCTCTCTGATCTTCAGTCTCATTTCATTGTGTGATTATTTCTTGCTGTTCTGTGCTCTTGTTTGCATAATTCAGAAGCAAATATTTTCATCAAGCATAGTGTGATCAAATGCTGGTGTAGGGTTTTTTTGTGGCTGCTTTTTTTTTCTTTCAATTCAAACTTCATTCTCCTTCTCTTCTGAGAGATCAAGGGTGAAGATGTGCAATGGTCCAGATCATTCCCAGTTACTTCACTGCTAACGGAATGTGGGTCTTTCTTTACCTGTTGAAATTCCTACTGCTTTTTTCCCCATACACACACACCTCCTTCCATCCCCTCAATTTCTCTGCAACTCCAATCACTTCTGATTCATTTCTGCTTTTTATGGCTACTCCTGGTGCAGCCCCTGGGATCCAAGAGCAATTACAGGATTTGGGATGGAAGGAGGCTGGATGGAAGCACTTCCCCTGGGGCAGGTGTGTTTTGCCGTGCCTGCATCAGTGGTGTGAGAGGCACTATAAAAACACTAAATTGCACCAGACTGAAAGGCCTGGCAGTTTTGGGATTCTCAAAGCTCAGCTGCCTGGGAAAACTTTAGTAGTGACTGTGAGGTTCACAGGAAGACTTCAGTTAGGTAAGCACCTAAAATTCAGTGCAGAAACTCTTTATGCAGCCCTTAGTCCATGTGCCAGCCCTTTACAGAATCTTTGAGACCTCTAAAGTCCTTCAGAGTGGCACAAATATCCCACCCGGTCCCTTCCACAGAGACGAGGGAGCTGGTGAATGAGCTCTCAGGTTTAATCTGAGCCGTCAGCTGTAACAGAAATCACTGTTAATTAAAGAAAACTCATCCTTGTTTAGGATGAGGCGAATGCTGTTTCATTTGCAGGATTAATCACTCCAGGGGCAGACTGGCATTTCCCCTTCTCTCTTGGCATGGGTGGAAACCACCTACATGTTTGTAACTTCCAACTCCCTCCTGCTGCGTGATGGCACAAAGGGGCAGATTTGTCACTCTCTGGGAACCAACCATATGAAACTGCTTTATTTGCTCAGTCATTCCCAGAGGGTGGCTGGTTTGTGTCTGGGAAAGCCAGCTGGTATTGGATGGCTGATTTAAAAATTAGGAGAGTGCTGTTAGTGCTGTCTCCAGCGGGGGTTATCCATCAAAGACAGTAAATAACTTTTCACCCTCCACAAATGAGCATCCCCACGTGCAAGGAGCCAGGAAACTCTTCCCAGCTCACTGCAAAGAAAGACGGGGCCGGTGCAATGAGCTATAAAGAGCCACAAATACTATTTCTCCCCAGGAGCACAAAGGTGGAGGGGACAGAAACTGAAGCACCAAAGGACTTTTCCTTTCCCTTGTGATAAATTATTAAATGCAAACCTTGATTACAAGATTAGTCTAAAATCCCTGAGTCCAGAAACCCTTCAATTAGCAGCTCTCCAACTTTTCCAGTGGTGCTACCTTTGAGACTCAGGTCCCAGCAAAGACAGTACTAGCCCCATTTTCCTCTTGCTCACCTCATCCCCTCCGGCTCAGATTCAATGTTGTGTTCTCCATGCCACTGCCAAAGAAAGCTTTTCTCAGTGGGGATGAGAGAGAGGGAAGGGGTGAGAAACAGGAGCTGAATTCCCCCAGGTTGCTTCAGCCACAATGGGGACTTGATAAATTCCTGTCACACCTGTGAACAGCAATACCTGAGTGGGTAAATTTGGTGTCCATCCAGGAAAAAGAGCAGCTGGCAGCTGTGAGAGGAGCCCTTTGGAGAAGGAAGATTTATTACTATCTCCTGACAAGTGGTGGTATACAACTTACATGGGCAGGTCTTTTCAGGTACGGGGAAGTTAGGGGCATTTTGTCAGCTGAAGAAGGGAAATAGCCAGGCTGACAAAGCTTCAGCCCAAGGCTGCACTGCAAAGAACCCTTAAAAAAAAAAACAAATGGGAGATTGAGGGTTTTGTATGTTTGTGTGTTGCTTGTCCATTGTTGATTTTTTAATGGCAAAATCTCTGGTAAATTTCACATGGACTCTTCCTTAGGGGATTTAGATGGATATCTGGGTGGATCCAAGTCAGTGGACTGGCACTTGGACCATGGTGAGTGGCTGTGAGGTACCCCAGCTCCTGAGAACAAGCACTGGAGGAGCTTGAGGGATGGCAATGAGGCCAGGACAGCCAGGGCTGAGCAGACAGCCCTGGTGGAGGTCTCCTGTGTTAAGAAATAGGCACTAAATTAGTTCTCTAGGGGGGATAAAGAGAGGCATTCTGGGGTAGAACAACAGTCAGGACTGCTGGAAACTGAAAGAAAAAGTGAGTGAGGCATAGAGAGAGGCAGTAAATGCATTTGTCCTGTTAAGAGCATCTTCACAGCATGAGGATTAAGATTAAAATAGATGTCTACTGTTTTCTGTCTGTCTTTCCCACTGCCTCACCCAATACCCAGCTGTTTTATCCCACCAGCCTCCGGATGTGGAGGGCTCACTGTCTGAAATGTCACTGCTCTCCTGTAAAGAGTGAAGGGTGACGCTGTTCAAGCTTTTACCTGCAGTGCTTGAGCCCTGACCCCATCAGAGCCTTCCAGGAGGGTTTCAGCTGCATCCAGAAAATTAAATTTCCCTTTCCTGCAGAGAATGTAGCTTAATCAATACAGTCTAAACACAGACCAGCCTACAGCTGCTTTCTGTGCTGCTGGCTTTGGCCAGAAGCAGAACAGCACTGTATTATAAACTATGTGGTCCCTCAAGCCTGGAGGGGGAAAGAAAATAAAATCCAAGTGCAGACATGATAGTGGTTATCTTTTTTCTTCTGCCTTCACTCAGTCAGGATTGGATGCTCAAGAGACAGATTTCTTGTTCAGACTTGGTTGTTTATTAAATCTCATCTAAAGTACAGAGAGTTCTTCAGCACTTCTAGCTAAAAGCGAGAAAATGGAGGTGAATTTAGTTAGTTACAAGGTCTTTTAAAGGCTAACTATCCAATTAAGAGCTAACATCTATATTATTTATACTTCTGACTCAATAACCAAACAGCTGTGACCCACACTGCAGTACTGACTATCCCATCCAAAAACTACTACCTGAAACATGAAGAAGGAACAAGGAAGAAAGAGACAACTCCCAAGAACCTTCATCATGTCCCATACTAATTACTATATTCTAAAACCCCAAATTCAAAAACCTTCACCGTATGAAATTACCCACTTTATTCTAACTACACACCAGTGATTCCACCTCTGTCATTCAAATTTGGGAGCCTTCTCCAAGGTCTCAAGTCAAAAGCAGTGCTGTCTTGGGCGTCAGTGTCAGAAAGCACAGAAAGTTTAAAACTCCCAGGCTGCAGGGTTCCAACACAGACACTGCAGGGAAGTGAGGCCTGCCAATATAACAGAGCACAAAACACAAGCAGTGCAATTGAAGGTACTCCAGGGCTTCCTTCTGATGCAGTGGCTAGTTTGGAACAGAATACATGATCTCCAGTCACCTAGCCTTGGCTTCTTATCAAAGAGAGATTGATTACTGCAAGAGTGGTGGTGAGCCATGGGAATTTGAGAATCCCCAGGTTAGAACGTCATGTCAGCCTTCAGCCAGTGCTAACCAGAATCTGATTTAAGGTTCAAGATTTTTTTAGGCTATGCCTCATCATGCTCAAGTTTTATTTGACTTGTAAGCATCCTTTTCCAAGTAACGTGTGCTTTGGCCATTTCCTTATCAGCTCAAATGCAAAAGGTCTTGCCAGCTGGACAGATGTGTCAGGATATTTTCTATATGTCTGACTTGCAGCCTCCTCTGTCTTGTAGCAAAAGTAACTCTCCCTTTTAGGCTCCCTACAACAGATGGATAAATTAGACTTGTTTTTGCCCATTTGCTGGCAACTGCACTGTGACATCTCAAGCACTTGATATTAACTGAATTATTATCAGTTAATAACAGCTTTCTGTGCAGTGTAAACTGATATGCTAAGGAAGAGTGGGCCTAGTAGTCAAGCATTTTCTAGATTACTCTTCCATTTACAAAAAGCAAGCAACTGCTGCTTAAAATAAAAGGACAGATTTCATCTTGCTGTGCAAAATGTGCATTTAAACAGCTGCAGGTTTCTCAGAAGGCTTTTTGGAGTTAATCAGCAGAAGGGCAAAAGGCAGGCAAAATCTGGGCCAGGAGATTTTCTTGGTGGATTTTGAAGTCCATTAATGACAGCTCAGTCACTGGCAGGCTGGGGGAGCAGATGAGACGTGGGGGTAAAGCCAGAAGTGCTGAGCTGCTGAAGGAGTATTGTGCTGCACTGTGATGGCTGAGAGGGCAGAGCAGTCCAGCTACCACACTGGCAAAACCACAGCACCAGAATGTGGCACAGAGCACTGAGCAGCCCCTGGGCAAGGACAAAATCAGAGCCTGTGGCATGTCCAGCCCCACGGAGCTGCCCAAGGAGCCACTTTCTCTCACAGGACTGCTGTCTCCTTGTTGCCCTGGCTTCTCACTCTATCTTAGCATGGCCTGGGAGGGTTTTCTGCTTGTTTTTATGTTCCCTCTCAGACAAACAGGGCACTTGGACCTTTGCTTCTCTCACCACACCTGGCTGAGGGATCAATAGGTACCTGTTGCTGCTGAGACATCTCCTTGGGAGAGGTTTCCTGACCTATTAACAGCATAGATGTGTCGGGGAATGGCATGGAGAGAGGCTCCTCTGTATCCCTGTGTCCTGACACAACAAGAATGTGCTGGGACCAGCCCCTGCCTTGCAGCTCCCACTCCCTTCAGTCAGCTGCTGCTCTCAAGCCTCAAGTTCTGTCACAGAGTTGTGAGGTCTGTGCTTGGCTCTTGCTGTGCTGTTTGTGCTGTCAGAGGAATCTGGGAAGAATTTCTTATGCATGCATGCACTCTGGATGTTGCTCCAGGCCAACTCCTTTTCTCTTCCATAGGTCAGGAAGCCTCTCCTCTGCAGTTAGCAGGGCTGGCACTCACATGCCTGTGTTCCATCCCTCGCCACCTCCCCTTTGCTCCATGCTGTTGGCAGGGGCTGGGAGGATGTTTTCTTGATTCTGCAGCACCAAAGCACAAGGAGCAGATGGGCTGAGCCTGTGGCTGAGTCTGTTTCCTCCCCTCATAAAATATTTGGCAAAGGGGATGAGATGCTGGAAGCTTGGACTCTTGCTGGACTTCTGTGGGGGCCAGACCCTGGCATAAGGTTGGTGTTTGCTGCAGGTCCACAGCCAAGTTTGCAGCGTGGGCTCAGCCCCATGGATCCCACTGAGGTACAATGTGAGAGCATGCAGTGTTACACAGATCTGGTTCTGGCTGCTGGGATGTGTTTGTTGGGGCAAGATTCCTCCTTTCTTGCTCACATCACTGCCCACAGGGGTTAAAGACATGAACCAGCTGTGCTACAGCAGCTCAGGTGAGCAAGCAGAATTTTGAGGTACCCTGAGTGGTCCCACATGGACGGAATGGCTCTCAGGGGTAAGTTGAGCCTTTCAGCTGATGAGACAAGGAGCCTAGGGATGCTAGGCTTCACCTGAAATACTTCCATTGGATGTCTTGGATAGGATGAATCCCCATGGAGAACCATACACCAAGCATGTGTTCTCCAAAGCACCTTTCCCTGGCAGTATTTTCCATGATGGCTCCTTGAGCAGCCTGCAAGTGCTTGGTTTGCCCTTCCCACAGCATCCTTGTTCACAAGATTTATCTGACCCTACAGCATTCACTCTGGCTGCTGTTTAAGGGGAGTGCTCTCCCCTGGGCACTGTACCATTCCTGATGGCCAGCATGGAGACACAGGGTAAAATGAGCACCAAATTGCACAGTACACAGCTAAGGTGCTCTTCATGAGGCTCATAGGGGATTAATTCCATAGAGAAATAATGTGCACTTCTCTCAGACAGTGAGGAGTGAGCTCCAGCAGGTTTACAACCTGTAGCATCCCTAAACAACAGCTCTGCATCCCATGGACTGAGCAGGGAGTTGAGCAGGCTGCAGCAGTGTCCAGGCTCAGGTGATCTGAGACAGGATGGAGGGTCTGGATGGGGTTAGGGTGTTTCTTTTATTCTTATGGTTGTCCAATGAATGAGAGAAATGAAATACATTTCTGTGGTTCCGCAGCCAGCCTAGATGTAATTATGTTTCCTGCCTGTCAAATTCAGGCAATTTGTTAAAATTAGAGATGATGGATTTATGGCCCAGAAGGGATTGCTGCAGCATGTAGCAAGCCAGATTTCTCCTTCTGATTTCAGCTTCTCTAGTCCTCTTCTACTCCCTCGGTGTTCTCCCCTCTAGGGACAGGGCTTTCAGGCTCAACTCTAACATAAACAAAGAGGAGCAGTAGCCCAAAGGCTACTGTTTTGCACAGACTTGACCATGGCCACTGTGACAACAGTAGTCCCCAGGTGCTACTTGCTTCTGGCCAGACAGCTGTCTCATCAGCTTGGGACAGAGAAAAAAATATTTGAAGGTTTGAGAGGGAAACGAGGACAGGGACAAAGATCTTCACTGTTCTTTTAAAGAAGGCAATGGCTCACAACTTTGATCTCTAGCACCAAGAGTTTTTCTAGAGTGTCGAACTGGGATCAGAGCATCATTCCTACAGCATCTTCCTTCTTGGACAGAGTTGGGTTTTCCTCACTTCCTTTAGCAAAATGTGTTTCTCAATATCTCATCTCCCCTTGCCACAGCTCTTTCTCAGGTGTCTTAGTTTGGAGGACAGGTGTCTGCTAAGAAAGGCAGGAGCTTCTTTTTGAAATGGAGAATGTAAACCCCCTCCCTCCAAATTATTATAATTTTGAAATTACGGGGCTTTCAGGCAAAGATATGGAAATTAGGAATAACAGTTTTTACTAGGAAAATTAAAATAGAAATACAGTACTACAAAGAAATAAGCCCCAAGCCCTGACAAAGAGTACAACCAGACACCCTGTCATGCAGGGTGTTGGTAGCAGTTTGATTAAATAGTGGCTACAGTCTTCTTGTAGTGACAGATGTGGTTTAGTTGAAGCAGTGCTCCTGTAGAAGGTGCAGTTTCCTTCCGGAGATCCAGTGGTGATAAGGAGAAATTTGGTTTCCCTCTGGAGTCTAGTGGAGAAAGGGCTACCTTAGTGTCCCAAAACTTCTGGTTTTATCTTGGTAAGAAATGTTGGCTCTTCTCCCTGGGTGGAGCAACTTCCAATGGGATGAAGTAATCTTATCAGTCCCACAGTGGGACTCAATGGGCCATTAGCAGAAGATACCTCCCTGCAGGAAGGATGGGTTGTGAAAAATAAACACTGCCCCACCTGGTTTCAATGGATGGACCATTAGCAGAATATCTCCCACAGAGATAAGGATCACAGCCTCAACAGATGGTGATAGAATAGATACCTTTTATCACATCTTGTATTGTAACCCAAGACACCAGGATTTTCTGCTTTCCTTTGCATTCAAACTGCTGTGACTTTTCAATGGCAGTCCTAGTACTCGACTCAGCTGCTGTCCAGAGGGTCAGATGAGGTATCAGGCAGTAGCTGCAGTGTCTGAAGTGGACAGGATGTCACACCAGCACAGCTCCTTTGCAGCTTACAGAGCCCCTAATTGCTGTGTGTCTACATTTATTTTTTAAAGCAGCATTTCTACCACAATTCAATGGGATAAGAAACTGATTAAAATGTATCAAATGGTATCATCTTTAGTGCTTTGAAAAATCCCTGCAGCTGGTGGGTGGCTGTGGGGGAGGGAGTGATTGATGCAAAATGTCCCCTCTCCCCAGGAGATCTTTCTCCCCCACAACCAAAATCCTGCTCCTTCGTGCTTACATAACACCGACATCTCCCATAGCACATATGCAACTGATTTGTCACCAGGAGGAAGCTCAGCCGGGAGTTGGAGCAAGGGGCAGAGGCTTGGAGGGTCCTGACTTCTGTCATTGGTATGCAGTGAGCTCCTGGCTTCAGTTTTCCCCTTTGCAAAGGAGATCCTGTTGATTTTTGCCTTGCTCGGCTAACGTGAGACGAAGTATGTGTTTACAGAAATGTTTTGAGATCCTTTGATGGAATGTGCTAATTTATTAATGGAATGTTCTCTAATCATCACATTTCTTTCACCTAACCAACTAAATTCGTTTGTGAGGGTGTAGAATGCTGTTCAGCAAGCAGGACCTGACCCTGGGCCAGTTCCCCCAGCCAGGAGAGGCAAGGCTGGATCCTGAGGGGCGGCAGGAGCAGAGCTCTGCTGGGGCTGCACACACTGCCAGGCTGCACTGGGGCTCAGCAGCCTGCAGCACGTGCAATGGCCTTGGAAAGTGTGGGTGTTTTTAGGGAGAGGGAATCAGGCAACCTCAGCTGAGGGGAAACACTGAGAGATGCTCAGTGTGTGCATGCGTGATGCATGTGTGTTATTTTGGGAGAGAGCTCATCTGCCTGTCCCCTAAAGCACATGACAGTACTGAGACAGTGCTCCTGAGCTCTGTCAGCCCCCATACTAACTGGGAGAGTTTTATTCAGTCTCAAACACCACAAATGTGCCTGTACTCTAGGCTCAAGGGGCCTAAGAGAGTTGGTCAGCCCAAACACATTTATAAAACGTTTTGCATCCATGTGGCAGCAGTGGGAGTGTTAAATTCCTGGCACCACTGCCATGTGTCTGGGATATGACCAGAAAAGGAAAGGCTGCTACCCTGCCAGTATGGAAGGGGCAGTAGGGAGGGAGAGAGTACGAGCAGTCACTGTGCAACAATGGGGAGGCAGAGTTAATTTTTGCCTGCTATACAGTTTCAGTGTAACACCACTGAATTAATCTCCCGAGCTTTAATATTTTAACCATGGTATTTTTGCATATTAAGTCAGGAGAAGCAGTCCTTGAGGCAGGAGCAGGGATTGTTTGTGTTCCTGCAGCACCCAGGCTGGGCAGCTGCTGTACTCAGCTGGAAGCAACAACTATCATTAGGTTTAATTAGTGATCAATATGTCATTTCAACTAATGGGAGAAAGTTTACCAGGCAGAGCATATTGGATTTTCTGGGAAAAACACAAGGAATAAGAATACTTCAATAATTCTTAAAATAAGCAGATACTGCTGCTAGGCCAGGCTTATCTTCATGGTGTGGAAGAGTGATGCACCTACAATGCTGGAGCTCAGGCTTTTTGCAGCGTCAGAGGGGACGCTTTGGTCCCTCGCTCCCAAACCTCTTCTGCTACTGCACAGCAAACTCCCTTGTGAGCTTCCAGACTTCCCTCTTGAATTATTAGGGTTTCTGGCTTTGAAATACATACTGTTTGTCTGCCCTCTGAAGTTTAGCCCATCACTGCTAGAAACACGTCTGTACAATTTCAGCCAGCTTTTTAGCAGAAATTCCTCCCCAGAAAGGCTCCCCTGCTTTGTCAGAGCCATTTCTCCTGCAGACCTGCACACAAGGCATGCACTGCATGTTGTCCTTATGGTAGGATGTCTGGGAGAGCAGCAGGGCCAGCTTCACTGGTCACAGTCCCAGCACTAAGAACACATCCTTTACTCAGAACACATCCTTTACTCAAAAAGATCTGACACAGAGAGTGGCTGTGTGTCACATCATCACATCCAGTCTGAGCTTTTGTGGGTCTGGTTTCTTTCTGGCTTTCAGTTCATCAACAGCAGCCTTTTTTACTCCATTCCCTCTATCCAAACATTGGATCTGGTCTTTATTTATAAGACAGTATATCTTAAAATGTTGGGTTTTTTTTCCCATAAAAGATGGGTGCTCAGGTGGAACTTGTACTGAGTAGAAGATAAGGAATTCTTTTCTTGGTTAATGTAGCATAGATGTTTTGTAAATTGTTTCTTTCTTTTCTCCTAGAGCTTTACTCTCTAGTTAGATGTTGGGTTGTGATGATATCAAGTTTACAAATACACCTGGCATAAAGAATTATAGCTGCATTTTGAAGGCCACACTATTCATTTGGGCCACTGAGTTTTACTGGTCGGTCTGGGGCTTTTGCTCTTTGCTAGGTCCCACCAAGCACTTTCCACATACCTTTGGGAAATAGCACAAGCTGGGGGAAACAACTCCCAGCCTGTGCTTCATACAGAGAATCCAGAATCAGTTACACCTTTCTGCCTATAATCCTGTACTTCAGAGAGGCAGCAAAGCAAAATTAAATCTAATTACAGTCTCTGGGGCCCGGTGCATTTTGTGACTCTTTGGCTGCAAATTGAAGCAGCCAAGGATGACTTAGGAGTAACTTCAGAAACAGGATTCAGTACTGAAACAGAACTACAGAATGGGTTTGGATTTAAAAACACAGCAATTGGACTTTTTGCACAAATTCCATCATCCTAAGTAGCAGAAACCCGCTGTTTTCAAAAGCTTCCTACTAATGTTGGTTGAAAATTTCATGCTTCTAACATTTCTAACTTTCTACCAACAAAATACAGGGATGTTTTGATTTTAGATTAGAAATGGGGGTATTGTTAAGACAATTAAATCCACCCTCTAAAATCCAAAGACTTTCCACATATTTATTAAACTTTGTTATAACCAAAATGTCCCCCACAAAATTTCAGTTGTTGGTTTGTCCTTTTTCCCTTGCCAGGGGAGAGCACAGAGAGGTCACTGGCTGGTTGCACTTCTCAGCATATGGGACTTGCTGCTCTTCCTCATTAGCACATGTCAGCAAGCCATCAGCTTGTCATTTCTCTGGCTTAAGATCCCCAGGCTTGCACACCAAAGGAATACGAAGCTTCCCACCTAATAAATAACACTTACTGTGACTTAATATTAGAACCATGGAATGGCTTGGGCTGGAAGGGACCTTAAAGATCAACCCCTCTGCCATGGGCAGGGACACTTCCCACCACACCAGGGCTGCTCAGTGCTCCATCCAACCTGGCCTAGTAGCCAGGTACACGTCCTGAAATTGGGTAATATACAGATCTGCAAAGAGACACGTGGTTGCCATTGCAGTAACTTTTTCAGACCTGGTGGCTCACCTGCCTCTGAGCCCTGGGACCCAGAGTTGTGTCACGTTTTGGAGGAAATCCCAAGCAGGGACAAATCCCACTCACTCTAGGCAGCAACATGTCTGCTGAAGTCATACTCAAGCAGTATTTTTAACGTGGCTTGAAAGAACTGCCAGCTCCTCTGCTGCTGAAAATGGGGCTATTTTTAGCATTTAGCTGTATTCAAATGTTCCTTCCAATCTGCACAGGCAGTAAATGGTTTAGGAGATTACCAGAAAGGATCAGATATTCCCCTAGATAAAAGCAGTGTTTGCTGTGTTAAAAAATGTTAACTCAGAATGAAATCTTCACACTTCACAGTAACAATTCTCACTGAGGCGGGGTTGGGAAAGGGATATCACCTTGGGGCTTCCTGTTAACATTTGTGTGCCTCCATTCTCAGAAAAGCTTGACTATTCAGCTATGTTGCCTGGTTTGTGATAGTGCTTTGCATCACTATAACTTCTTTCAGCTCAGAATCTGACCTTTCCCTCAGTAACATGGAGGTGGACAAGATAATCGGTAGGTGAGTGGGATCTATTCCTATCTGGCAAACTCTTGCTGTTGAATGTAGTCCTCCATAAAATCCATTTGAGTTTCCTGGCATGTGGCAGTCTGTGCCTTCCTGTAAACTATATTGTGGTGTTAATAATAACCCTAATAATGGTCAAGAATGATGTTTCTCAAACAGGTCTTGCATCAGCCATTAGGCTGCCCTGGGGAGGCTGTGATCTGGAGATTACATGGACTCCTATGGAATAGGAACAGTGCCTCAGAGTGTCCTGATTCTGCAAGTACTGGAATTGCTTTTTCTCTAAGATTATGCTTACACTTGAAGTCTGCAGTCGAGTTTAAGCAGAGACACAAAATTAGACAAGTGTTCAACAGATTCCTTATAATTTTTAGTCCTCTGTTTCAGAGGGCCTGGCATTTAGTATTGCAATGCAATTTTAATGCCTCTCGCTTGATCTGTAAAGCTGGAGAATTATTTAGCTGGGGAAAAAACATGTAACATTGATTTCATGCAATTGGCAGCTTTCCATGACTTCTGGACAGGGGAGAGCCACAGGTCTGCCAGATTCAGCATTTCTTTGAGTGGAGCATGAGAATGCTGGAGGTTGTGGGTGCTGGGGGCAGCTCTCCCATCATTCAGAGCCCTTCAGGAAGGACTGGATGGAAAAAGCTCCTGTCAGTTATAAAATCACCTGTGCAATAGGTTAGCAGAGCTACACCAAGACAAATCCTTTCTTCTGCATGGCAGGGAAGGAAGGCATAGTCTGCATTTTATTTCTCTCGATGAGACTCTGTGAGTCAAGATTTCCTTTGCAAGCCAGTATGGAAACTTTAATGCCTGACATTAAATATTCTTTTTAAAGCTGTGCTGAAAAAAAGAAGTTAATTAGAGCTTATTGCAAAGGAAATAAAAAAGTATATTAGTTAAAGTAGTGACATTTCCTTTTGATAGAAAGCTGGTGTTTCCAAGAGTCTGAGATAAAGGCTAATAGGCAGGCTAATCAAAGAACACAGGAACAAGTCCTTATGCAATATCTCTCCCGTCTGTTCAGTACAAATCCATTTCATCCTTACCATTAAGCAATGGAATTTAGCTTCACATCACAAAAAAAGAATATCTGAGTGTACAAGAGAAGAATTGTGCCCAGGCCACAAGATTTCTGTCTGAGCTCACAGGCATCTTTCTCCCTGGTCAAGTTGCAGTGAGATGTAGAGCTTTGCTGTAAAACCAGTCACCAGCCATAAATGTAGGTCTCAGATCTTGAGAATTTCTCAGAACCCAAGGAGGTACTAGAGCCTGAGCCCCAGACTCAAATGTATTTCTAAGATGTGGGAAAGTGCTACTTGGCAGCCCAGCTCTGGATCTTATATTGTCCTTCATAATTCTCTTTTCTCTGTGTTTCTCTTCTGTTCATTTTCTCCCTCCTCCTATCTATCCTCTTCCTTATCTGCTGATATCTTTCTCTGTGGCATCTTGGTCTTTTACTACTACATATTGCCAGCACCAAAACCGCTACTTCTAAAAGTCAGAAGTGATAATTTCTTACTCCCAAAAGCATTGCATCTAACACAGGAGGAATGCTGTACTAGAACTCAGTTTTGTGTGCAAGATTCACCAGGTGGGGAAGTAGGAGCTCTTGTTTTGATGCAACCAGTGGGGCTTTGATTGCACACAGAGCACAGCACAGCATCCATAGGGAGAGCATCAGGCTCAGAAGGGCAGAGCCATGCTTTCTGCAAATGTGAGGTCTTTTTGTAGGTTCTTAAAAGATTAGAGTTCTGCTGCTTGTAAAGCAAGCTGAAGAATGAGATGTCCAAACAAGCATTTGGAAACCTCTGGAGCTATATCAGGCAGTCCAGTTCCTTCATGCCATGCTGCTCTGATTCTGAGTTCAGGCAATTTCTGCTTCAAACACCTGTGGATTTTCTTTTCTAATTACACTAATTAGCCTCAATCAAGAATAAAGAATCTGATGCTTCATGGTCTGGCACTGCATGTTCCTTGACAGAAAAGAGACAAGCTGGTGTTTGTGTCTTTCCCCATGAGAAGAAAAGTTTGAGTGGGTTTTGAAACCTGATGGGAAAATAGATTTTGCTGCAGAAGTCACTGGAAGTCAGAAACCACCCAGAACAAGGAGGGAAGGGAAGGGAAATGCTGCAATTTCAGCTTCCCTTCAGAAAGCCACAATGTCACCTTTCTGCAAAGGCTTTAGCTATAAAAAGAGAGGGGGTGAAGCACTTTGCACACATCTTTGTCAGACTCCACCACAATATGTGTGCTGAGCATGGAAATTGAGGTATCCACTCCTGCTTGCATTCACTGAACCTGCTGGACATTTTGCCATGCACAATAGTGGGAAAAGGATCTGATGTTGGTTTTCTTTCTTAAAAACTGATATTACAAAATGATGGACAGCCTCAAATTCCATTAAGCTCAATGCATGTGCTCAGCTACTGATAGGATTTGGTTCTTAGACTTATATGTACTTTATGTCTCTTTCTCCAAATGCCGTATCACCCCCTCAGTTCTTCACCAGGAACACAAGAATTGCTGCTCCATTTGATAAAAAACAAAAAAAAGAGGGGGAAATAATTACTTTTTTTCCCATGTGCTGCTAACAGGCTTCATAAGAGTCACAGTCTGGCATGAATGGAAAGGGACCACTGCTGGCCTCTGTTCAAGTCTGGTCCAGCAGCAGCAGGATGCTTAGGGCCTCAGCTGAATTTTGAATTATCTCCAAGGATGGAGAGCCCACAGCCTCTCTGTTCAATTGCTTGATCACATTCATGATAGCCCTTTTTTTCCTCCTATCAAAACCATGTTCTTTTTTTTGTTTCAAATCTATTGCCTTTCATCCTTCTGCTGTACACCTCTCCAAAGAGTCTGGCTCCATCTTCTCTACACACTCCCAAACAACAGTTTGTGCCACACGAAAAAAGGATGGGCAGAGCTTCTGACTGAGACTTCAGGTATTATGACTCCAACTGAGTTAGTCTGAGCTACTGGCTCAGATGATTAGTTCACTGAGGATCAAAAATGTCAAAAATTCCTGTTTGATCTGAGAGTCAAACATTGCTCCCAGCTTGCACAGATCAAGGAATTCAGACCAGATTTATCGCTAGGAGGAGCCAAACGGAAAACTCTCCTAACAAGTTTCCAAATCATTTGCCTGTGGGCACCCCAAGACTTTATGGTGGTCATGTCTAGGATGTCCCTTTGTCCTTCCAGGTGGCTTTGATATGTGATGTTGAGTGCTAATCCCTTCAGGAATGTGGATCCCCCTTAAAATGGCAGCTGCGATAAGTCAAAGCCAAATCCAGAGTAAAAGGCTGCAGTTCTGTCACTGGGCTCAGACTTCAGGGACAGCTCTGAATTTGGCTGTCTGCATTGGTCACCTGGTGGCAATGGCAGTAATGTGGGATCATGGAGTGATGCCTGGGAAACAGGAAACCTTAAGGAGCTGTGAGTAAGAGGTCTCTTGGGAGCTGTACTCAAGGATCTCAAGGGCTGTAGTCAGTCTGCTCTCCTGCTGAAGCTCACACTTTGGGTGCTAGAGCCACCTTGGTAAATAGTGTGTAATGCAAAGCTAGGGAGGAAATAAGTGCTGGGTGTCAGGTTCAAGGATCCAACAGACTTGTCAAGTGGTTGTTTGACCCTTGACAGGCATAGGAGATTCAGGCACTTGTGCGAGCTCGGGAACATTGCGGCATCAGGACTAGGGCAGGCCTGTTTCAGCAGCAGGGCCAGGAAGCTCTGACCTCTGAGGTGTCAGGAGGCCAAAAATTGAGATGCAGTATGAAAGCTATGCTGTATGAAAGCTGGTAGAAAACCAAAGTGCTGCTATACATTTATTTTCCTTTTATTTTTTTCCCCTCTTTGTCCTGAGAAGCAGACAGTGTCTTACTCTGGCCTATTTTGATTCCTGGGGACATGAATAGAAATATGACTCATGATAATTCATTAACACTGGTTGCAGAACAAGTAAGCTAAACAGTATTTTCCTTTGAGAGAACCACAACTATTTCATGCCCTAGATAATTGATTTTTCCCTTGGCTAGGAAATGCAAGTTCCTTGCTACACATTCCCTGCTAGTTTTGGTCACTGAATTCTTGATGTTTGAAAAGGAGATAATGAAAGTTATCATATCTCATAAATTCCTAGAAACTCTCAGTTCAGTGGGGGGTCGGAGCATTTCTTTCCATCAACAGTAATGATAATGGGTCTCACTTAATGAGCAGCCACTGAGATAGGCATGCACAGACAACAAATTAGCAGCTATACGTGCAGCCTTGATAGAAGGAAGACCACAGGACTCCAGGATCTCTCTCAGAGGTCATTGATTTGCTGTTTTTCTAGCAAAACTGATGTTTAGTGGTTCCTGCAGTTAGCTGACTCTGTAAAGGAGGACAGCTTTTTCCAAAAGCAGTTTGTGAAACGTAACCGTAGACCATGGGATCAGCAGAGGAGATATGACCAGAGGAGGCTGAGAATAGCAATGAGGCCTTTGCCAGAGCTGGCCCTGGGGCAGGTGAGAATACCTCCCTTATCCAGGCAGAGCTAAAGCATGGATGAGACAGAACCTGTAGACAAGACCTGGTGAGCAAACTTGGAGCCTTTGCTTTGGGAAGTGCTAAAGGTGGTTTCTCTGCAGACAGTGCATCAAGGAAGGCAAGAGCTGCTTGTCCTCTGCATCACCCTCCACAGCACTGGGCCACAGCCAGCAGTGCTGGGAGAAGTCAGGAGCATTTAAGCTCCCTGTACGTAGTTGGAAGTTGATTGTATCCAAAATTAGCTGCCGGCAGCTGAATGTGTGCTAAGCCCTCCCCAGGTGGGTATCAGGTCTCAGCTCTCTCACAGGCAGGGATGTTCCACTCTCAGCACCCCTGGCACAGCAGCTCTGGCTGCCTGCAACCTCAGCAGAGAGGTGCATCCCCCACCACCCCCAAAGAGAGGTCAGTGTGCCCAGAAATAAGATGTATCAGTGGCAACACTGGCCTTGCACTGCCTTTGTGTGGTTTTTCTCTGGGTGAAACGAGGACTCCAGTTTCCAGCACTGCTAATACTCTGTAAAGTTCACTTGGTAGCTAGAGAGATTGCTGCAGCTTTACTGAAAACAAACATCTTCCTCTGAAATGTGGTGCCTTTGGCCAGGCTGATATGTTTATCAAGCAGTCACTTTCATCATTGCTTGCTCTATTTTATGCCATCTATTACCATTGCCCTGTCTGCTTTTGCTCTGTGGTGTGTTTTATGCACAGCTTGTCTACAAACTGTGCAAATAAAGTTATTCCAATTGTAGCTGGGTTGCTCTAATTAGAGCAACACTGGAGCGTGGGTCCTCAGAGTTGACATTGCTCTCCAGGATGAGAACAGACCCAGGGCTCCTGGGTTTTGCTGCCAGCCTTCCCTCTCTGTGCCTTCCCTCTCTGTGTCCTCCATTGTGTAAACAGGGTCTTTAGAATTAGAAACCTGAATAAATGAGAGCCACCTGCACTAGGGACTGAGTATTTTGCATACATGTGAATTCATCAGATGCCCTGAAAAAGTGTATTTTTATTGGGACAAAGAAAGCAATTATCCTTTAATCAGGATATCCCCTTACAGCAATTAGTCACAAAGGAAAACTAAGATTCCCCATCATGAATACACAATTAAAAAGAAGACTGCCAGTATCAAATCCACACTCAGAGATACTTATTGTCATGGAGTTTTGTGATTGTAATAAAGCTGAGAAATGCTTCAGAAAGCAAATTTTGTTAGATGAGTAGTCAGTGCTCCTCATCATGGCATTTACAAGCAGTTCAGAGTTTTCTGAAAATGATGGGTTACACAAGAGCTAGATTGATTTTTTCACAAGTTATGACTCAGGTAGAAATATTTAGCACTTCCAAATAGTGTAACCACTGCTGAGCTCTTAGCTCAGGGGTCTATAGGCAAGAAGTACCTTGCAGATTTTTGGCAATTGAGGAAAGAGGATATTCACAGCTTTTGGACTGGACACATTTCTGTCTGAAGGCAACTGAGAATGAGAGAGAGCCTGTAAGGAGATTGATGAGGACAGGACTGCCCAGTGTAATAGGAAACCTTCTCATCAAGAGGCAAGGGAGATGAATTATGGGGTAGTGTCGCCTCCACTGTCACTGTTCACTTGTTGCATTTAATGAATTACTGGAATCAGTCACATAATGGATGCTCAAAGACCAGAGAAAATATCCTGCTGCTCACCTGGGCAGAGCTGCAGAGCAGCCAAATGCCTCAGGCCTTTGCCTGACAAAAGGAGCCAGTGTGGCCACAAGCAAAGTCAAGACTGATTTCAGCTGTGCCAGGAAAGCAAGGTCACAGCTGTCTGTGTCCATCAAGATCAGATGGGATTTAGATTTTGAATAAATTATGGGGACTAGCTGGGTCACTAATTGGACACATTTCAATTCCCTGTGCTGTTTCACTGCTCTTTAACAGAATGCTGTAAGAAGTCCCCATTTCAAAGGTGGATTTGTTTTGGAGGCTGTGGTACCTCTGCAAAGGGCCTGTGCACCCTCAGTCTACCACAGAGCTCCCAGTTCTGGGACTGCAGAAATGTCTTTTTCCTCTTTATCCCAATAGCACAAAGCTACTGAGAGTTTCATTGGCTACTCTGTCCCTTTTATTTGGCTCTTCTTTATTCATTTTCAAGGACCCAAACTGGGAACCATATGCAGACTGTCCAGTGGTAAATGTACCAATATGTACATATTGGCATATGCAAATATGTATTTTGGCAGCTGTTCTGGGCCAGAGGATGCCCAGACTGCTGGCACAGGTAGGGCAGGTATCTGCCACCACAGGGATGTGGCCATCTACCCTGGGGTGCTCCAGTCAGGAGTCACAGCTTGGCTTCAAGCCTGTGTGGAGACAACATATATTTGGGATTACAACTTCAGATAGGGAAGCTGCCATCCTTAATTAAACTACTCCATAAGGCTGTATTTTGAGATTGGCACACACAGATCTCTGAGCATGAACTTTCCAAATCTCTCCCCTTGTTTCTGTTCCTGAATATTTTCAGTTCAAGAAAACTGAAACTGCAGTTGGAAACACTCCTTCCTTTGGCAGCAGAGCCTTTTACAAGTGGCATCCACACAGGCAGGATAATTAACAGTCCCACTGCACTGCAAAGGGGAAAGACAGTGCTTGGGGACACAGGTGGGAGAACAAGCCAATGGGCAGCCAATGGGCAGCATCCACACTAAAGAGGTAGCCAGGTAGCCCAGGAGGGAGTTTGCCGTCATTTCTCATGAATTCCACCACAGGCTGACTGAATGGCTGTGGGATTAGCTCAGGATTTTGGAGACTCTGCTTTTTCCTTGGGCGTGATTTCTTATTCTTGTTGGCAGGTAGCAGAAATCACGAATGGACCACACCTGCCCATTCAGCAAGTGCACCTCTGTCTCCAGCTCACTGGGCTGAGCATTTCAAATGAAGGACCCATGGTGAGACTGAAGATCATCTTTTCCCCACGTTATGTCTCTTCACTGTCACCATTAATTAGGTATGGACTTTATCTCCAAAGCTCACTGTTTTACGACCTTTTTAACATTTGCAGTTAGGAGAACTCTTAACAATTCCTCTCAGCATTACTTTGCCACAACATCTGCCTGTGGCTATAAGTTCTAGTTTAATTATCCTGCCATGACAACAAATTTCCTTTTTTAATTTCCCACTCTCTAATTTCCTCACATAGTGATTTGTGTCTTGGTTGCCACATGGGGACAGTAAAACAGGGATAATGGCACAGTCTTTCCTATGTGGAGATAATGTCAGGGTGAATAACCTCAAAGCCTGGCAAGCACCCAGGTACTAACTACGGCAAGTACTGTGGCTACACTTGGCTCTGCCACTGGCTTTGGAATATTATCTTCCCCAGATTCAGGATATGTAGTCACACCACTGAATTTACTGAGAGAAGGCTACTCAGTCATGTTCCCAGGCACTCTGAAATGCTATTTCTCCTCTACCAAACCCTCCTCCCTTGCCTCTTCCTACATCTACTTTCCTCGGCATCTGGAAAGCTGAAACAGCAGGTTTATTTAAGGGACCTTTCTAAAGAACAAAGAATCCATCAGAGCTGCTTCACACAGAGCTCTGTGCTGGTCTGTAATACAAAATTATTTAGGGGGACTGAGAAGGAGACCAGCTCTGGGCACCAAAACTTCACGTCTGCCCTACAGGAACACTCTAAATTCACCCAAAGAGATCGCACATGTTAATGATCATCCAGGAGAGAGGAGCCACGAGAAGTCATTAAGCTATTCCAAACATCCTTTAGAACCCCCAAACAGGATGATAAGCCCTCAGATTTATTCCATGGAAAGAAAAGACAATAAAATGCTCAGTTAGATGGGGAGTGCAGGATCTCACATCCCTTTCCCACTGGTGTAGTCACAGATCATCCATGGGATGATCACTTGCATAAGGCACAGCTGATCCACAGCAGTGGCTGCCTGTAGCCTCCTGCCTGGATGCAAACAGGGTCATCCCAGCCACACCGGTTATGTGTAGTGGCATGAAAAAAGTGGGTCATCAATACAGACAGGATAACTTACCACTGAAGGGGTTTTTGTTACAAAACTCTCGAGCTATCTGATATCAAAGACCAGACAATATAAAGTGTCCTGCAGCAACAAATCCAGGCTTGAGCAAGAACAGTTTCGACTCCCCTACAGGCTGTAAGCGCATGTTCCCTGTGTATGTCCAACATTTTCTCACCCTTTGTGAGATGCTAAGCAGGGTGGAAATCTTGCAGGGAGACATCTCAAGCATGTGTCAGAAACGGTGTCCAAAGAAAGTCGGGAAGATTTAGTGCTCAGGGCTCTGTCAGCACAATCAGAGAGGAAGCACTTGGTCCTGTGACACCAAAGGGAGTTGGACCTACTTCCCTCTGCCTTTCAGAGGAATCCAATGCGAAATGGCCCAAAAAAATAAAATATATTTCTTTGTGGTGCCCTGAAGTCACAAGCCAGGCACCTGAATGCTTGACATGAATTTCACAGCCTGAGACACTCAAAACTGCCAGAGTTGGGATTTCTTGGGCCATTTTTTTCTTTAGTGTTTCTGTGCAGTTTGCCACCAGAGAACAGAAATTGCTGGGGGCATCCTAGAGGTGAGACTGCAGAAACAGAGGCTTCAAGAAAATTCCAAACATCCTGACATTCAGGATGAAGCCTACAAACCAGATCTTTGGATTACACCCCCTTCCTCACCTACACTCCTGTCCACAGCACAGTGAGCTACAGGACCCCATATAGGAGCCCATGGGCACATGTGGGATTTGGGATGGCTATCCTGGGAAGCACCACATTGTAAGGACACAGCCAGTTTGGCATCTCAGTGTCAGTATATGGAGATAATCAAAACACCTCTAAGGACAGCAATGAGTTCTACTCCAGTAGAACTAGTAGGAAAAATAAACCATTGTCTCACGTGTTGGTGCAGCACTTGTCATCCAACAGGATCCCAGAAGTCATCAGTCCCACAAAGATGGGAATGTTGTTAGAAAGGGATATGAGGGATCATAAAGATCTTTCCCTTTTTAACTGCCCTTGCTCCTGCTACATACAGGCTCTGGTAAAACCCAGCAGCCAAATATGAGTGCTCTTGAAACACTGTATTAACTTAGAGGGAGGGTTACCCAGAAAAGTGGTCTTGCAGATGCCATTTCTCTCAGCTCCTGCCAAAGCATTCCCTGTTTTGTTACAAAACTTGGAATCCTCAGTGCTGTTTGTGTTAGCACTGGCTCACTGCTCCCCCATTGCCCTGGGAGAGAGGAAGGGATGTGCTGTGATCCACATCACACTTGGGAAGACAGAGAGATCCATAGATTTATGGAAGAGACTAACATGATTTGGCAACTCTCGACACCACAAATCAGGATGGCACTTTGCCTACAGAGGAAATTACACTGCAATAAGAACCATAACAATGTAATTCCTGATATTTAAGATGTTCCTGTTTCAAAGCAAGGCACTGATTGTAGCCAAACTCCTGTGGAATTCTCAGAGTAAGGCTATAAAGTGCCCAGAGCTTTGAGCCGGATCCTTTTGAGCAGAACCACCTATCCCTTTCAAAAAACCCACTTAACCCCATTTGGACTAGTATTAATGTAGCATGCATTCATAAGTGAAAAAAAAGGTTAAGCTTAGAACTGCCATTTGTTACAGTCACTTTCTTTGCTTGTTTTCATGCTTGCAAGCCTGTGAATATCTGTGTATGGCTCTTCATGACACCTTACAGATCCTCTGCAAGTGTCTAGGCTGCAAGCTGTGGAGCAGCATTTTGGTGTTTGGACAGGGCTGCCTTTCTTAGGAGTGAAAGTGGCCCCAGCCAGAGGAAACACCAACAAGCAGTCATTTCTCTTTTGCTCAAACACTATAAATAAATAACATATAAACAAAAGAGTTTTCTCAGAGAAACTGGACAAATCCTTGGAAGAAAAAATCTCCCAGGATGATGGCATGCAGGAAATCCCTGAGCCACAAATCTCATGAGGCTGGGAAATATTTGGAAGATCAAGTAGTGCTTGTTTGGCCTTTCTCATGTCAGCCTCTGGCAGAGGCAGGATCAGGGTTAAACAGCACTGACTTCACTTAGGATAATTCTTCCAAGCCAACCATTAATTGTTTGTTACTTGCTTTCTCCTTGGATGGAGCAGGGTGGCAGCAGTTCTGTTGAACTGGGTGAATGCCACTCCACACCTCTCTAATGCTCATCTTCAAACAGGGCAAACCCCTTGGCAATCATGCCAGGCAGCACATGTGAGGGGTAACCCACCAGGCCATCCAGATGAACTCTCCTGGGTTTTCTCCTCATTTTTCCCCAAGGTGGGGCCAAATGCACTGATCTGCCTCTGAACCACCAGTGTCTGGGCTGAGAACTCCTGGAAGGAGTAACCAACAAGAGCAAAGATTCTGCTGTATGGGTGTCTGTGTGTTCGCAGCACCATCTAGTGCTTCGCGGAGATTTCTTTTCCTCCCTCCCCACATCCTCAGGGATGTACCCAGGAGCCATCCTTTCCTCCCGGGCACGCCGCTGGTCCCCAGGCTGTTGCGGGGCTCGCTGCGAAGCAAACCCCGCGTTCGTGCACAGCCGGGAGAAGGACAGCACGGCATAAAAGGTGTGCCAACATCTCAGGTTTGCCGAGATGCTGGTGTGCACCTCTGAGAGACACCTGCGAGCTGCCTGAAGCCCACCCGGGGCTGCACATTCTGCCTTAGTTGAACCCTGGTTTTAGAATCTCTGTAAAATTAATGACAAATACTTGGCAGCGGTTTGGAGTAACTTCAGTGCTCTCCTCTTCCTTCCTGCAGGGAAGCCGCAGAGCCAATGCCCTCTGCTGATAGTAGAGAATAATTACCTACTGCGAGTGGGCTCTTCTTTGATTTTGTCAGCAGCCCCACTGTTATTTCCAGGGGCTGGAGGAAACAGAATCACAGAACTGTCAGGGTTGGCAGGGAGATCACAAGTCCAACCCCCTGCCAAGGCAGGGTCACCTGGAGCAGGTGACACAGGAACGTGTGCAGGTGGGGTCTGAATGTTTCCAGAGAGGGACTCAACGACCTCCCCTCTACCACCCTCATCTGAAGAAGTTCTTCCTCATGTTGGGGTGGAACTTCTCAAGTTTTAGCTCACGGCCATCGCTCCTCGTCCTGTCGCCGGGCACCACCGTCTGGAAGTGGCATCACGGGGCCAGTATTCGACTGCGGGAGAGCTGCTGAGCTCAGGTTCTCTCAAGACGGGGGAGCCCGCTCTGCGCAGGGTATGGGACAGGGATGTGGAGGGCTGCGGGGTTGGTGGCGGGACCCGAACCCGCGCCCCCTGAGAGCAGCGCAGCACGAGACGCCGCCGCGCCCGCCTCCCATTGGGACACGGGAGGACCTTCCAGGCGCGTGCAATCGATTCCCGAGCGGCAGATCCGCGTAGCCGGCAGCCGAGGGTGCGCGCTCGGCGCTCGGCTGGCACTGCCGTGGGCGGGGTCGCGGCGGGCGCGCAGCGCGGGGTGGAGGCGCAGCGGCGGGAGCGGCGGCGATGGCGGAGGAGGCGGAGAAGCTGTACCGGGCCGAGTATGCCAAGAGCGGCCGCGCCTCCTGCAAGAAATGCGGCGAGAGCATCGCCAAGGACTCGCTGCGCCTGGCGCTCATGGTGCAGGTACCGCGTGGCGGGGCCGCCGCGGGCGGGGGGCGGGCTGATCCGGCCGCTCCGTTCGGTACCGCCGGCGGCGGGGCCGCCCCGGAGCTCCGCTCCCTCCGCCCGCTGCGGTGCTCCGGAGCTGCTTGCCATGCCTTTTCGCTGCTGCAGGGGCGAGCGCAGCCTGTTTTTAACAGAGACGCTCTCGCTCGCTGCCGTGTCCGCAGCAGCGCCTTGCCCAGGGCAGCCCTGCCCGCAGCGCTCCGGGGCAGGGGGAGCCGCTTTCCCCGCTCCCCCGGCTGCACGGACGGCTGGAGCCGAACGGTGCGAAAGTCACCTCTCGGGGCCGGGGGGCGGCCCGGGGGCGCGCACAGAGGCGCTTTGTTGCCGTCCGTGAGTCGGCTTTTCCGTACCCCGGGAAGCATCTGCCGCTCGCAGCGCTCGGTGTCGGGCACGAGGAGTCCGCACTCGGTGCATGCTTTGCATACGAGAGAGGGGAAGTGCGGCCCGAAAGCTGCGAGAGGTCTAGGGCAGCCCCGGGGGCGCGGGATGGTCCCGCAGAGCAGGCTGGCACATGGAACAAGGCGTGGAACAGCTGAACCGCAGTTGGCGAGAACGCTGAGAAGGCACGGATCGCTCTCCGCCGCCCTCACGCTATTATTTGTCTTGTGGGGAAGAGACTGCTCGGCTTGCTTTTGGAAGAAAGGGAAGAGCCCCGTCCTGTGTCGGGGGGCTGGGAGCTGTGCGCCGACCCCGGCATCCCTCCCTGCTGCGGGAGGATGCGGCGGGAATCGCCGCTGGCCTGGAAAGGGGCACTGTCCCCGCTGTCTGCATCGGGGCGGAGGGGAGGGGGCGCCTGCAGCGTGCTGGGGGCGGGCTGAGCTCGGCGGTGTTGCTGTGTAAGGTAAGCAAAGGCATATGCGTGAGTCTGCGGAAGGCGAGCAAGGACGCGGCAGCGCAAAGCCCTGCGGATGGACGGATGGGTGGATGTGCTTCAGGGAGAGGCACCGCTTGTACGGTGCGGGGAGGAAGGGCTCGGTCCCCCCTCGCTGCGGGGGCCTGCAGGCTGCCGGGCGGGGCTAGCCCGGGCTGGAGGCAAAGCTGCTGGGCCCGGAGGGGAAATACCTGCCTCTGCCTTTGTTCCCCAGAGCCTCCTTCCCCTGGGAAGGATGTGGGACCGTGCGGTGCCGAGCTGCAGCGGTCGCTCGCACGTGTTTCTGCTGCCTCTCCTTTTGTCTGCCCGGCTGCCCTCAGCCGCTCGCTGGAGCTGCTCCTCCTCCCCTGCTCCGACTGCCGCCCCTCGACTTCCTCACGTTTGTTACCCCTTCCTGTCTTGCCCAGCACTTGAGGCACTTGAGCACTTCATCAGCACGGGGGAAGGGGTTGTGTTCTGGTTCTCTGGGGTTTGGTTTATGGAGTGAGCTCCTGGGGACCGTGGCATTCCTCACAGAGCCACTGCATTCCATTGCCAGACCTCTCCCCAAAACTGCCAGTCCTACACCAAACACTTGTATTTTAATTTTTTTTCCCCACAACCTCTCCTATTTGCTTGCTCCTTCCTCCACCTCTACTGGTTTTTGTACCAGCAGAGCACCCGGCTGCAGAGCATCCCACTGTGAATACTTGAGTTTCACCAGAGCACGAGGGTCCCTTGCTTTTTCATGGGGAAATCCCCTGCAGAGCAGCCTCTGTATCAGCCTCAGTGCATCGAGCTCTTCTGCAAATTGTGTTGAAGCCATTAAAGGGAGACACAGACCAAGGCCTCAGTTGTGTCTGTTGTAACCTCCCTTTTGTTGTGGTTCCTCAAGTGAAGAGCTCTGAATAGCAGTGGGATTCTGGGTGCTTGGCACAGGGCAGGCACCCAGGCCCTGCAGCACCAGCACAGCTTTGCCTTTTGCTTCCAGCTGGAACTGAGTGGTTTCTGTTATCTGAACGTGCACTATGGAATTAAATCAGTCTCTTTTTCCCTTAGTTTGTTTAGGAAACTATGGTCTAGAGATAGGTGAGCTGAGAGAAGCTGTGTAAACAAGGCCCAGCTTGCCTAGAGGTTTCATTTTCCATTCAGAGAGGAGAGTCTGAAACTCCATGTTGAGGAGATTACTCGCTGCTTGTATGGTTGTCTTAAAGACTGAGCCAGCTCTGCTCTCTTTTGTACAGCCCAGTGCCTTGTCCCCTCAAAGCCTTTGCGTTGGGAGCAGCCCTGAGGCGTCCTACAAAACCCTAGACACAAGCCCAGAGGTATCCAAGTTGCAGTGCCAAATTTGCATGTGACTTGTGGGCACATTGAGGGCAAGCACAGGGTGGCTGCTGTGGTGCTGTGAGGGTATCTGGGTATCCAATCCTGGCTTGTGGGAAGAGTCCATCTGGAAATAAAAATGACCTCTTACAGTTTGGGTAGATGGTTGGTTGTAGTTTGGGTTCCCAGCTTTCCTGGTTCCATGCTGTGGTCTTTGAAGCCCTTTCCTTTTCCTTCCTGCTCTTGGACTGCTGTTGTTTTTGGCTTGGAGATCTCCCTCCTGTTAGTGAGTGACACATAGAAGATCGTGAGTTCTGTATCATCAGTAATAATCAGTAATAATAGTTGTTTAGCACTGATTATTCTTTGTAAAGTAGTTGTTTGTGTGTGTTACTTGGAGCCAAACCACTGTAAGGTTATTTTGCCTGGTGGATAACTGGGGCGATGCCAGGATGGTACCTACTGTGTTGGACTTTTAAACAAGTGGAGCACTTGCAAAATGAGTGCTTGGTGTGGGGCAGGGCACTCTGGAGCTGCACTTCAAGGAGGACTTAGGTGATGCTTCTGTCCTGATCACAGGATCATGGAATAGTTTGGTCTGAAGATCATCCTGTTCCAACCCCCTGCCATGGGCAGGGATGCCCCCCACTAGACCAGGTTGTTCAGAGCCCCATCCAGCCTGACCTTGAACACTTCCAGGGATGGGGCAGCCACACCTTCTCTGGGCAACCTTTTCTAGTGCCTCACCACCCTATCACTGCAAGCTCTTGAGAAAAATCCCTCTCCAGCTTTCTTGTAGGCCCACTTCAGGCATTGGAAAGTGCTGTAAGATATCCTTGGAGCCTTCTCCAGGGTGTACATCTCAAACTCTCTCATCCTGTCTTCACAGGAGAGGTTCTTCCACCCTCTGACCAACTTGGTGGCCTGCTGTTGACCTCTGATGCAGAACTTTGTTTGGGCTCTGGTGTTTCCCTTGAATTTTGTCTCCACCTCCTTGGGAATTTCCTCAGGCCACAATCCTTGGAGCTGCCCTTCTTATATTGTGCCTGACACAACTTCTCCAGGATATGGACAGTTTGCTTGAGAAGTGGCTCTCAAAGGGAGTGAGGCCAGCAGCCTCTTGTGCTGCACAGTCTCACCAGGGCTGGTGCAGTCATGTTGAGGCTGTGACCTTTTTTTTCTTTTCAGTAAAACAGATGGGCTGAGCAGCAGGGTGATGAACTAGTTAAGCTAGCTAAATGCTCCTTCCATGTCTATCCCCTTTGAGGGCATCTTTCCAGCTGCTCTCTGTCTTATTAGATTTTCTTAGACTTTGTCCTAAATAGTATCCATCTCTTGGTTTAAAAAAAAAATAAAAAAATAAAGAAATCACATGTGTTTACCCAGCTGCTCCTTTTTATCTTGGGCTTTGTTTTGTTTTTCCCCTTGATTCTGCTTGAACTGTTTAATCTTGGCCTTACATGTTTTTTTGCTAGTCACCCATGTTTGATGGCAAAGTCCCTCACTGGCACCACTACAGCTGCTTCTGGAAGCGGGCTCGAATTGTGTCCCACACAGACATCGATGGCTTCCCTGAGCTTCGGTGGGAAGATCAGGAGAAAATCAAGAAAGCCATTGAAACTGGAGGCCCTGGAGGAGGTAGGCAAAAGCCTCTTGGTGTTTGGAGGTTCAGCTGGAACTGTGCTCTTTTGTTGTGCTGTTATTATGGTGATTTGATGTCCATGTCGCTTCAGCAAGTGATGTCAGAAGAGTTGTTGAGGTGTCTCCACACTCCAGGGCAGAGATGCTGACAGTATCGCTCAGTATCTTAAATCAGTGAGGGGAAAAAGCCGTCGGTTGGCAGATGTATTGAAAAACATTTCTTGTAGTATTTAATTTTCAGTTCTTTAATGTTAACAGATGTTGTTGCACTCTTTTTTTAATGTTACCTTCAGTTCAGTGCATGGTTATGGTGACGTTTTGGTGCTTTTGAGCAGGGACTGCTTGTCTTGCTCTGTACTCAGATTCTGGACAAATGAGTGGCTGGAACCCAAGAGGTTTATTAATGCAGACAATCTGGGACAGAGAATAAGAAAATAAGGGAATGTGTGTTAAAGCCGAACTCTCTATTTGCTTTGTTCTCCAGGAAAAGGAGGGGAACAGGAAGGAGGTGGTAAGGCTGAGAAGAGCCTGAATGATTTTGCTGCAGAATATGCCAAGTCTAACAGAAGTACTTGCAAAGGCTGTGAGCAGAAAATAGAAAAGGTAGAAAAGTTCTCCACCTCATGTTTTTTCTCACCAGTTTTAATTGAAACAGTGTTTTTTATAATTGCTTCCTGTCTGTCCTGCATATGAAAAGCACTTGCAGAGCTGCATTTCTGTGTCTGAGGAGCAGCTGTGTCCTGGACGGCTGACAGTAAAGGCATCCCTCAGGCATGGTAGCCTGGGCTTCAAGCCTGGTAATCCCTCCTTTCACTTGGGTCTTGGAGCAGTCTGGGAATGCTGCTCACCAGCATTTCTGTGGCAAGAGAGCCACCACTAACTGCAGCTTTCCTGCTTGTTGTTGCACTGCAAACCAACTGCTTGTTGGACATCTGAAAAGTAATTTGCAGTAAGATTGTATTAGCATTGATTTGAGTGGTATTGGTTTGAGTGATAGGGACGTAAAGTTAATTTTGATAAGTGCCTTTCTGAGGCTTGTTGATTTGAGTTTTACTTGGTAAGCTTACTGGAAAAAAGACAACAAGACTACCTGGTTTGAGTAGATGTTGTGCATAAAACTACCTTTCAGCCTTTCAAGAGTAGATGAAAAAGTAGAGGAACTGTTACTATTTTACAGGATTTTAGGAAGCATCACATGGGTAACTTGTTAATTTTAGGAAGCATCAAGTTGGTAACTTGTTAACATCCTGCTCCTTCCAGATTGGCCTAACAATTGCTCTTGTGTCACTTCAATCTACCTCAGGGCCAGATCCGGATTTCCAAGAAAATGGTGCATCCTGAAAAGCCGCAGCTGGGAATGATAGATAACTGGTACCACCCGGACTGCTTTGTGAGCCGCCGAGCAGAGCTGGGCTTCCTCCCGGCCTACGGGGCCACCCAGCTCCTGGGCTTCAGCATCTTGAAAGCTGAAGATAAGGAAACTCTGAAGAAGCAGCTCCCAGCTACCAAAAGTGAAGGGTAGGTGGTTAGTGTAAGAAATTGTGTTGTCTGGAGGAGCCATTGCCTATAAATATGTTCCTGATAAATGTTGTGACATGTTGTCTCTGTTGAAAGAATATTGGTCATAGGAAGGTTTGGTCCTTCCTATGACCTCAGGTGGATGGCAGGAGACATTCCCTGTCTCTGGGAACATGCAGTCCAATTGCCCCCTGTGGGTGCCTTGATGAAATGCAGAGATTTGCAGCTGTGACTTGGAGGGTGATGTAGGGCTTTCAGCCATAAAATAATGCCTGCATAATACAAATGGATACTGGGTTCTGTGCTTCCTTGTGTGATACTGTTATCAGCAATGGTTTCTCTGCTCAAACCACTTGTTAGAGAATTGATTTGACATGTTTTATCTATGAGCTGCTGATCTGTGACGGGCACTGAATCTGATAATGGTGTTTATTGGCCATGTAGTGCTTACACTTGGATGTTTTTGTTTGCTGAATCTTTCATAGTATGTCTGCATTTTCATTGTTTTGCATTGAGATTTTCAGTGGGGGCTCTTGACAGAACTTGTACTGACAGAGAACTGTTTCCAGGTGACTTGCTAGCTTTGTGAATCTTTCTTTGTTAATGAAGGCTTTAGTTACTTGTTCTTGAAATGACTTTGCCTGGAGTCATGCTTCATGACATAAACCAGTGTTGCACTGTCCCCGTGGAGGAAGGAACATAAGGTATTCTGAATCCTACAAAAAAGAAAAATCTCATAATTGAAAAACATTGGGCTTCTCTGTGTATGTTTTAGACTGAATTAAACTTTGCTTTTGCAAAGGTTCACCATTAAAATGTACGGCAAGGCTGATGTCTGTTCTGAGAAGCTGTGGTCATGTCAAATCTGTCAGTCTTTGTCAATATTGGTCCTTCAGGTGTGCAGTTGCTTGGCAAGCCACTGCTCCAGAAGCATTCAGCAGTGCTGTGGGGAGAGTCCTGCAGCAGGCCAGGATGTGGGCTTTGACCAGAGCCCTGTCAGATTCTCTTCTGTTCACCTCACTCAGCTGAACTGGCAGAGACCAAGAGATGTGTGCATCTGTTGTGCAGCTTGCTGTCTTTCCATGCAGGGATTTTACCTATGTGTGCATTGCTTGGTTGCAGAAGTGCAACCTTACAGGTTTTCAAGTAGTCCCTTGCTTTTTGTGCTGAGGTGTGGGTTCTGCTTTGTCCTAGAACAGTGAGTTTAATAGGGTTATTTGTAGTTTTCTCCCATGTCCTTAGCAAAGCTCTAGAGATTTGTCTGTGTAAGTGCTTCTCTTGTCTGCACTGACTCTGCTTTTCTGGGCCACTTCTGGGATGCTGTGCAAAGTATGAAGGCTGTGTAAAGAAAGGCCAGGAAGTAGTTTGCCAAGTCACTGTGTAAATAAAGGCTTAGAATTGCAGTGGAAAAAAGCTTGCACTGATGATGTAGGGTAATATGAACTAGGACCTCATGCCAGAAAAGCAGCAGGATGTCTCATCTTTCCTGCTTTCTAGGCACTTCTTGAACAAGCCCCTCAGTGGTGAAGTTGCTGGCTGGCTCTTATGCTCCACTACCTTCTGCTCTTTGGGCTGTGCTTGAGCCAAGGGTGGTGACGGTCACTTGCAAAAATCGTTGCCTCTCAAACAAACTGAATGGGTGAGAGTGTAAATAAACATTTGCATCAGTGGAGGGGCATGGTGTGCTAACTGTCTGGTGGTTTTGCTGCCAAGAAAGCACAGGAGAAGCCAGAGGAAGAGCCAGAAACCTGAATGAGATGCAGTTAACCTTGAATAATTCACCTTGTGCATTCAATCAGATAAAAGAAATTAACAACAGAAATTACAGCCTCTTGCAGAAATTATGTTGAAGTGTCTGTTGCAAGTGAGATTTTCAAAATTAACTTTAAAGATATTCCTAATTATGCTGTGTTCGAATTATATCTTGACTCAGAAGTCTGTGCAATTCAGATGTGACACATCCAAATTCAGGTGCTGCTACTGCATATCCAGCCCGTACTTCGAAGAGGATCTCAGACTTTGGGACTGCCCTGTCAGCCCTTTGTGTAAGAGTGACATTGAGACATGCCTTTCCCAGATGGGAGAGGTGAGGTGTGGAGCAAAGCTACCAAGAATAAGTTGGAAAACCCTTTCCTTGGGGAGGCCAAATATGGGAGGATTTACTGCTAGGATCCTGACTTGTTTCCTCAGCCAGTTCTGGTTGAAACATGCAACCCTCCCTTGAGCTATGGGCTGTCCTACCTAAGCACCTGGATTTTGCAGACCTGGGAAAGGAGGCTCTTGTGTCCTTGTCTGCAGCTTCTCTGTGGAAAGAATGCCTGTATGCTGGTGTAGGAAATGCATTAGTAGCTTGTGAGCTCCTTTTGACAGTATTTCTTTGGTAGTGTGTGTTTTGTCCTCCTGTTCTGAGCTGTAATACTTCCTGTATTTTCTGCCTTGCTTGTTTAGATGGAATTGCTGCCCAGGACAGGAGCAAAGTGTCACTCCAGAGATGTCATGCAGCACTGGATTAGCTGCAGAGGTGACCTGAGGCGAATGTTAAGTGCTCAGGTCACCAACAGTCTGGCAGTGCTTTACAGGGAGGAGGTGAAAAGGGGAGTTCTTGTTCCTCCCTGCATGGGATACTTGCTTTATCCAGGGTTGATGTTATTATCCTTTCCACTTTTTCTTTGTAGGGAGGGGAAGAGGTAAACGTGAAAAACAGAGTAGGTGGTTACTAAGGGCCAGTCCACAGTGGGGCAGTTCACCTCCCTCTTCGTCTCTGAAGCTAGAATAAATTCTGTGTGTCCTCCATAAAGGTGAGAAGTGGTTTGCACTGCCTGGGAAATAACAGGTCTTCCAGGCAAGCTATTGGGCTGTCCCTTCCCCAGCAGGGAAGGGGTGTACAGAGTAGCATTCCACTGCCGTGGGCAACACGCGGTTTTGTGGCCCAGAGGTGGAAGATCCTTGTGTGTGCCTTCTTAATGTGTGTCAGTGAGGGTGTAGTTTACAACCTCACTGTAAATTGTTCTAAAATGTGCTGCTTTGGGAAGATGCAAGATGAATTCAGCTTTGCCGTTCCCTTCTCCAGGCTATATAAAATGATTAGTGTTTGCTTTAGCCTTGGGCATGAAAGAGAAGGTGGTGACCAATAGCTTTATGCCTCCCTGCAGTTGGGATGATCCCTCCTACTCCGTGGTTTGTTCCAGTAGCTGGAGCAGGTACAGTAATCACTTTGTCTGGGAGAGCAACTGCTGTCCCTTTGGCTGTGGGGAGAAGCTGCCAAAAGTGTGAGTTGCTAATGGAATTTGGATGCATTTCTGGGTCACAGGGTCTCTCAGGAGAGTGATCGCCTTCCAGCATCTGCTGTGCTGGATTTGCTCTCTTTAGAGACTAGGAGCCAAGTTACATTGTGGGAGTGAGTACTGGCTTGCTGGAGGCAGCCTGACTGTCAGCCGACACTGCAGATACACAGGGCTGGGCACTCCTTCTAAGCACTGACACCACTAAACCCTCAGTTTGGGAAGGTGCAGCAGAACACTTTGCACTCAGGCTGGTAAGTTTTTCACATATTCTGTTGTGTACCCCTGACTCTGTTAAAAACTTAAGGAAGTCATCTTCTTGGTGGGTCTCAGTGGATGCTCTGGTCTTGCTCCTTGCAGGGGCTGCAGCCAAGGAGGAGAGAGGACTTGCTTGGCCTGAAAACTTTTGGAGGCACTGCTCTGTGCATGATGGAGCCGGTCCTGCCACACTGGTTGCCACTTGCCTTAGAACACAGGATGAAGTTTTTCTCAAGCAGTTGCTGGCAGCACAGTGTGGCTGTTTCCCCCCACCATGAGACAGGGAGATGTACAGCATAGCCCCCGCTCACTGATGGCACCTGGCGGGGGAGCAGCTGGAAGATGCGATCTTCTGCAAAACCAGTCCCTCAAAGTGCTCTGAACGGTGGTTTGGTCAGAGATGCTAACGGTGGGCTGTTGTGGCCACTGCAAATAAAGTGAGCACTTAGCCTGATTTTAGGGCCAGGAGAGTTGCTAGAATGTGCAGATCTCGTGCAGGAGTCTCTGTGAGGAGAGTACCTCCTGACAGCCTCCTGCAGCAGCTTTACAGCTGTCAAACAGAGTTAGTCTTAATGGGAGCAAAGTCCTAGAAAGTGAACTGTTTAAAACTGTAAGTAGGAGAACAATCAAGAATGTCAACTTCATGGCTTAACCCTCAGCCACAGCTTACAAATGTGAGAGAAACTTTCTTAAACAGCAGCCTGGCTGATGTTTCATAACAGAAAGGGGGGAAATGATCTCTTGGGTTTTAGCTTTTATATTTTTCAGATTCTCTGCTGCTTAGTGTGTAACTCTGAAACTTTGTATTAGGTGTTAGTAAGGTCTCTTCACAGAGTAGTTAGACAAAACAATCCCTTCCCAGCTAGAGAATCAAGGACACTCAGCCTGGGGCTCTTGTCCAACAATTGACCCCAATATGTAGATGAACCAAAACTTATAAAAGTGTAAAAACTCATGACCAGGATCCATCTTGGATTTGACTTGAATGTAGCCCCAGCCAGGCTCTTGCACTGCCCAAGGTGTATCCTTTCAATAAATACCTGTTTTATTCCTTTTGCTCTGTCTAGTCTCTGTTCCAGGTCAGCCTTTCCAGGCATCAGCATCTCTGTCAAAATGGAGTGTGAGATCCAGGCTGTGTTCATCCACTGCCTCGAGTGGCAGGCCCGTCCTGTCTCAGCTGGGATAGAACTTCCCTTGGTGTCCTCACAAGAAGAACACAAACACCAAGCAGACAAAGGGGATGACATGACTCTTTAAATATAAATTATCTTCTTCTGAGGTCCCTTGTCACTCTGAAGTCTGCCAAAATCCCCTGGCTTTCATTGAGCTTTCTTTTTCTGGTCTTTCTTGAGCAGTGTTTTCTGTAACTTCACTCTTCAACTCTAAGACCTAGCAAATAGCAATTAATTTCCACACACACAACTCTCAACAGTACATCACAAAACCACTGTGAGCATGGAAGCTCATTTTCCAGGCAGAAACTTGCACCTGTTTGATTTCAGAAGCCTGACTTAATTCCAGTCTGAAGAGAAACTAGATAGGAAATATCTTGTTTCCCAGCATGTTAGCTCATTAAAGTTATCTTGTTTGCTGTCCTTTATTTCAGTATGGACTGTCTAAGCTGATCAAGTTGTTGATTCAGCTAAAAGACATTGTGGTCTTTTAACCTGCATTGCTACATCTCCCCAGATTTGGAGAGCTGTTCAGTAATCTTCAGGTATGCCTTTGGTGTATAGATTAATAGATGAGATGAATATGTCTGAGAATGTTGCAGTCCTTCACATGCTCTTCTACCACACCATACAGTTACCCTGTGGAAAACCTCTGAGTGTAGCTGACCTGATTAAGGCAGCTCACATTGCAGAGCCAAGTGCAGGTCAATAATCTAGCACCGAGGAATTTGAAAAATGGGTTTGCCTGCCAAAACTGAGGATATTCAAGCCACTGCAGATACTGGCAGTCAGTAATCTGAGCTCTGGTAGATGCTGGACAGCCATTTCAACAACTTTCTTTCATGTGTGTGTGGTTTTGTTTTGTTTTTCTCTTATTAGAAAGAGAAAAGGAGAAGAGGTAGATGGAAATGCGACAGCAAAAAAGAAGCCAAAAAAAGAAAAAGAGAAAGAATCAAAGCATCAAAAACAGCTGAAGGTGAGTTTTAGCTGCTTACAACTTAAGAACTGCTCAGGCACTAACTGAAGAGCCGTAGCTTCTAGAGGAGGCGGTACCTTGTACTCAGACAGAGCAGTGGCAGCACAGATGGTCCTTGTGCCCTGTCACTGAGGATTGCTGAAGGCAATTCACCCTGCCCCTTTCTCTTGAAAGACAGGAAGGATGTTCTCTAGGACTTGGGTTTATTGGATTTAAGGAGATTAGGTTAAATGCCTTTTTTCTCAGAAACTGGTTCTGTGCTCCTTGTATCGTCTCGCTGCAGTGACTGAAACTTGGAACCTGAGCACTATTGCAGAAAAGCTTGGAAAACATTAAATAGCTCATTGTAAAAATTAAACAGAGATAAAGTGTGCAACTAGATTAATGAAAAATGCAATCTTTTTCACCCTCTGGGGAGCTGTGCTCAGTTCTTGGGTACAAATAGTGATAAACCACAGCTTTTTACCTGTCTCTTTTTAGGATACTGTGGGAAGAATTCCCAGTAGAGCTTCAGGGATTTTTTATGTATTAAAAGTTCCCAAGAAAAAAAAATTACAACCTGTATTTACTGCAACTGAAGTCTTAATGGAGCTGTGAAAAACACTGTCTCTGGCTTTGTACAAAAGTTTTCTTCTTTCTTGTATGGCAGCACCATAATTTTCAAAAAAGACATTTTTAAGGTGTTGCTGCTGCAATGCAAATGTTTAGGACAAATGCAGGCACTTTGTGGATCAGGGTTAACTTTGGGTTCACTTTTTTTAACAGCATTTCATTAAGCATGATCATTAACACTGAAAATTACACCACTTAACCCAATAAACCACTTCTTCCAGAGCACACTATATTTTTGACTGTAGTCAGTGGATAACTTTCAGAAACTGAGATATTTTAGGATGCTTCTTTGCTTCCGAACCTTTCCAAGTTCTGTAGAAAGTCCCAAAAGAATATGCATGCTCTTCCACACTACTGTAGGTGTCTGATCTGGTAGAAATTCCTCTAATGCATAGTTATCTTTAAAAAAGAACACTGGTGATCACCGTTTCTGTTTTTTTTCTTTTTTTTTATGGAAAGCTCAAATGCAGGTACATCCCCAGTGTTCTCAGTATCAATTTGTGAAACATGTTGAGAGCTTTCTATGTAAGGGCACTGTCATTTTAAGGATGTGTTTCAGGTGTTTGGTAAAATGTGTGACTCTCCCTTTTGGTAGTTACTGGTTCTTGGAGCTCTTAATCTCACAATCCGTTTAAGATAACCTGGACTTGCTAAAACCTTGTGCACATACTGTAATTTGAGGAGTGTACTTAGCTACTTGCAGTTGATTGCTTTCTAAGCTGCTGGGTTTTGTCAACAGGAGCAGACTGAGCTGATTTGGGGCATCAAGGATGAGCTGAGGAAGGTCTGCTCCACCAATGACCTGAAAGAGCTGCTCATTGCCAACAAGCAGGAGGTCCCCTCAGGCGAGAATGCTGTGAGTTTGGTTGTAGTTGCTCTGTGTCTATGCGGGGTCTTGGAATTGGTGAAGCTGCCCTGATCCAATATTGCTGCAAGGTCCCCAAGTCTGAAGAATGTTCCTAATGAAACACTTAAGAAGTTTGATGCCAAGCGCAGTCCATCTGTCCTGAGACTCTGGTATTGCTGTTACACTTGCTTGTGAAGGGTGGTGTGGTGTGGTGAGTGATGCTGAATTCAGCACCTTAGTCATGGTGTAGTGCCTTTATTCTGCTATGTTCCAAGTGGTCCGTATTTTTTTTTGGTGCTGGCTCTTGAGCAGGTTAGTTAAGGCACTTCACATTTCCTCCCTCAACTGTTAAATTATGCAAAATGAGGCAAAAATTGTACGAATTGTTTCCCAGTTTCTTTCCTGAAAACGGTCCATTTCGGTCTGTGTAACTTGTGAAAGTCTGTTCTCTTTCAGAGCCATATAATACTTTAAGTATTTGTATTTATCAAGACTCTGTAAGGAGTGTGGGCTGGAGTGTGGGAAATGTCTAGACTCAAAATGGTCATGGAATACTCCTAGGCAGGAAAACCTGGACTTGTCTGAGCCTACATTCCCACCTACCTATTCATATGCTCAGATGCAGCAGCTCGTCTTCTCCCTGGCAGTTCTGGCATGGCAGCCAGGTCAGGTGCTGTGTGACAGATGTGTTTCCCTGAACCACAGGATTATAGAATGGGTTGGATTAGAAAAGACTCTTAATGATCATCTCTTTCCAACCCTGCTGCCATGGGCAGGGATACCCCTCAAAGCCCCATCTAACCCAGTCTTCAACACTTCTGAGGATGGACAATCCACAGCTCCTTACCATCCTCAGAGTGAAGACTTTATTCCTAATATCCAATCTAAACATACCTTCTTTCAGTTTAAAGCCATTGTCCAGTCACTACATGGCCTTGTAAAGTGCCTCTCTGCTCTCTTGTAGATCCCGTTTAGGTTCTGGGAGGTCTTACAAGGAGACCTGGAGACCTTTTCTCCAGGTTGCACAATTCCATATCTCTCAGCTTGTCTTCACAGGAGAGATATTCAAACCTTTTTGTCATTTTTGTGGCCCTCCTCTGGCCTCACTTCTGCATGTCCATGTTCTTGTTCTCGTGGGAGCCCCAGATCTGAATGCAGCTCTCCAAGTGGGGTCTCATGAGGGTGGAAGAGAAGAAGAAAATCACCTCCTTCATCCTGGAGAGGGAAGACTGAGCCAGGGGTGTGAGCAGAAGGAATGTGTGTCATGCCTCTGAGGCATCATATATCCATCAGTGTGACTGAGTGGCTTGTTTTATGTTCACAGTGTGTGTGACGTGCTGGAAATGTCTGTGCCAGCAGCCTGGCAGTTGTGTTCCTGTGCGGCCCAGGGCAACATTGTGTGTGTGCTTCCAGCCTCCTCCTGCCATGACCTGCTCCGTGTTTTTTGTTGCTTTAGATCTTGGACCGAGTTGCAGATGGGATGGCATTTGGAGCTCTGCTGCCCTGCCAGGAATGTAAGGGGCAGTTTGTGTTCAAGAGTGACGCTTATTACTGTTCAGGGGATATCACTGCCTGGACCAAGTGCGTGGCTAAAACACAGACTCCCAACAGGAAAGACTGGGTAATGCCAAAGGTGAGTGTTTGCAGTGTATTTGATGTTCTTTGATTTGATGAAGCACATTTCTAAACTGATTGAACAAGCAGCAAGCAGTGCCAGAGAGCAGTGTGCTGCAGTGCTGAGCAGCTGTGACAGCGGGCAAGTCCTGTCACAGCCACATCCCTCAGGGAGCAGGCACCTAATGCATAAATAAATAATATATTTTCCAGTAACACTAAATTGGAAGAGACATTGTGGATTTGATTTGAAACTCATCATTCACCCTGTTCCATCTTTATTTTCTCTCTCAGTAAAGTGGGGTTTTGTCCACCTTAGTGTGATTGTCTCAAAACTCATTTCCAAGATGTGCAATAAATGTCAACATCTGGCTAGCATTCTATTTATCCTTTAAACCTTATAGTAATATTTGTTTGTCTTAAATTATTTATGCTTCCATCCCACAGGAGTTCCGGGAAATTCCTTACCTGAAGAAATTCAAATGTAAGAAGCAGGACAGGGTGTTCCCTCCAGATGCTGCACCTGTGAACTCGGCACCTCCTTCCTCTGCTTCTGCTCCTTTGTCAGAGACTGTGTCTGCACCCAGAGGTAAGTGTCTGGCTGGGCATGGATTAATTCAGGATGATGTTCAGGCTGACATTTCCAGCCAGACAAACGTGCCACCCTGAGCAATCCCACTGTTCTTCTGCTCTTGAGCAGGCAGAACTCTCCCGGTAAAAAGAATGTCTCGTGCTTCATCTTCCCAGCAGAGATAGGCCCTGATATGCTGGATTGTCTGGGGTCGTGAGCTTGAGGTTCTATTGTTCATTCACAGATCATTTTGGGTGTTTATGATTGTGAGAAATTATGTGTATGCAGTGAATCAGAAGTGTAAAGGCTGACGTTGCGAATTGTGTCTCAGGGGAGACCTGCTTCAAAATGCCGCCTCAGTTAGTTTCTTGGGGACCATCTAGGGATGTCCATAATGCCAGATATTCCACATAAATTTAGGTTTTGAGGGCAAGAGGGTTTTTCTGGGGTTGGTTTTGTTTCTAAATCATCTGCTGAGATTTGAGTTTACTGATCACTGACTCCCCTTATGCAAAATTGATGTGCTGTTGCCAACTGGCAAAAGGTTAGACCCCGAAGAAACTCCCTGTAGGTTGCTGGAATGAGTTACATGCTTTGGTGGTAAAGCCTGTCTCTTAAGAACTATGCTGACTTCTTTCTTACTCAGCCTTTTTAGTTCTGGCCATAATTTTGGGTGCAGGGCATTGTTGTTACTTGGTTAAAAAGAAGGGAGTAATTCTGCACAGTTAACTTTAGCCAGATCATGTTATTTTAGCAACAGAGGTCTTTTGTTTAATTGGCAAATTAATTCCAGCCCCAGTGTCCCCTGAAAGTAAACTCAATAGGTTGACCTGATTTAAAGCCAGATTGCTTTGTTTGCTAACAACCAAACTAATCTGAGTTGAGGGGAGAAGAGGAAGCAGAAGCCTTGGTGGTCAAAGTTGATAGCGTTTATCTTTTAGCAGTGCAAATATGCTCTTAGACATTTGCCATGTCCTGGACCAGCCTGAATTGTAATATTAACACAATGGTAACATCAGATGGTTACCAGTTTGCTCCTGACTTCTTATGGGATTTGCACAGTAGAATCTTCTACTGTCTATAAGTTCAAGACTGGAACAGTTGCTTGAGAGATAATTCTCTCTGCAGCTACTCAAAAAGAGATTTCATTTTGAAAAAGCAGGAGCTTTCATGTGACAGTGAATTTCTCCCATGCTATCCAGACATCAAAAGAAAAGGGAAGCAGAGCACAGTCCCTAGCAGCAGAGTGCTGAAAAAAGACTAATTTGTTTTACTTAACTGAGCAAATCCAAGAAAAGAGCAAATATGCCTAAATACCAATTCCCTGTCTTCTGTCCCTTCTGTTTGTTGTCAGCTGCTGGGCTTTGTTGCCTTTCCTCTGGGAAGGAGAACTCCCTCCTGCTTGGTTAGCACAAGTCAGACCTGCTTGGCCTCTCATCTCCCTGCCAGCAGAACTGATTGTACAGAGAGCAGGGGATGCTGTTACTTTGTGCTTGCTGTTTGTCTAGGGGGCTCTGTGCCTGTTGTTGACGTGTCATTTCCAAATCTTTAGACAAACCACTGACCAACATGAAGATCCTGGTTGTCGGGAAGCTGTCAAAGAACAAAGAGGAGGTGAAAAGCATTGTGGAGGACCTGGGAGGAAAGATGACAACAACAGCTAACAAGGCCACCCTGTGCATCAGCACCCAGAGTGAGCAGCCATGCTATGGCTACTGGTAGCAGTGGTAACAGAGCTGAGCAGATTACAGAAGACACTTGTCCTCAGAGCTGTCTAGGGATCAGTGTTTGGATTAGGGGGAGTGTTTTGTGTGCACACATAGCCTGAGTGTGCTTGGAAAAGTAGGCAGATATCTGCTGTTTGAGTTTTGCTTACCCAGCAGTTAACCTGGCAAGCTGTGCCTTAGGGCTCTCGTAGGTCAGTGGCAGCTGGCATTTGTGTGCAAGCCACCTTTGTTGGGATGAGGGGTGCTGAGGACTCTGTCCATGCTTGCCTTAGACAATCCCCAGAGCTGACTGTGGGTGCCAGGGGCCACTTGTTTGCTCTGCTGCAAGCTTGGAGTCTGCTCTTGCTCTGTGTTGGAGTTGTGCAAACTCTTGCTAATGAGGTGGGAGATCTGCTCCTGTCCATCAGAACGTCCAGCTCCAGCTGAGGTCTGGGAAAGGGAGAACTGGACCAGCCAGGTAGAACAGGAGTGTTCCTGCTCTAGCCTAAGCTGCATTATTGAACTAAGGAGGAACTTGGCTCTCCAAAGAAATGATGAATCCAAAATGTAGTGGAATTGTGTTTTCAGAGTTACAGAACCCTGAATCATGGCCAGAGGGAGAGACTGAGGTCTAAAACCTCACAAATGTATTTTTTCTCCCCTTCCTATCTTGCCTCTGCAGAGGATGTGGAGAAAATGAGCAAGAAGATGGAAGAAGTGAAGGAGGCCAAAGTCCGTGTGGTCTCAGAGGCATTTCTTCAGGATGTGAAATCTTCCAGCAAGGGCTTTCAGGAGCTTGTGTCTCTCCATGCCCTTTCACCTTGGGGTGCAGAGGTGAAAATGGAGCATGAGGAAATGGCTGTGGATGGGAAGAGCAGCAAGCCCCCAAGCACAAAAAGCAGTGGGAAAGTCAAAGAAGAACAAGGTGAGGAACAAAGTGGTTGTTTCTCCACAGGCATGTTCAGTACTGTGCATGCACAAAGAAGACCTGGGTATGGTCTGTCCTTCCCCTTTTCTTGAATTTTCTGTCTTTTCTTTTTCTCATGCTAAGTTTATATAATGGACCTCAGGGCAAGACTAGCTTAAAGTAAACAGGAAACTGTCTCCTGAGCTGGCACCTGTTTCCCCTACTTCAGTCTTGCCATCAGTCCAGTCTCTTCCTCATGAAACATCAGCTTCTCTGTCAGTTTGGGTTAGTGTTGCAGCTCCAAGGTGGTCCTGGGACACCAAAATGACAGACACTACTTAGGGATTGTTGGCAGCTGAGAAAATAGTGAGGTCCAAAGCACTGAGTCTCTGTGCTACTTGATTTAGAACATAATATTTTTGTAATAGAGGAGGAAAACTATTGGTGGCATTGCTCAACAATATCGCAGAGAGCTTGCATTATTAACCTTGGATGGTGAGCAAAACCATAGCATTTGCTCACTTCTCTTCAGAACCTGTTGTCTGTGTCCTCCAACTGGAGGTTTCTGTCATACAGTTGGATGTGATATTGCCAGATTATCTCATCACAGTAGCATTCCCAGGAAATCCAAACATTCCCCATGCCCTGTGAGGTTTTTAAATCCCACTTTCATGTTTGTAGGTGTGTTTATCTGCAGTACAGGTGAAAAAATGACATGGTCCACCCCTTGGGCCCAGGAGAAAAGAAATAAACAGATAGAATCTGGGGAAATGCAATTTCTCATTTACCTGGTGAGTTGGGGGCTGTGATTTGGCTGCTAGAGCTAAATTAAAGCCACTGAAGTCAGTGTGCTCATATGCTGGGAATCTGATTCACCTTAGGGTGGTAATTATGCAAATTGAGAATTTTAAGGTTGATTCAAGTCAGACTGTGTTGCTCACCTAAGAAAAAAATGAACTGTTTTTCACTGCAGGACCTAGCAAGTCTGAAAAGAAAATGAAGTTAACAGTGAAGGGTGGAGCAGCAGTAGACCCTGATTCTGGTGAGTGATAGCACTGCCTGTGCCTGCACCACCCACAGCCTTCAGGATGCATGATGGTATGCAAAAGGGTTTTTTCTGTGAAAGGATGAGGGTTCCATAAAGGAGCATGAATTTTTAAACCTTTAATATTGCCATCAAAGGAAGCATGTTGGTTGACATCCAAGGCTGGATATTCCAAGATTTTCTAGTGCAGCTTTCTTCAAAAGGACCACTTAAACTAAGGCGTGAACCTTGTTCATGTTTAGGATCTCCTGTCAGTGGAGTAAGTAAAGGCCCAGCCAGCAGAGGACACAGGTTTGGCATAAGCATCTACTGATGCTACTGTCCAAAGCTGTGGTGCATGGATGTTCTGACAATTTGTACTGCATCCAAGGCCAGCCTTTGGTTTTCAGTCCATTTGCTAATGTGACACCTGCAGAGCTGCATCTGTCCTGAGGAATCCCTCAGCTAGTCATGCAGTATTAGATCCTAGATTTTAGATCATCATCTATCAAAGGTTAACTTTTTTTTTTTTTCTTCTAGTTAGGACTGATATTCACTCCAGTTTATTTAAAGGTGTGTGCTCCCAATTCATTAAAAGGAAAACATGCTCCAAATAGTTTTGAATGAGCTGCGTGGTCACTGTTTTTGCAGTATTCTTGTTAAATCACACTGCTGCATGAAACATTTGGATGAGTGCAAATGCAAGAAGGAGAGCTAAAACAGTAACCTCCTCCTCTGTGATCTAATTTTTTCTTCTCTGCAGGTTTGGAGGATTCTGCTCATGTCTTTGAAAAAGGTGGGAAAATCTTCAGTGCAACCCTGGGACTAGTAGATATTGTGAAAGGAACAAATTCCTATTATAAATTGCAGCTGCTAGAGGATGACAGAGAGAACAGGTGAGTTTAGTTTTCCCTTTAAATACTTGCATTCACTTTTTTCTAATTTTTTGACACTCCAAAAGCCAAGTGTGAGGGAAATGTCTTTGGGGAGATAACGGATTGGTACAGTTACTTGAAGAAAAAAACCACTACAACATAAATGAAAAAAGCTAAACCAAAACTAAAATAACTCCTTCAAACGTACCAAACAAGCCACCCATGGAAAAATCTTTTCTCTGCATGGAGACATTCCTTGTGGGTGTTGACAAAACCTGAGGTGGGTTTTTACCTCTGTATTCTCTAACTTAATTTTGTCTTCTAATCACAGAGCTGTAACCTTGGGAAACAAAACCAAATTCTGGCTGTTCTGCCACAGTGTTAGCCTGAATTGTGTGCTCTGAAGCATAACAAAATGCATGAATTAGTCAGGAACTGATTGTGTGTTCAGCTTCCCAGTCTCACTGGGTGCATGGCAGAGATGTCCAGTGGTTGTATTGCTGATTAGTTGTAGAGATTGAGAAAATTGTGTAAAATAAAACTGCCCCTGCCAAACACGTAAGTAACACAGAAATCCAGGATAGCAATGACTGTGGTTCAGCTCCAGATTTATTGCACTTTACCATGTTTTTAATAAACTTTTGTTGCTGTCTCATTTGTTTGAGGTTGTATCAAGTCTGGGATTCCTTACATGGAGGGATTTCAGTGCCTACATTTCATACCTGACATATTGGAAAAGTTGATTGATTGTATCCCCATAAAAACTACAGAAGCTTACCCAAGGTGCTGTCATGTAGTACAAACAAATAACTTGATTTACTTCTGGTTTCTCTAAAATACTGAACTCTGGGGCCTGAGGCTTAAAGATGCTTTGTCTTTGTTTTTCAAATATATGACTTCAATAGTCGGAAGATTTGTGTCTGCAAAACATTAAGACTGAAGAGATGTTAGCCTTTCCTGTTGGGCACCCGTTTATCCTCAGGGCTGTAGTTGTGGTGTGTTAACAATGGGTGTTTTCCACGCCAGTTCTTGGACACACGGTGATTCCTCTGTTGATTTCCCACAATCACTAGTGAGAGACTGTGTTGCATAAAATTAATGGTATGCAAATAGCACTAGAGTAGCTGATGCTGTTTCTTTTCTCCCATTCCATTTCTCCAGATACTGGGTGTTCCGATCCTGGGGCCGTGTGGGCACTGTAATTGGCAGTAACAAGCTGGAGCAGATGCCATCAAAAGAAGATGCCATTGAACACTTCCTGAATTTGTATGAAGAGAAAACTGGCAATTCTTGGCATTCAAAGAACTTCACTAAATATCCCAAAAAATTTTACCCGCTGGAAATAGATTATGGACAGGTAAACCTGAAATGTCCCTGTCCCAGGTGGAGCATTGCTGAGATTCCCTGCTGTCACTGTTCAGTTCTGTGCTTGCTCTTGGATCACTTGCACTTAACAAACCAGGGAAATTAAAATGCAGCTGTTGCATCTTCTCTCTGCTGTAGGGGAAAGCTGTAGGTCAAGGAGTACCATCCATTAAAATAGACTTGTTGGGAAATGAAGGAGTTTTCTGTTATCAAGTCTGATGTCCCTTTAATGCTTGTTCCTGTTTACTCTGTAACTTTAAGGGTATTAATCTGAACTTAATCCAGCACATGCATCCTGTGTGAAAACACGAATTTTTAAAATTTAAAGTAGATGCTTCTGATTTGTCTGCTGCCTCCAAAATCCTCCCAAATGCTGTAGCAGCTTCAATGTGGTCTTCCACTTAGTGCACATACTGAGCAGGCTGAGCAGTAAATTATTCACTGCCAGTAAGATTTGGCTATTTAGACAGCTAAGCTAAATAAGAAGTCTCTACCTTCTTTTCAGTGGGGATTTGCATGTTTATTTAAGGGCATACCTGTTACCTGAACTATTTTAAGACTAAATAGTTGAATGCTATTCATAGCTATAAAGTTGCCAGAGCACATATTTTCAAGACATTGTGTTTTGCTGTGGCCAGACTAATGGATGCCATCTTTCAGTGCAAAGCACTCAAAGCTTGGCTTTAATTCTGGAAATTTTAATATTGCAGTGGCAAAGTGTCTGTCTCAGTGTAGTGTACAGTCTTGCTTAAAGCACCTGGCTGATGATTTATTTGTGCAATGCTCTCTCCATGAAGGCGTCAAGATGATATTATGGCTAATTGATGATTCCTGTAAACATCTATGGCAGTTTTTATTACAGAAACTTGGTGAAACTAGTTATTAGATCTGTTTGTCATAAAAGCAGCAGACAGTCACTTTTTCATATGAAAGTCTATGCAGCAGAAAGCTTGCAGAGAAAGTAATTGATATTTGCTTGAGGTGAAGCAGCAATGCAAAGAGGGTTCCTATTCCCTTAATTCTACTTTCTGCTTATTTTTTACAGTGCCATATCTTGAAATAATATCTGTCAGATTACTGAATAGGTGGTTTTTTAAGCCCATTTTGTTTCAGAATGTCAGAGCAATGTCCCACGCTCCCCATGAACTTCAGGGTAGTCATAGTGTGCACACCCTGAATTGGTTTTGAGTTGTTGCCATGGTAGCCAGCCTGTTACTTTTATCCTTTGTGATTTTGCTAATTCTGATACTATTTTCACTTCCAGGATGAAGAAGCTGTCAGGAAACTGACAGTAGGTGCTGGGACAAAATCAAAACTCGCTAAGCCAATCCAAGATCTTATTAAGATGATCTTTGATGTGGAGAGCATGAAGAAAGCAATGGTGGAATTTGAGGTGACTGCACACATTCATCTTTCTCCCTTCTAACCTACCATCATGCTTGCATAAACAGAAGCAAGTTCTTTGCAATCCAGAATGCTTTATACTTCCCATCAGCCAAGTGTGAGTTTTAGATCTGTCTAAAAATAAAGGCAATAGTCCGACTGGGATTTGCCAAGCCCTGGAAGTAGTAACTTAGTTATAGTACATTCAGTTCTTCACACACAGGCACAATTTTGTCTATCAGTCTCTTCAATTTAACAAGCTATGAGAGAATTGTCTGCCAGTCCTGGGAGCAGTAATCATTCTGTGGTTTTGTTTGTTTGTGGGTTTTTTCCAGTCACACCTGCATAGTGACTGCTGTTTACTGAATGCTCTTAAAGTATTAGCACAGATAACTGATGTGCTGTTCATGTGACACTGGTGACACTCCTTTTTTCTAAGCAGAGATCCTCAGTTGGGGGCTGGGAAGTACAGGAGTACCATGGATTTAGGTGGCAAATGTGTTGCACCTCAGACTAGAGAAATGCTGCCAGTTGATACATACACTAATGGAAGTGTCTTGTTAAAGTCCAGATCCTCTTCTGCACAGGGTTAACTTGAGATTGTTTTGGTTGTGTTTCTCATTTGTTCTAATAAAACTGTATTTTCATCCATACTTCCTGATCCATCCTTCTCACAAGCTTTCAGAGAGTGGTTTGGTTGCATGACATGTCTCTCCTTGCACTGTTTTACTGGTGTGCAGAGATCCCGCTGTTTGTTTTAATGCAGCCATTCTAACTAATTCTAAATAACAAATTTCCTTTTTCTTCAGCCAGCTTAGTTATCCTGCCTAAGACTTGACATTTAAGCAGATGTTCTTTCCCCTCTTTATCATTATTTGGTGTGCCTGCCTTTCACAGAAGATTTTCTGCAGCTTACCTGAAAACATTCAGATGGCTTGCCCAACATTTTGTAGTACCTTGGGTTAAATCTTATCAAAGATGAATAATTTTTTGTAACTGTAACTGGCTAAAGACTCTGAACTGATCATCATCTCATAGCATTTGTTTGTTTTTTTGTAGAATTCTTTTGAAACCATGCTAATTCGTATCATCTGCAGATCTATAGCAGAACTGAGAATCCACATGGGCCCATCTTCCTATTAGATTTATCTTCCTGTACTGATGCTGCTGAAGAGCAGTTTTCTGTTAGAGGAAATATTTTTCCTGATTAAAAGTTTCTGTGTGTCCTCCAGAAACAATGGCTTAGTTCCTTTAAGTAGCCTGATCTTGAGTATTCTGTCCTATACAGGCATCTCTTGCTTTGCTGAATGACAATGGATTTATCTGATGCATTTAGCTTCTTGCTTCTAATTTAGCTTTCAAGAATTTCACCTCACCAAGCATACAGGAGTTTATTACCATTGTCTATGTCACTGCTTTACATGAAGTGGCTTGTTAGAGGATTGAGTTGACTGTAGTGCTGGCTGGAAGGCAAACTTCTTCCTTGCCTCATGTGACAATCATGGTGGACACATCTGTGATGTGAAACTAATTCTTCACACTGCACTCAGTGTACCAAGTGGTAATTTCAGTGCTGTTGTTTTAGGCACTTGGCTCCTGAGCTCTTTTGGCACATCTAATGATAAAGATTTGGATGCAGTTTAGCTTTAAACCAGAGCTTAGTTCTGCAGGATTCTGTCTACCTCCCATGGGTCATAGGAGACACAAATTCCAGCCCTTTGGCTCTTTGTGGGCTCTGTTGGAATTGTGCTCCTAAATCGCATGATTGGGGGATGTTTTATTTTATAGGTGTTAGTGTTTGTATGTTAGTGATTGTATGTGTTACTTTACATGTTTGTATAACTTACAGTTAGTACAGGTGTCTGCAGCTATTCTGCACACTCAAGTGGCCTATTTTACTTTTACTCCATGATTTTTTAGCTAATAATGACATAATACAGATTGGTACAGGTGATACTCATCAAGAGAGTATTGAACCCAAAAATTTGGGAGCTACAAATCTATTGCAGATTGGTTTTCATTAGAGTATTAATGATTATTAGATTATTAATTATTATTACATTATTATTATAAGTCTTTGTCCTTCTTATATCCCCAAGACAACATCCATTTTGAAGCCTGTCTTCCCTCTTGCAGCCCATCTTGGCTTTTCTTGGTATCTGTCTTTATCTACATTTAGCTGTCACTAATGGTGGAAATTCTCCTAAGCTCAGTACAGTGCATGCAATCTCCATGCAAAATTACTTCAGGGCTTTCACCCCAGTCTCTCTGGCTTGGAAGAGCCTTCTGAATTAATCTTGCAGAGAAGATTTGCATGCAGCTGGGTTTCCTAGCTCCATGGTGGATAATGTGAGACTTAGCCGCACAGTATGTGATAGTCATGGTTTCATAGGATCTTCTATCCATGAGCTAAATCTTAAATCCATCAACTTCAGTAAAAACTAGTTTGCCCTGCAGAATGTATGGTGAGTACTGTCAAGAGTCTAGAGGGTGTGTGTATGTGTGATCTTTGTAAAAGACTAGACTGGGCTTGATTTTTGTTGAACCTTTTTGCATTTCAGGTGGTCCTTCAACAATGTAACCACTTCCAGTATTCTGCCAAGGTCCATTAATACACAAAGAAAACCAGTGTTAAATTAAATCAGTGGATAAATGCAGGCAACCAAGACATTGCTTTTAACTTAGCTGAGATATTTTGGCTCATTTTTCATTAATTTGAAGAACCTCACAGAATCTTTGCATTTGATCCTTGATAATTGTAGGGTAAAGTTGGAAGAGGGTGTCTGGATTATACCTAGAGACACAGATGATCTTATGAACAAAGAATTAATTCATTCAGTTTGCTTCTTTGCCGGACTTAAGTGTATAATTTCTTAACTGATTAAGAAATGCATCTGACACCAGGTTAATATTAAACTTGCTGCCAGATACTTAATATCCTGTTTTTGTGTTGTTTTAGCATGTATGCTTAGCTTCCTATTGCAGTATTCCTTTGGTTATAGGATGTCTTCTCAATGGTGTGTTCTTCTGACAAAGTTCCTCAATCTACAGAGTTTAAAATGTTTCCATTCTTTGTTGGTCAGTCCTATTAGCATAGAGAAATTAGAGAAACCAGAGAGGAAATGCTGCAGTGATTTAAATGTAGGGAAATTTGGGTTTAATACTTATATCTTTATCAGATTGACTTGCAGAAGATGCCATTGGGAAAACTGAGCAAGCGACAGATCCAGAGTGCATACTCCATCCTGAATGAGGTTCAGCAGGTGAGCATTAAAGAGATGTTAGAGCAAAAAGGGAGTTCAGAAGTTGTTCTGGGCTCAGTGGGGTAAATGCTGAGTTGTGCATATAAAGATCTGTTTTCTCTCTCTGGAAAAGAGGATATGGCTTCCATGGGTAATCATTTCTCTTCATTGTTTTACCGGTGTGGGCAGTACTTGTCTTCAGCACTTTTGTAGCACAAACTTTAGGCCGTGCCAAACATAAATGGCAGCTAAGCAAATGAAGCTGGTGCCTTGATCAAGTAGTGAGCTGGTGTTTCCACCCCAGACAAGTCTGGATGAGAATAAAGGTTAATTTGACACAGGAAAGGGTGTGGTTTGATAACATTGCTATATTTACACATTGTGATCTGAACCATTCCAGAATCACTCCATAGTATTGCCTTTGCTGATTGCAGAAATGTACCAGCGTAACCCTTTTTTTTTTGTCACAGGCTCCCTGGCAAAGCATAGATAGAGGAGGTTCTTCAGTTGCTAGAATAGACCAGAACATTGACAGGGATATGCACCACTTATATATCCTGAAGACTTTATTTTGCCCTCCAGAAACATAATCCCCACTGAATTTTTATCATACACAATTCTGTGTATTTCTGTCCAAATACTGTGACTTGCTACACACAAGACAATTAAACAGAATTGCTCTTTTTAGTCCTGTTAGAGTTTCAGCATAAGCACTGTTTGCATTGCTACTCCTGTGTTACTCCTTAAATATCTTGTGTTTTTATTGCACTGGAGACTCAGTCTTACTCAGTAATTTTCTTTGGTGCTTGTTGTCTAGGCAGTTTCTGACAGTGGTTCAGAATCCCAGATTTTGGACCTCTCCAACCGCTTTTATACACTGATTCCTCATGACTTTGGGATGAAGAAGCCACCTCTCCTAAATAACTTGGAATACATTCAGGTACTAACTAGAAGCTGGCTTTTGCAAATGTTGGAAAATGTTGTTTGCAGGTAACAGGTCTTGATGTCAGACATCTAACAGTGAGTATTTGAGGTTTAACACTTACTTAACCTCATAAAAGCAGAGATAAAGTGAGTGTTAAAACCTCACAAGCAAACAGATAATCTGAAGATTTAACCTCACGCTTTCATGAGGTTAAACTTGTTTTTCTTCAGAATATCTTTTTGTTTATGTGCATGTATCTGTGTAAATAATTATATGCATAAGGTATTAGAAGATAAAGGTGTTATGTACATATATGTGTGTATATTTTAATATATTTCGGTGTATATATATTTAAAGACAGTGTTGTTGTGTTATTAGATGACACCATGTGGCCAGTGATTGTCATACACTTTTTTAGATTTGGGGTATCCCAGACTTATTCTGAACATGTCAAAGGCCTAAGTAACATAACCTGTTTCAATTCTTCAGGCTAAAGTGCAGATGCTGGACAACTTGCTTGATATCGAGGTTGCTTACAGCCTTCTCAGAGGTGGAAATGAAGATGGAGATAAAGACCCAATTGATATCAACTATGAAAAACTTAAAACAGATATTAAGGTAAAGGAAGTAAAAAGCAATGAGTGGCTGTGAATACAAGCTGATATCCTGTTAGTTTGGAGTAAAATAAATAACCCAAACTGTGACTGGACAGATACATGGCACTGAGATGGGTTAAGGGAGGCCATGGAGGCTCTGTTCTTGGAGGTGTTGAAAGTCAACTGGATTCAATCCTTGGCTGACCCTTCTGAGTATTGGAATTGGAAATCATCTCAATTTCCAGCATTGTCTCAGACATTCTGTGGCTGTCTGTATATCTGTGCATCTTCCCTAGCTAGGAATGTATTTCCACTTAAATGGTGGAGGAGATTTAAAGAGGGAAGTTGCAGACATAGGGTGGTTGTCATGTTATAAGATGGCTGCTAGTTTGGGCACTAAGAAAACTTACCATTTGCCTCTTTGCAGGTTGTTGACAAAGATTCAGAAGAAGCCAAGATTATCAAACAATATGTGAAGAACACTCATGCTGCTACACACAATGCATATGACCTCAAAGTCGTGGATGTAAGCTGAGCAGTACTGGGGTTTGTCTTTGGGAAGATGAACTCTCTCAAGTTGACTTGCTTATTTGCAATTGCCTTATATTTTTGAGTAGCTTACCCACTTTTCTCTGTTGAAGGGATGATTTGATAGAACATTTTCTTTTAATTAGAATACCAGAAGTCTAGGCAAAGATAAATCTAATTAGGTGTTTTTACTTTGGTGCTTTTATTTTAATTTAATTTGCCTCAACGGGAAGGTGGAGGAGTAATCACCTGAAATTGAGCCTTATTCATTAAATGATTTTTTCAGAAAAATTGAGCCTCATGAAAATGCAGAAGAAAAGATGGAGAAGTAATCAATAATAAGTACTGTGTGATTGCTGCTTCCTCTTTTTTGCTGGCATGACGCAGCCAATTACAAACACTATAACCCATCCCAATCAATTTCGCTAGCAGATCAATGTGTATTGCAGATTGGATGATTTTTTTTTTTCTCCCCTCTGAGTTGCATGAAAGTAATGGTTGATTTACTTGGTTATTCTTTTTGTCCTATCCTCTCCTAAACTGAAGATCTTCAGGATTGAGCGTGAGGGGGAGAGCCAGCGTTACAAGCCCTTCAAGCAGCTGCACAACCGCCAGCTGCTGTGGCACGGCTCCCGCACCACCAACTTCGCCGGGATCCTCTCGCAGGGTCTGCGGATAGCTCCACCTGAAGCTCCTGTGGTAGGTGGCATAGCTTCTCTGGCTGCCTACATTACTGTGCCCACAAGTGGCCACAGTCAGGGACAACCTAAACAAGGGAATTTCTGTGTGGGGAGGGCCTTGTGTTATCTGCCACCATTTAGACAACATCTTGTCCCCAAGTGGGTTGCTCATTTGTGTCCACAAGAGCTTGAGTTGCAGCTTTGCTCTCCTAGGAGCCCAGACAGGTGGACTCAATATTGCCTTTGTGTTGTTTTATTGCCCCAATCTTATTCATTCATTCATTCATTCATTCATTCATTTATTTCCTTCTTGCAGACTGGCTACATGTTCGGGAAGGGGATCTATTTTGCAGACATGGTGTCCAAGAGTGCAAATTACTGTCACACATCTCAAGCGGATCCCATAGGTTTAGTACTTCTGGGAGAAGTTGCCCTTGGAAATATGTACGTAATTTATGAAGAGTATCTGTCAAATGTGCTTATACATCCTCATAGAAAGTGATGCTAAGATTGCAGGCCTTTTCTTCAGTGTGAAGAAAAAGCATGGTTTTTTTTCTTCATAAACGAAGATCTATTTTTTCTTAAAATAAGAGCTATTGCAGGTTTAGCTGATTCTTGTACAAAAAGCTATCATCATTAAAAATAGCCACAACAAAGAAGAGCTGTTGAGTTCCAGAAGACTAGAATTTAGATTAACTTTACATTAACTCATCATAAACTCTGAAAAATTTGTTGTTGTTTTTTTTTTTTTTTTCACTAAGATAGTTTAATGTAAAGTGCTATTATGTGCTCTTTGTGCTGTCCAGGTATGAATTAAAGAATGCCTCCCACATCACAAAATTGCCCAAGGGAAAACACAGTGTCAAAGGTAAGCGTTAGTAGTTGACATTGGTAATCTGTAATTGATGGCAGAATTGGTGGTGGTGCTCTGCTTAGCAAAGAGAGAGAGAAGTTGCATGATGTTGCCTGATAGTGTATGTGTATGTGGTGTTTTAAGAAGCAAGTTAATATGCTTGGAGTGTGAAGACTGGAGGTGCTGAAGTTCAGGAAGAAACTTCCATTTGATGTTACACTGGAGAAAATACAAAGTACATTCCCCAAAATCTTACTCAATTTCATCGTAACAATACTGTATATTTTAAAAGAGAGATGAATAGATCAGAAGAGTGATTGTTTAGCTTTCAAAGTGGCTTAGAAGCTTGGACAGAAGGGAAAACCTAGGAATAAAAGTTCAGAGCGAACAGCTGCTCTCATTACACTTTTATCTGCAAAAAGTGTCATATATTGAAAAAGAAAGATGAGAGAAAAGACTTAGCTGTCTAATCCAAGCAAAAGAAATAGTAATCATGACTATCTTCTGTACCAAGATGGGAGAGTGAAGAACAGTGTCTTCACTAATGAGTGGCTTGTCTGAAACTATTCATTTTGAGAGGTTTAAAAAATAGGTTGCCTAAAATAGAATAAAAAGAGATTTTGCACCTTTTTCTATACATACTACTCATGTTCTTATGGATGTCAAATCAGATTTATATTGAAAATTTTCATGAGAATAAGAATTGGTTTGTTGTACTGTTTTGAAAATGCTGTGATGTGCATGCTTTCACTGATGGAGTTAGGATGTGAGAGCTACAAATTTGTTCTGGTTTAGCTTTGATGATACAGATGAGACAATTAACAGTTGAAAGTCTAAAATTGTAATTTTTTAATGTAGCAGAGTACAACTGCCATCAATATGGTGATGCTGAATTGAATAAACAGACTGTATTCTTTGTGTTTTGTTGAAGATACTTCTACACTTGATTTGCAAGTATATGTGAAGTGGTATTAGGCTGGCTGGGTCATTTTCTTTTTGTGCAAAGTCTGTTTGCCTCTTAGATTTGTAACTAATGTTGTTTTCCCTTTCCAGGCTTGGGCAAAACCGCACCTGATCCCACAGCCACTACCACCCTTGGTGATGTAGAGGTTCCCTTAGGGAATGGGATCTCCACAGGAATCAATGATACCTGTCTTCTGTATAATGAGTATCCTTTGCTGTTACATTGGCTACACACAGTGTTTGAATGTCACTGCATTCGCAGGATCTCACTAAGGCCAGTTAGGAGTTTTGCCTCACTGTGTTTTGTTTGGTTTAAATCTGCTTTGGGGAGTATTTGCAGACAATCTCTTCTGCAAGGGGGATGATTTTACAGTTGTTGCACTTAAATTGTCATTCTGCAAAGAAAGTACAATACATATACCAATAGCATTCCCCAACAGGAACCATACAAAAAGTTACTGGAGTGGTCAGGCAAAACTGCTGTGTGGTGTCTGCCCAAGATGTGCCAAGACAAGGGGAGGAGAATGCAGCCTGTGGTTTCTCATCACTCTGGTCTGGTTTCTCCCCTATGGTGCTATGGTAGGCCAGCTTGGCTAGGAGGAGGTGGGGGAGGCAGCTCTGTGTTCTTGTGCTCTCTCAGCACATCTTTTGTGTTCCCCAGACCTCTGTAAGTCCCAAAAGGTAAGCCCCAAAAGCCCATCAGAGATGTAGCCATTAAGTCTCTTTCTAGGCAGAAGTGCCTGCAAATCAATTAGTGCTTTAAATCCGCAAGAGAATACAAATAAGTGATGTCTAAGGTCCAGCTCACTCTCTTCACTGCCAGTGAAGCAGGTAACCCAGTAATGCAATCTTTGGGTTTGTAGAAACTGCCTTTGGCCTCAGTAAGCTGTTCTCCTCCTACAAGGAGCCTAGGCAACAGAACTCATGGCAATACTGTTTTTGTCGTGAGTTTTCCTAAATACACCATCTGTCATAGGATGAGCTATAATACAGTTGATATTAGCTAGCTGAGGTAATATGATGTATGTTTTTGGTTTTTTTTTTTTACACTTTGAGATTAGAGATAAGTTTGAGGCCTAAAGCACTATGAAACAAACAGATGAGCTGAGACTGTCTCTGGAAAAATAAGAATGTGCAAACACTTGCAATCATTGTAGAACTGTCATTTCAGTTTGGGTTTTTTAGTGGGAAATTGAGAGGGCATTAATGACTTTGTGCTGGAAGGTAGCAGTAGAACTGCAATTATAATTGTAAATGCTGAAACTGTAGCTCTCAATTTAAGCTGCATGACTCCTCTGCTTAGATAGCAAGAGAGATGTGTTACTCTGACAGAAAATAATTTTCAGGAGCTACAGCCCCTTATCTAAGTCAGTTCACCTGCCTGTCACTCAAGATTCCTGCTGCACTATTCTCCACATGACTTAATTGCTTGGATAAAACATTTTTAGATTGATGGAAAAGTCAGATTTAAAGCTTGGTGCTTTGAGCTCTTAGAACTGGTTAATCACACAGTCATCTGTAGGGAACTTAAGTTCAAAGGTGAAGTTCACTGGGTTTTGGGGTTTTTCTGTGTCATTATTCCTGTTCTCTGTTATTATTCCTTAACATGCTTCCCAGATATATTGTGTATGACGTTGCTCAGGTAAATCTGAAGTACCTGTTGAAACTGAAATTCAACTATAAGACATCACTCTGGTGAACTGAGTATTTAGAAGCCCTGTTATAGTTATACTGTAGTTACACTATAGCGTTGACTTCTGACATGCTTATGCATTGACTTCTCTTACCAAGATATCAAGAGCTAAACTGCAGAAAAAATAACTAAATCCTATTTAGTACAACACTTAGTGAAAGTTTTATATAAAAAGTGTGGCAATACATGGACCTGAATTCTGATGAGAATGAGTACCCGGTTTTGTTTTATACCACTTCTGATTCTGGTGCTTTTAAGTGTTTCTTTTCATTGACCAAACTGACAAGAAAGAAAAAAGGAAATTAATCTGGTGTTCTTAGCCAAACAGAGCTGGGCAATAGCTGGAGAAGGAACTTGATCACATTTGTGATACTTGCTCTGTTAAGGTTCTCCCTTGTTTAAGGTACTCTTTTTCAGTTTTAACTTGACTAAACGATAAATGTGCATTTATTTTGAGGTAAAAAAAATAAAAGCTAATTTCATACCAACAGCTTTATGTTTCAAAACTTCCAAATTGTTTTGGGTTTGAGTCATAATTTAAATGTATTTGGTAGAATGTTATGAAACATGTTATCTCTCTCAAAGATTGAATGCCAAATACTGAGATCTGTAGTCATGTTTCAGGAAGTTGTGGTGGAATTAAAATTTGGACTTTACACAGAGACTTCATCTGTCAACAGTTGGTGTGGTAAACATGGAAAATGAGCTTGTGGCTGTTTGAATTTAGTATTAGCCCAAATAAACCTCCTTTAAATACCTACCTTCAAAATGATGTAAGTTGGTTGTTGTAGACTCGCATCCTAACAAAGCTGTAAGTTGAGTTTGGGCTCAAGATTCGTTCATCAAGACCTGGAATGAGGTCTGTTGCTACGGTGTCAGTGGTCTTGAAATCCCTGTCTCCAAACAGCAATACAAACCAATAATTTCAGTGTTTCATGATGTTTACTTCTCACTTTTAGTTAGTCACTGAGCAATATGGGAGCACTTAACCATAGAGCAACATCAGATAGTTCTCTTCAAAAATTACTGATTTCCCTGAGGCATTAGGGAATTTGATGGCTAATTCTGACGGATGTGGCTTCAGTCTTCAATAACGTGTGTGGAAACTACAGATCTGTTTCCTAAAATATTGTGTCCCAGGCCCTTTTGTAAAAGGAGATAAAGCCAAAGTGGTTGCTGATGGTACAAGTCTTTCCAGGACCCCTGAAGGAGGATGAAGAGTGATAGATGAAAAACAAAGCTACTGTCAGGGAGAGAATGAAATGTAGAAGGACTGAGTAAGTTGTTTGACTTGAGGACAGCTGAAGAGAAAAAGTTGATTGAGGTTAGTGATAGTGGATTTTGAGAGAAAGTGAAGAGAGTAGCCTGTCTTCTGCTTCTGAAATAGCTTAACCAGTGGCTAATCATTGTTTTACTTCCAAAAAATACTTTTGGTCAGTCACTTAAGTATGATCTTGTTAGTCTCTGGAAGAGAACATGAGAACTTGTTCAATTTAGTTATGAGACAGATGATTTTTTCCCCCTCTAAAAAAGCAGTTTACAGTTCAGTTTGGGACCAGGAATTGAAGGCAGCTGCTTTTGATGCTCCCTCTGTCACCTGTACTAGAGGTAGCTGAAAGTTCCTTGTTGCTCCAAGCCAATAAGCACAAGGAGTGCTTTGTGCTGTGTATGTAGTGCTCAGTTATAATTGCAGCACAAGCAACTACATCCCCCCAGCTGTCCCTAACCAGCAGAAAAAGACACAGGATTTTCTGAAGAGGCAGCAGGTGCCCTTTGGGGACTGTATGAGAGCCTTGTGACAGTGACCTGCAGTGAAATTTGATGTCAATCTAGGTGCTGCTTCTGCTGCCCGCTTGTCCAAGCACAGAGCAGATCCACTCTCCTGGAAGCAGGCACTGGTGCTGCCAGCCTGGGCCAGGCTGGGAAGAGCAGCGTGGTGACAATCACTGAAGGCACTGCTTTGGGAGTACGAGCACAGAGCAGAGCTGGATAAATAGATAGTCCCATTTCTGTCAAAAGCACTTGAAAGGAACGACTTGTCAAGACATTAGGTCCCATGACATCCTGTGCTTTTTTTCAGGGGAGGCATGTTGAGGAATGGCTTCTGATCTAAATGTTAAACTACCAAAAGCAGCAATTTATAAATATTTAACCATTTTATCTTTATTTAGCATGGCCGCAGGCTTGGTTGTACAATGGCTCACAGACATTAAGATAGTCCGTGCAGTTAATTGAAGGAAGCCAGCCTAGGCTTCATGATTGGCAATCAGTGGAAATTCTTAGTGACTTGCCTGAGTTCATGCAGGAAAAAAATGTCTGAGAAATAAAATTGGAGCACAAGTTGCCATCCTGGTACTTTAGCCATGGAACAGTTACAGTCTTCCTCTTCCCCCTTCAGTTTCTAATCAGAGGAAAGCCGGAGGGAAACCCCCAAAAAAATAATTTCTGTATGAAAAAGACCTCTGGACACATGAAACTTTATCAATGCCATAAATAATCGTACTCCTGTTCTTAAATGAGTGTTTGTAACTATTGAGGTCTCTGCTTCAGCTTGCTTTTTGGGAGACTGTTAACAGACCTCACTCTGTGAATTCTGAGGACATAATAACATAATTGTCTGCTGAAGTGTTATTGCAGCCAATATATATCCCACTCAGTGTTTTGCCTGAATTACTTTTATGTATGTGTTGAGGCCCCTAACTTAGTCCATTATACTCATGCTCCTGTTACACCCATAAAAATAGTTTCCACTGTTGTGGAAAATATTCCACTGTTGTGGAGTACACGCATCTGAACAAGACCTTGTGTGTGCTTTCACTTTAAAATTAAGCCAGGCTGCTTCTCCAGAAATGGTCATTTTGGAGATGAAGTGCCACCTGTGAGAAGAAATGCAGATGTATGTCTGGCCAAGATGAGTTGCTGTGATGATTTTCATTTTTTCTGGTGTGAAGGTAGCATATGAGCCTGTTGTGGGCATTGCAGATCACTTCCACAGAAGGCACAGGGACAGGCAAGGTGAGAAGGAATGACTTCCCAAAAACTCAAAGAGGAAACTACTGCTTCCCCACTCCCTTGTTAAAGAGTCTTATTTCATAATGTGATTAATGCATCAGGACTCAGACTTCACAAGAAGGTGCTTCAGTGACTAAAGAGCACTGTCTTCTGCCAGCTGTCTGTGTTTTTCTTCCTACTGCCAGGGCCTGCCTAGGGGAGGTGAGAAAATGACAGCATGGCTGTCTCCTGTCCCCTGGATGCAGCACTACCTGCTCTGTGCTGACAGGACCCTGAATTCATTGGTCAGTAGGTGGTGTAACCCATGTCTTGGTATCATCTGCAGCAACTGAGGAGCAGTGGGAGTGTGGCAGTGCTCTCTGCAGCATTTCAGCACATGCCATTAGGAGCAGTTGCCTAACGTGACCCTGGGAGAGCAGCAGTGCAGCCACTTTAGAGACCTCCCTCCAGCTGTGCCAAGCAGGTGAGTCAGCAGCACCTAAGGCAGGGTGTTGGCATTGAGCACGATGTTTTCAGTCACCCTGCCCTCTCTCAGAAGAGTTGTGTCATTTCCACGTTGCCCAAGTGTAAACTGCCAATTTGCCAGAACGGTAAAAGGATGCACTGAAAACATTCTATTTGTATGGTTGCTGACAAATAGCCCTGGCTGGGGCTTTATCAAATGGGGTCGTGTTTATGTCATGTGTCACTTGGAAACAGCGAGCACAGGACTAATGAGAAAACAGAACAAGGAGATACTGCAGCATTCATTAAAGGCCAAGATGTAAAAGGTCCTTTATCCAAGAATCATAATACAGTATTGACTGTTACCTTTCAACATAGTGAATGGTAATGTCTTCTGTTAAATATTTTCCAAGTGCAGCTGTTGGAGTGAAATGAAGGAATAATCACCATAGTGCTGTTTGAACTGAATTCTACCTTCACACTTGTTAATTTGTGAGGTGATTGGCAGGAGATGTTTGGGGAGGGGGGGAAATCTCTCTTACCTTTTTCATCTAGTTTTTTTGCAGTCTACAAAGACACCCTGAAAGGCACTGAGGTTTTTTTATTCCTTTTACCTCTTTCCTTTGTAGAAATTCACACTCTTGAGGACTGTTGCGAAGAGTGATTGTGTTGTAAAACATTTCTCATCCCTCCTTTGCAAAGCCCTGACTCAGGGAAAGCTGTAGCATCGGGATGGCTCTGGGCAATGCTGCTTTCAGCACAGCCAGGCCTGATGACAAGGTTTACAAAGCACAGCAGTAAAAACCTCATTGGTGATCAGTGTCTTCTGTCAGCTGTGGAAATCTCAGTGTCACCAGTCTTAGCTGAGCATTACCACACAGCCTTTGGAACAAGCAGGGCACAGCTGAAATACAGAGAAATATTAGTGTCATTAACACATTGTTTAACTGAGCCTGGAAGGTCTGGTCCATGTCAGGCGTTTTGGGTGGTGGAAGTGTTTTATTATAAGGGAAAAATTGTGCGGGGTTTAATGTTTTGGATGGGGTTGGTGTTTGAAATTGTACAGATACTATTCAGTTGTGTTTTATTACTAGTTTCTTTAGTTTTGTGCCCTACAGGGCTTTGGAACTGTCTGCTGTAGCAGCTTTCTGTGGAGCTGTGCAGTATGGAAAGCTCTGACTGAAGTGCCTTAGGCCCTTTGGGGGCTAAGGGGAGGGAAGGCTGTTTAAACAACCTTTCAAAATGACCTGAAAAGGGGGCTGGAAACTAGGCTTTGTATTTTCTTTTTTCTCTTTTTTCCCCCCCTCTTTTTTTAGCTCTGCTACAATGTACATAAAAAGCCCTGGGGGGAATTTCTGAAGCATTTCAGTCAGTTTGTTTCTTCTCTTAAAAACTGGCTTTTTTTCCCCTTGAGCACAAGGGCAGCATTTATTTTGTTTATTTATGTATTAAAATTGTTTAATAACATGACCTATATCCTGCCCCTCTCAACATGGTAGAGTGCCTAGTCATCTGAGTTTATTAGAAAATTAAGAACACAAACTCTATTCCATGTCCCAAGATACACATTTTCTGTATTTTGTAGAATCTCTGGTTTCACCTAGGTGCTTTCAAAGAGCTGCATACAACTAGGCATAGCATCCATTTTGCATTACACCACTGTGGTCTTGGCAATATGTTTAACATGTGACACAGATTTAGCCTTGAGTAAGATATACGTTTGTTTATTTTGAGGCTCAATTTGCATTTTCATATTTATATTTTTAAAAAATTAATTTTGGTTGGTATAATAGCAGTAGATACTGTTACCAAAGCTAAACCTATGTAAAGAGTCATGTCCATGAGCAATTAAGGTACTTGTTCATGATGGTATCTCCATGCTTTATATTTCTTGATGCAGAAGATTTAAAATTCACTGTGGTGCAGAGATCTAAGAACACTACACAAAAATTCCTCACTGATGCTGCTTTCAAGGGCAGGCCACAATACAAGATGCTTGTTAGACAACCAGCACCCACTGTGGAGTTTGTTGGCTTTCCCTGGCACTGGGTGAGAACAAGTGAGACCTTGAGACTCCCAAGAGGCAGAGTGCCACAGACCGTGACAGGGGGCCAGGGCTGGCTGTGCTGGGATTGTTGTGATCCCTTACCCCTCCTCGAGCCTCACCTCTGCACTCCTTCATGAAAAGCGACAAGGAAAATAGGCACTATTTAGCAAAACGTTATTGCTCAGTGAAGGAGGATGGATATAATATAATGAGATTGTTTCAAAGGCTCAAAGCGAGCACAGCTACTTTGGCGGTGACCTTTTGTGATAGCAAACACCTCTACTCCTTCCCCCCATCCTGAACTGCCACTCACCCATTCCCCCTCATCTCGCATCATAAGGACAGGGAACTGTTGGAGCATGTCCAGAGGAGGACCATGGCTCTGATAAGAGGACTGGAGCACCTACCCCATGACCATAGGCTGGGAAAGTTGAGGCTCTTCAGGCCTGGAGAAGTTTGTGTGAAGACCTCATGGTAACCTTCCAGTATCTGAAGGGGAGCTGTGGGGAAGCCGGAGAAGGACTTTGTCAAGAACTGTGGTAGTGACAGGACAAGGACTAATGGGTACAAACTGGAAGAGGGGAAAATTAGGTTAGATATTAGGAAAAGTCTTTACTGAGAGGGTGGTGCGACACTGGAACAGGTTCTCATCGAGCATCTCTCGCTAGCCCAGCTCTGGAGGTGTTCAATGGAAGTTTAATGGGTCTCTGAGCAATCCAGTCTAGTGGAAGGC